>CM074761.1:5382845-5982845 GCA_037355855.1 Pseudo-nitzschia pungens | reverse complement strand
AACTGATCCGGTGGAAGTCCATCCTGGAGAGTTGCAGCGGCGGCAGCGGCGCCGTGCCCGAACTCCCGGCCGCGGGAGAGCAGGAGCTCGAAACCACCAAGCTCGTGGACGTGCCGTCGCCGTCGCCGTCGCCATCGCCGTTGCCGTTGCTCGCAACCGATGACCAAACAGAACCAGAACCAGAACCAGAACCAGAGCAACCACAATACGAGGAAGAGGCGGTGGTGGATGATGCACACAGCCGGGACGAGGACTCGTCGCTACCACCGGAACCGCCGTTGTCGGAGTCGAAGCCCGACGAAACCACTCTCCCGTCAACGTCGAGCGCTGCTAGCAACAGCAGCACCACCACCAACAGCAACAACACAAACACAAACAGCCACAACACCACAAAGCCCCGCCGCAATGTTGTTCGGGGCGCCGGTGCCAGGATTCTGAAAAAGGCCACCCTGGCGAAGAACGGCATGAAACGGGCCAGGGACAAGATCGAGATTGCCACCGGCAATCGCATGATGAAACTGAGATCGATGCGGATGCGAACGCGAACCGGTGCCGGGATGCTCTTTCGCCGCAACGACCACGGCAATGGCAATGGCAGCGGCAACGGCCGACGCCGACTGCCCACCAGCGACATGCTTCTCACCAGCACGCGGAGCCTGAATTGCTTTTCGTCGTCGGAAAAGAGAGAACCAACCGTTCAGGCGGTGGTGGAGACCAACAAGGTGTTCAGGGTGGTGGCGTCCCAAAAGGGCAGCGACGAGAATGGTAACGACAGCGACGGCGACGGCGATGGAGAGGTTTTGCTGTGAGTGAAGTGAAGTCAAGTGGAGCTGGGATGGATTTTTTCTTTTTTTTTCCTTTCGAATTAGAAAACCAACCGGAACCGGAATGGCAGATACTTGGGTGGTGGATCCACACCGCACCTCACCGCACCGCACCGCACCGCACTCACCCTTGTTTCACTCATTATCATTGTTTCATTATTCTTTCTCGCTGATTTGCTGCGCTTGTGCCATGTTTACAACGTTCCTTCCTTCCAGAATGGTCCGCGCCAAGCTCTACCAGGCCTTTCTTCTATCCGGGGGACCCCACGGTCGACTCGCGTGCGGCGACGAGCTGTTGTTGATGGAGTTCTCCGAGGGAGAGGGCGCCGAGGATGTTCAAGACTTTGTCTTGTTCCAGGCTCCGACGTCGCTGTGATGGAATGGAAACAAATGTAACGAAACGAAACGAAACGGAATGGAATGGAATGGATAGCAATGCAAAGGGATGCAATGATGTGGTGTCGAACTTGCGTTTTGGAGCGCGCTGGTCGGCCCGAAACTCGTGATCGAGCAGCAATTGTGATATTTTTATTATTTTTTTTATATGACAGTACATTACACGTAATTACTGCAGGTATAGTATATTATAGTAAAGTATAATACGTGCATGAAACTCAATAAAACAAAATAAAATCTGATATTGCTCGGCGATGGGTCGCTGATATGGGTTCCAACGCTGGCATTGTGCAGGCGGAGAAGATTATTATAGTGCTGGTATCAGAGTCAGTGTCAGCGTCTTGCATCGACTTTGAACAGAGACGAAGAACTAACCACCTCAGGATGTCCCTTCTCTTGCCCCGTCCTCCTCTATTCTACACCATCACAAGCGCACCCAAGAATATTGGTTCTTCCATACAAAAATTATTTCATTTACATTACGAATAGTTAGTACTAGTATATTAAGAGTTCAAACTCCTCCTCTAGCACTTTCCTTTTTTTACTACTCATTTCGGGATCAATAAACTTGTTCCATTTCTTCCTATTGGTCTCGGTAGTAGTTGTATCAGATTGGGACTTTGGAGACTGTGGTCGTGTTTAAAAGCAAAACGTGACATCGGCAGGATTCGAACCTGCGCCAACGAAGACCAGAGCCTAAATCTGGCGCCTTAGACCACTCGGCCACGATGTCAAGGAATGTACTAGCTCAGCGTGGTTTCGATCCACGGACCTTTGGGTTATGAGCCCAACACTCTACCTCTGAGCTACTGAGCTATAAGTCCACACGACCAAGGTGGAGATTGCCGGAATCGAACCGGCGACCTTGTGCATGCTAAGCACACGCGCTGCCAACTGCGCCAAACCCCCTCATGCTGTATTCGCGGTCACGTTTCTTGCTGGTCCACTGGTATTCTGCAAAACTGCCACCGTTACCTGATCCTGAGCTACAATCACAATCTTCTCCGTGTTACTCCTGCCGGTATCGTGAACAACTGACACCGTTGCCTGATCCTGAGCTACAATCACAATCTTTTCTGTGTTACTTCCGCCAGTATCATCAACAACTGACACCGTTTCCTGATCCTGAGCTACAATCACAATCCGTTCTGAATTGACGACCACTCTTCCCGCTAGTGCTCGGTCTCGGGGGTTTGTTCTTGGATTTACAGCTCGTTCTTGGCCTACCTCGGGAACGTCCGCGTTTGTTCCGTTCCGCTGCTGGATCTTCTTCGATGGTGTGATATAACTGGGCCCTGGTAGTGTCGTACCACTTCGCTTTTTTCTTTGACTTAAATATTTGCCGATGCTGCACTAATATCGGCAATCTCATTAGTCAGTGCTTGTACTTCTCTTGACATGCTGATCAACTTTTTAGGTTACAATGGTGACGGCGGGGAGGGAGTGGAAGAAAACACCGTTTCGCATAGGATAGAAATTACCGTTTCGTAGGGGAGGGAGTGGAAGAAAACGCCGTTTCGTAGAGGATGGACAATCTGATCGAAATCTTGGATTCCACCAAAATTTTCGAAGCCAAAAAATATGGAACCGGGACAGCACCTCAAACTTAAACCTTCTTTCGTCGGAAAGCGGGCGTAAGGAGTGCGGGTACGATCTTGCCGTTTGGTCAGTGAAAATGTTGAAGAATACAAAATTAAGAGCAACTCGGCGTTTTGTGGCCGATTCATTCGTTCCTGAGGGAGCAGAGGCGCGGAAAAGTATGGGAAAGAAGTAACCCTACGTACCGGTTTTCAGAGGTGTAATTTGCTGGAAAATACGGTAATTACTGTACAAGTTGTAACCTTAGTTCTATGTACATACGGTACCGGTACCGGTAAACCTTAATGCAATCCAAAGAATTTGAAAACACTTATGACACAGAAAAAGTACGGTAAGACTACCCTTACGTGACGGAGGAACAAACAAATGGCGCGAAACCATACAGTAAGCCTTAACTTACCGGTAGATTATTAGTATGTTGTAAGAAAAGTAGAAGTAAATTACTGTATTGAGTGATTCCCGAAATACATAACACATTATTTCGACCCACACAAAAAATGTCACTTTGGATTCCCGAAAACATAAGGAGATATATTAAATGTCTTTTCACATAAAAAGTGGTAGTGCCGTCTGTCCGACTACGACTTGACATAAACATAAATCGGAATCGCGCGCCAAAAAAATCTTTAGATGCGCGCGTTGGCAGATAATAGATAATTTTGGTTTCTTTCGACAAGATTCCAAATTCCAAAATATGCCTCGTCCGTTGGAACTTATCTAGGCTTGTCCGTTGGGTGCGCAATTTTTCTATGTATTAATTAATTTCGGGAATGATTATATGTATTATCTCGATATGACATTTCGGGAATCACTCATTACAGTAAGTTACTCTCGTACCGGTACCGTTTTTAGAGGAAAAATAGTAGAACTGATGGCGATTACGAAGTACGAGTACGAAGTACTACGGTAGTAATTTGTAGCTTTGCAGGGGTGAGGGAGTTGTTTGCTGTATTTGCTTGGTTACTACTACTACTACTAGGGTAACCTTACTTACAGTATTTAGGATGAGTAGGAATTACTGCATGGTGAGAAGATCGTCCGAAAACTGGTTCGCGACCCCTCCCAAGAATTTATTTAGGGGGGTCGCGATTTATTCCTGGCTCATTTTGACGTAGCTCAATTCCTAGCTCTCTCGCGATTCGCAACCTCAATCGCGACCCAGTAACTACCTCAATTACGAAAATTATGAGAAAAAAAAATAAAATTCATACTCGACCCAAATTTTTTTTCAATCTGACTCATTATTACCGACCCTACCATCATTATATATTATGAGACTGTTGCAGAAATTCACTCCCAAAAATTGATTTCTCATCCCGACACAAAGTATTTCCCATCACACCCCTCAAGAAATTCATCACAAAAATCACAATTATTACACGAAGCCCAGGAATCGCGACCCCCATGAAAAAAAATTTTGAAACACTATGATGCAAAATATAAGTCTTTCTTTTGATAAATATTGATATTGCTCTAATAATTGTTTATTCTCTGTTCAATTTTCTCACACACGCACACACAAATTTTGGTTCGTTAAAAGAGGTCGTCGTCCTTGAAATCATCGTCGCTCTTCATTTCGATCGTCCTTGTCTTTGTCGTCCTTGAAGTCGTCGTTGCTTCTCGCTTCGATCGTCTTCGTCCTCCCTGAAGTCGCCGTTGCTCTTCGCTCCAAATTGCCTTCCTCTTCGTCGTCCTCCCTGAAATCGTCGTCCTCTCTGAAATTGTCGTTGCTCTTCGCTTCGATTGTCTTCGTCGTCCTCTCTGAAATCGTCGTTGCTCTTCGCTTCGATCGTCGTCGTCGTCCATATTTGTCTTGTGATCGCAATATGTGTCAGTTGCCCCGTCGCATCATTTTTCGCATCATTTTTCAGTTGCCCTGTCGCATTACTAAAGTTGATTCTTCCCTATCAGTAGCAAGCAGGCAACTCAATTCAGAATTAGAACAATTGAAATCCATTATCAATACCCCAGATCTTGATGTGCTTCACTCACCGTTGCATTATATTTCATTTGCCGTTGCATCCTATTTCATCAGCAGTTGCGGTCGCCTCCCTATCAGGAGCAAGCAGGCAAGTCAATGATGCACAGTTAGACAAATCAAAATCCATGATTAAGTAATACCTCCTCCAACCTTGATGTGGTTCACTTACCATTTCCATCTCATTATATTTCAGTTGCCGTCTTTCTTGTTCCATTTCGACCCCAAATTATGTGAAGTAAGATTTACGACACATGCATTTTCTGTCATGCATTTATTTGCTGAGAATTGATTTCTTCTACATGATAGCAGTAGAGTTACTACTAGTAGTATGTACCGTACTGAAGTAATAGTAGAAACCAGTAGAAACCTGATGGTGGTATCATTGCGCGCCACCTAAACCATAGAGAGCCAGCCCCGCTGCGCCATAATTTTGGACTACCTCTTATGTACTACTACCTACGCACTGCAGTAGTATGTAGCAGCAGTGTATAACTGTGGTACTACTACTACAAGCAGCAAGAATAGTACTACCTCAGTGAATATACCATCAAATCAAATATCTGAATGAATGTGGTCAATCTTTGTGTGATTCCAATGTGAATATTTCTCATCCTATGCATGGGCAAGAGTATGCAAAAAGAAGTATTCAAAAATCACCTATAATTTGGGTGTCACCACTGAATAATTAATATTTGGTCCACTACTGTAGAATTTACTAGAAAATACTGTAAAATCACATATCTGAATGAATCTGGCCAATAGTTGTGTGATTCCAGTGTGAATATTCCTCATCCTATGCATGGGCAAGAGTATGCAAAAAGAAGTATTCAAAAATCACCTATAATTTGGGTGTCACCACTGAATAATTAATATTTGGTCCACTACTGTGGAATTTACTAGAAAATACTGTAAAATCACATATCTGAATGAATCTGGCCAATAGTTGTGTGATTCCAGTGTGAATATTCCTCATCCTATGCATGGGCAAGAGTATGCAAAAAGAAGTATTCAAAAATCACCTATAATTTGGGTGTCACCACTGAATAATTAATATTTGGTCCACTTCTGGAAAATTCACTAGAAAAAAGTACCAAATCACATATCTGAATGAATGTGGCCAATCTTTGTGTGATTCCAGTGTGAATATTCCTCATCCTATGCATGGTCAAGAGTATGCAAAAAGAAGTATTCAAAAATCACCTATAATTTGGGTGTCACCACTGAATAATTAATATTTGGTCCACTACTGCAGAATTTACTAGAAAAAAGTACCAAATCAAATATCTGAACAAATCTGGCCAATATTTGTGTGATTCCAATGTGAATATTCCTCATACTGTGCATGGGCAAGAGTATTCAAAAAGAAGTATTCCATAATCATTGAAAGTTTGGATGTCACCACTGAATAATTAATATTTGGCCCAGTACTGCGGCATGTACTAGAAAATACTGTAAAATCAAATATCTGAATGAATGTGGCCAATCTTTGTGTGATTCCAGTGTGAATATTTCTCATCCTATCCATGGGCAAGAGTATGCAAAAAGAAGTATTCAAAAATCACCAATAATTTGGATGGCACCACTGAATAATCAATATTTGGCCCAGTACCTCAGCATTTAGTAGAAAATACTCTAAAATCAAATATCTGAATGAATCTGGCCAATCTGTGTGTGATTCCAGTGTGAATATTTCTCATCCTGTGCATGGGGAAGAGTATTCAAAAAGAAGTATTCAAAAATCACCAATAATTTGGATGTCACCACTGAATAATTAAAATATTTGGTCCACTACTGCGGAATCTACTAGAAAAAAGTACCAAATCACATATCTGAATGATTCTGGCCAATATTTGTGTGATTCCAGTGTGAATATACCTCATCCTATCCATGGGTAAGAGTATTCAAAAAGAAGTATTCAAAAATCACCAATGGTATGGATGTCACCACTGAATAATTAATATTTGGTTGAATAGCTGAATAGCTCACTTATTGTGACATGTACTTCGCAGCAAAAATATTGCTATCGAATCGTGATGTAGCAAAAGACATTCCCATGATGAGACTTGAACTGGCAACACCACATTCTGTGCACCCAATGGTGCCACTATTACTATCTCGTACTGACAGAAGGTTGTTCTCTCTATGTTATAATGCTACTACGATCTATATGTACCACCAAGTACTCGAAACCTACACATCCCCTGCCTATGCATACATACGTACTACTAGGTACTATGTATGCAGACATGTCATTTTTTCTTTTACTAAGACTGTAGACTTAGTACTGTAATCTACGTACATTGCTGTCATTTTTTCCAGTCAGCCTGTACAAACAGTACTGTTACCTACGTATATTATGTGCATCATCGTGGTGAAGTGGTGAATTTTGTTGTTCGATTTTCCGCCCCACATCTCCCTCGCGGCGAATGTGTCATAATTTTCATTTTCGACAGATGTGTCATAATTTTCATTTTTCAGCGTTGGAATTTTCTGGCCGGTCCAGTTTAAAGTGAACCGCGAGGCGCCTGGTACCATCTTGGAGAGACAAACGGCAAAGAAAGTATAGAACTGATCACTCTTGAAATCCTTGTTACCGTTTTCTTTTGCTATCAAGGTAGGGTGGGCTGCAGTCCTCGAATCACCTGGCTTACCCAGATATCTACGAGTACGACGCGCGAACGAACCTGCAGAGGACGACAAAGACGATCGGAACAACGAAGACCAAAGACACTAAAAGGTACGACGAAGGTACGATCGTAGAAGAGGGGGACGACGATGACGAGCGAGCTGAGGACGACGACCGGGACGACGCCGACGACGGGGACGACGATGACGACTAACCGCCCGTTGTTTATTTTGTACAACCACACACAGATCGTAGCAAAGAGCAACGACGAAGACGATCGAAGCGAAGAGCAACGACGACTTCAAGGACAACAAACACGATCGAAACGAAGAGCAACGACGATTTCAAGGACGACGACGACGATCGAAACAAAGAGCAATGACGATTTCAAGGACGACGACGACGAGGGGAACGACGATCGACCGATACGATTGAAAGACGGCGATAGTTCTTTAAAAATATTCTCGTGTATTATCCCCCCTGTATTATCGTTGGGGTTTGACGCGTTGCTGCTGCTTGGTCCTTCCTGTTCCCCCTGTATTATCGACGCGTTGCTTGTATTATCGACGCGTTGCTGCTTGCTGTCCCCCCTGTATTATTGACGCGTTGCTTGTATTATCGACGCGTTGCTGCTGCTTGCTGTCCCCCCTGTAATATCGACGCGTTGCTTGTATTATCAACGCGTTGCTTGTATTATCGACGCGTTGCTTGTATTATCGACGCGTTGCTTGTATTATCGACGCGTTGCTGCTTGCTGTCCCCCCTGTAATATCGACGCGTTGCTTGTATTACCGACGCGTTGCTTGTATTATCGACGCGTTGCTTGTATTACCGACGCGTTGCTGCGTGCTGTCCCCCCTGTATTATCGACGCGTTGCTGCTGCTTGCTGTCCCCCCCTGTATTATCGACGCGTTGCTGCTTGCTGCTTGCTGTCCCCCCCTGTATTATCGACGCGTTGCTGCTGCTTGCTGTCCCCCCTGTATTATCGACGCGTTGCTTGTATTATCGACGCGTTGCTGCTGCTTGCTGTCCCCCCTGTATTATCGACGCGTTTGTATTATCGACGCGTTGCTGCTGCTTGCTGTTCCCCCTGTATTATCGACGCGTTGCTTGTATTATCGACGCGTTGCTGTTTGTATTATCGACGCGTTGGTTGCTGCTTGTTGTCCCCCCTGTATTATCGACGCGTTGCTGTTTGTATTATCGACGCGTTGGTTGCTGCTTGTTGTCCCCCCTGTATTATCGACGCGTTGCTGTTTGTATTATCGACGCGTTGCTGTTTGTATTATCGACGCGTTGCTGTTTGTATTATCGATGCGTTGCTGCTTGCTGCTTGCTGTCCCCCCTGTATTATCGACGCGTTGCTGTTTGTATTATCGACGCCTTGCTGTTTGTATTATCGACGCGTTGCTGTTTGTATTATCGACGCGTTGCTGTTTGTATTATCGACGCGTTGCTGCTTGCTGCTTGCTGTCCCCCCTGTATTATCGACGCGTTGCTGTTTGTATTATCGACGCGTTGGTTGCTGCTTGCTGTCCCCCCCTGTATTATCGACGCGTTGCTGCTGCTTGCTGTCCCCCCCTGTATTATCGACGCGTTGCTGCTGCTTGCTGTTTTATCGACGAGTTGCTGCTTGCTGGGGGGTATTATCGACGCGTTGCTGCTGCTTGCTGTCCCCCCCCCTGCATTATCCACGTGTTGCTGCTTGTTGCTGCTTGCTGTCCCCCCCTGTATTATCGACGCGTTGCTGCTGCTTGCTGTCCCCCCCCCCTGTATTATCAACGCGTTTCTGCTGCTTGCTGTTTTATCGACGCGTTGCTGCTTGCTGTCCCCCCCCTGTATTATCGACGCGTTGCTGCTGCTTGCTGTCCCCCCCTGTATTATCGACGCGTTGCTGCTGCTTGCTGTCCCCCCTGTATTATCGACGTGTTGCTGCTTTCTGCTTGGTGTCATTGTCAGTCCATACTGTGATGGTGTGTGTCGGACCAAAGGGAGGGTGACTTCGGCTTTCGCAGAAGAAATAAAATCCATAAGATCGTTCTTAACATAATAAGTTCGGCAATCGCTGTTGGAATAGAGATGCCTGGAGAGGCCTTGAGATACGTATCGGTAGGTGTGAAAGTGGCTCGATTCTTGTTTGTATCCCTTGAAGGATTTTGATTTTCTTCTTCTTCCCGAGGTAATGCAGTTGCGACAATGGAATGTCTTGGGTATTCTGGGCTCATTGGCAAAGTGCCTTGGGTCCGACGAAGCTTTCGGCATGGTGGTGTGTGTTTTTGTGATGCGATGTCCCGGTATGTGATGTGACACCACTGAAAAAAAAAGTTCACAAAGGTGCACGACGTAACACTTTGGTGTGATTGAGGTAAATTGGATTTAAAATTATTTGTTGTGTTGAGTCAAGTGTGTCAAATGTGTAAAAATGGAATGAAAATGTGAAGAGGGACTGAATGTCAGGGTCAAGAAGAGAACATTTCCGTCGACACGTTGGGGGAGTTGAGAAAAGGGAGAAATGTGGTTGAGAATAATGGAAAAAAGTTGAGAATAATAGAAAAGAGGTTGTGAAATAAAAAATTGGGGTCGAATTTTTTTTAGACAAGTCGCGATTGGGTCGCGATCCGGTCGCGATTGGTCGCGATGGGTCGCGATGGGTCGCGAACCAGTTTTCGGACGATAGTAGAACTTCTTCTGATATCACCAATAGTGAAGAAGAATTAAGCTTGAAAGTTCTTCTTGAACAAGACGTCAGTGCGATTTAAAATACAGGCGATGCACGTGACATGCTGGAATACAATCAAAATGCAAGTGATATGAAATTAAAGAAGTTTATTTTAGTGCAGATGTGTGATTACAGCAGGAAGTATGAACAAGAAAGAACAACACCACAAAGAAGATCCAATGATTGCTGATTGGTGATTAAACGTCAAGAAGAATTCAATCAGAGGAAATAATGTCTATCAGATGTGAGAGTTGAAAGAGACGGATACACTGTATTACGGTAAAATATGATTGATTGAACAAGTGACTTGTAAGCAGGGGAGAAGCTTTGGACAAACTTCAGTATAGTAGTAGTAGTATCTGCTATACGATCCTTCAGGAGAGCCCTCCAAACAAAAGTCGGACAATCATGACGACAAAAAGTTCAAGAGCAAAAAACCGCAACAGCGTGCCAATGCATCGCTTCGTGATTGCGAGCAGTGGATCGGCAGTTTTGATGCCCACAATGCCGGGGCAGTTGGACTTTTTCTGTGCCGATCCAAGCCTCTTATCTTGAACTTGATAATCGTAGGCAAAAATAGACTTGAAATAGTTCATTGTAAATTCGGGGCATAGCTTCCACAAAATGTTGACGAGAACCCTGATTCCAGGCATGTACAATTGCAAATGGCGGAGTGTCCGGGTTCGTGTAATGTCGAATTTAGGGCGCTGGATTTTCTGCCATTCGTTCAGAATTTCCTCTTGGGATAGGTCGTCTTGGTGGTTGTTGAGGAGAGTCGCCAGGCAATGGGCGTCGTTGATGGCAAGGTTGGCCATTTTTGCCGTCAGGGGACCATAGGCATGAGCCGCATCTCCAATGAGGACGGCATTTGGTTGACACCATGGCTCGCAATTGACATGAAAGGTGGAGTAACACATGAGGTCGGAAATTTCTTCTGTATCGATCATGTTCATAACGAAGCTCAGGTTGCTTCGTTGCGCGACGTCTCGTAGTTCCTCGAGAGTGGCACTTCGTGGAGACGAAGGTGGTTTTCCATCGTACTCAAGGACGACGACGTTGAGTGAATCTTCGTTATTGGAAACGTGATAAGATGGTGAGTGAATGGTTTCGCTGACGCTCATATTCCACTGATCTTTGGTCTTTTTCAATAACTCCTGGCTTGGCGAGGTAATGAGAAATCTGTAGGCCGTCATGCTTCCATATTGACGGGAGTCCAATTTCATCGCAACATAGCGTCTCACAGTAGACTGGACACCATCAGCACCCACCAATAGGTCGGAGGAATAGGAAATGAGTGGCTGCTTGAAATCGCTCGTTTCATAGGTCGTGCGTGCACAATTGCCGTCAAAGCGAACTCGAAGTGCCTTGTGGCCAGTATGAATTGATTCGGGGTGTCGTTCTTCGACTTTTGCGATAATGTTCTTCAGGAGAGTGCTGCGTTTCATGAATCCCTTGTCTTGGCTTTTGGCCGGAGATTTCATCTTAAGCTTGTGGTCAACAGAACGAAGGGTCATGGATGAGCTCTTTCTGAGATCAAGGTCTTCGATTTGAAGTTCGTCACGAAGAATCTTCATTGTTGAGGGCCAAATGGCTAGACCGTAGCCTTGCTCCCTAACGTGGTGGGAGGCCTCAAACAGTCTAACCCTATATTTCTCGGGGTCAAGTCCCGCTGCTAGAGTAGCACCAGCAATACCGCAGCCAACAATGTCAATGACTAGAAACAACGAGAGAGAAAGTAAGATATGTTAGAGACAGAACATTCCAAACTCGAATGAAATTCCTTTTCAAACAGACAAATAATGGACTCACTCTTCCGAGGATCCTCAATCACGTTCGGCACATCCATAATCTGAGCCTTGCGGATGTCTCGAATGATGATGCCTTCGAGACAAACACCTGGCCCCATTGAAAGACAAACAGCCCATTCAGATGTGTCACCAGTTCTGTTTTTCACCATTTGATTGTGGTGATCGAGAACTGCGAGATTGGAAGCTCCCGACAGATTTCCATGCGAAGTCATGACCTCCCAGCTCGAACACATATTCTTCTTGGGGACACCAAGGGCTTTGCCTACTTCCGAGAGCACTCGTGGCCCGCCCGTGTGGCAAAGGACATCGAAATTTTCAATGCTCGGGATTTGGTGTTTCGAGCCGCTTTTTGAAATCATCGTTTTGCTTTTCTTGAGGAGATCACCGACAAACTCTGGCTCCGCGAGGCCAACATGATCTGGAAGCTTCTTGTCCAAGTGAAGGCGAATAGATCCATCGTCTTGTTCGACATAGTTCACGAGGTGGCGTGTATCGTTCACGATACGAGATGAGCCAGTTATAATCTCATAGCAGGGCTCCTCTTGAGGATTGAGCTTCGAGGCGCCGCCAACGACAGCCGAAGAAGAGGCATCTCGAAACAGACAAACAGAGACAATATCTGCTCGTGTGGGATTTTTTGGCATGCTGTTGCCGAGAGCTGATCGTAAATCCGCTTCAATGACAAGAACTCTAGCACCCGGATCTCCTCGTGCAACCTGTCTTGCCAGGTTCATTAGCCTGAAACCGGTAAGACTGGAGAAATGTATACAATTGCAATGAAAAGGAGTTAGAAGACGACGACATCAACTTGATTTGCAGATGAACACTGATTCCACCTTACCATCCCATGCCTTCGATACTCGTCCGCTCCACGTCCGGGTTGAGGCCAAGACGACTGACGAGCTCAATATCAGTCGTTGGAGAATGCATAGCACCAGTCATGGTGCCCCAAAAAAGATGCGTAATTTCACTGGGCTCGCCACCCCACCTTTCCAGTGCTTGGCGACCTGCCCTTTCAGCAAGACCCACCAAGTTAGTAACTCTATGATGAAGGTACTCTGTTCGTGTGAATTGACGAAAGACATCTTCCAGGGGTAGCGCGATCGAATGAAACTTGAACCCGCATCCCTTCAAGACTCGGGAAGCAAAGTCAGCATCGAAGTCGTCATTCCCCTGGATCTTCTGTTGATGAACGAGTGCATCGAGGACTTGTTCTGTTGTGTAGTGATTACCATACGCAGAGCCAGTGCTCAGAACCAATACGGCGTTGTCACCGGTACAGTATGGAAGCTTTGCAGGGGTCTCTAGATGTTGAGCCATGGTCGTACTTGGTTGATTATTTGCTGTTATCGTTTTTGTGGTAGTTGATAGATCCAGTATAAATGCTCTCCATGACATTTATTACTATCGCTTGTCACTACAGACTTCCTATCAGCTGTCCCCCGCTTTCAGTAGAAAATAGTTGTCGGGGACGTAGAACCGGGGTTTTGCTGATGGGAGGAGAAAGTCCTTTCTTTCATGAGCGATCAAGTTTCACCTCCCTTCATTCAGCTGGAAGTTCTGACTGGCGAAACAAATTGGTAACGGGGAAAGTGATACATTTGGCCATCCGTTGAATGAGTGCTAAAATCGTTTTAATTATTGCACAGAGTGATGATTTCGCATTAATTGATCGTGACAACATCATGTCCATAACAGTATTACTAGAAAAATTTGTGACCTCGGTGCAATTTGCACGAAGAATGCAAAAGCGCATGGATCCATCAAAATTATTCTTCCAAAATAAGGTCAGAGTTTGAAGAGGCAATTATCCATTGTTAATAACTCTACCCAATGGATCGGATTAATATTGTGATAAGAAATAGGCATGAGTATTGTACAATTCTGAGAAGGTGTAAAGTCAAAGAATAAGTAATTGGGAGAACTCTGAGTTAGAGAATTACAAAAGCCATTATCAGAAGTAAAATATTACTTCGTACATTACTACGTAGTATTAAGTACAGAAAATTGTGATGCTTCGTAGTTTCTTTTCCGTTTTATGAACTTCAAGGTCAACGAGTAAACGAAGGGAGAATTCTGAGTTGAAGAAAGATAATAGCGATCGTCAGAAGTGACATATTAGTAACCTAAGTACAGAAAATTGTGATGCTTCGTCGTTTTCTCGTTTTATGAACTAATTGCTCCGTTCCAAAATACGATATTACCTATTTGCTGACCGAAATATATGCCTTCCGTTTCAACAGTTCGTTTTTGTAGAAATTGTTCCGGAGTTGTACTATGTACTTATTTTCGAATGATACTCCGTGTTAGCAAATAGAGAACTCTTTCTGTTTACAACACTATACCTCGATAAAACCTCAGTGTCTCAGTTTTCTGAAGAACCTTCCCGGAGGTTCAAATGCCGGGTGCAACCCTTTCAACCGGTACAATCACATTTGAGAAGTGCAAAATGAGCAGTTTTCAAATCCTAATGGAAGGCAGACCAATACAACTATTAGTCTATCTAGTGTCTAAACAGGCATCAGGAGTTGCCTTAGGAGTGTTTAACCCGAGAAGAAAAACAGTTGGAAACTGATCGATGGACGAGCATGTATGTGAGAAACGAACAATTTCGGAACGGAGGAAGTCCCATTCAAAAGTGATGTACTACAACAAGATTCCTAACAGCTGTCCGTTGATTCTACGCACCTATGAACTAATTTCTACGTGGACTGGAGGACAGCTGTTCGGAATTTCGTAGTAATATGCGTTTCGGACAATAATAATCGCGCACGATGAGTGAGTTTTCTCCGATCTTGTTCTTGTCAGTTGTCGAAGAAACTCACATTTTCTCGTTTCGACAACAATTCATCAAAAACATTCTTCAACTTACTGTATTTTTTTCAAAAGTCACCAAATTCAAGATGAGCAAACCGGAAGAAAACGTCACTCCGATTTTTGATTTGATGATGAGCCAGTATCACAGCTCGACGCTCGTCATTTTTGGTCGCCTCGGTCTTTTTGATTTCATCAACGACCGGAACGGCGACGGCGGCGTGACCGTGAAACAGCTCGCCGAACGGGCAAATTGGTCCGTTCGAGCTACCTCGGCAATGCTCATCGCACTCGTCACCAGTGGCATTCTCGAGACCGTTGGTGACAACAGCAGTGATCATGCGGCGACCCACTCCTTCGAGCACCGATACAAGCTGGCCCCGAGGTCGGCTCGCTTCTTGCTTTCCGACGCGCCCGGAAACGTTGTCGCATACCTGGAATTGTTCTGGGAATGCTCTCCCCGGGTGTTGATGGAAAAGGCATCCGCCGACAAGAAGCGGGACAACTTTATGCTGGAAACGGGTGGGGGTGCCCCCTCCGAAACGTTCATCAGCGCCATGCAGGGTCAAACGTCCCACGCGGCGATGAGTTTGTCGCCCCTCGTGGCATCGCGTCTCGGCGAGACCGAGCTCGCTCCCGGCCACTTTGTGGATGTCGGCGGAGGCTCCGGAACCTTTTGCCTGGAGGTCTGCAAGAATCTGCCGGGGTGGAAAGGATCGGTTTACGAGCTCGCGGGCGTTTGTCCCATTGCCGAAAAATTCGTCGCGAGGGCCGATCTGGGCGACCGCGTCCGAGCCGTCCCCGGGGACATGTTCGGGGACGAGCGCTATCCTCCGGCCGACTGCTACGGGTTCGGAAACGTCCTCCACGACTGGTCCGACGAAGACAACGCGGCCCTGCTCCAAAAGGCCTACGATTCCCTGCCCGAGAAGGGTGGCAGGGTCGTCATTCTGGAAATGCTGGTGGCGGAGGATGTTGCTTCCACAACCGGCGCCGCGGCTGGTTTGAACCTGGTCATGGTCACGAACGAAGACGGAAGACAATACAAGGCCAGCGAACTCGAGTCCATGCTGGAAGAGATTGGCTTTGTGGATGTCGAGGTGCTTTCATCTCCCGTCACACCGTACAGCGCTGTCATTGCTAGCAAGCAGTGAATTTTGTAGTATTATGAATTCCAAATTTTAAGTGTCATTTTTAGTTTGAACCCGTTACCAGTTTCTCAACCGACCGGTCTTCATTGTTGCACTCGATCCAGTTTCTGGGATGGTGACCGAACCCCGGTTAAATTAGCTATGAGAGGGAATTGCATCCAAGGTTCGCGGGAAGAATGGCAGAGAACGGTGGAACGTTCGGAGCCATTGTGGACCGGCGATCCTTTGTTTCGACGAGCCATTCCTGCCGAAGCCTCTCGGTCCGTGATCCCGAGGAAGAATTTCGGATGGAATTCGTAGTTGATTGATTCCCGTCGATCGAACCGTTCGATCGAGACATCGACGAAGTGGTGAGTGAGTGAGTGAGCGGGTCGGCCGAAACGGCTCCGTTTCGACACCGCGGTGGTCGCAAACCAGGATTCCCCGGCAGTGCTCGCACACGCACACGCACACGCACCCGGCTGCGCTGCGCAGCGCCGCGCCGCGCCACACTACGCGACGTTCCCCGTCTCGACGGCCCACCGCACCAGTTCCGTCCGGTTCTTGACGCCCGCCTTGCGAAACATTCCCGTCAGCAACTGCTCGATCCGGCGCTTGGACAGGTGGGTCTTCGCCGCGATCTCCTTGGTGATGAGACCCCGCGAGAGCAGTTCCAGAACGGCCCGCTCGTCCCCGGACAAAAACACGTCCGTCTTTCGGACCCAGCCGTTCCTCCCGACGACCCCCAGGCCGTTGCCCCTGCTCTTGCCGTCGTGGACCAGCAGGGATCGGATGCGAGCGATCTCGCTCGAGAGATCGTTTGGCGTGACGGGCTTGCTGTCCAGGGCGATCCGCGCTCGCTCCTCTTCCAGGTGTTCCGACCGCTCCAGGCAGGTCTCGACGATCGCCAGGAGCTCGTCGGCCGAGAAGGGCTTGGTGAGGTAGGCGTCCGCGCCCGCGTCGTATCCGGCGATCCGGTCGCGGAGCATCGCTCTGGCGCTGACCAGGACCACGGGGACCCGGGCCAGTTGTTGTGCCAGCACCTCGGAGTCCGAGTGGGAGTCCGGGTCAGACCGGGACGACTGCCGAATGTGATTCAAGAGCTCGAGGCCGTCCATTCCCGTCATGCGGACGTCGCTGACAATGCAATCCGGGACGTTGTGTTTTTGGTTGTTGTTGTTGTTGTTGTTGTTGTCGTTGGTGATAGTGTTGTTGTTGTTGTTGTTGTTGCTGCCGTCCCGTTCTTGCTGTTGGCTCCGCTTTTGCCTAGCTGCAGTGGCAGTGGCAACCGCAACCGCCTCGAGGGCGGCCCTTCCGTCGGCACAGGTCGTTACCGTTCCAAATCCCTTGTCCAGAAAGAATTGTCCGACCGCCCTGCGGATGGGTTCCTCGTCGTCCACCAGCAGGATCCACGCGTTGGCTCTTCGACTCCGACGGCGGAGTTGTTGTTGTTCGTATTGGTATTGGTAGGAGTGTTGTTGTTGTTGTTGTTGTTGTTGTTGGCCTGTTGTCTCGGCAACCACATTGTCGTCGCCTCCGCCCTCCTTCTCGTAGTTGTCGTTGTATCCGTAGTCGATTTCGTTGTTATCTCGCGAGAGCGAACGAACCACTACCCCGGACTTTGGGAGAATCGGTGCTACCGGAACATCGACTGCTGCTGCTGCTGTTGTTGTTGCTGTTGTTGTTGCTGTTGTGAACGAGGCAACGAAGCATTTCGACGACAACGAAGACGACGACAACAGAGCTAGCGCAACCACTAGCAGCAGACAGAACCGTGACAAGCAGTGTCGCGGTTGCAAAAACAACAGCCGTTCGGAGAAGAAGGCCTTGGTTGTTCTTGTGCGGTTTGTTGTCTTCCTCATTTCATTCACGGTATTCTTTCATTTCCAGTGAATTCTAAGATTACTGTTCGACTCGTCCTCGAGCTCAGCAAAAATCAACAACAATTCCAGTCATTCAATCATCAATCTCTCAATCAATCTCAACAATAAAACATCTGAACCGGCTTCGAAATTCAAGTCTCGATCGAAATTTGAAGTTCAAAATTCAAAATTCATCAATTCTCAACAAAACAAAAAATTCGATTGATGATCGAAACCAATTCTTAGGTTCGGTACGTACTGTAAGCTGATACGGTAATTACGAGTATGAGTACCCGGCATCAGACTCGTACGATGGGATTTGTCGCTTTGAAATGGGAGTTGTTTTGCCTCATCTACCGGTAACCTTAATTAGTAACCTTAGTGTAATTTACCGTATGGAGTGTGCCAAAGTGACCATGGTGTCACTTTGATACTCAAAAGTTTCAGCGATTGTCAAGGGTCGAAGCGACACTCAAGCGTCACTGTGACACTCGGGAGAGGAAGGGCGATAGGTTTTGATTCATTCTAACTTACGGCATACCAACCGGCGGAGGGGAAGGACCGGGGATTTTTGAAATCCTCCAAAAACAAAAATCAACCACCGCCGGTAATATGTTCCGGGTGGAGAAACAGCAGTTGTCTGACGTTGTTGACTACAATTATTGATCACTCTTAAAAATGACGCGGGAAATAAGATCTTATCACATACGAGCTAGAAAAGAATGTTCCTGGTCGCATGGGTTAGGGATTATGAAGAAGCTTTCTTACAGCAGTTGCCTGCTGAGAAAGTGCAAGAAAACTAATGTTAGTAGTAATTAGCACTGTTAGGCATAAACGACGAGGTATATCGGTAACCTTACTGCTGGTACGTGTACAGATCGTAATGACAATGATATTGTAATGCATCGCCATAACTCCTCAATAGATCATTGTAGGCGCGTGCCAAAAGGCCGGAAAATATCACACACGAGCCAGAAAAGAATGATTGATATTCCTTAGCGCACAAAGGATTTCAATCATCCGCATGACTGCATTGCGCTTTTGGCGCCACAACGTTTACTACAACGGAAACTCAATCTTTGTGTTTTTTTCATCTCTTGTTCGCGTCCCAGTCCAGCACGTTCCCTTTTCTGCATTGATAAAGTGCTATCTATTATTTCGACGTTTTGAATTATTAATAAATGGTGGTCTTTCATTCTCCTGCATACGGTACGAAATAAAACTTCAGGGTATTCACAATTTTTAGCAAACAAGACAAGCTTCATGCTTCGTAACGAACAGGAAGATACTAACTCGTAGTAGTAAGGTAGCAAAATCTTACGGTGTTTGGTACCGTATTGTTGAAATCCTTGAACAACTGGTGCACAACTACGGTAGCACCGTACCCGAGTGCCAGTAAACCGAAGATTAGTAACGATACGGTTGAAACTATCACACATTAGTTCTCTCCTGGATCGCACTTGCTTTCCTTCTTCTTCATCATCTTTTTCGTAGGACTGTATACAAATCCATTCAATTTTTCGATCAGACCATAAACATTTTTTCATTTCTTTTTGACGGTGATCCTTTTACTTTTACTCCAAAAACCAAGAACATGAAGTCTTTCCAGATCATTGCATCCGTCGTCCTTGCCTGCTTAGCCGTCGCTGCAAGCGCTCAGGAAAACTTTCAAGCACTACTTGACCACGTAAGTGATTATTCATTCGGTCAACACGAAGCTATGATCGGTCGCCTTGCAGCTGTTCTTGTTCTTCTGCGTTCCAAAATATCATCATTTCATCTCTCCTTTACGTTCGTATCATGCTCACCGGATTGATTGAGACGTTGAATGCCATCTTTGCTCCGAAGAACGGTGACATCGCTCGTGGTCTCAAGAAGGCAAAGTCGCCCAAAAAGTCTACCAAACCGCCCACCAAATCGCCCAAGAAGACAAAGTCGCCCAAGAAGTCTGCCATCACCACGGGGGTCCCTTCCACATCTCCCACTGCGTCTCCTTCCGCGTCTCCTACCGCATCTCCCACTGCGTCTCCCTCTGCGTCTCCTTCCGCATCTCCCACCGCATCTCCCACCAACGCATCTCCCACCAACGCATCTCCCACTGCGTTTCCTACAGTTTCCCTTACCACGTTTGTCCCGACCACCTTTGTCCCGACCACCTTTGTCCCGACCACTTTGGATTGAGTCAGACATAGAAGATACGCATGATATGCTTCGTAAAAAGGCTAATCCGCCCCAACCCGTTATGGACACTTTGCACGTCCCTCAATACTAGTAGTACTGTCGGACCACCGAAGCCGTTGGAAGCGTTTGAGGGGCTTATTCTCTTTTGCGATGTGCCGTCGTTTTCCAGTCTCAATAGCTTATCAAGAACCTTTCCAACCAGAAGTACGGTTAACACTCTTGAGCGAATATTAGAATATCGGGATTTTACAAGAGAAACTATCTCGCGGCGTGTGGTGCGCCAGGAAAGTACGAGTAATCCACGCTTTGCCAATTGGGGAGCTGTTTTTAAAATGAATCTTAACGTAAGGTTTAGGTCTTGCATTGATCTGATTTGGTCTTGCAAGTTTCAAATAGGGATTCAAAACTATTTCTGTCTTCGCGAATTTTCGTCAAAAGGAAACTGCTCCAACATTCGAAGGCACGTGTTGAATTCAAAAAAGAAGAATCCTCATTCTCAAAATCTCCGTTCAGAAAAAAAAAAAAAAAAAAAAAAAAAAGACTCATTCTCAAAATCTCCGTTCAGAAAAAAAAAAAAAAAAAAATTTAAGATTACCACATCAACAAGCTAGAAATTCCATACAAACTCCTCGAGTTTTTCTGATTGAAAATGGGGGGGATCAGCTGATAAGAATTATGCAGTAATTACGAGCATGAGTAAGGATTACCCGGTATCAGACTCGTAAGATGGGATTTGTCGCTTTGCAATTGGAGAGTTGTTCTGCCTTATTTGCTCTTCTATGTAAACCTTAGGCTGGGTGGGAATTTCTACGAGTGAACCATGCAATGATCCATTTTGTTCGCTGAATTTTCCAGCCCCCCGGCGGACCGCGCGCGTAAACGGACATGATTGAGTTCATGAGTCCCACTCTCAATCAAAAGTATCAACGTGACAATGGAATTCAACAGTCTACCAACAGGGGATAAATCGACGCGTGCGTTGCTGTCCCGGGGCGACATCCATAATGATTTTTAACCGCGCTTTTTTGTATCGCGATTTCTAGTTTATGGTAGATCATACGGTAGAATAATAAAGACACCGTGTTGTCGCCCTTAATTACGGTAACCTTACTTGTACAAACCCAGGAAATATCACGTACGAGCTAGAAAAGAATGTTCCTGGTCACATAATTTAGGGATATGAAGTTTTACAGAAAGTGCAAGAAAATTCTTTTTTTTACAGTACTACGAAGTATAATATACTACGTATGAACAATAATAATTACAATGATATTGCTGCCATTCCTTGGTTTCCCTTACACATTGCCATACTAAGTCTCAATCGACTGTTGGCGCGTGCCAATCGTCAGGAAATATCACATACGAGCCAGAAAAGAATGACTGATATTCCTTAGCGCACAAAGGATTTCAATCATCCGCATGATTCTTGCATATTGCTTTTGGCGCGACAACATCTACAACGGAAACTGAATCTTTGCTTTTGTTCGCGTCCCAGTCCAAAGCACGTCCGTTTTTATGTGTTGACAAATTCTTCTATAGTTCAAAATTTTGAATTAGATCAATGATATTCTTTCATTTCAATACAAAATAACTTCGAAGTGTTCACAATTTTTAGCAATCTTACGATGTCTAGTAGTCCCGTATTGAATTCCCTGAACAACTGTACATCTACCGGTTTGAAAGAGAACCGAGGTGAAAGAAAACCGAACATTGATGATGCCGTTTGCCGTTCAAACTACTATCGCACATTAGTTCTTTGGATCGAAGCTACTTCTTCTGCTTCTTTCTTCTTCGTGCGTAGGTCTCCTTGCAAATCCATTCATTTTTTCGATCGGACCATAAAAAAAAAAAAACATTTCTTTTTGACAAAACCTTTTACTTTTACTCCAAAAACCAAGAACATGAAGTCTTTCCAGATCATTGCATCCGTCGTCCTTGCCTGCTTAGCCGCCGCTGCAAGCGCTCAGGAAAACTTTCAAGCACTAGTACTTGACCACGTAAGTGATTATTCATTCGGCCAACAACACGAAGAAGCTACTATGATCGGCCGCCTTGCAGCTGTTCTTGTTCTTCTGCGTTCCATGATATCATTGTTATCATTGTTTCATCTCTCGTGCACGCACTAGTACTACTACTAGTAGTAGTACCTATGATGCTCACCGGATTGATTGAGTCGTTGTTGCATGCCATCTTTGCTCCGCCCTTCAAAGAACGATGACATCGCCCCTCGTGGTCTCAAGAAGGCAAAGTCGCCCAAAAAGTCTACCAAACCGCCCACCAAATCGCCCACCAAATCGCCCAAGAAGAAGACAAAGTCGCCCAAGAAGACAAAGTCGCCCAAGAAGTCTGCCATCACCACGGGGGTCCCTTCCGCATCTCCCACCGCGTCTCCCACCGCGTCTCCCAGCGCATCTCCCACCGCGTCTCCCTCTGCGTCTCCTTCTGTGCTTCCTTCTGTGTCTCCCTCTGCTCCGTCTGGAATGACTATTCCACCAACGCCTACCCCCACCGGACCGGCGACTGAGTCGTCTACTTCTACGTCGACTCTAACGAGCACTACATTTTCAAGCAGCATTGCCGTAATCGAACCTTAAACTGAGTTCCGAAGGACATCGAAGAAATACTACTACGAAATCGCGAGAAGTCCCACGTTGTTGATACTAGTTACGGTAAGGTTACTTCGTATTACGTACTTACTACAAGTACGTACTACTATTATTATTATTTTTTATTACTACACTTCGTACTAACTTTCGTATTATTCTAGTAGTACTTGTACTAAGGTTACTTATTGCTTGTACGAAGTACTTCGTATTTTACACTCTGTCCATAAACCCCACGGTAATAAGGTTAACTTACTTCTGACAGTAAGTTAGCGTATCCAATATCCAGTAATTGAGTCACCGGGTTAACCTTAGTTAGCGTGACATGGTATGATTATTATTATTTGTGATTTGTGCTGCTAGAGCTCTTGCCGTGTGCTAAGGGCGTTTACAGCCAGGTAAACTTACGTCAAACCGGCGGTACAAATCCTACTACATCAGAATCCGGTCACTTGACTGCTAGTAGTAGCACCCCCATAGTACTAGCTACTACTACTACTACTAGAAGAAGCTTTTTTTACAGTTGCTTGCGAAGCCTGTTGCGAAGGCTTTTGCTTGGCACAGCTCCTAGTAATTAGGACCTTGGAAACAGTCACCGGAGACTGACTAGTTCTGTAGTACTAGTAGCCCCCGTACGGTATTCCGCGGGCGCTCCAGGTAAGGTTACCATACCGTACCATACGGTATCTTACGTAAGGTAGGACTTACCAGTAAGGTTATTGGTACCGTATGTAACGCACCATCCATCACCGTAAAACTAGTAACCTAAACCTTAACTACCGGTAACTTAACCTTACTAGTAACTTTTAAAATACATTTCGGTTACGGCTTTGACGAAGCGAACCACAGACAGACAAGTTGAACGAATCGATCCGCCCAAGATCCAGAGCCGCATCATGCTTTTTGTTGGTAAAAAATAAGAATACTGGTACTCGTACTACAAAGAACCTAAGTTACGGTAGGGTTACCGTAATGGAAGAAGCGCTCGCTCACTCACTCATTCCTGTGGATGAGTTGCAGAACAAGTACCGGTACGGGTACACGTATTATCTGTACGTGTACTCGTATTGCCGTACGGTTCGTTCTTCTTTTTCCTCCCGGCCAACGAAACGCAACCCAAAACTACAAGTAATCTTACCGTACAGTTAGTTTACGATAACCTTACCTGTAGTGAATAGGAACTCCGTAACCTTACTTCGTAGTACAGTAATCTTAGAGCACGTGTAACAACAAAATCTGTATCGTTCCGGCCCCGCCATCTGATCTTGACACCGACCACCTGCCGTCTGCATTGAGGTGTTGCGTACGGTAGTACTAATACCTACGTATATATTTACACCGGGTATTTCTGTTTTCTACTGGTAACTTGTTCCTTCCTCGCTCTCATTCTCGCATACGGTGGCATCTCGGTCGGTACAGAAACAAATTCCGAGAAAGCAAAGCAAAGCAAAGCAAAGAACGAGGAGATCTTGTACAGCACCGTATATCTCATCAAAACAAACAAACAAACAAACAAACAAACAAACAAACAAACAACGCAACACATCGCAACACATCGCAACACAGCGAATGATAACCCCAGCAATGGCGGCCAATCGGCAGCAGCAACAAAAGGAAAAACGACAACCACAACGACAATCCTCGCGGAAACGCAGCCTTCGAATCACTCGCAAAGATAACGCGAAAGCCAAACCCCAAACCGCATTCGCGAAACAATCACCAGCGAGGATGGCGAGGAACGTTGTTCCGTTTGTGGTGTCGCTGTCTCTGTCGCTGTCGCTGTCCCTCGTTTGGATGCTGAGCATCGGCAGCAGCAGCAACAAACAAACCGAGGCATCGTGGTTTGCCGTTGCCTTTTCCCCTTGCCGGCAGCAAAACCATCGATATCGATGGCAACAGCAACACCACCAACACTACCAACACCACCATCCCAGCGGCAATCATCCGCGGCAACAACAGCAACAACAACAGCAACTACAACAGCAACTACAACAGCAACTACAACAACAACAACGACGCCTCTCGCAACCGCAACTCCAACCGCAAATCCCGACGCAACCGCAAAGTCCAACGCAACTCCGACTGCGAACGTGGCCCGGCGATGATTACGATTGCGATTGCGATTCCGCGGGTGTTTCTCTCGTCTCGAACGATTTGCACCGTGCCGCGCGGACAAGAACACGAACCAGAACGAAAACGAAAACACGAAAGACAACGACGCAAACAAAAACAAAAACAACAACCGGACGCCCACGGGCTTGTTCTCCGCTCTTTGCGTCGTCGTCGTCTTCCGGCAGCGACAGAATCTTTCCCGGCTCGAGAAGCAAACCCAAAAACAATGACAGTAAAAATAACAATAACAATAACAATAAAAGAACCAACAACAACAACAACACCAACAACAACGGCACCGAACAGAACCGATACTGGAATCCGCTGCAATCCAAGTCATCGACCCGAATCGCCAATATTCGGAACTATATCAATCGAAGCAGCAGCAACAGCAGCAACAATAGCATCGGCCCAACCGATCCCAGCCGCGCCGCTGCGGCATCTGCATCGGCATCAGAGACGAGATCCATGCGAATGCCGATGCCGGTGCCAACATCGGCGACACGATCGGAAACATCCGCCGCGTCCGCGTACGATTCCGCGTTTGGAACATCCGAGCCCGGCAGCAACCGCAAGCCCGCACCCGCCGGCGGAACTACCTCCCGGACCAAGCAAAAGATGAACCCCATGCCCGTGACCGGATACGACGCGAGGGCCATCGAGGAATACTACGACATGCGGCCGCTCCGGGTCGGCTGGAGGCTCAACACCCTCGGCTTTCCCCTGCTGTTTTGGTACTGCCGGTTGCTGGTGGACAAGGCCAACGGCGTCCTCAAGCTGCCCTCGGTCCAGCGCCAGCGCGGCAGGGAACTCCGGGAGGCCTTTGTGAGATCGAAATCGGTCGCCCTCATCAAGTCGGGGCAGGCGCTGAGCCTCCGGCCGGACCTCATCAAGAACGCCATCTGGGCCGAGGAGCTCGGGAAACTGGTGGACGCGGTCGGCTCCTTCTCGGACGTGGAGGCCATGAAGATAATGCGGAGCGAGCTCCGGGACGTGGCGGCGACCATGGAGGCGAGCGGCAATGGCAATTCCAAGAGCAATGGCAACAATTGGAAGGACTCGTTCCGCAGGCGCAGGCGCGAGGCCCGCTCCAGGCTCGAAAAGATCGTCGCCAACGACCCGGTCCTCAGCCTCTTCGAGTTCGACAACGACAACCAGGCGGTCGCCTCGGCGTCGATCGGTCAGGTCTACAAGGCGCGGATCCGAAAGGGGCCCCAGCTCGAGGCGGCCCTCGGACCCGACCTGGCGGCGAAGTGGGGCGGCAGGGTCGTGGCCATCAAGGTCCAGCGGCCCGACGTGGCCTCGTCCGTCTCGCTCGACATGTACCTGATCCGGCGGACGGCCGGGTGGCTGAGCAGGATGCGGGGCGGGGACATTCTGGGCATCGCCGACCAGTTCGGCATGCAGCTCTTCGGGGAGCTGGACTACGAGCGGGAGGCGAACAACTGCCTGCGGTTCCGGGCACTCTACGGCCACTGGGAGAACATTCTGGTGCCGGACGTGTGCGCGCCGCTGACCCGCAAGCGGGTCCTGGTGATGGAGTGGGTCGACGGCACCAAGGGGCCGTGGGAGAACGGCGACGACGGGATCAGGATGGTCAGGCACGGACTCAAGTGCTCGGTTGACCAGCTCATGACGACGGGCTTGTTCCACGCCGATCCGCACCGGGGGAATCTGCTCAAGACGGCCGACGGCAGGTTGGCCTTTCTGGATTTCGGAATGATGGCCGACATCGACGAGGAGGACCGGTACGGATTGTTCGGATTGTGCATAGGGCTGCAGAGCAAGGACATTTCGCTCGTGTCGGACAATTTGCTCAAGGTGAGTTGTGGAGTGGAGTGGAGCGGAGGGCGGTTGGTTTTGTTTTGTTTTGCGCAGCGGAAGCCGAGATGGATACCGCACTATGTTGTAGTAATGTTTTTGTGTGTGTGTGTGTGTGTGTGTATGTGTGTGTAATATATAGAATATATATAGATATAGATACAGATGCATGCATTCAAAGTGATACCGCAACGATTGCTTTCTCACGGTTCCGTCCTCGTTGGCAACGAAACCCATTTTTTTCTCGTTTCACTTGCTTTCGTTTTCGTTCGTTTGCGACCGACCAGCTCGGCTTCATCGACGACCCCAAGCAGCTCGACGAGCTCATTCCGCGGCTGCGGTCCGCCCTGAAAAACTCCACCGGTGGGACCGGCAAGGCGGCCGACGTGAACTTTGCCAAGCTCCAGGCCGAGCTCGACGCCATCAGCCGGGAGAATCTGCTGGAATTCTCGACACCGCCCTTTTTCACGGTGATCATCCGCAGCCTGACCATTCTGGAGGGCGTCGCACTGTCGGTCGACCCGCGGTTCCGGCTGGTCCGCGGCAGCTACCCGTACGTGCTGCGCTCGCTGCTGCAACCGGAAAACGACGACCGGACGCCGGTGGCGCTGCAGAACCTGCTGATCCGGTTGCTCACGCTCAACGGAGAGGGGAAGGAAATCGATTGGGTCCGGCTCCGGGATCTCCTCCGGTTGGCGCAGACGGCGCGGTCGCAGTACAATCCGTCCGACGACGAATCGAGCTCCGGGAGCGACGAGGCGTCGTCGAGGCTGTCCCGGCAAACCATCGAGCTCTTTTTTCGGTTTCTGACCAGCAAGACGGGCCTGTTTCTGAAGCGCCCGCTGGTCCACGAACTGGCCGAGGCCATCGACGGAATGGCGAGCATCGGCGAGGCCAACCTCTTTCGGGCCACGAACGGCCTGCTTCCCGTGCTGCCGGGAATGAACGGACCGGTGAACGACCGGGTCATGTCGGAGATGCGGCAGCTGCTCGACACCTTCCGGAACGCCCTCACGACCGGTGGCGGCGCGAGCAAGATCGGCGGCGGCAACAACAACAACACCGATGGCGGCGGCGGCGAGAGCGAACGGCCGGGCCAGGCCAGGATCCGCGCCATGGGGCAGGTGCTGGACGAGGTGGCGAACCTGCTGACCGACGAGCGACTCCGAAAGGACGCCGAACCGTTGCTCGAGGAGATCGCGTCGGTGACCCGGATGGTAGCGGTCGAGGTGCTAGAGATCCGGGGGTCGAGGGCGATGCGATCGGTTCTGCAGCTCGATCCGGCGGCGTCCCCGGCCGCACGGTGATCGATCGATCGATCCATCCGTCCATCCGTCCGTCCATCCGTCCCAGAGAGACAGAAAGAAGCGGAATTCCTGGCTGCATCGAAATAACGCATTACTCTGCGCCTGCCTGCTAAGTTACTACTAGTAGTAGTAAGGTTACTGCGAACTATCTGAAACTACAAGAATCACTTACAAATTTAGGTTTGGGTTGCAAAATCAAAGATCTTGCTCACCAAATAATGAGACATCCCCTGCATACGTGTTTATGAGATATTCACCAAAGGGATTTTTGTAGTAGTAGTACTAACGGAGCCACACAATAGTGACACCCCTAGCCCTTCGCAGCATCCAGCAGCAGCACTGAGTTGAAATGATGCGTTACGATGCTACAATGGGGTAAGGATGCTGGTGTATGTTAGAGTAATAGTAGACAGGTGTCATATTTTGGATGGGATGGGACACGATGATGCTCCTGTGTATGACTCACTCCATACCTTGTTCCAAAGCCAAAAACAAAAAGAATTACCTACTACGGTACTACTAGTAGTAGTGGTACGGGTGCACCCAGTACAGTACCGTACTACCACCATCGCCAAAAACTTCAACAAGTGTTTCACTTGCAAATGTCTGTAAACCTTACCGTGTTCTCGACTCCGCCGATTGCTGCTATTTGAACGCGTGTCTTTGTGGCTTTGCAGGGGCAATGGGTTTGTTTTGTTTCGCTTTATCTGCTGCTAGGGAATGTAAGAATAGTAGGAATTTCGTGACTGTGGGGACGCAAAAACACGATGATCTTGGTGTTTCGTGAATGCAGAGAAACAATAACATGATGATCCAGGTCTTTTGGGAATAAGAAGTAAGGTTTACACGAGAAACAAATAATGCGTGATGACCCCCCAGCCTTTTGGGAATGCAGAGAAAAAAATACACGATGATCCCGGTCTTTGGTGAATTATCAGAAGAAACAAGGACACGATGAACCCCGTATTTCGTGACACACACACACTAAACACGAAGTACGTGTAAGTTAGTTCGCACTGTGGTTCTTTTTATTACGTAGTGTTCTTTTTAAAAATAGAAATACGTGTAAGTTTACGCGCGCATCGGCATTCATCTAGGGACTGATACTTTCGGTTTTCGGATGTTGTTGCATGATGATGTGGTGCCACAGAATGCAAAAAAACTCTCAGAAATTAGAACGCTGACACCGTGAAGAAGCAATCACGAGAAGGAACGAGACGAAGCCGAGATCGACGGCATGCATCATGCAGGTAATATGAGATCAAGCAGAGAACACAACTCTCTTACAATTTTATGCCACAGTCCCTTTTTTCATGCACAGCAGAAAGTTTTATTTCCCATCCGAATTTCATCATGACGAGTTGTGTCGCAATGCCCCTACATGTGCTCGACCTACCGACCGACGAATGTGAATGTGAATGTGAATGTGAATGTGAATGTGAATGTGAAGCAGACATTGCAAGTATCTCACTTACCGGAAGTCTGTCGAGCAAGGATAAGACTTTGATCGATGGTTCTACCATCAATGGCAACACCAAGAACGAGCGTTCTATCGACACAATGAGCATTTCGTCAGAGCAAGCGTTATTGTCGGTGTCATTTTCATCAGAACCTACACCGGAATCGCAAAAGAAGACAGTTGTTGAAAACGACAGCGAGGAGGACTGCGACTCCTCCTCTGCCGGCGAGAAGGATGGAGACATCAAGAATAACGAGACCACGAAGAATCACTTTGAGAACGACAAGAAAAACAACAAGAATGGAAATGGATTGTGGTGGAAGGAAGTAGTCAAGGACTTTGACCCCAAACGGGGAGGCGACTTCAAGATTCTGCGGGCCATCGGTCGGACCGCAACCGTCAATGCCGTCGTATCGGTAACGGCGCTGCTGGGCGGCCCCGTTGCCGGTGTCGCTGGCTACGCTACCGGTGGTGCAATTACCGCCAAACGGCTGGTCGGGGACGGGATAGTCCGGGAAGACAAGAAGGAAATCGCAAAGAGCCTGGCGGTGTTTGGGGGAGCAACGAGCGCATCGCTAGCGGGACAGGCTGTTTCGGGTGCCGTAATGCTCGGTCTGTTGGGGGCGAGTTTGCCGGTAGCGGGGGCGGTAGCCTTTTCCGTTGGATGCGTGAGCGGGATCACTGCCGGTGCCCTTAGCGAGTGGGGTGTGGACGGTATGATGGACAACGACGACGACGACGACGACAACGATGATTGTGACGCAAAACAACAGAAATCGAAGCAGTGGCAGCAGAAAGGTGATGTCTGTCACGACGATGCCTTGGAGCAGAAGATACGCGACCATGCACCCTCGGATATGGTTCAAAAAAAAAAGACGAGAGTACGAGTACCGGAGTGTCTCGACGATGGAGGAAAAAGTAAGGAGGAAAGACGTCAACAAGTATCAGATGTCGACGAGTAAAAGAAAGAAAGTATTGGAGTACTCACTCAACTGTAGACCCGGTACATTGAGTCCTATTGTCAGTAACCAACCTCGATATTCCACTTCAAGCAAGTGGTAATGTCTCATGTCTTTACTAGTACCGGTACGGCATGATGTTCCATGATGGATTGTTCGGTTCCTTCGATTTCCAGATATTGCAATCCTACTAGCATTTTTGAATCTGCTTTTGGTACCTCGCAAACCCATCTATCTGATGTCCTGTCGTTCCTGTTAGTTTCATATTGGATACTTCAAATTCCTAACAATTTTACTCGATTTCGGGATTTCCTCGGGGATAAACAATACCGTAGAAGAAGCAGTCTTTAGGACCGCACACAGAACGGTCATCGATACAGTTTCTTGGACCGGAGGTCGGTAACCTTACTGTACTTTTTTTAATTCAATTAATACTGTAATTAGAAGTGCGTACCTTACGAGTAGTAAGAATAAATTAATACTAATGCGAAGTAATACTACGTGTACGTAGAAGAATAGAAGTAAATTCCAGCCGAACCTTACTCCGAAATAATTACTATGCATTTTTTTCTGATCGTATGAATAAGAGATTGTATTGATCCATGGTCCATAGTAATCCAAACGACATCGCATCCGCATCCGCATCATCGTCCGCATCATCGTCCGCATCATCGTCCGCATCATCGTCCGCATCATCATCATCAACAACAACCGCATCAGAACGGCCGGTACTCTTTTTCTTCCCTGAGGCGCTTTACCTTGCGCACGTCCTCCTCGAATCTGCGCCGCAGGTCCTCCATCGTCCGCTTTCGGGTGTCGGCCCTCTGGAACCGATAAAAATCCGTCTGCTTCGCGGCCCCGACCGCCTCTTTTTTCTTGCGGGTCCGCTTGTTGCCCTTGCGACGGCTCGGTGTCGTGGCGGTCGAGCTCTGCTCCAGAGCGGCGGCACCGGCGGTAGTGTTGGTGTTGTTGTTGGCGTAGGACACGGTGACAAAGCCGTCCTCGTCGGGGACGGACCGGGCCGCCTCGGAAGCGAGGCGCTTGGCCTCCTCGGCGTCTTCGTAGGCTTGCATGACGGCGTTGCACTCCTCCAGGAGTTTCGAGCGGTGATTGTGGCTGCTGCTGCTGCTGCTGCTGCTGCTGCTTCGTTTGCTTCTGTCGAGTGTGGAACGGTACCGTTGCGCGACCGCCAGCAGGCCGGTCGTCGCGGTAGCTGCAGCTGCGGCTGCGGTTGTGGTTGTTGCATGCGCTCTCTCGGCATCCGTTCCGTTTCCCTCGGCCCAACCGCCGTCGCCGTCATCCTCATCGTCATCGATACTCGTGTGGTTCCAGGCGCGCTCGAGAAGCTCGGCGTGCTGCCGCTGGCTCTCGTCCGCCAGGGTCTGCAGCTCGAGCTTGTCCAGAACGAGCGCGTTGGTGCGGCGGTCGCTGTCGGAATTCATCGATCCCGACCTCGACCTCGATCTCGATCTCGACCTCGACGACGAACCCGTCGTTCCCGCCAGGAGGTCCTCCAGGGCTTTCTTGGCCTTTTTCAATTCCTTGGGAGAACCAAAGACGACGTGGGCGTACTTTCCCTCCGTTTCCGACAAAATGGGCGGAAGAAACGTCGGGGCAAAGAGGTCCTCCCTGTCGGTCCAGGCCACGATGCTGCTGCTTCCGTTGTTGCTGCTGCTGCTGCTGCTGCTGCTGCTGTTCGAGATGCCCGAGGCGGTGTGGTCCTCCCCAAAAGCGGAAGCCGCCGCCGCCGCCCCCCGTGGATTCTTGACGGCGGTGACCCGGACCACATCCGCGAATCGTCCAAACACCGATCGCAACAAGATCTTCGTCGAAACTCCGGGAACCACCGGGGCGTTGGCGACAAACAGGGTGGTTCCTTTCTTGCTGCCGCTGTTTGCGTTTGTGTTTGTGTTTGTCGTCTCTGCGTTGTTAGTTTCGTGGGAGGAACGTCCTTGGTGCTCCCGGACAAAGAAAAAGGTGTCTTCTGTGTCGCTGTCGTCCTTGTCATCGCTGTTGCTGTCGCTGTCGCTGTCTTCCTTTGCGTTTCGCGTTCGCACCAGTTGTGGCTGACGCGGAAGCCGCAGCCGGACGGGTATGTAACCCTTGATCAGGGGGAGCGACGAAGAGGCCGGCATGGATTGTTGCTGTTGTTGGTTGTTGCTACGGAACTGTACGATTCCACACCAAAGGTGTCTGTATTGAATCGAATCGAATCGAATTGAATCGAATCGAATTGAATTGAATTGAATTGAATCGAATTGATTGAATCGAATTGAATTGAATTGAATTGAATTGAATCGAATCGAATCGAATCGAATCGAATCGAAATGAGTCGGTCGGTAGAAAGGGTTGGTTTTTGCAAAGCGGTTGTCTGTCTCTCTCCAAGAAACTCAAAAAATAGTAATAGTACTGATTCGAAACTTTCCAAACAGCGAGGCGTTGCTCGGAGAGATTGAAATTGTTGTTGTTGTTGTTTTGATGATTGATTGTTGATGGAATTGACTTTTCGAATGGATGATTTTGATGATGATGGATTGATTGATTCGTTTTGACTTTTTGATGAGAGAGATGATGATTCATTCTCAAATTCATTTCATTTCTTCATTCATTCATTGATTCATTCGTTCGTTCCTTCGATCCCGCAGTTTTTTGAATGGTTGGAGGACGACCGACCAGGCCTCGGTGGTCATGCGTAACCTTAATTACGGTACAGTACGGGAATTGTTACTAACTTATTTGTACCCGTGAAAAATTAAAATGGATCACGTTTACCATAATGGATCACGTCGAGTGACAGCATCTTTGCTTTTTGGAATATCTCCTTGCATACACCACCTCTGTTCAAAGTAAAGACATCGTCTGTTAGCTAACACTCTACTCTACAATGCTCTATATTTACTTTTAAACAATCTTGCTTATTCTTCCCTTAGTAAGCTCCAGAATACAGAAATTGGGCCAAAAATTGTGTGTTTTTGAGTGACAGCATCGAGCCGGCATGGTTTTCCAGGTTTTCCAGCTTGCGCGCAGTAAAAAGAACATGATATTATTATTATGATTTATACCGTATGGTACATACATACAAAGAACAACAATTTTCAGACGTCAAGATGCTGTCACTCTATTGTATGGTCCCGTGTAGAAAATGTACCAGTGTCTACATTTACCATGATGGATCAATTTTTGGCCATTTTTTGAAAAAACCACTAACTACAGGGGGCCAAAGCTATGGATGTAAGTCACTGATTTCAACAGGAGTTGTTGCAAACAGTCGGTTTATAGTGTTTATGAATAGGTTGTAACTTTCGTTGAGGAGGTTTCCGTTACTGGGAGGAGGTATTTGGTCAGATAGTGAGGCAACAATCTGTCACTCCGACGTGATTCATTTTAGTTTTTCACGGGTACCGGTACGTGTACCAGTAAGTACCAGTACCGTGTTGGAACTTGCCGTACCGGTAGGTAAACCTTAAAAGATTTTACCTAGCGTTCCGAAAGGAGTTTATTTTTTGATAATCCTACCGGTACCGTACTTCCGTCGTAATAATGCTACCGGTACGGTAAGGTTTACCTTATGGTTACTACAGAATTCCTATCAGCTGTCCCCGGGTTTCAGTAGAAATTAGTAGTCGAGGACGTAGAACCGGGGGACAGCTGATAAGAATTTTGTAGTAAACCTTGCGGTACATGACACCGCCACAACACCACAAAAACAGAGTAAACAAAAGTAACATTCCTATGTATTATTCCACTACAAAGAGCAAATGATGCCAATGACATCCACCTGAGGACCCAGAGACTGTTTCCAGATGGAAGATCATGTGACAACCCAAGACGTTCACACTTTGTTCCCAACACTTATCCTGTAGTACCAACATTCAAATTTATCTGATGTGCTGGCCTGCGAGAGAGGAGAAAATGTTTGGAGGGCTCTGTAGAATTGTGTAGATGTATACTAGGTTTGAGATTTTATTGTTTGAATAATTTGCTTCTTACTTAAATTGTGAGCAGAAATGAATCCGGCCACTCTTAATTTTAATTTTACTATTTCTCATCCGGACTAAATTGTGAGCAGAAATGAATCCACTCTTCAATTTTAATTGAATTGTGAGCAGAAATGAATCCACTCTTAATTTTAAGTTTATTTCTTGTAACATGCATGTTTGTCTTTCGGGCAGAAAATGCCGCAGATGCCGCAAATGCCAGACCCGAAGGCTAATTCCAAATGGAAGTTGTGGTGATCACCCAGATACTGCTAGTAGTAGGACCCAAAGGCCTTCACCAGTGGTCAGATGTGATCACAAAACTTGCTCCCGCTGCATTACCACCGGTAACTCTGTACCAACACTGAAGGCTTTCTCCGTTGATAGAACGATGGTGGGTGTGGTCCGCACATTCGGAGGGAATATTGCAATAAAACCAATGACGATCTTTGTCAACCTTCCAGTAATACTGGAACCCAATCTCATTTCTGCCTGTGAAAGGATTGCAAAAGTAAAAGCCGAGCTTTTCGTTGGGGCTTCCTTCCCTAACGTAGACTATAGCTCCCTTGACACCAAAGGCTCCAAAACCCTTTCTGAATTCCATGACGGTTGTCTTGTTCGGTGGGATGCTGTGGGGAAGTCGAAAGTCTTCCCCACAGTCACGCCAAGAGTGAGCAAGAGTGAACGTGGAGTTGGTTTTGTTCACAAAATGAATCCTGAGTGATCTCTGGCCTCTCCCAAGCGCAATTATTGCATCTTTTAGTGCATTATCACTCGAACTGACAGCAAGTGCAGCCATAGCAGCATTGGAGAAAACCATTTTGCGATTTTTTTTTTGTACCTAGTAGGCAGGTAGTATAATAATAGTTGTGAAAAGTTGGTTGTTTGTAAGAAGTTGTAAAACTGGAATTATGATCCCTTCGTTTTCGATGCATCTGATCATGAGTTTTCTGCTGTCTGCTTTGTCATGATTCTCCACGATATGCGTAGCTTTTCTGTAGGGGCTCCAAAAAACTCGACCATCAAGAATAAGATTACCGGACGTGTACTCGTCGTAATTACGGTAGATCTCAAGAACAAGATTAAACCTAAAAGCTGTTCGTGTAGTCTACGGTAAAATCTTACGGTAAGTTCGTGTGATAAAATTTCTCGGAAGTGTCTCACTTGTAAATACCGGTAAGTCTTAATCTTAGGATCTGAGATCGTACGTACAGAAGCAAATTTTATGACGGTGATTGTGTCTCTCGCGGCAATTCTAACACGAATCAAATTTTGAATTCCGTTACAGTACCGGTAGTAGTATTTTAAAATCCGGTATCATTGTTGAGGTTTTCGATCGAATTGTTGCTTTGGCGTGTTTTCGAGCATGGTGGTGGTGCTACGGTGATGGTAAAAATGGGTGGAGTTCTACTAGGACTACTACTAGTACTACCAGTAACCTTAGTAGTATCCTTAGTCGTAGTAGTACGTTCGACACGTTGTTTCTTGTCTGCTTCGTAGTAATTACGGCGTTAGTGCCGCGGTGGAGCGATGCTACTACTACCGTACTAAGATTACCCTACTACCGGTATTTTCTTCCGGTCCTGCATTATAATTATACTACCGGTACGTATGTGATATGAGTAAGTAACCTTACGTGTACTATGATAAAGATAATTCAATGCAAGTGGTATGGAACTTCTTGGCACCATTCCTGGAACATGTCATGGCCCATGCGGACGTCGAAGTTTGTTGGTTTCGATTGATTCGTTTCGATTGGATTCGTGTTGCTTCATTCCGTTTCGTTTCCACGAAATTCCATCGAATTCGGTTCGATTCGATTCGAAAGATTCGAAAGATTCGATTCGATTCATTCGTCCTTCCTTCCGAGGTGGGTAGATGGATGGTGGGATGTTAGAGGTGAAAATCGCCGGCGGTCCGTCGCTTGGACTTGATGGCCCTGTATTGAGCCTGGACCCTCCGCCGCATCAGCTCCATAGCGTTCGATTCGGCCTCGACCTGGTCCTCCGTCATGATGCCCTTTGTGGTGTTGTTGTTGTTGTTGTTGTTGTTGTGTGCCCGGACCGTAGAGGTCGCCACCGAGTTTGCTTCCCGGGTCTTGGCCCCCCGCGGAAGCTGCCGAAAGACCGGTGGCCGGTCGGCCTGTTCTCCAAAGCCGACGGTATCGCAACGGTTGTCGTTGTCGATGTCGATGTCGTTGCCGTTGCCATCGTTGCCATCGTTGCCGTTGCCATCGTCGCCAACGCCAAACCCAACAAACTCGTTGCTCGTGCCGTTTGCCATCCTGCGCTTCTTGTTCTTGTTCTTTTTCTTGTTGCTCAGGAATTCCTTTTTCTTGAGACGCTTCTCTTGGTTGCTAGTGGTCGTCGCCAGAGCCGACTTCTTGATGATCTGTCGGGTCTCGGCCAGGGTTCGCTTGGCGTAGGCCCTCTTGCTCTCCCCCTCCATCCGGCCGTGGTTCTTTTGTTTTTCTTCCAGGGATCGTTGCTTCAACTGCTTGTCGACCCTCAGCAGGCGCTCCACCGCTTGTTCGTCGGCGTCCGTTCGGGGAATGTTGGCAACCACAAGGTTTTTTCCGTTCGATGTGGATGCGGATGTGACCACCCGGTCGTAGGATTCTTCCCGTGGGTGATGATTTTTGTCGTTCTCCTTCTCGTGTTTGCCGTTGATGTTGCTGTTGTTGTTGCTGTTGCTGTTGTTGATAGAGCTTTTCTTATCGTCGTGATCATTGCTACCGGATGCATCAGACGAACCACCTCCGCCGAGGAGGAGTTCCTTGTTATTGTTGTTGTTGTTGTAGTTGGTGGTGCTTCTCCTGCGGACGCTGCCCACCAGGTCCGCCAGATCGAATTCGTCTCCATCCGTCGGCGGAACGTCAAAGCCACCGTCGTCGTCGTTGTTCTTGTTCCGTTTTCCGTTCTTGTTCTTTTTGGCGTGCAGCTTCCGGGCCTTGAGGCTCCGCTTCTTGACCCTTCGTCCGTTGTCCCCGAGGCCCCACACGCCGACGGAAGCAAGGTCGATGTTGCCCCTGTTTTTCTTGGAGTACGGGTCGCAGGATTTGACCTTTTTGTACTTGGCGACGCGTCCCATGGTGTTGTTGCTCGTACCGGTTTGCGTTCTGCTTGTTGGTTATATATATTGTTGTGATTGTTATTCTTATATTCTTTTGGGGATGAATCAATCAATGGCTCGTTCGTCTTTGCCGCCACAGTCCACGTCGTACGGTGCGTTATGGGTAACCTTACGATTTGGTGAGATTCCCTCGTCCTTCCTTCTGGACCAAGTTCAGCATCTGCGGATGTGAGTGCGGAGTAATAAGGTTACAGTCACATATGTGTCTTCATGGTGTACTACGTACATGGTAGCGTACGTACGGCAGAGACGGTGATTTTGTGCTTGTACCGGTAATCTTACTCGTATTTTGCACTCGTTCTTGCGCGTGTTCAGAAACTAAATTTTCTTTCATTCACCTCCCAATCAATCTCAAAAACAAAATGAACCATCCGGAGGATAATATCACATATCACGCAGATCGGTGGCTGTAAATAAATTCAGTACGAAGTAGGACCGGGTATCCGGTTCTAGTACATATTGTACGCATCGACCATAAGATCTTACCCCGCTGTAGTTTTTAATGGTTGTGTAGCACATTGAGAACTCGGCGCCTGGAACGCAGATACGACAAATGAAGTCGAAGGGAACGCAGATAGGGTACTTTGGGTTGGAATTCTTTGGTTGGTACGCTAATAGGGTAATAAACCAAAATGGGGATAAATTCGGTACGCAGATCTGGTAATGAAACAGATGATATTTTGCACTATATGCTCGACAAGTAGGGCAATATTGCGTTCTTTTGAAACCCGGTTGCAGTACTGGTTTCTACTGCAAAAAAAAACGGTTTCTACTGCAAAAACTCTACCCGTTTGTACCCGTTTGAACCCGTTTGAACCGGTTTTTTTTGGCAGTACTGGTTTCTACTGCAAAAAATCTACCCGTTTGTACCGGGTCGGTCGGGCCGCCCAGTACAGAAGATTTTTGAATCTACGTGTTAAATTTTGAACTATTAACCGTGTTAAATTGAATCTCCATGTTAAATGTTCTAATGTGTATTGAAAATTTAATACGGTGATTGATATTACCGGTAAACAGTTGGAAATGGTTACTTATTGAACGTTTATGACAATGATTGATATTATTTACGTGCATGTTACTGTGCATGTTATTGTGTATGTTATCGTACAATTTAACACGTAGATTCAAAAATCTTCTGTACCGGGCCGACCGGTCAACCTGGTACAAACAGGTCAACCCGTAGTTAAAAATTTAACACGTAGATTCAAAAATCTTCTGTACCGGGCCGACCGGTCAACCCAGTACAAACCGGTCAACCCGGTACAAACCGGTCAACCTGGTAGTACAACCCAGTACAAATGGGTACTAACCGGTACAAACAGGTACAAACGGGTACAAACCGGTAGAAACGGGTACTGCCACCGGGTTGTAGCGACTATGACCAGGTCAACCGGTCTGTACTACCCGTTTGTACCTCGTCCGCTCCGTACAGAAGATTTTTGAATCTACGTGTTAAATTTTTAACTATTCCCCATGTAAAATTGAAGCTCAAATGGTTACTTAAGGTACACGGTAAGATGCACGATAACATGCACGATAACATGCACGATATATGCACGATAACATGCACGATAACATGCACATTAACATGCACGGTACTAACAAAAAATACCTTAAGTAACAATTTCCCACCGTCAATACGATAATTAAAATGTTTTCTACGTATTAATTTGAATCTCCTTCTTAAATATTCTAATTAGTATTGAAAGTTTACCCGGTCAATAGTTAAGTACCGGGTTGACCGGATTAATTGTTAAAAATTTAACACGTAGATTCAAAAATCTTACCGTACTAACCGGTTGCTGTACCCGTTTGAACCCGTTTGAACCCATTGCATGTTACCGTGCATGTTACCGTGCATGTTACCGTGCATGTTACCGTGCATGTTACCGTGCATGTTACCGTGCATGTTATTGTGCAAGTTACCGTGCATGTTACTGTGCATGTTACCGTGCATGTTACCGTGCATGTTATTGTGCAAGTTACCGTGCATGTTACTGTGCATGTTACCGTGCATGTTACCGTGCATGTTACCGTGCATGTTACCGTGCATCTCCCGGTGCACGCAATATTGCCCTGGTTCTGTTAAATACTGTTGAGGATGATAAAAATACTACATTACTGTATGCCGTGCACCAGAATACAGTCACGAGTACACACGGGACTGGATTAAGGATAAGGATAAAAGGAAACAATCGGCGAGCCGATGGAATCGCTGATTGCCAGAGAGCTCTTAGAACTGTAGCATATAGACTAATTGATAGAGCTCACAATTTGCATATCACTACTATTCTAATCACTAGTAGACCCGGGGTATGGCATGATTTTAAAATCAAGCTGAGCGCTGACGACCATGAGCAAGGGAAGGGACCGATCGGTCAGCAAACCGACGGGACCGAAGAAACTGCCGAAAAATGGAGGCGCATAGAAGCAAACAGGGGAAAGGACATCCGGTGTCTGCAGCACTAAGGAAGACCAACCCCAGCAACAGTTGGCTCCATTACGAGGAGCAACTGCAGCAACAGAGACACCTAAGGACCTAAACAGGACCATGGTCGACAACAGAAATAATCGAAAAATTCGAAAATACACACTGAAAAAGTGACACATAATCCAGTGAGTGGACTAATTGGACCAACACTGAGTGGACGGACAGACCAAAAAGGGTATGCCGACCAAAACCAGAACATATAAATATCCGGACAGGTATATGATAAATACCCGAACACCACTAATCCCACGGGAAACGGGAAGTGGGACCGGCCCGGTGACCGCTTGACAGAGAAGCAACGCCGGAGAACCACGGGAATCGAATCCCACAAAATAAAAACAGAAACAACTCCGGAGAACCACAGGATTCCCGGGAGCTAAAGAGAGAAACAACTCCCACCACCAAGATGGATGAGAGCAAAATCAGTTACAACACGAGTTATCGCGTGGAAACCAAATTTAGTAGCAAAAACTGCAAAATCTGGAGCAACCACTCTTGCTCATTTCCACACTGAAATTAACAGATTAGCGAATAACAAACTAAAGTAACTAAATTAACTAAATAAAACTGATTAACCATGGCGTCCAAAGGAACCAAACAGAAACCCTTTACCTTCACTCGCGAGGACTGGCCGGAAGACGCCAACGCGGTGAAGATGAGCATAGACTCCGAGAAAGGGGGAGTGGCCTTCAGTGACTATCTGAAGGTACTTACCGGCACTGAAAGACCGGAACTCTTCATCATCTGGAAGCGAGACTTTGACCAGAAAATTGTCAACAACGAGAAGCTCCAAGGAGACCAGAAACTGGATGTCCTACAGAGAATCCTCTCCCTCGAGGCACTCTCTATTGTCCAGATGGTTTTGGGCCGGACATATTATGCTGAACCAGGACACAAGGTACACAACAACCAACTGATCCAACAAAAACTCGAGAGGATTGCCATGCGGGAACCTAAGGAACCTCCTAAGGAACCCCCGGCTGACAAATCCAAAGAGGCGGTGGAGGGCGCCAACGCCCCAACCGAGAAGGACAACACGACTGCTACGGCGGCGTCCGAACAAGAACCGGAACCAACCGCACTTGACGGTCCGGTCCCAAAGAAAAGGGTCCCAAGTACCCTCATCCAGTACTACCAAACCCAGGAGTACAGAAAGGATATCATTGAGGAGTGTATGCACGCCCTCAAGCTCAAAATCTTTGGCAATGACATGAATGGCAAAAGATCATACATTCTGCTCCGGAGATTCATCCGGAACACGAAAATCGACATGAAACACGGTATTCGCTCATGGGCAAACCGTATGGCCGAGCTACAGAGCTATCTACCCGATTGCCTCTGGGAGAGTGGCGCTGCAAACGGCACTGCACCATCCAGTTACTCGGAAGAGGACATGAAGGAAATCCTAGATGCCAACATGACCCACTCCCAACGCGAGAAGCTGGAGCACATTAGTTGGGACGTCTACAAACACCCCTTTAACACCACCATCGACAAGCTCGAAAACTTGGAAATCACCATCCGGAACGAGGATGAACTCCGCAAACGCATCGCGGACCTCGAGAAACAAACCGGTGGCCCCAAGAAGACCCCCAAGGCCGCATCTGGGGGAGGAACCCACCACGGGAAATCCCCTGGCAAAAAGAAGCGCCCTGTGGACAACAGCAACAAACAGCTATGCAAGACCTGTGGCAAGGTCCATGCCGGCAAATGCTGGAAACTAACCGGCGGACCTCCCAAGAAGGGAAAGTTCGACCGGGAGACCATCAACTTGCTCAAGGAGCATTTTGTGGCAAAAGAAGACTCGGATACCGAGCAACACTCCAAACCCCACTGGGGAAGGAACCTCTCCAACCACGAGTACTCCTATGTACTGGCCACGGCCCAAGCTGATCATGAAGTCTCTGATGACGAGATCGACATCTCTGAACGAGAACTCAAAGAGTACAGAAGAAAGTACAGAAAAACCTTCAAAAAGAAAGGATCCCACAACTGAATGGCTGATACCATCCACACTGGACCCCGCATAATCAATCGGTTTGCGGACGTCTGTGTGGAGGTATTGGACCACAAGGGAAGGGGACGGATGCTCCGGGGCCTACTAGACTCTGGTTGCTCCAAATCCATCATACTACAACAGTTTGTCGACCGAAGTCAACTAACGAACCGAGACCGAAGATCTGTCACCTACAACACGTATGGAGGCAAGTTCAGAACCAAGTCTGCGGCTTCAGTGGGACTAAGGCTGATAGAATTTTCAAACTCCAAGACCATCAAATGGACCTTCCAAGTGGATGAATATCACCACCATGAGGAAGTGCCCTATGACATGATCATAGGATCCGACCTGATGGCACAACTGGGACTGGATATAAAATACAGCTCCCGAACAATTGAATGGCAGGGTGACGCCATTCCCATGAAGGGAATGGGGGAGCTCTCGAACCCGGACAAATGCGAGGCAGTATTCTTTGCCAACACACAGAGTCCAATCCTCCAAAAAGAGGAAGAAAGGCAATCTAAAATTTTGGACGCCGACTACTCCAAAGTCGATATAGACGCTATGGTCAACGACCTGGAGATCACAGACGCGTCTAAGGAGGCCCTGAAGGCAACATTGAAGAAGTTCCCCACACTCTTTGGAGGAGGTCTGGGACTGCTCAAGAATATTGAACCGGTATCTATTGAACTCCAACCAGGGGTTAAACCGGTCAGGCAGAGGTACTATTCAGTACCCCATGCCTTTGAACAAGCACTCCGGAAGGAAATCAACAGGCTCTGTGACATTGGAGTCCTGGAGAAACTTCCGCATGATGATGACTCACCATGGGCGTCTCCGACCTTCTGTCAACCAAAGAAAACAGGCGATATCCGAGTTCTCACCGACTTCCGGAAAATGAACGCCGCCATCCAACGAAAACCATTCCCACTACCACGAATAGGGGAAACAATCCAAAGGCTACAAAAGTTCAAATCAGCTACGGCGCTGGACTTGTCCCAAGGTTACTACACCATCCCCATCTGCAAAGAGAGCCAGAAAATCTGCTCCACCATTCTGCCGTGGGGAAAGTATGCCTACAAGAGACTCGCAATGGGGATTGCTTGTGCTCCGGATATCTTCCAATCAGTCATGATGAACCTACTAGGGGATCTGGACTACGTTCTTGTCTACATTGATGATATCCTGATCATTCAGCGGGAGGGAGAATCTGAACAGGATCACCTCAACAAAATCGATACAGTCCTACAAAGACTAGATGACGCCGGCTTTCGAGCCAACCTACGAAAATCCTTTTTCATGCAAAAAGAAGTGGAATATCTGGGATTCCTGTTAACAACAGAGGGCATTCAGCCCCAGCCAAAGAAACTGGAGGCAATGAAGCGCCTGGAAGCCCCCAAGAACACCAAGCAACTCAAGATGTTCCTTGGAATGGTAAATTTCTACCGGGACATGTGGAAGCGCCGCTCCCACATCCTAGCCCCTCTGAACAAACTAGCAGGGAAAAAGGGCAAAATGAATTGGTACTGGGGCCCAGCAGAGCAGAAAGCTTTCATGGAGGCGAAACGGATGCTCGCAGACGAAGCAAAACTCGCATTCCCAGATTTTACAAAACCATTTCATCTCTACTCAGACGCTAGTGACCGGCAACTGGGAGCCACAGTATGTCAGGATGGCAAACCGCTTGGCTTCTACACCCGGAAACTGAATTCAGCGCAGCTCAACTACACCGTAGGAGAAAAAGAACTCCTTGGAATAGTGGAAGGGCTCAAAGCGTTTGAAGGAATCCTACGAGGACAAGACGTGATTATCCACACAGACCACCTTAACCTGCTCTACCAGCAGATGCCCACCCAACGGATGGTACGGTGGAGACTCCTTATGGAGGAGTTCCATCCGGTAGTCAAGCATGTTGCTGGCAAGGACAACGACGCAGCGGATGCATTGTCTCGACTGGATATCACTGAGGATCCAGCAGATACAGTGGAATGGCTACCACCAAATAAGCCCCTCACCTACGCGGATGAGGAAGAGCACCTCCGGCAACTCCTATTCCCGCTTGGAGAAGCTCCGGAAGAATTCCAGGGCAATAGTGCATTCCCACTTGCCCCGGACATGATTCAGTTCTACCAGCAACAGGACATGGGAATCGTGAGTGCTCTGGAAAAAGACAATCGACTAACCACCAAAATGGTGGAAGGTTACAACCTAATCCATAAAGAAGGAAAGATCCTGATTCCCGATAAACTCAAGGATAGAGTTATGGAATGGTACCACAGCATGTTGGTCCATCCCGGAGAAAAGAGAATGGAACAGAGCATACGCTCAGTCTTCACCTGGAAAGGCCTACGGAAGGACGTCCAGGACCTTTGTAAGCACTGCCACACGTGTCAGATGTTTAAGAAGAGTGGCCGGAAGAAGTATGGACTACTACCGGAAAAAGCAGCTGAGGTCACCAAATGGCAGAGGGTCAATGTGGACCTCTGGGGACCTGCAACTGTCCACAACAAAAATGGTAAAGACTACCAAATCCATGTCCTCACCATGGTGGACCCAGTGACCGGATGGTTTGAACTGGCTCACCTGAAGGACTCTCCAAATGCAGCAGAAACTCAACGATTGTTGGACAGTACCTGGCTGGCAAGATACCCGCGCCCAAAGGAAATTGGCTTTGATGGCGGGAGTGAGTTCAAAGCAGAGTTCCAAGAGCTCTGCGAGAACATGGGGATGAAAAGAAAGCCCAGTGGGGCTTGGAATCCACAATCCAACTCGGTGTTGGAAAGGATCCATCAGGTATTAAAGGACTGTCTGTTGTCCTTCAACCTGGAAAACAGGGACCTCCACGAGGAGGACCCTTTTGAGGAATTCACCACCAAGGCAGCATATGCTATCAGAAGCGCCATCCATACCACCCTGGGGTACTCCCCAGCGCAACTGGTGTTTGGTCGAGACATGTTCATGCCGGTGAACTTCCCAGTGGATTGGGAAGCAATCCAAGCAAGGAAGCAGAAAAGCATCCACAAGAGCAACATCAGGGAAAACCAGAAGAGGATCCCCCATGTCTATAAAGAAGGAGACTATGTCACCCTGGAAAGGAAGGGCATTATTCCAAAACTATCCTTCCCACGGCAAGGACCTTACAAGGTGCTCAAGGCCCATGATAATGGAACTGTAACTATTGAAACTGCTCCTTTTGTAACTGACCGGGTTAACATCAGGAGAGTCCATCCCTATTATTGCAGGGATAGTCCTGAACCAGAGAAGTAATTGTCACAGTACCATGGAGGAGTATGCCGTGCACCAGAATACAGTCACGAGTACACACGGGACTGGATTAAGGATAAGGATAAAAGGAAACAATCGGCGAGCCGATGGAATCGCTGATTGCCAGAGAGCTCTTAGAACTGTAGCATATAGACTAATTGATAGAGCTCACAATTTGCATATCACTACTATTCTAATCACTAGTAGACCCGGGGTATGGCACTGTATATGTTCATATAGTGACTGTTTTCAATACCAGATCTGCGTACCGAATTTATCCCCATTTTGGTTTATTACCCTATTAGCGTACCAACCGAAGAATTCCAACCTGAAGTACCCTATCTGCGTTCCCTTCCACTTCATTTGTCGTATCTGCGTTCCAAGCGCCCATTGAGAACCTGGATGTGTCTTTTTCTATGTCCCCATGCTTTAATAATACTTGTACGAAGTACCGTACCGGTACGTAGTAGAAGTACTTAGTAGTAGCATACAGCAACCTTAACCCTGTATATTTTATGCTACTGGATGCTAAGGCTGCAACAGCCAGGGGTCATAATAAGAAGGGGTGTGCCACGACGTCTGTCCGTCGTCCGTGTTCGACGTACAAATACTAGTTAAAAAAAAATGGCACTCCATATTCCATGTGTGGTCCAATTTAGAAAAATTTCCCTCAACCTCAATTTTTTTTTTTCCACTTTCACTGCATAATACTAACAAAAACTATTACACTTCAATCTATAACAACTCCATCAAAAATTGTAACAAAACAATATTTGAATATTGTATCTAGCCCAATTTTTTACAAGGATCATGAATATGTAACTGCTTTTCACTCTAGATGGATGGAAGATAAAGTAATTTATTTGGATGGATGGTCCAAATTTTGGTTCCAAGTGGAAGCTTTTAATTGAATAAAAATAAAACGGATGACGGACGGACGATCCGATTTTGTATTTTATATTCCAGGTGGAAGGCACAGATCACTGGTAGTTTGAATCAGCAATATCAGACAGCAGATGGATGTAAACTGAAAAAGGTACTTACTACTTGACTCTCAACTATATACGTGAACTGCATATCAAATTTAAAAGTTGGAGAGTGATTGGAAGTGTACTTGGTAAGTTGCTTTATCAGGTATACTTTTACTAGTGATATGCAGTAAATTATGAGAAAAAAAAAATTGACTGAGGGAAATTTTTCTATTTTGGACCACACATGGAATATGAATTGCCGATTTTTAGTGATCGTGGCGTACCCCTTCTTATATTATGACCCCTGGCAACAGCCAGGTAAGTTACGTAACTGCAACTGGTACAAATCCTACACAAGGACCAAGTCACTTAGTAGCTGATAGCACCCCATAGCACCTTGTAAGAATACTAGTAGTAGTAGTAGTACCTTCTTGTTACTACTACTAAGCCTGTTGCTTAGCATACAGCCTAGCACCCTGTATACTTGTTAACTGAAACTAGGGTAGTAGGAGTACTAGTGGTATGTACTAGACTTGTCAGTACATACTACTACTAGTAGTAGTAACCCTACTCCTGGTGGTGAACCCACCAGCATGCATCCTCCATAGCATGATACTGGAGAGGTGGATAATCAACACACAACCTTTGAATCAACTAAGGATAGACCATCGTTCCTGTTCTGTACTGTACTGTAGTGTTGCTGCTGGTATCAGATCATCTATGGACGACAGTCCCCCTACTACTAGTACAAGAGAATCAACAATACTACTAAGGAATGGCTCTAGTAGAGCTGCAATCAGTAGTGTTTATAATTGAAGTAATACTACTCCTATGTCCAAAAACTGGATCATTGCAACCCCTCCCACCAGCAGGACGACCCTTTATGTTGATCATATTGCTCATCAGCAAAAGAGAGTGACAAAAACAAAAACAAAAACAAAAACAAAAACAAAAACAAAAACAAAAACAAAAACAGCAGCATCACCACATCAAGTTGACTGGTGACAAACAGTGCTGGTGAGTCTACAAAGGGATTCTGTTAAAGGAGTTTTGTTTTCTGAGCCTCGACCACGCTTGCCTTTTGCTTTGCCTCCCCAGTATGCGTCATATATCTCTACATTTCCAGATAATGGCTTTGATTGCTCTCTTTCCATCATAACATGTGTGATTTTATGATACATTAATGCTCCTGTATTAGCTGAGGCTTCTACAAGAAGATGCTCCCCTCATAGAGATAGTAATTAAAGTATTAATCCATACTAGGGAGGGCATGATAGTAGCGTGCTTGCTTTATTTTAAAAGGAAATAAAAAAGAAAAAAATTGGAGCTGAGCTGAGCTGAGCTGGTCTCTGTGCATATTTGTGACAGCAGCTTTCTTGTACTGGATCATATTCTTATGAAGTAGTATATAACAACAGTGTAGTGTACATTGTTCTTGTAGCGAATGTTGTAGGTCTGTAGTATTATTATTTATTTGATCATGTTGCTTGCTTGTTGCTTGCACACTTGCTAAGTTGCTTGCACTAACTGCAGGGCTGGGTACACCGTTCCAGTATATATAATAATATGTACTGAGGACCATACCCCATGGTGGTAGGATTGGTACTGTACCACTAGCACTTCCCTAAGCCTGTAGTACGATGGTACAGTACTATGCTAGTGGTGCTGCAGCTAGTAGGTATCCAGTACTGGCACAAATCCTACACAAGGATTCAGCACTCTAGCTGACCGCCCCCCCAAAGAGCACCCTGTTACAGTGGCTTCTTGCTACTAAGCCTGTTGCTGAGCCTGCTGTTGCTGAGCCTGCTGTTGCTGAGCCTGCTGTTGCTGAGCCTGCTGTTGCTGAGCCTGCTGTTGCTGAGCCTGCTGTTGCTGAGCCTGCTGTTGCTGAGCCTGCTGTTGCTGAGCCTGCTGTTGCTGAGCCTGCTGCTGAGCCTGCTGCTGAGCCTGCTGCTGAGCCTGCTGCTGAGCCTGCTGCTGAGCCTGCTGCTGAGCCTGCTGCTTAGCCTGCTGCTTAGCCTGCTGCTTAGCAAACAGCCTACTAGCACTCTGCAGACTGTTACTGGGAGCTAGTAAGGTATGTAGCTCTGGTACAGATCCCAACATAGTAGGGACCCATCAGCAGCATACTTAGCAGCAGCATCTTCCTCCATAACATCATATTGAACATCTTTATATTATTATTTTCAGAGGGGGTGGGGTGAAATCAGTTTGCTGTTTTGCTTCCTTTCCTCCTGTTCATGATTATTTTTAATCAGCTTGCTTGCTTGCTGTTCTTTAAATTTATTATCTACAGAGGGGGTGCTAACAATCAGCTTGCTATTTTGCTTGCTGTTTTGCTTGCTGTACTGTTCATCATGATTTTTAATCAGCTTGCTTGATGTTCTTTTGTTGATTTTTTTTTACACTTGGGGGTGGATGCTAGTAATATTTACTAGAGAACACTGTCAAATCAAATAGTTGAGTGGATCTGTCCAATATTTATATGATTCCAGTGTGAATGCTGTATTCCTCATCCCATGCATGGGCAGCAAGAGTTTTCAAAAAGAAGTATTCAAAAATCACTGATACTTTAGACAATGTCACCATTCAATAATTAATTTTAAACCCAGTACTGGACAATTTACTAGGAGAAAATATTGCCAAATCATGTATCTGGGTAAATCTGGCTCATGCTTATATAATTTTTCCAGTGCAAATATTCCTCCTGAACGAACTAGTAGTAGTACTAGTAGTACCATGATGCTGCATGGCCAGAAAAGTAGTGCTAGTAGTAGTAGTAGTAGTAGTACCACTAGTAGTAGTGTTCAAAAAGAAGTAATCCAAAATCATCGATACTTTATATGTTACCACTGAATAATTCATTAGGGACACATTTCGCAGCAAATATAGTGGTATTGTTTGGTACTGTAGAAAAAGCATAACCTAGCGGTGTTGAAGCCATGACCACTCCCATGTCACAACTGTTGTTCTTGTACCCATATTGGTGTAGTAGTTTACCAGGGAATATTCACCAATAAATAATAGTACCTGCTAGTTGTCATTCTTGTTCATCGACACACATCACTCCAGACCCCTGACAACAGTTTTGCCCGCCCCAGTTTCTCCTCACAAACTTTTCTGGCAGGTCCAGTCAAAAGTGTTTCATCAGGCACCGGGGCCATATTTTACAACAGACAAACACCAGTTGAAGAAAGAGAGGTTGGCCGCTCTTGCTTTTCATGCTGTAGTCGTAGTCTGATGCAAAGATAGGGTGTGTTGCATTCCTGATATCACCTGGCTTACCCAGATAACTATTACGAAAAGACGTACGAAGCAGACGACGTCAGGTACGAGATGACGAGAGCTACAAAAAGAACAGAGACAATGCGGAGACACAAACACTTGTTATTGCTTAAAAATCCTTCTTCTGGTTTCAAAGGAGGTACAACAAGATAGGAGACGACGATAGATACGAAACGATGACAGATACGAGACGACGAGATACGAAACGAGGAGAGGTACAATGACAGGACACGATTTAGCAGACGACATGGTAGTGTGATTTCCTTTCCATTTCGCAGGAGGTGCAATTAATTATGAGGAGACAACCGAAGAGGTGTGAAAAGAGGTACGATGTACGGCTAGTTAAACACATATAGTCCCACGTTATCTGCTGTAGCCTGCGTTACTATTTGTTTCGTGATTATTCGCAGCAAAAGCAGGGACGTCAATCGATTGTAGCAGCAGTAAAAACGTCGGTTGATTGCAGGAGCGCCAGTCAATTGTAGCGGCAGCAGGAACGTCAACTGATTGCAGCTGTATTTGATTTGCCCTGCTGATTGTGTCGTTGTTTCTCTGCATTCACAACAGGCCAGAATCATCATGTGCCGGTATTTGCGTCCTTGCGTTCATGAAAGACCAGAATCATCGTGTCTTTGATTCCCTTTTTCCCAAAGGGCAGGCAACATAGTGTATTTGTTTCCCAGCACTCACAAAAGACCAGGAATACCGTGCATTTAGGGAGCATCGTGGTGTTGTTTTTTCTGCGTTCACGAAAGACAGGGAGAATTTTGTTGTTTTTCTCTGCACTCACAAAAGACTGAGATCATCGTGCTGTTGTTTCTCTGCATTCACTGAAGAGAGGGAGCATTGTGTCGTTGTTTCTTTTTGTTCACTAAAACCGAGATCATCGTGTGTTTGATTCCCTCCATACAAAGACAGGGAGCATCGTGTCGTTGTTTCTCTGCATTCACAAAAGACAGGGAGCATCATGTATTTGTTTCCAGGCATTCACCATACAGAAGCAGAAATATAGGTGGATTCCAGCAGCTACAGCAGCAGCAGCAGCAGCAGCAGCAGCAGTAACTTCGAAATAATGGGATCATCGTGTTGTTGTATCTCTGCGTTCCCGAAAGACCGTGATCATCGTGTTTCTGATTCCCTGCACTCCCGAAAGACCGTGATCATCGTGTACTTGATTCTCGGCATTCACGAAAGACCGAGATCACTCCCAAAAGACCAGGGACCATCATGTATTATTTATTTGATTCATCAAACGCGCGAGAGCCCATGATCCTTATGATTTCGCTGCTCCCCACTGTGCTTTTTATCCAGGGCGATGCTTGGGTACCGTACGAGTACCACGTATCGGAAGAACACCATGTTTATTGTTTATGTAACTTACTGTAGCGGTACTTGTTCGTGGGGGGTTGTAACTCATCGAACCTACTGTACAAATCAATAAAAATATCATTGTTTTCACGAAATAATGCATACACGAAGGAAACGCTGTTCACATAGGAATAAGAAAACGGATGCGCTGTGCGGGACGGCTCAAAACCGGTACTTTTATTATGGTACGTATCAATCTTAATCAAAAGACTTTATCGAAAAAGCCCTATGAAGAATCTCTAGAAAGTTCGTTTTGATTTTCTGAAATTGCCCATCCTTCTTGAATTCTCAATGCGCGGCGCAACCGCGACATTCAATAATACTGTACGAACGTCAGCATGCCATCGTGTTCCGACAACAACAGGTGGTAAACCTTACCTGGTACTTCTTGCTTGAGAGTGGTCATCGGGACTGCCGAAAGGGTCCTTTTTTAAAAAGTAAGGTTTACTGTACGGTACCGGTAAGTTAACCTCACTAGATCCGGTCCAAAATACTGTATCGATGACTGTTCTGTGTGCGGTCCTGAAGACTAAGTCTTAAAGCTACTATGGTAAACCTTATCGTTTATCGCCGAGGAAATTCTGAAATCGAGTAAAATTTGACTAATAGGATCCACTTCGAAAAAAAGGAGGTTTGAATCCAATAAAAAACAGAAAGGGTGGGGCAAGGTACTCGTAATTACGGTACGAGTACAGGTAACCTTACCGTATTGAGTAATTCGTCGCACAACAAATATTTGACTAATATGACTCGAAAAAACTCTCCAAAATCTAAATTTTTCCGCTATCAATATGGTTTTTTAAAAATGACCATTTTTCCGCTATCAACAGGTTATATGACCCACGATAACCCATGATAACCCATCCAATGACCCACGAGTGCCCCAAAATCTGTTGTGTTCCTTTTGCAGCGCGGCCAATCGCAAAATCTTTTCTACCGCATCAGTGGAGCCTCGATTCTGAATGCAATACTGTAGTAAGACCTTACGAAGAACTACAAGTACAGGTGGTCAGTCAATAGCAATTCTTCTGTAGTACTGGAACCGTATCCGTCAAATCGCACAAGAACGGTCTTCGAAAGGCCCAAATTGATATTATTCTTCCACTCCAACAATGAGGTAATGAAAATAATGACTTTGAGGCTGACCGTGGTCAGTGGGTAAGAATTTGGAATTGTATTCAGCCAATGCCTCTCGTAAGTTCCTTATTCCTTTCGGCTCGTGTTCCTTTCGCTAAGTGAACAGTAAGGTTAATTTAGCGTCAACTGAACGGTAACCTTACTTGTAGTCTCATTTCATCTCACAATCCTCATCTCCTCTTTAGAAAATACATTTTGCGTTGCCCAGAGGAAGAGTCGTTGGAAAGGCCACCATGAACAGTTTACTTTTCATCGCTGCTATCTTGGCAGCGCTTGTTGCTTCTGTGGCAGCAGATGATGACACTGGCTTTCCTACCAGATCCCCTACCGTACCCCCTACCCATGCTGATACCGAATCCCCTACCAGATCCCCTACCAGATCCCCCACCAGATCCCCTACCGAATCCCCTACCGTATCCCCTTCCGGATCCCCCACCAGATCCCCTACCGAATCCCCTACCGTATCCCCTTCCGGATCCCCCACCAGATCCCCTTCCGAATCCCCTACCGAATCCCCTACCGTATCCCCTACCAGATCCCCCACCAGAAACCCCACCAGAAACCCCACCAGATCCCCCACCAGATCCCCTACCAGATCCCCAACTCGAATCCCAACAACGAGCCCCACGTACTCGGTGCAGCCATCGTATACCCCTTCAATGGCGCCAACTTTCTGCCCGGAATCCTACCTCGACAGTTCGAGTCTGAACATCAATTTAGTGGTTGATCTATCGTTTTCGACTTACAGAGACGAGTTTTCGTCAACTGCGAAAATAGGAGATATCAACGGTGATGGCAAGAGTGACACCATCCTAGACGCTCAAATAGTTGCGATTGAGCACATGTTGGAAAGTATCGCCTCTAGTGATAGTTTGAACAATAACAATTGTGAGATCCATCTAACTACGTTCAACACTGATGCATATGAACTCGGTACACATGCCTGCACGGACGAGTCAGGGACTGGCATTAACACGAAACTCTTGCAATTCATGAAAGAAAAGTTTCAAACCCGGACGAGTTTGAGAGACGCTAAGAACGACAACACAGCTTATACCAACTTTGATAAAGCCTTGGATGCAGCCGTTCGCTACTTCAAGGAAGACGCAACCCCTGATCGTCTGAATTTGATGGTCTTTCTATCCGACGGAGTACCAACTGTTCGTGGAGTGAGTACTTCCCTTCAGCATTTGAAACCCAGCAGTCGACTCTACAATTACATACTCTCCTTCTTTTGCTAATTTGCGCCTTTTTGTTTCAAAATCTATACTCTCTTATCAATGTCTACACGTGAAAGGATGGAGATCAGGAAGGCTACTGTGCAGAAACAGTGACAGGCACAGGCCCAAACAGTGGCAAGACCGCGTCGTGTGCGGACTTGGATATGATTGAAGGTGGAGCTCACACTTTCTGTAGAGCCCATGATCCTGATTGTAGGCACGACCTATACAAAAAATGCGTGCTTGGCCAAGCATGTAAGGAAGGCGATGTCGCAACACAGTTCATGTCAGAATTGAAGGAACTTGATGACCTGAATGTCGAAAGGATAGCAATTGGTGTGGGTGTAGAGAGTGTTGTTGACGAAGGATCTGCGATGTGGATGATCGACAGCAGTCCTGGTAAAGAACACGGTGTTCTTCCAATAAGGGCTTTGGATCTTGAGGCATTGTCAGTAGCTCTAAAATCTCTATGTATAATGAATACATCGTCACCAACGAAATTACCGAGTGCTTCACCTTCTGCCTCACCATCTGGTTCACCCAGCTCAACCCCTACAACGTCTCCCTCCAATTCGCCAACGATGTCTCCTTCTACATCGCCATCTTCTAGACCCAGCGACACACCCTCATCGAGTCCCAGTGCAAGCCCAAGCAGTAGTCCTACGACTAGCCCATCTGTATCACCATCTGCCATGCCATCGTTTGATCCCACCTACAGCCCAAGCAGTAGTCCTACGACTAGCCCATCTGTATCACCATCTGCCATGCCATCGTTTGATCCCACCTACAGCCCAACCAGCTTGAATGTGATTAAACGTCTTTGCCCAAAGTGGGCACTATCCACCAGTCGTATCAGTTCAACCAGCGCTCCGTGTCCCGATGATCTCATTGTGGTCAAGAAAGAAGGTGCGACGGACTTCCCGAGGGATGCACTAAGGATCGTAGACCAGAATCCGTCCAATGTCACTGTTGAATTGCATCAGTCGTACACGAACACAACCATAGACAGGATGTACTATCAGTTCCATTTCGACTATATGAATCAATGCTGTGCGGAGAGTAAGAGAGTTCCGAAAGGATTCGTCAAGAGCATCACCATTCAGTGCACCAGCATCAGCCAGATTGCGCTGCTAGACGTCTGGATTGCCGACTCGGAGGTACTGACCAAGGATGACAAGGCTATCATTCCTGATTGTTGCCTTCCTACCACCAAGGAGGGAACACCAGTCAGCACCATCAAGGAGGGAACACCAGTCAGCAAGTATGTGCTTGAGATCAAGTGTATCTCAGCTTGTGGTGAAGAATCCGTAGCCTAATCAACTTCACAGCTTCAAACCGGTCATTCTTCGCACTTCATGGTCCGAATCCCCACTACTGCTGTTGGCAACTCTCCCCAACCACCCCTCACCCCCCCAAAAAAAATAAAAATACATGTCACATTGAACGATATCAGTTTACCCACAACATAATTCTGACTAACTTTGTACCCAATCCCTTGGCAATGATATCACCCTGTCAAGGGTACCGCACGGTAGGGGACAGGTGATACGACGATATTGCTGTAGAATGTACTAACAGTAATTAGGAGTTTAAAGTTAATTAAAAGATGAATTATGAGATGTGTAAAATATGTATTGGATATTCAGTTTGAGTCAGGTTGTTGTGAGGTGTCAACGTAGTCTTCTGATTGTGACATTTTGAGTTGTCAGACGAGTTTGACTAATTCAATTCATCTCGATACTCCCTCTCATTCGTGAGAATGACCTTCAGCAGCTAACAATGTTGGTCACCAACCCATCGACAACTTGCGACAGCTTTCAAACATAGATGCTACAAGCGGCTTTGTTAGATAATCAGCCTTTTGTTCCTTGGTTGGGCAATGAATGACTTCAATCTGGCGGGGCTTTAACCAGCAAGACCGGAACCAATGAAGACGGAGCGCATAAAATTTAGATCTTGGAGTGTGTCGACCCGGTTCAAGGTTCGCTAGCGTCAGTGCGCCGAGGTTGTCTTCTTGAAGGTTAGAAAGCGCTCCTGGGTAAGATTAAGCCCTTTATTTATTGCGGTTGAGATGTCAAGGAGAGGTATAGCAGCTCGCAGTGCCATTGACAACGCCGTATATTCGGACTCCATGGTCAAGGTGGCAATAGAAGTCTGCAGTTTGGAGCACCACACAACTGAGCATCCCGGCTGGAAGGCGGGTGGCGATAACAGTAGTGGCAAAGGCGGCCAGTGTGAGAAAGGCAGCAATGACTGTCATGAGCCAGGATGCAAATGAGGGATGTGTTGAAACGTAGTGAATGAAGAGATACAGGAGAGCGGCCGAGGACTGACTCAGTGCTTGAGTGAGGTAGTAGACCAGGCAAAGAACGTGGAACTCAAGCGATTGGTACAGTCAGCTCCAGCGCGAGACTTGTCGTACAAGGTTGGCAAGATCGAGTTGGAGTTGCATGAATTGTTCATGTGGAATACTGGCTTGAGTAAGAGCAGTAACTTCGTCATCAGGTGATGGTGGCTTGGAAGGAGTGCGAACTGAGGTTGGAGCTGAGCTAGGTGGTGCCATGGTGGAGGCTACAGTGCGTTCGTCTACTGCTGGAAGACCGCTCGCAGGTGTTTCATCTCTATCCCAGCCAGGCTTGGAGGGATTGTAAGTGTATGGCTTACCATGGATGATGCGCTTGTTGTCTTCATGTGGTTCTGGAGGGCGCCACTCGTGTGGAGTGCGCTTCTGGCGGTTGGGTTGCTTGTTGCGAAAGAAGAGCTTTCGATTGTTGTCAATGCGAGTTTGGTCTTTTGGCTTTGGGCACCTGGTGAGTTCACAGTTTTTGTCGCCACAATTCCAGCAGCGTTTAATTGGTGGTGAACTGCTCGTGTCAGGAGTGGTTGCTTTCATTACGGATTGATTGTCCACGTCAGGGCGAAGAGCTTGGTCCCAAGTGTTGTTGGTTCAAAGGTCGCGATAGGTGGCATCCGCAAGAGCAAAGACAAGAGTACAGTAGGATGGTGTATTTTCCATTGCGGTCTGAGTGGTTGACAGTGTGGATATGATATTGGAGTGGCGAAGAGCTGCTGATTGAGTGACAGAGCGGAAGCGGCGACTGTAGGTGACATCATCTTCAAGCTTGGCAAAGGTTCTGTTAAAGTCGGGGACACTGGTGGTTTGGTAGACCTTAGTAAGGTTCTGAAGGTACTCGTCAGGGAGTTGATTTTCGTTATGATCCCTGATAGCGATGATCGTATCGGTGATGGATGAGAGGAGTTTGGTAACTTCGGGGATGTCTTGTGTTGATTCCTTGGCAATATTGTAGTTCTTGACGGTTTTGACTAGCACAGCTTTGCTGGCATCGTTAGAGATGACAAGATGATCAAGGAGGAATTTGAGGAACAGTGGTCCTCCTTGTTCTTCAGGTTCATAGGTGGAGAATTCCTTCTGGACAGTTTTGTAGAGACAAAGGTCAACATTGTTGCGGAAGTAACTGTAGGACCATTCGAGTTCAGAGACAAAGGTCAACATTGTTGCGGAAGTAACTGTAGGACCATTCGAGTTCGCGTGCAAAGGTTCCCTTTTCTTCGGTGTTAGGTAGGGGAAACTGGACATATTTGGCATAGAATCGACAGGATGCAGCAACTTGGTCTCGGGTTACGTGTCTGTAGTGGGTGAATAAGTAGGCTTGCTTGCTTTGTCCATTAGCGTCGGTTTCAAGTTCTAGGTTGTTTTCGGCTTTCGGAAATAGGATGTAACAGGGATTCAGTAGGTCAGCGCTTTTCCAGATGGCTTCGGTGTGGTTCAAGCGCTGGCGGAGTGAGAGATTATTCTTGAGGCTATCTGGATCTTTCAACGACGTGTTGATTTCTTTCAATGGTTCGCCTTGTTTTGCGGTGATGGCCTTGATGATTTCACTCTCTTCCTTGGATCCGATTGGTGGTCGGTGTTCTTTCTTGTACAGGATTCTGATCCTGGTAGGTTGGTTAATAGTTGGTTTTGAGGTGTTGGTGGAGAATTTCAGTCCTCCAATGTTGTATTCAGTTTCTTCAGATGGCATGTCTAGGTTTTCAAGAAATTGGTCAAGATTGGTGGTGAGTGTTTCTTCTAATTACTGAGGATGGTGGGTCGTATGATGAACCGGTTAGGTCTGATGCGTCGTCCATTAAGGGAGTTAATATTTGCTAGGAGCAAAGGTTGCTTGTTTGTTTAGGTTGTAGGCCCATAACACGGGGTTGTTAGTTGGTTAAGTTTTCGATGGGTAGGTGGATCGAGATTTTGGATTTGTTGACACCTGTAGATTTAGTAGGGGTTTGTACGGAGTTCGAAAGGAAACCTTTCGTGTCAAAGAAGGTTCTTAATTTTTAGATTTACAGTACATCGTCTGGTAAAGCTTGGGCTCATAACCTACGACGATATTGCTGTAGAATGTACTAACAGTAATTAGGAGTTTAAAGTTAATTAAAAGATGAATTATGAGATGTGTAAAATATGTATTGGATATTCAGTTTGAGTCAGGTTGTCGTGAGGTGTCAACGTAGTCTTCTGATTGTGACATTTTGAGTTGTCAGAGTTTGACTAATTCGATTCATCTCGATAGGTGATAAGGATTACTACCTATTAGTGGATTACATAAAAAGTAAGAGATGAATCACTGTTAATTAAGTTAAAAACAAGTAACAAACAGAATAAGACAGCAACGTCGATTCCCTGACAAGGTTGCTGTCCTCACATCTTTAGTTTAACTCCGATTTGAATACCTTGATACTTACATCCTGCTCCTTGAGCAGCTCCCTGTAGAACTACAAGCCTAAAGTCTAACTGACTGAGCTCACAGGTAGTTAGAATAGACCTGGTCGATTTGTTCCATCGTAGTGGTGAATCCAAGACTATCGATAGAACAGACTGGCACCTCAACCGGTTTGCAGGCCTTTGCTCTTGCTGTATATCTCCAAGCTTGCCCTGGGATCTATCAGCTTAAACCAGTTTCAGCTACATTTTAACATCATTTATGACACCATCAGCCGCCTTCATTTCCTAGTACAACTGTATCATACCCCTCTGTCTACTAGCATGAGATTGTACACCCTAATATTAACAACTAAAGTACTGCTGAGCTTTTGGTTACAATTGTATTCTACTTCAAGACTTACAACTACTACTGAGACTATTGTTGTCGCTCTAAGAATCACTATTTTGTGACAAGAAATGTTTTTGACACAAGTAAAACGTTTAGTTGTTCTTGGATGTAAGATTTCAATATACCGGATTAGATGTCCCGTGATCATTCCACAGGATTAGGTGTTGCCTGCAACTACAAACTCCCGAGCGCAACTTCTGCTTAGCTGAAATCTGAATGCTCCTCGGCTATCTTGTCCAAGATAGTAGTAATCCCCCTCCCACTCGCCATCCAATGGGCGGGGGCATACAAGAATCAACAATCGTTATTGTGTCTACTAAGAAACTTTTCATTAGCTACTACTAGTACTACTACTACTCCTATTGTTGTGATTCTAATTTCTGTTCTATTCTGTTACTCTTGGTTTGGGCTTTTGACCAATTTCTCTATAGAGGTCCCCTCACCATAAAGAGAAGGAAGTATTTCTCGATCCCAATTCTCCATTGAGGTCCCCTCATCGGAAAGAGAAGTATTTCTTGGGCAAAAATAGAATTCTGTCAATTTTCGAAGAGAACCCACTGCAGCACCACAAAACCAATGCCGGAACCGCTGTCAAATGCTCGTACTTGTAGACAACAGCTCTGAATTGTTCAATTTAACGGAACCGTTGGTTGCATCCATACGTATGAATGGAAGATAAAGTTTGAAAAAATACTTCTAATCATTACTGTTGTTTGGATGCGGTTTGTAATGCGACGACGCGATGGAACGGAGTGGAACGGAACAGGACACGGCGTGGCGGGTATTGCGAATTGAATTCCTTGCTTCGTACGGTACGTACAATAGTATTAATCTATACCGAATAGCAGTAAAATCGTACAGTATGCATTCGGGGTTGCTTTCGTTTCGGGACGACACCTTCGTATTGCGTACAGCAGAGGACGAAAACGACAAGGTCCGACAAGCATAAAAATCACGTAACTAACGTACGTCGTATTCATCTTACTTTTGATATACCGATAAGACACCGGAGAGATGGTCTGTGTGTGTGTGTGTGTGTGAAGTGTAGTTGTTTGTTTGAGTTGTGTTGCTTTGCGGTTTAAAACCCAAATGGTTGCTGCTGCAAGGGTGGGGGTTGTCCGTACTGAGGTTGTTGTTGTTGCTGCTGCTGCAATGGTTGCCCGTATTGCTGGTGCTGCATCATTCCGTACTGGGGTTGCTGGTGCTGCATGGAAGGAGCCGGAGCCTGCATGCCGTATCCCTGCTGCTGCATGGATGGAGGCTGGCCGTAACCGTGCTGTTGCATTCCTCCGTAGCCTTGTTGCTGCAATGGTGGTGGTTGCTGCCCCATCATTCCCATGGTGGGCTGTTGGTGGTGCTGTTGCTGCCCCATTATTCCCATGGTAGGTTGTTGCTGTTGCTGTCCCATCATGCCCATGCCACCGGCCATAACACCGTACCCGCCAAAGTTTCCTTGCTGGGTGTTCGACAACACCATGGCTCCGGGTGCCGGAGCGGGGGTGTTCATGACCGACTTTTTTGGTTCGGAGGGTGTTTTGGCCTTTTTCATGTCGGCCAGTGACTGGTTGGTGCTGCCGATCGATTTGAAGGTCGCGCCGGCCTCGTCAAACGGATTCTTTCGTGACTCGGCGCTCTTGTCTTGTACCAGATCGAAGGCATCCATGTTGACGAGTTTTGCGTAGGCTTGGTCGGCCATCGATCCCGACGCCTGTCCATTTGTTCCGTTGGTCATGGTTTCCGTGACGAGCGGTTGCGCCTGTCCGCTGAGAATATTCATGGAAAGAACCGCTGGATCCGAGGGTGGTGCGGGAGCGGGAGTGGGCTCGGGAACCGGTTGCGGTTCGGGTTCCTGAGGCGGGGGAGGTTGCGGGTGCTGTTGGCGTTGCTGTTCCATGCCCAGTTGCAACTGCTGTGGCTGCATCGGTTGGGTTTGTTGTTCCGGAGGCCGAAACGGCTGGGCCATCGGAGATGAAAAACCAATGGTGGAGGCTTGGGTCCCCGGAGTGTCCGGTGGAGGAGCGTTGACCGACGTTGGCATCGGGGAACCGAGCTGCGGTGGAGCTGCCGCAAATCCGTAGGGGTCTTGCGCGGGTGGCTGCTGAGCGACTGCGACTGCCGGCGGCGCGGTGTACGGTGTAAGTTGCGGTACGGCAGGCTGTGACGACTGTGGCAGAGACCCTGCCAGGGATGCCATTCCCCAAGGATCCGCGACCGATCCCATTTCTTGTTGTTGTTGCTGCTGCTGCGGAGCAGGGGCGGTGGTGGACGGTGGCAACATAGCATAGGCCGGTTGCTGCGGTGGGGGAGCTCCGTACATGTCGCCAGGATACTGCGAAGTTGAGGGAGGCAATGCCGGGGGGGGAGCTGGACCGCTGGAGTGTGATTTGATCAGGAAAACACAAAAACAAAAAAGAAAAACCAACAAATTAGATGAGATTAGATTTCATTTCATTTCATCCATCGACAGCCCACAATGGAGTAATCATCCACTCAATGTTGCAAACCAACTACGCCTAAAGTGCAGTGCAGGGCGGTGCAGTACAGTCAAGCAGTCAGTAAGAGTCAAAGCGCATCGCAACAGCAAAACACTTACGCCGCAGCAGGCGCCGACATAAAGTCCAGGAGCAAGGTATCGGCGTTGGGTGCCGGAGCTCGACGGGCGGGAGACGAACTTTCCTTGAGCGAGTTCTCGATCGCCTGTCTGAGATAGGCATCCTCCTCCTCGGGATTGTGCGGAGCCTCGATCGCTGCAATGTTGTTGGAGGAGTTCATCGAGCGTCCCGAGCGCGTCGAGCGCATATCGTCACCACCGCCTACGCCGTAGTCGTACGGATTGTTGCTGTTGCTGCTGCTTTTGATGCTGTTGTTGGTGCTGCTGTTCCCGTAGCCAGGGCGCGGCTGTCTCCGCCGGCTGCTGCTAGTTCCTGAAACCCCCCGCGGATCGTTGGGCGCCAGTCCCAATCGAAAGACCTTTGGAAAGGTGAAGAAGGACTGGCCGTCGACAAAGAGATCGTATTGCCTGAATCCCGGAGCCGCCGACATGGGTGGCTGTGCATGGGCAACGACCTTGAGGACGTGGTTTCCCTTCATGGTCCAATTGAACTCAAAGACATTGTTTCGGTTGCTGGAAAAATGAATTTCTTTGCCGTCCATCAAGACCAACCGTTTTCCCGATGTGATGCTCCAAACAATCGTCACGTCGTGTTCTTCGCCACGGCAGTCCGTTCCGGTTTGTCCCGCGGCCAGGGCATCTTGATTGGCGTATCCAAATCGCCTGCGAGCGCGATGCCGATGCATTTTACGACACCAACATTACCAATAGAGCAAGGTGTTGCCATAGATGAAAAAATCAGAATCAGAATCAGCATCGTTATGGTGTTATTGCGGGAGTCATTCGAGATTGCCAACGGACGGTTGAGATAGATATAAAGTATATGTCAGAAAAACAAAATTCGGATCCGCCGTTTTGATTTTGATGGAACAAATTCAAAATCACAAAACAGATTCCAAGCACAATGCACAAAAACAAGTAAAGAACAAAGAAAGGCGTCCGTCAGAAGCAAAGCATAGATTGATTTCAATAATTATTCATTCCTTCCTTCATTCACAACCAAAAAAATGGATGAAACCAACGTCGACCACGAAGGAATCTTCGAGCATCTTTCTCGAAACAGAAGCAACCCGGCAGATGCAAGTGAAGATGAAGATGCAAATGTCATTGCCGATCTATCCCCTCCACGCTGTTGCGTTCGTTCCATTCCGAGAGCAAAATACCGACGCGAGGTGAGAAAAGGCAAGGCAACGTACCAGCGAATGCGACGCTTCGAACTGGCGATTCGTTTTCCGCTCGCGACGGCCGTAAAATCGATTTGGTACACGGGGCTCTGCTTGCCGGCTCCGCCAGTATTGGGAAACATTATGAATGGATGGATGGATGGATGGATAAATGGATTGTCCTGTTTGTGTCCTCGAATCGTATAGATAGATACTTTGCAGTTTGCAGACGCAGTTTTCCTGCTCTTTTGCCCTTGCAGTGTTTCTTCCCGGCGATAAGTACTGTATTTCAATGAATCAATCTCTACGATCTCAATCAATCTCAATGAATCAATTTTGAAATCGAACTCTTGTCGCTGTTCCTATATTATTATGTTGGCAAGGGTTGGTTCGGTTTTTTTTAAATTTCCGATGCCCGAATGGAGAGACCCACGAATGACCCACTGCTATCGGAAAAACCCTCTGGTTGTGTCGTTCCTAATTTTGTTGGTTTCGTTGTTGCTCTTTCTTTGTCACTAACAAAGGTTTCGGATGCGATGCGATGCGTAGTGATTTCTTTTGAGATTGATGATTGATTGATCGAAATAGAAGATCCGTAACTTACGTACGGTACGAGTGAAATAAGAAGATGGTGTGGCGATGATTTAGCTCGGGCGAAGGAGAGAGCGATGATACGGTACAGTAAGATTACTGTAGATGATGATACCGGTAAGGTTACCTGTGCCTTACTTGTACATCGTAACTTAGTTGTTCAGTACTGGAATTGGCCTTCCGATGGATGGTGACTTGTTTTGGTTTCTGTTTTCCGGATGGATCGCGTCGTATCGTACCAGGTAAGGTTACCGTAACCTTAACGTGCGGTGTTGGCAAACCTTACCACACCGCACGAAACAAAAAAATCTTAGCCGTTGAGGCGTCGAAAAATAAGAATTGCAGCACTCGGTATGAACTCGTAATCTTACCGTACGTAAGGTTAGAGCTACCAGTAATTAGATGAAGTACCAGAAAATTGTACGGTAATACTTCGTACTTCGTATTAGAAGTATTTCGGAACCGACGATGCTTTTCGGAGGATTCTGTACGTACGCAATGTGTACGGTACGATACACGTACGTTCCCTATTAAAAACACAGTGCGGTACCGGTACGTTAGCTACTCACCGGTATTATTGATAACACTTTCTACTTACGGGGCCTAGTAGTAGATAGCTTTGCCTATTTCGTCGGAATCAATCTATCTTTACCGGAAAGTAAGGTTACGCAAAAAAGGCACGTAGCCACTTGAATCGATTTTGATTGATTGATGATTCATTCATGGGTAAATTCCGTGGACCGACCGTTGAGAAGGACAAAAAATAAGCACGATTGATTGATTCGCAAGATTGCACTTTGGTTTTTAGTCGAGCCAATCCCGTCGAATCCTATGCAGCAACCGACATGCACGACTGGACTCTATCGCAATTTTCTGCACTACTACTGCTAGAAAGGTTACTAGTACTACTAGGACGATTAGTAGTAGTACTAGGATTTGACCTGTAATTCAAACTTCCTTCTGAAGGGAACCTATTTTGATACTAATTCTCCTCCTTGTTCTTCTTTGTCAAGATATTACTGGTGTAGTCATAAGTAGTCTAGTAGTACTCCTAGTTGACAGGGGGGCATTCCACCATTTCTTCTTGGAGTGCGCTAAGATTACTGCTAGGGGGCAAATTAAGAGGTTGGTCTGTGTAAGGTCTGGTTGCATGATGGTACAAATAAGGGAGGAAGAGGGCTTGTGCTGGAAACTTGCCAGCAGTACTATTAAAAGTGGTAGTAGTATGATATCCATCTGAGCAGTTTCTTAGAACTCAGTACCACTGTTGCTATGGAGCATGCTGCAGAAGGTGCTGGGCCCAACATCAGTTTACTCAATGGAATTGTATAGAAACAGCCTACAGTAGCACAGGAATCAACTGTGATAGAAGATAATTATACTAGGAGTGCTACTAAGTAGTAGTATTGCACAATACCGCATCATTTTCAACTGCCTGCGGCCTAGAGGCTATCAAACCAAGAGCACGCTACAGCGGCGCTTGTTGCAGCAGCAGCACAGTGCTGCAGGATTCTGGTGATACACCACCAGTGATACATGGAAGAATGATGTCATTTGATAATGAATCTTTTATTTTGCTTAACAAGTTGTATTATTACGTTACGGATACAAATAAAATACATCATATTTACGCCTTTGGTGCACTGATTTGATGTTCTTGTTTGTTGTGTGTCGTCTATTGAACGGCTTCCTTGGTTCGTTTGTCCGACTTCTCTTTCTTCGGTTTCGGAGATTTTTCTCGCTTTGCGTTCAAGGACTTGCCTCTCTTTTTCTTGGAGTCTTTCGAAAGTACTTGTGGCAGTGGATCGTCCGTGTTGTCTTTCCTTCGTTTCGGCGACTTGCTTTTCGTTTTCTTGGAGTCTTTCGAAACTATTTGTGGCAGTGGATCGTCCGTGTTGTCCTTCCTTCGTTTCGGCGACTTACTTTTCGTTTTCTTGGAACCATTTGAAGTCTTTGATGTCTTGGAAGTCGACCGTTCTGTGATTGGAATCGATTCTTCGAACTTGTCCTTCTCCGGTTTCAGAGACTTCCCCTTTTTTTTTGTTTTTTTCGACTCTTTTGGCGGCTTGGATGGCTTTGAATCCGAGCTGTTGGCGATGGAAAACATCGACAATGGCACTGACTCGTCCTTCATACGTCTGCTCTCACTCTTTTCTGTGGGCAGATTCCACCAATTTTCCGAGGGCTGGCTCACCGTGGTTGAGATCGATGTCGTACAATCGGAGGATTCACTCTCCTCTTCCGTGAGGGCTTCAAAATCTGCTGATTTCGTTCGGACTGGTGACTGGAAGGTCCGAGTGCTCTTTGAAGCCAGAGCGAGAGTCACAATTGACGAGTGCTTGATCTCTTGGTCTTTTAGGCGCATGGTGTCGATAACCGGCATTCCATCTGTTGTCAATACTTGGTCGGCTGGAGGAATCGAGTTCAGTTTCTGAATTCTCTCCTTCAACTCTTCTACGGTGCTGCCTGAATGAATCCCGGTCACTTCGGAGATATTTCCATTCCAATCCAGAATCTTGATTTTAAAGGCTTCCAGCTGCAGTATTTCTCCATCTTGGATCCCGTAGTGGGACAATTTCTTTGCATCGGCAAGTTCCTCCCCCGCCAGAACGAGACACTGGCACTCGATAGGAGTCTCTATTTGTTTCTGAAACCGTTTCTTCAGTTGGAACACAGAGTCTTTGGGATCTGCTGCCAAAGCCACTTTGTGGTCCTTATAACAGATATAAACTATCATCTTTCGGAGAACGAGAGTTGTATTGTTCACTATGCCTTGTTCCTTTAAGCATTTCTGATCACAAACGGGCTGGTCCGCGAATTCCAATTGTCGTCGATTGATGTGTATCTTCTTGGACAAAAAAATTCTATCTTTCAAGTCATCGACGTATTCAGTAGGTTTAGCATCGATAGTGAATGTTTCACCATTCCAGTGTTGGATGTTGATCAACAAACTCGAGCTGATTGTGATTTTGGATGTGGTCGCGTCCCTTTCTAACGAAGATATGTTGCACATTGAAAAGGATGTTTTCTCTTTCACCGGTGATAACTTTTTCACACCCGGTAACTCAAGTATCATGACAGCTTTGTGTCGTACTCCTTGATCGCTCAAGCTTCGCGAATCATCCAGAATCATTCCATTCAAGCAAAGGACTTGCTCGTCAATGGGAAACGACATAAATGCCGAAAGCTGTTCCTTCACGTCGCGAGGGGTGCTAGCTGGGGTCACTTTGTCGATGGTGAAGACTTTCCCGATAAAATGCATAACCTTCACCTGGTACGTTTCTACTTTAAGCGTATCTTCGTGGTAGATGCCATATTCAGATATTGTCTTCGAAGAATCGAGTTCCTCTCCACCTGACATGATGCATATAGATGCCAAAGAAAGCTTTCCCCTTGACATCTTGGCAATCTTTTTCTTAACATCACGAATCCTTTGTTCCATTTCCACATTGATGGAAACAAGTTCATCTGTTCTTGGAAGCTCAAGGAACACTCGCATTGGTTCTAAGAATAAAACAGAACCATCAACAATGTGCTGATCCTTAAGATTCTTGTCGTCTTGAGTAGGTTCTCCTTCGAATGACAACCGAATCTGTTCCAAAGGGATACTTTTGACGTCGTGAATTAGATCCTTAACATCGTCGATGTAATCATTTGGAGCCGGGCTAAGATTGAATTCGTCACCATTCCAGTCCTTCACTGTGATATTGATGTTGGTAATGAGCTTTGTCGGGACCGTTCCAAAGATCTTCTTCCCGCTTATTCTTTTAACGCTTGGAGTCTTAATGGCGTTCTTCACTGGTGCTTCCAAGACCAAAACCGTTCTATGACGAACACCCTGTTCCAGCAATGTCTTCTTCTCGTCGAGAATTTTTCCGTCAAATTTGATTTTCTGCATTTTTCTTGCGATTCCTCGGGCTCTCAATATCTCATTTTTGATCTCACTGACCTTCGTTTGCAAGAGAATATTGCTTAGCGTGAACGTGTCTCCCGTCCAATGCATAATTATTAATTCAATGTGAGCATCAAAAGTGTCTTCACAGTCAAAGAAGAAGACTCGCTCTTTCCAGTCAGGTATGACTGGCATGATTTCATCGCAATCTGCTTTTTCTTTAAACTTTTTAGTTTTCGTCTTCGTCATAGTTTTCTTTTCTGCTTCGGGAACTTCAGTTTTCGAATCTAATGGTTCCAGGACAAGAATTGTTCTATGTCTCACCTGCTCCTTTTCAAGATTATTCACGTCGCTCAGGCGCTTTCCATCAAGCGAAAGCCTTTGATCATCGATTGGTATACCCACACTCTTGAAGATTCGTTCCTTCAGAGAAGCAATGGTTTCGTTCCGCCTCAAATTATCCAGATAAAAAATCTTTCCAGACCAATGCATTACACGAAGCTTAAATGCTTCGAAAGTACAAATGTCATCATGTTGGATGTTACTTTCTTCCAAAGTTTCCTTGTCTTCGAGTTCCCGTCCACCCATCAGTAGACAAAAGTTATGACTGGAATTATTCTTTTCTTTCTTTAGCATTTTGAAGGCTTTTCGTTTGATCTTCTCAACTGTGTATGATGGTTTTACGACGAATCGCACTGGCTCCTTAATATGAGGAATATTTACAAGGATAGACATTGGCACGAGGGTAAGTATCGATCCCTGCACAATCCCTTGTTTCGCAAGCTGCAGACCCCCTTTCACTGGTTCGCCTTTGAAAGAAATATTTTGTTGATCTGGGGGAATAGTAGTAAGTTCATGGACCGGCTTCTTGATGTCATCTATGTACCAGTCACTCTGTACATCTAGCTTAAAATTTTCTCCGTTCCAATGCTGGACGTTTATTACGATCGACTGCATCTCGATTTTGTATCCTTTTTCAAACGTAAGTTTCTCGAACGGGGTGTCATCGCCTAGTTCTTCAATACCATGCGAGAAAAACATGCGATGCTTGATATCATTGATTGTTAAGTCGGGTGCTTCCACTTTTACAAGTTCTTGCACATCCTTCATTGTCATCGACGGCAATATTTGCATTTTCATCTTTTTGGAGTTTGGGAGCTCTATTTCTGCTACTGGCGGACAAACTTCGAGTATAACCTCGCTTCGCGCCGTAAAGCCTGCTTCGTCCAGTGAAATGTCGTTGTCGACACCATTCCATTCTTTGTTGTCTAATTTGAATCCACCGACTGGGAATCCAATTTTCTCAGCAATCCTTTCCTTCATCTCCCGGACTGATTCGTCTGGATCTACGAACAATTTGAACGTTCTGCCCGAAAGATCCTTTATTTCGATTTCTTTTGGTTCTTTCCTTTCCGTGGAGGATAACAACTTTAGCGGTGTATGTGTTTTGACTTTCGCCTCTGAAAGAGTCAATTTATCGTCAATTTCTTGATCATCGTCGTCCAAGAAGAAGATGCGTTGGTCAGACCTATTAATGCCTGTTTTTTCTTCAATTAGTTTCTTGATTTCTCGAATGGTCCGCATGGGTATGGTTGACACAATTATTTTATCACCGCCTGGTAATTCAACTTCAATGTGCACTGGATCGAAATCAAATACATCACCTCGAGATGGACGGTATTCATCATCTAATCGTGATTCATCCAACAAGAGCGAGGGGAGCTCTTTCATCGGAATCCCAAATGCATTTGCGATTCTTGCTTTCAAATCCTTCACTGTGTCATTTTCGGGATCGACGTCAAAATGAAAGCATCCACCATCCGGGGATCTAACAGTAACCTTATTGTCTTCAACAGGGGCTGAACACATCTTGAATGCAGTTCCAAATTTGATCCCTGCTTTTGGAACAGGTGCATTGTCATCCATTTCATTTCCTTCACTATCCAAAAAGAATATCCTATGGGATGGCGTCGCCTTCGTTGGCTCTAGTTTTTGTTCGATAAAGTCCGTTACGTCTTTAAACTTCATATGCGGCAACAAAGGAACCTTGACTTTGCTCTTGTCGGGCATGGTTACGTCAATCATGGGTGCGACATCCAAAACAGATCCAGTTCGAGGCATCCCAACATCTTCATCTTCATCAACTAGCTCACCATCTTCATCAATCAGATACAAATCCTTTTTCGGCAGACTAAGTGCATTTGCAATTCTTGCTTTCAGATCATTCGCTGCGTCGGTTTGGGGATCCACATCAAAATTAAAGCACCTGCCGTCTGGAGATCGAACAGTAATATTGTTATGTGCAGCAGGGACTGAACACATCTTCAATGATGATTCCGGAGTGATTCTTGCTTTCTCCATGGATTCATCGTCTTCTATTTCGTTTCCTTCACTGTCCAAAAAGAAAATTCTATGGTTTGGCTTCGCCATCGTAGGCTCCATTTTCTTTTCAATGATTTCCTTGATATCTTTGAACTTCATTTTCGGCAGCAGAGGAACCTTCACTTTGGTCCCATCGGGCGTTGTAACATCAATAAGGGGAGCTACGTCCAAAACTGATCCAGCGCGAGTAGCGATAACGTTATCATCATCCTCAAAGTCGACTATCTCACCGTCACTGTCCACCAGATACAAATCTTTCATCGGCAGACCTAAAGCCGTGGCTGCCTTCCGCTTAAGATCTTTGACCGTGTCACTTCCCGGATCAACATCCAAATAGAAAAATCTGCCATCAGGGGAACGAACAGTTATAGTGTCGTCTTCTACAGGGACCGAAAACATCTCAAGCGCTTCTCCCGGATTAATCCCTGCTTTCTCTACGGGCATCCTGTTATCGATTTCGTTCCCTTCTCTGTCAAAAAAGAAAACACGTTCATTTGCTTTGGGGCGAGATCCCGTTTTTTCTTCGACATAGTCCTTGATATTGTCAAAAGTCATTCCCGGTAGCAGAGGAATCTTAACCTTTGACTTGTTTGGTGTGACAATTTTAATTAGAGGAGCTGCGTTCAAGACAGATCCCGCACGAGGTACATCGTCGTCCAGATCGACTATTTTGCCATCGTCGTCAACCAGACCCAAATGTTTCACAGGTAGACCCAAAGTCTTCGCAATTTTCCTCTTCAGATCCTTGACCGTGTCACTTTCCGGATCAACATCCAAGTAGAAACATCTGCCATCCGGCGATCGAACTGTAATCTTGTCGTCTTCCACAGGAACCGAAAACATCTCCAACAATGATCCAGGCTGGATACCTGCTTTCTCTACGGGCATCCTGTTATCGATTTCATTCCCATCAGGATCCAAAAAGAAAACACTTCTCTTTACATCCGGAGAAGATCCCGTTTTTTCATCGATGATATTCTTAATGTCTTCAAACTTCAATCTAGGTAGCAGAGGAACTTTCACCTTCCTTTTATCTGGAATGGCAACTTCAATCAGTGGCGCTGCATCCAGGACACATCCTGGACGAGGCACATCGTCATCGTCATCCAATATTTTGCCCTCGTCATCCAACAGATACAAATCCTTCACCGGAAGACCCAGTGGCTTTGCAACTTTCCTCTTCAGATCCTCGACAGTGTCGGTCTCCGGATCCACATCCAAGTAGAAACATCTGCCATCCGGCGATCGAATAGTAATCTTGTCATCCTCAAGGGGAACAGAGCAAAGCTCCAGCGGCGATCCAGGTTGAATGCTTGATTTTTCCACAGGTGCATCGTCCTCCATTTCGTTCCCATCTGGATCCAAGAAGAAAGTCCTGTGGTTTGGTTTGGGAGAAAATCCTGTCTTGTCTTCAACAAGATCCTTGATGTCACCAAATGTCTTTTTGGGCAACAAAGGAACCTTCACATTGGACTTGTCCGGCAGGATAACATCCATGAGTGGCGCTGCATCCAGGACAAATCCCGGACGAGGCACATCGTCATCGTCATCCAATATTTTGCCCTCGTCATCCAACAGATACAAATCCTTCACCGGAAGACCCAGTGGCTTTGCAACTTTCCTCTTCAGATCCTCGACAGTGTCGGTCTCCGGATCCACATCCAAGTAGAAACATCTGCCATCCGGCGATCGAATAGTAATCTTGTCATCCTCAAGGGGAACAGAGCAAAGCTCCAGCGGCGATCCAGGTTGAATGCTTGATTTTTCCACAGGTGCATCGTCCTCCATTTCGTTCCCATCTGGATCCAAGAAGAAAGTCCTGTGGTTTGGTTTGGGAGAAAATCCTGTCTTGTCTTCAACAAGATCCTTGATGTCACCAAATGTCTTTTTGGGCAACAAAGGAACCTTCACATTGGACTTGTCCGGCAGGATAACATCCATGAGTGGTGCTGCATCCAGGACACATCCTGGACGAGGCACATCGTCATCGTCATCCAATATTTTGCCCTCGTCATCCAACAGATACAAATCCTTCACCGGAAGACCCAGTGGCTTTGCAACTTTCCTCTTCAGATCCTCGACAGTGTCGGTCTCCGGATCCACATCCAAGTAGAAACATCTGCCATCCGGCGATCGAATAGTAATCTTGTCATCCTCAAGGGGAACAGAGCAAAGCTCCAGCGGCGATCCAGGTTGAATGCTTGATTTTTCCACAGGTGCATCATCTTCCATTTCGTTCCCATCTGGATCCAAGAAGAAAGTCCTGTGGTTTGGTTTGGGAGAAAATCCTGTCTTGTCTTCAACAAGATCCTTGATGTCACCAAATGTCTTTTTTGGCAACAAAGGAACCTTCACATTGGACTTGTCCGGCAGGATAACATCCATGAGTGGCGCTGCATCCAGGACAAATCCTGGACGAGGCACATCGTCATCGTCATCCAATATTTTGCCCTCGTCATCCAACAGATACAAATCCTTCACCGGAAGATCCAGAGGCTTTGCAACTTTCCTCTTCAGATCCTCGACAGTGTCGGTTTCTGGATCCACATCCAAATAGAAACATCTGCCATCCGGCGATCGAACTGTAACCTTGTCGTCTTCCATAGGAACAGAGCAAAGCTCCAGCGGCGATCCAGGTTGAATGCTTGATTTTTCCACAGGTGCATCGTCCTCCATTTCGTTCCCATCTGGATCCAAGAAGAAAGTCCTGTGGTTTGGTTTGGAAGAAAATCCTGTCTTGTCTTCAACAAGATCCTTGATGTCGCCAAATGTCTTTTTGGGCAACAAAGGAACCTTCACATTGGACTTGTCAGGCAGGATAACATCCATCAGTGGTGCTGCATCCAGGACAGATCCTGGAGGAGGCACATCGTCATCGTCATCCAATATTTTACCATCGTCATCCAACAGATACAAATCCTTCACCGGAAGACCCAGAGGCTTTGCAACTTTCCTCTTCAGATCCTCGACCGTGTCGGTTTCTGGATCCACATCCAAATAGAAACATCTGCCATCCGGCGATCGAACTGTAACCTTGTCGTCTTCCATAGGAACAGAGCAAAGCTCCAGCGGCGATCCAGGTTGAATGCTTGATTTTTCCACAGGTGCATCGTCCTCCATTTCGTTCCCATCTGGATCCAAGAAGAAAGTCCTGTGGTTTGGTTTGGAAGAAAATCCTGTCTTGTCTTCAACAAGATCCTTGATGTCACCAAATGTCTTTTTGGGCAACAAAGGAACCTTCACATTGGACTTGTCAGGCAGGATAACATCCATCAGTGGTGCTGCATCCAGGACAGATCCTGGAGGAGGCACATCGTCATCGTCATCCAATATTTTACCATCGTCATCCAACAGATACAAATCCTTCACCGGAAGACCCAGAGGCTTTGCAACTTTCCTCTTCAGATCCTCGACAGTGTCGGTCTCCGGATCCACATCCAAGTAGAAACATCTGCCATCCGGCGATCGAACTGTAATCTTGTCATCCTCAAGGGGAACAGAGCAAAGCTCCAACGGCGATCCAGGTTGAATGCTTGATTTTTCCACAGGTGCATCGTCCTCCATTTCGTTCCCATCTGGATCCAAGAAGAAAGTCCTGTGGTTTGGTTTGGGAGAAAATCCTGTCTTGTCTTCAACAAGATCCTTGATGTCACCAAATGTCTGTTTGGGCAACAAAGGAACCTTCACATTGGACTTGTCCGGCAGGATAACATCCATGAGTGGCGCTGCATCCAGGACAAATCCTGGACGAGGCACATCGTCATCGTCATCCAATATTTTGCCCTCGTCATCCAACAGATACAAATCCTTCACCGGAAGATCCAGAGGCTTTGCAACTTTCCTCTTCAGATCCTCGACAGTGTCGGTCTCCGGATCCACATCCAAGTAGAAACATCTGCCATCCGGCGATCGAACTGTAATCTTGTCATCCTCAAGGGGAACAGAGCAAAGCTCCAGCGGCGATCCAGGTTGAATGCTTGATTTTTCCACAGGTGCATCATCTTCCATTTCGTTCCCATCTGGATCCAAGAAGAAAGTCCTGTGGTTTGGTTTGGAAGAAAATCCTGTCTTGTCTTCAACAAGATCCTTGATGTCACCAAATGTCTTTTTGGGCAACAAAGGAACCTTCACATTGGACTTGTCAGGCAGGATAACATCCATCAGTGGTGCTGCATCCAGGACAGATCCTGGAGGAGGCACATCGTCATCGTCATCCAATATTTTACCATCGTCATCCAACAGATACAAATCCTTCACCGGAAGACCCAGAGGCTTTGCAACTTTCCTCTTCAGATCCTCGACCGTGTCGGTTCTCGGATCCACATCCAAATAGAAACATCTGCCATCCGGCGATCGAACTGTAACCTTGTCGTCTTCCATAGGGAACAGAGCAAAGCTCCAGCGGCGATCCAGGTTGAATGCTTGATTTTTCCACAGGTGCATCGTCCTCCATTTCGTTCCCATCTGGATCCAAGAAGAAAGTCCTGTGGTTTGGTTTGGAAGAAAATCCTGTCTTGTCTTCAACAAGATCCTTGATGTCACCAAATGTCTTTTTGGGCAACAAAGGAACCTTCACATTGGACTTGTCAGGCAGGATAACATCCATCAGTGGTGCTGCATCCAGGACAGATCCTGGAGGAGGCACATCGTCATCGTCATCCAATATTTTACCATCGTCATCCAACAGATACAAATCCTTCACCGGAAGACCCAGAGGCTTTGCAACTTTCCTCTTCAGATCCTCGACAGTGTCGGTCTCCGGATCCACATCCAAGTAGAAACATCTGCCATCCGGCGATCGAACTGTAATCTTGTCATCCTCAAGGGGAACAGAGCAAAGCTCCAGCGGCGATCCAGGTTGAATGCTTGATTTTTCCACAGGTGCATCGTCCTCCATTTCGTTCCCATCTGGATCCAAGAAGAAAGTCCTGTGGTTTGGTTTGGGAGAAAATCCTGTCTTGTCTTCAACAAGATCCTTGATGTCACCAAATGTCTTTTTGGGCAACAAAGGAACCTTCACATTGGACTTGTCCGGCAGGATAACATCCATGAGTGGCGCTGCATCCAGGACAAATCCTGGACGAGGCACATCGTCATCGTCATCCAATATTTTGCCCTCGTCATCCAACAGATACAAATCCTTCACCGGAAGACCCAGAGGCTTTGCAACTTTCCTCTTCAGATCCTCGACAGTGTCGGTCTCCGGATCCACATCCAAGTAGAAACATCTGCCATCCGGCGATCGAACTGTAATCTTGTCATCCTCAAGGGGAACAGAGCAAAGCTCCAGCGGCGATCCAGGTTGAATGCTTGATTTTTCCACAGGTGCATCGTCCTCCATTTCGTTCCCATCTGGATCCAAGAAGAAAGTCCTGTGGTTTGGTTTGGGAGAAAATCCTGTCTTGTCTTCAACAAGATCCTTGATGTCACCAAATGTCTGTTTGGGCAACAAAGGAACCTTCACATTGGACTTGTCCGGCAGGATAACATCCATGAGTGGCTGCTGCATCCAGGACAAATCCTGGACGAGGCACATCGTCATCGTCATCCAATATTTTGCCCTCGTCATCCAACAGATACAAATCCTTCACCGGAAGATCCAGAGGCTTTGCAACTTTCCTCTTCAGATCCTCGACAGTGTCGGTCTCCGGATCCACATCCAAGTAGAAACATCTGCCATCCGGCGATCGAACTGTAATCTTGTCATCCTCAAGGGGAACAGAGCAAAGCTCCAGCGGCGATCCAGGTTGAATGCTTGATTTTTCCACAGGTGCATCATCTTCCATTTCGTTCCCATCTGGATCCAAGAAGAAAGTCCTGTGGTTTGGTTTGGGAGAAAATCCTGTCTTGTCTTCAACAAGATCCTTGATGTCACCAAATGTCTTTTTTGGCAACAAAGGAACCTTCACATTGGACTTGTCCGGCAGGATAACATCCATGAGTGGCGCTGCATCCAGGACAAATCCTGGACGAGGCACATCGTCATCGTCATCCAATATTTTGCCCTCGTCATCCAACAGATACAAATCCTTCACCGGAAGACCCAGTGCCTCGGCTGCCTTACGCTTCATATCCTTCGTCGGATTCGGAGCATCGCGGTCCGGGTCCAGCCAGAACGATCTGTGATCGGGAGCTTTGATTTGGATTCCTCCCGGAGCGGTAGGCGCTCTTGGTATGTTGGTTCCGGCATCGAGATCCGGATTGATCACGCTGGCATCGTCGTCGTCGTCGGAATCGTCGTCGGTGTCGACATCCTTGGGTAGTTTCTCGACCACTGTTGTCGGTGTCGGTGTCGTGTCGGGAGAAGTAGTACCAGTAGCAGGTTTGGATTTGCCATCTGCGTTAACTTTGGGAGAACGCTTCTGCGTTTTCGGTTTCGTTCCCCTTCCGAGGTACAGGACGTCGAGGTGTCGAATCTTTGATTCCTCCAGAGTCTTGTTGGGATCGTCGACGGGTTGCTTTTGGAAGGTCAGGTTTTGTTCTCCGGAGGGAATGCCCTCGGAGGCTTCGATCCGGGTCTTGACGCTGCGAATCGTGTGGGTGGGTTCCACGTGGAGCTTGATTTTTTTCCGGTCCCATTCCCGGACGACGTAGATATTCATGGTGGCCTCGGGAACGGTTGGTGTTGTCGTTGTCGTTCCATCCGTCAAATCGCTGGGATCGGGTTTGCGATTGGTTTTGGTTGGATCATCCCTCGGATCGTCGTTGCGATCGGCTTTTGGTTTTGGTTTTGCTTTGGCTTTGGCTTTGGGTTTTGTGGCAATTGTTTCCGATTCTGGTTCCGGTTCCGTCGCCGGTTCCGGCTCGGTGTCCCCAATCAGGAACAACGTGTCGAGGTGCTTGACACGGCACTCCCAGAGGGTTGCCGAATCGTCCATCAGTTCCTTGTCTCGGTGCGAAAGCCTCTGGTTTCCGACCGGCAGGCGGGTCCGGTTCTTGACCTTGGTCTTGACCGATCCGAGGGAGTCGGTCGGCTCGACGTCCAGCTCGACGCACAACAACGTGCTTTCTTTGTCTTGGTCGTCGAGACGCTTGACGTATATTACCATAGGACCCAGGTCGATCCGGCCGTTGTGCTTGATGCCGTAGTCCGAGAGACGGGTTCCGTCCTGGAGTTTTTGGTTACGAAAGTACAGCCTCTGGTCCTCCACAGGGGTTCCTTCCGACGCCTCGACCCGGGGTTTCAGCTTCTCCACAAGTTCGTCGGGTTCCACCTCGAAGGTGTAGACCTTGCCCCTCCGGGTCCGAACCCCCACCACCATCGGATCGAGGTCGATGGTGTCCCCGTTCCGGACACCGGACCCGACCAGCGTCTTTTCGTCGCGGAGGGGAATGCCCTCGAAGGACAGGCGCTGCTCGTCCACTGGCAGGCCCTTCTTGGCTTGGATCTTGTCCTTGCATTTGGAGATGCGGGTTCCGGGAATTACCGACAGCGGAAACCTCACACCGGAGGCCTTGCGGCGAACGTAAATGGTCCACTTGCCCTTGCTCGGATCCTCGTCGGGGTCCTTCTTTTTCCGTCCCCGCACCACGTCGTCGTTGAATCCCATCAGCTTCCACTTTCCCGCCACCGACAGCTTGGATCCCTTTTTCACGTTCCCGCTAACGTCGATGAATCCGGAGGTGTTGGGACCCAGGGAACTGAAATCCCGCTTGTAGGTGGGCTTGACCCACGTGCCCCGGTGATTGTATTCCCGCAGGTGTTCCGGGATTTTGCACCGCGCCGAAGCGGGCGGATAGAACCACAGATCCCGTGGTTGCTTCGCGCTCTTGTGATCGACCACCCCCGGCGCGTAGCCCCACGTGCCGGTGAGCGGATTGTTCTCCAGCACTCGGCGATCGATCCCCTCCGGATCGTTGTCCCGGAAGATCCAGAGCTCGGTGGACTGCTGTCTCTTGTCGATCGTGTAGCCCTCCACGACCCACACGCCCTGGTATTCGTAGGATGTGTCTCGGGGAAGATCGTCCTCCTTTTTGCCGACCCAGGCGGACACCTTGTTCCCCGGGGTATAGAGCTCGGCTCGTATCGGGGCTGTTTCGTCGCCACCCTGCATTGTTGCTTTGGTTGTTCTTTCTCTTGCGTTGTGGCTGTCGCTTTTGCTGTCGCTTTTGCTGTTGCTGTTGTTGTTTTCTGTTTCTGTTGCGGATCAACTTAGTCACGAGCTTGTAGAAAAGGCCGTCGAGTTGTAGATCTGCCGTGTGGTCTCGTTCTGTTTGGACTGGACTGCAATGGACTGTAATGGAATGGACTGTAATGGAATGGACTGTAAGGGAATGGAAGGATGCCTCGTTTAGTGAGGTAAAACTTACTAATTAATCTTACCACATCCAAGTTGGTTTTGTGTTTTGGGAGATTGCCGGAGCCCGGACAAACGCGGTAATTACCGTATTGAAAAAACACGAGCTGAACCTGTCGTGGTGTGGTCTTGCGTTTCGTAGCAGTTTTTTATCGTGACACCACATGCGGTACCAAACTCTGCTGCGATGCGGAAGGAGCATAAGAGGTATCCCATTCAAAAACAATTATGCAACTCCTCAATGCGGCACCTGTGTTTTCATACGGGTACCGTTACTTCGCAAGCGAAGGCAACAAGCGCCACTAAGTAAATCGTCACGAACGAAAGTCACTGCACTCATGAATTTTAATTGCTCCGTTCCGCACAAACAACGGAAATTCCCTTAACCGGCGCGACAGCACCTCGACAGATCTGGTTTTTCCGTTTTGATTGGGAGGGTTTTTTTCTATTCCGTGGAGAAAATTGTCGTTCTTGGGTCCTAACAAAAGCCCCAAGGGCACAAGACTAAAACAAGACGGATAAAAATTACGAAGTATTGGCATTCGACGAATATTCGAACAAGGGCGACCTCACCACGAGAATTCGACTACAAGTACAGTACTACTCTAGAGGAGTCGTACGAGTATAATATACTAATCGTAGTACGTAGTAAGACCTTACTTGTGGAGATGAATCCCGAATAGCTAGTGAAGAAACATCTCACTCTTTACTTCTACTAAATGGATGCGATTACCGTACGGTATAATACTTCGTACGCACATTTTGCAGTTCTAAGATAACTAGTACAAGGTAATTTACCTCATAAGGTTTCTTTCATGATGCAACCTTTCTTGGATTTGAGGAGATTGTGGCTATTAGTACTAGTAGTAGTACTACTAGGAGGAGGAGAAATACCACCATTGGTGAACGGATTGAAGATGACAGCAACAACAACACCATTAAGAAGCTATGTTGATATGATTGCTCATTGTTGACAATCTACAGACAACAAGAATGGAAGCAGGAGCACCCCACCAGTGCATCCTAGAAGAATTGCTAGAATGGAGAGGGACCACAAGAGAACGCTGTGGTGGTGGTGGTGGTGGTGGTGGTGGTACTACCAAGAATGTCCATGATCCACAATCTGTGGTGCAATTGTGCTCTGCTGCTTTTGACCAATTCTCCTTGGAACCATACTAGGAGAAAAAGAAGGAAGAAGAACAACTGACAGAATTTCACATTTGGAACTAGTACTAATTGAGGACCAATTTCTTGACTTTCAAAGCATTACTAAATCTCCCAATATCAGCATTCCACCCAGTTGTGTCTGCTGTTCTTGCACCATGATGCTTACTGTACTACTACTACTACTAGTAGTAGTAGTACTAGTACCAGTATCAGTATCAGCTGTATACTAAAGAAGATATTCTTTTTCTCACTCCTCAGCAAAAAGAGACAAGAGAACAGCAGCAGCACCAGCAATAACAGCACCAGCACACAGCAGGGTGCTTGCAAGAACCAGTGAGTCTATTGCATGCAGCACTTAGATGATACTAGTAGTTGTAAATGATAGTAACTTTGTTGTACTCCCCATGAGGTACTTGTACAATGGGATCAAGAATCAATACATAGGGGAGGCTTGTCAATAGGTTGCTTACAATTTTGATTAAAGACAAAATGAGTGAGCTGAGCAACTTGCTCATGCTAGTAACTGCTTGGCAGGGTATAAAGGTTCCAGCACATAGTATTGTACATGTGGACCCTACTACCCTGCAGTTGTAGTACAGAACTCATGGCTAAACCAGCATTCTTAGTAACCCTGTAGCACCATGCTGCTGGGTGCTTTGGTGCTAGTAGTACACTAAAGGTATGTAGGCCCAGTCCATATCCTACGTTAGGACCCAGCACCCTTGCTAGTAGCACCCTCCATAGCAGCCTGTTACAGTATTTCTGCCAAACCTCCAGCTTAGCATCCTGTTTAGCATCCTGTAGACTGTTGCTCTGAGCTAGGGTATGTACTAGCTCTGCTGATACAGACCCCTACACAGGGACCTCCTACTACTAGCACCATACTTGCTACTAGCACTCCCAGAGCACCATGTTGGATTCTTTACAGGTATCTAGTACTTCTTCTTGATATTACAGAGGCAAGGAATGTGTATGCTGTATGAACCATAGTGGTACCCCAAAGAGTAGCATTCTACTGGTGCTCCTCCTGTGTAAAACATATCATTGATAGTACTACTAGTAGTAGCACCACTGCCATATTGCTGTAGTAGTATCATCAGCCAGAATCATAAAATCTATCATTTCAGCGCTGGATGCTCTGTCCTGTGAAGTGGTAGTAGTGGTCTAGCTCTGGTACAGATCCCCCCTACTCTGCTGGGACCCAGCACCCTCAGCAGCATCACCACCATAGCTTCAGTCATTGATACTGAATAGTAGTAGTACTACTACTGCTGCTGCTGTATCTTCTAAGAATAGTAGCTCTAGCACCACCACCAGTACAGGGGATCATCCCTCCTACCACTACATCCATGCACACCACCACCAAGAGTATCACTCTGAAGATATCCAAGATGCTATGGACTGTGCTAAGACTTCTGTGTAGGGAACTGTACTGGGGCTACAGGTATCAGCCTCCAGTAACTGTGTACAAGGTGCTAGACTGTATGCTAAACGCTCAGCAGCAACAGGCTTAGTAACAGGCATAGCAACAGGCATAGCAACAGGCATAGCAACAGGCATAGCAACAGGCATAGCAACAGGCATAGCAACAGGCATAGCAACAGGCATAGCAACAGGCATAGCAACAGGCATAGCAACAGGCATAGCAACAGGCTTATTCCAAGGTGCTATGGGTTGCTAACACCAAGTGACCAGGGTTCTTGTGTACTATAGTTTGTACCACCAGTTACAAGAACCCGGGAATAGCACTGCTAGCACACTGTAGCATAGTGCTACTACAGGGTTTAGGGATAAGGTTGCTACTGTATGCGAGATACTGTGTATGCTACTGTTGGGGTATGGTCGTCATTGTGCACAATAAGTACTATAACTGGATACCTGGCCCCTGCAGTAAACTTAGCAAGCGCCCTAGCGAGCAAAGCAAGCCCGAGCTAGCACACAATTGAATTGATTGCTACTCCTTACACTACGCTACTCCGTATGCTACAGTACTGATCCTACAGAGCTAAAGGACGATACAAGACAGCAAAGCTGCTTTCACACCATTGAGATGAGCACAGCTTAGCTCTCTCCACTCTTTCACTTCTTATGTTCACCTTTTTCAAAATTAAAAGCGCTCCATCATGCCCTGCTCCTATCAAGAATTGATTCCTTTGTACCTCTAGAGTGGAGTATCCTGTAGTAGTATCCAAGCGTATGCAATAACACTTGAACAGTATCCTCTGTAGTCTCACTATTTGCCAGTACTCCGTGATGTCCTGTTGTTAATGCTCTCCTATTTGCTGACGAGCAATATCATCATTACATCACCACCACCACCAGGTGTACACCGTACGTGTACTACTAGTAACCTTACCGTTAAGTAATTCACGTACGAAATTCCTATCACCAGTAGTGCAGTTCACGTTCAAATTACGAAGTAAACCTTACTACGTACTTCGTAATACATAAGTGACCTACGTACCGGTAGAACCGAAGGACAGCTGTTGGGAATTTTGTATTACGGTGATCCCGAAAACCTCTTCTCAAAATCTCAATCGTAAAAATAGAATAACTTACCGTAGAGGAACCTTTTTTCGCTGCAATTGTTCTTGCGTGTTCTTGAGACGATATTCGTCGCGGCCTGTCGAGGAAAAAAGTGTTCGAGTCGTGCAACATCCGTATCAATCGGGATACGACTGATAAGTTTTTGGGTTTTCGATCAATCAATCAACAAGGGCTCGTGTATTTACCGGTAGCGGTACAGTAAGGCTTACTAAAAAAGAGAAGAGAGAACCATGCTTCTCATTCATCAGATATCTGCTATTGATGACCCTTGCACGGTAAGAGTACGAGACGTTTGGTAAGCACCACAGAGATACCGAAAACGGAAGGTTCCCGTAACCTTAACTTACCGCATGACACATTTTTTCGAAAATCTTTTTTTTTTTCGGATTTCCTAATACAGTAAATATAGGTTAAGATCTTACTGAATACTGGGCAAGTTACTGATACGTGTACGAATACACGCAAAAGTAAACCGTAAAGTAATTTACCTCGTAAACCAGGTACAGTAATTTACCGTACTCGCAGTACAAGTACGGGGAAGAGAAGCCCCAACCGAAAGATCTCGATCTCGTCAAACGCCGGAACTCACACAACACACAAAAGCATCGCAACTTGCTGGTGATAAAGCCAAGACATTCTACCTTTCCAATTCTCCAAGTCAGGGGGACAGGTCCACCATCCACAACCACCTTCTTTCCCACACACGAGCACAAGAATGAGACGCAACCAACACCGTGCGCTGAACACCCGCCAGAAGTACCATGGAGGCTGGTCGACTTCCATGGGAGGTCTGCTCGACGATCCATCTCGAAAGAGCAATTGCTGCGCACTGACCTGCTGCGGAGTCTTTTTGTACGACAGAACCAACTATGTGGTGACCGGAAATCGTCCCAACTGGAGGCAACGACGCATTCTTTATCTGCTCGTGCCGTTTGGACTGCTGATGGCCACCGCCATTGCTGCTACCGCTCAGACCATTTGCGATGATCCATCCGATACCAGCCAGTGCCAGTCGAACAACAGCCCTGTAATCTTCCAATTCGTTTTCGTGCTCTATCTCATTCTCTTGTGCGCATTCGGGCACAGGAAGCACGCAAATCTGCGCCAAGTGGTCCACCAAAAAATAGGAGGCGACAACAGCGATCGCCGCCTCCCGACGCCCGACGAGTTTGCGCTCGTTCGAAAGCCCACCGGGTGCTGTTCCTGTTATGGCTACGATGTCGAGCTGGTCGACGACGACAATGGCGACGACGACGGCGATGACAATGGCGACGACGACAACGCCAGCCACGAGGATCCCGACACGATTCCACTGCCTGGGAGTGGTGATCTTTCCACGTGCCTGTTCGAGGCCTGGAGCAGATTGTGCTGCGGCCGGTTTTTCAACTGCTGGTGCCAGTGTTGCGGGATGTGTGCCATTGGACAGGAAGATCGCGAGCTCGAGCTGCTGCTCCGAAGGGAGGACAGAGAACAAGCACTCCGGATCGACTACATCACGTTCCAGCCGTACTCGGAGTACTTTCCGGGGATCCAACGCTTGCAGACTTCCGGAGACGGATCGCCCAAGAACCACTACGCCGCTCTGTCGACGCTCTCGAAGAAGATCTTGCAGTACGCAATCTACGTGGCAGCGATCACGAGCTTTCTCTTTCTCGTGGAGGCCAACGCGCACGCCGGAATCAAGGTCGCGGTCAGCCTGGGTGTCTGGGCACAGCCCTGCGTGATTTTGTACTTTGTGTGGTGGAGGAACAACCGCTCCGATATTTCGCTGGACGCCGTTGTCAAGTACTTTGCATCCGGCTACGTGATCGGAGTGTTTCAAGCCATGCTGGTGGAAATGCTCCTGCTCATTCCGTATTCGATTTTCCTCCTTCACACACTGTTGAATGAAGCCGGGGAGGGACCACATGACGACGCCTTTTGGAAAGATAAGGAAAACCTTGCGTTGATACTGAAACGTCACCTAGGAATCAACTCGTTCTACATTTTTGTCTTCAGCTTTGGGATTGCGGCGTTTGTAGAAGAACTCGTCAAGTACTATTGCTTCTGGACGGTAGAGACGCCAGAGCAGATTCACACCTCGAACAAGTCAAAAGCAAGCCAAACCAACTACATTACGATCGGAATGGTGTCGGCCGCTCTGGGCTTTGCCTGCAAGGAAAATTTTCAATACGTGTTCCAATCGACGGACGTCGGGGTGGAGTTGGTCACCTTCCTTCTGCGCTCTCTCCTCGCCATCCATCCGGTTTGTGCCGCCATCCAGTCTATCGGAATCGCGAAACGGGACGTTCTCGGGAATGGTTCGTGGTCCATGGGTCGGAGTCTGTTTCCCGCTATCATGCTCCACGGGACCTACGATTTTGTCCAAATGATTCTAACGTATGAGCAGGTGATCGGTCAACTCGAGGGCGCCACCGATGTCGAGACGATCGCTCCCTCGTCATCTGCGCCTTCCTCGGCGGTAGCCGGACCCACAACAATTTCGTTCACTCAGGTCGGAGGGCAGTTTGGCGTCGGATCCATCTTTATGGTATCGGGTTTGGTGTATTACTTCTACAACGCTCGGCAGCTAAGAAAGCTCTTCGCGATCTCGGCAGATATGGAAACGACTTCGCTCGAATTGAGAGCGATAGTGTAACCACAAACGAAAGGAAACGAAAGGAAACAACTCTTGCGAACACACACACACACAAACACAAAAACAAACGCATACACAAACATACATATATTCATATATACATACGTACATACCGATTCCAACGCGATCGCAAAGCGCGTACGGTTTATTGGTGCAAGGTTCTCAAATGGTCCATGACAGTGCTATCCTCGAAACTGTTTGGGCTCAGAAACTAAAATCTTCAATTCAAATCTGATATTACTGTACCGTATTGTTTACAGGTTTGGGCATTTGCAGGGGCATACGTTTTCGTAGAGCATCTCCCTGACGAGTACATTGTCACCGTTCTTGCGCAATTCTAATACAGGAAATCATGCATAATCGGTTCTGAGCTAGCGATCATGGAGTGACCGGCACGTCCAAAATCACAATTGGTAGAAGATATTTTTCGAACCGAAAAGTATACTTTTGTACACGTATTCTTCGCGTACAATTACTACTAGAGTCAGCATCCTCTTCCGTGAAACCCGTTTAGATCGAAACTGCATGGTACTTCGTGGTTGTGTTCATTTTTGATACCATCACCACCAGTACCACCACCATCTGCAGTGGTGATCGACTAGAGCACCAGAAGCAGAAGCTGGAGCAGAAGAACTTGGTCATCATTGTATTTGATTTGATGAAGGAATTGTTCTGTACTTGAAACTGACTACTAGGTTCTTCCCCAATGCCTCTGATCCTTTTTCAGTATCTTTAGAAATCCACGACAAAAATCTGTCATTCGACGACTGTCATACTACAATAACTGCCGAGCTTCTCACGCCGCGCTTGAAACTCGTTTGAAACCCTGTCCAATGACTGAGAACCTCCACTATGGACGTTCTGTAATCCACTCCCGTAAAATATTAAAATTTCAAAAATACTGATCAAGGTTATGCCTAGCGTATGTGAGAGCGAGTCCAACGAGCTCCCGAAAACGCATTATATTATATGTGTGACACGACCGTTATAGCTAGGTTACACGATTTCAGGAATGGCTCTCAACAAGAATATTACCGGTGCAAAATTCCTGTGCACTTCGTCTACTTAGTAATTTCTACGTGGACCGGAGGACAGCTGTTAGGAATTTGGTAGTACCGTATTCAAATTTCCGAGCATTCGAAAGAACATCTGTTTCTTCTTCAGTGTCCGTAGAAATCCACGACAAAAATCTGTCATTCTCAACTGTCATTGGCAGAAGGGACGGGACATCTGCAAGAAATTCCGTTGCAACAGCGAGAGCAAGTTTTTCTTCACGTCTAGAATTATTACGAAGGACGGTTATACTGTACCGTAAACCGTAAATTACTCGTGGGATACTTGTGAGATTCCCCATTCCATCCAAAGCTCTCCGCGTCTTGAGTATTACGGTATTTACTATTCTCATTATTTTTTATTGAAAACGAAAGTGAACCCGAAGTGACACTTTTGAAAAGATTGTACGTAATATTAGTACTACTACCAACGAACAAAGATACTATTTTTTGCAACCATGTTTGTCAATCGCAACTCGATCATTGTAGCGTTGTGCCTCTCCTTCCCTTCAGTTTCCAATGGTTTCTGTCTCGAAATGGCGGAATGTATGGCCGGCTTCAATCCCAAGAAGGCAAGTTGCACTCTCGATGGTCGAAAGTTCTTTGCCTGCTGCTCCGAAGACCAGGAGAATCCCGAGTATTCCACTGCCACTTGCTCGTGGGTTGATGCGGACGGAGATGAGGCCGTCGTATATGAGCCACCTTGTTACGAGTATTCCGGCTCAACATGTCTCGATCCTACACACCCGGTAGAGGCATCCTGCAACAAGACCGCGACGTATGATACGCGATCGCACGGCGCCTGCTGCAAGAAAAAGGTCGACGTTCCACATGTTACGGACCCCGATACCGTTTGCGCTTATCTGTCTTCCGCTCCGACCGTGGGAGCTTGGACCGTGACCGCAATCGGAGCTGTTGCCACAACCGTCGTGGCATTCTATGGCATTTAAAGTCACGGGACAATGACACGGCATCCGAAGACGACGGAGCAGGTGTTGTGTGCTGTTAGCGGCACGGAAGAGAAGACAATGAATCAATGACCAAAGATTGAAGAAACGAGAACGATATTGAATTTTATTATTATTTGTCCGAACGACATGGTTTGGAATGTTCGTGGAGAGAGAGAGAGAGAGAGAGAGAGATATACAGATACAGAGCATACACAGTAAAGTTGCTGCATTGGAGGCAAAGGAATGTTCGTTCAGGACACCATTGTGACTTCAGTAAACGCCATGTAAATTATAGTGAATACCCATGGTTAAACGAAGCAGTAAGGTTACTCATTCATTTCCCATGTTAACATTATTTCTCGAGATTTCTCTCTAGCGATGAAATACTACTTCCGTGGTATTTTAAACCGTCGGCGTTACCGGTGCAAGTGTACAGCGCAAGAAAATACGTTATGGATTCTACCGTAATACCTTCCGCGTCACCGTCAAACTGCTTATTTTTTGCGGTGGCTACGCAAATCAAGAAAAAATAATTCAGCGGTGAATATTGTAAGTAAATGACTAACTTACTTGTTCGTTGTACGTACATTGAGGCAATAAACATCAGCCCCAAGGAGCAGTCGACAACATCCCGAAATAAAATGCGGACCATAGTATACCGTACACGTGCTCTCCATATATATGTAAGCTTACCGTAAAAATTGAATCTATGATCTACCATCCGTAACATTGAGTGATTCCTGAAAACACAAATTACCTAAAGTATTAAATCGCATTAAACAACGTTTATTTTTTTGCGCACCCAACGGACGCTAAAGAATGAGAGTTTAACGGTCGATTCCGTTCGTGCCTATTTTGGGCATTTTGGAATTTGGAATTCTCTTTCCAAAAACAAAAAAGTCATTAGCCGAACCTCTATAGCAGGCCGGCTCTGTTCGGAACACGAAAAAAAGATCAACTTTTTTACTTGATTTTGCATCCTTAACAACAGGGGGGGGGATGTACTCTGGCAAATTAATTTAATCTTTTTCGAACAACCGAATCGATCGACAAATCCACAATCGAATCGACAGCCTCTTCTCTTGCTGAATTAGAACTAGTAGTACAATGGTGTCAACACTCGAAATGATTTTTTTCTATTACTACTATAAGAAATATAGAATGCCTGATTACAATTATAGGCAGTTATCCCCTGAAGATAAAAGAAGACGAGACCGAAGAAATCCTCGAATCTCCATCCGTAGATACACATCATCCCCATTCGCTTACATGTTTGGATCTGGGGACGATCAAGCCCTTCTCAACTGTTGTGGAATGGATCATAAAGTCTTTCACGAACTGCTTGCTATCTTTGAACCCTATTTTGACATGTATACATACAATGAGACAACAAGATGCATTGTTCGGAAACCCGAAAAGATGAAAGGTCGAAGACGCGACATGGATGCTGTGGGTTGTCTTGGGCTAGTGTTGTACTGGTTTCGAACGCGTGGATCAGCAGCAAGATCGATTAGTCTAGCCTTTGGATTAACTGCCACTCCTATGTATAAATGGCTTATATTTGGCAGGAGAGTACTTCTTTTTGCAATACAAAAGGATCCTTCTGCCCGCGTTCGATTGCCAGATAAAGACGAAATCGAAAATTATATCAAAGTTATCGGTGCCAAGTATCCACTATTAGGACAGCATCGAGTCTGGGCAGCTTGTGATGGACTTAAACTTGATTTACAGAGGTCTTGTAATTGGAGGATTCAAAACCGATACCACAATGGTTGGACATCAAACACACACGTCAACTCTGTTATTATCTTCGGTCCTGACGGTTTGATCAGGGCCTGTACGCTTAATTGTCCCGGCAGTTGGCACGATAGTACACAAGCTGATTATGGCTTATATGGAAAAATGGAGCACATCTATGACCGGTTCAAAGCCAGAGTGGTAGTTGACTCTGCCTTCAATGTAGGATCCAAGGATTTCCTAATTAAAAGTTCTCAAAAAGATCCAGACACACCGGCTGGAGTTGCACTGAACCGAGCTGCAACAAGCTGTCGACAATTATCCGAGTGGGGGGTGCGTCAGATACAAGGAGGATTCCCCCGGTTAAAAGACCGGATGCAAATAGAAGAAAGGAAAGTGATACTCTTCCTTGTAATTCACTTGTACAATTATCAGACGAGCAAGATAGGGATCAACACTATTCGGAACACTTTCGTGAGTGATACACCTGGATTCTTTTCTTACAACATTATACCCACTGTTACTGCCAACAATTTTTTCGATCCATCGTCCTCGGAGGAATAAACAAGCGCTAATAGCGTCAACAACGAGGCAAACACGTCTCTTGACAAAAAAATACCCCCTTAAGATCCATAAACAAACCGAAGAGAGCCTTAAGATCGATAAACAAACCGAAGAGAGGTGCTCTGGAGTTAAATAATTGACAAATTCATTTAATGCACTTAAATTAATCCAAATATTAATCATAATATCGATTCTTTCTAACGTTCGAACCGGATATAACGTTCCTCCTCAATGGATTTATCCGGATATATCGATTCCGGATATATCGATTCGATTCATTACGATTCCTTTGGTCGTTCCTTATTCACTGTCGCTACTACTACTACTACTGCTGGAGCGCTTATGTTTATGTTTCTTCCTCTTACTCGTATTTCGTCCCTGAGTTCCTTGCTGAGTTACGGCAATCCGAAACGCTTCTAACAACAAACGTCTGTCTTCTCGTGCTTCTAACCTGGCCGCCTCCCTCTCTTCTCTTTGTGCTTCCCTTGCTTTGTTTGCTTCTTCAGCGCGAGCTAGTCTGTCAAGCCTGGCCTCTAGTCTGTCAGCGCGCGATTCTTCCATTTGCCTTTGGAAGACTTGAACAATTGGATCTTCAGCAGCAATTGATCTCATCGTTCTATACGATCTCTTTGAAGACGTCGATGGAGTAGAAGTAGAAGGGCTTGATGCTCTTTGCTGTTTTGTAGGCGTCGCGCCAGTTGTTGAAACAGACATAGGGATTGGTGTTGCTCCTCTCGCTGCTCCTCTCGCTGCTCCTCTCGCTGCTCCTCTCGCTGCTCCTCTTGGTATTGCAACTTCAGATGACGCGTCGTCATCGGCGTCTTCGCCGTCCATCGTGAGTTGTGAACGTTGTTGTGAATACTGTGATGGTTGTCGAAGAGGGGGACCAGCTTCAAATTGTTGTTGGGTTGTTGTTGCTCCCATTGCTTCTTGCTGTTCACCAGTATCAATTATTCCATTTTCCATGGTTTCAGTACGCGTGTTATTAAAGTCTCCGGTCTCGATATCAAACACGTCTTGGCCATCTCCAAACTCTGCCTTCTGACCAATCAAATACTTGATCCTCTTTGCCTCTTTGACATACCAGGGACACTTTGGATCTCCAGTGGGTATAGTTTTTCGATGGTATGTTGCGAATTTTCTTCTAATCGAATCCACGTCTCTTCCGGGGAACTTTTCCGAATGTTTATCAACCACTGTCTGCCACTCGTCGGGTCCGATGGGTAAGACTTCTTCCAAACAAGCAAACATGTGAGTCAGCTCATCATTGCCATAGTTGCCAGCACCATGTTTTCTTCCTTTTCCAGGCATTTTGCTCTGCAAGGTTGAACAGCAGTTCCAAAACGAGTGATCGATAAGCAGTTCAGGGAAACAATTAACCGAATGCAATAGGTACACATGTTATCAAATTTGAAACACAAGTTGACGATTTACAAAACGCATGTCAAAACGCATGTTCGATTTACAAAACACATGCTATAAATTTTTTCAATGACTGACATCCCTTCCCCGACTAAAATTTGGATAAGTTTTTCGATTTTTAGATTCCGTTGGGAATTTTTTCAGAGTATCAGATTATGAAGGAGGAGGTTCGGCCCATTCATAATCTGATTTTGATTTTGCATTATTTGCATTAATTAGGACTAAATCGTCTCCCGAAAACCTAAACCGACCGTTATTATATAAACTTTTAATGCAATTAATGTTTTCAGGAATCACTCATTACGGTGCTTAGAAGATGCTCGAATAGGCCCCTTTGGTAAGTGTCTGGCATTTTAGACAAGAAGATACTTCGTAAAAATATACAGACTCGCGGAAAATAAGCACTTTTTATATTTACGCGCAGGGTAAGTTACGGTAGATTCATTCATTCGTACGGTACGAACCCGAACTTGTCAGGTAACCTTTGAATGACACGCACTACGAAATATCAAAAAAATAATAGTCCTGACCGAAAGTTACTCATACCCGTAAACCTTACTGAAAGGCACACCAATAATACCACCAGCCTGTTCCCGTCTCTGGAAACCGAGAGAACGACCGAGATAAGAATAAACCTTTTTGAAGATTACGTGTAGCCTTACCGTACTGTATCTCTAAAAAATATTGGAACTACCGTAAGAATTACTTATGATACTTCGTAAGACTCGTGTTTAGAAACTAAATTTAAAATTTATGTTTCTTGTACTATTCAAAGGTGGTACGTAATTCTACTCTTGGGCCTAACTTACCAGCAGCACATATCTTTAACCTTACCCATGTACGGTAGAAAGAAATTCCAAGGAATAATCCTGCGTTACACACCGTACGGTACGCGTAAGATCTTACCGGTACAGTACACCATACACTGAACCTTACTACTAGCACGCAAGCAAGCAAGTTTTAAAAAGCGACAAACCACCCAGCACATCATGTTCCCGTCCGCTTGTTGGGCTTCCCTTCTCGTTTCGACTCCACTGCCGTTACGGGTAATTACCGTAACCTTACGAGTAAGGTTACGAATACGAGTACGAGTACAACTACTACTGTAGTAAGATCTTACCTACGGTAAGGTTAGTAAGATTACCGACAACCCGACAACCCAACAACACACCCCTCGAAACACCACCATCCGAAACAGAAACCCGAACACGACCACCTGAATTAATTAAAATTTTACTTCGTAAAAGGTTTACGGTACGAGTACTACGGTACCAATCTCCATCATCATCATCATCATTCATCATCATCAACACCATCATCTCTGTTAGTGTCACTGCCACTCTCACTATCACTGTCGCACTCACTATCACAATCACAATCACCATCATCAACGTCGTCGATACTACCTACTAGTGTCATTTCTTCCGGGTTGGTGAGCAATATGGGAAAGCAGCAGCAGCAGCAGCAAAAACGGCAGCTGGAGCGGTGGTGCGAGGACCGCCTCCACGACTGGCTCGGATTCGCCGATTCGGCCCTGGCCTCCTACCTGGTGCACGTTGCGTCGGGAGCGCGTTCGGAGGCCGACATCGAGCGCGTGCTGCGGGAGGGACAAGTCGGTGGAAGGGGATCCAACAGCAACAGCAACAAAACGGACAATGCTAATGATAACGATAACGATAACGAGAAGGATCGCGTTGCCGCCCAGAGAGCCGCCTTTTGCAAGGGCCTCTATCGGAGGGCGCGTTCTTGCGGGAGGAGCAATGGGGGGAGCAGCGGGATGAACTGCAGCAACAGCAAGAGCAACAGCAGCAGCCACACGAAAGCGTCGTCGTCGTCGTCGTTGCTCACGACCAACGCCCAGTGGATCGATCGCGCCAAGGAGTACGCGCTTCTGGAAGAAGAAGAAGAAGAAGAAGACGACGAGCACGACGAAACCGACGAGATGCGTTCCGCCCAACGCGGCCGGAATGCAGCGGCAGCGGCGGCGGCGGCCACCGGATCCAAGCAACAGCAACAACAACGAGAGGGAGACCGCGGAGGAGAACGAGAACCGCAATCCTTCTCGTCCTCGAAACAACGCGATCGCCTCTCGGAAAAAAAGAAGAAGCGGTATCGCTCTCGCAACAACAACAGCGACGACGACAACGACGAGGAGGAGGAGAAGGAGAACGACGACAATGATCGACGACGACGACGACGACGACGACGACGAGGAGACCGCACGGACGAGAAACGAAGCCGAATCGAAGACACGAACGATCGTGACAATCGGAGCAACCGCAAGAATGACAACAACAACAACAACAATGCATGGGATGCCCTCACACCCGAACAACGGGCCGCTCTGGAGCGAGAAAAGGACAAGCGGGAACGGGACGAATTCGTCGGGCGGATGCTGAACCGGGACCAACAAAAGACAAAGCAAAGGGTGGGTGGCAAGGGAGGCTACAACAACGAGAATAACGACGAGAATAACGAGAGCAACAACGACACCAACGAGAACAACAACAACGCCGCATCCTCCTCGTTCGAGGCCCGCCGCCGCATCGCAATGGAGGAACAACTGGCCCGGGGGGAGACGGTGGTAGTGGACGACCAAACGGGCGAGGAGATGACCCTCGACAGGCTGCGGACCGAGAGCCGGAGGGTCTACCTCAAGAAACGCCAGGAGCGAGAGATCGCCTTGCTGAAGCAATCCCTCGAGGACGAGCGCGAATTGTTCGGCGAGAGCCACGACGGCGACGGAGACGGCGACGCGAACTCGAATCCGAACTCCAAGCTGACGGAGGGTGAGCGCAGGCGCATCGAGCTGTCGAAACAAATCCTGCAACTGGTCGAACGCACCAAGGAAAGGGGAAAGAGCAACGATAACGACGATAATGACGACAACGAAGAAAATGACGATTGCGATTCGGACCACCTCGACGGATTCTATCGATTGCCCGACGAGCGCGACGACGCCCGCACCAAGGAATCCCAGGACCGGGCCCGTCTGACCAAGAGGTATCGGTACGACGCCGACGAAAAACACCCCGGGTCGGAACAAGAGCTGTGGGAGGAATCCCAGACGAAAAAGGCGGTGGGAGCGTTCGGATCGGCGAAGCGCAAGAAGAAAAGCGGCACGACCCAGCAGCAAGAAGAAAACCAATACGAGCTCGTCTTTGACGACGACGATGACGACGCCGACGCCCACCGGATCGATTTCGTGCTGCAGGAAACCACGAGGGGCTACGACCACCGACGGGACAAGAAGAAGAAGAAAGCGAAAAAGAAGGAATCCAAGAACAAGAACAAGAACAAGAACAAGAAAAAACGCGGCAGCAGCAGCAGCAGCAGCAACGAAGACGCGTCCGACGACAACAGCGACGACGACGAATCCGCGACAACGACAACAACAACAACAACAACAGCAAAGATCCAAAAAACGCGGATCCTTACGGAGCACGAAAAGATTCTCGAGGGCCGCAAAAAACTACCGGTCTACCCCTACCGAGAAGAATTCCTCGCCGCCGTCAAGGACCACCAGATCCTCGTGCTGGTGGGAGAAACCGGATCGGGAAAGACCACGCAGATCCCCCAGTACCTGCACGAGATCGGCTACTCCGAGCTCGGGAAGATCGGGTGCACCCAGCCCCGACGGGTGGCCGCCATGAGCGTGGCGGCCCGCGTCGCGCAGGAAATGAACGCCAAGCTCGGCAGGGAGGTCGGATACTCGATCCGGTTCGAGAATTGCACCTCCGAAGCCACCAGGATACAGTACATGACGGACGGAATGCTGCTAAGGGAGATTCTCACCGAGCCGGACCTGGCCAGCTACTCGTGCATGATCATCGACGAGGCCCACGAGCGGACGCTGCACAGCGACATTCTCTTTGGCCTCGTCAAGGACATCGTGCGGTTCCGGAAGGACCTCAAGCTCATCATCTCGAGCGCCACCATGGACGCCGAAAAATTCTCCCGGTATTTCGACGACGCCAGCATATTCATGATCCCCGGACGCATGTTCCCGGTCGACGTCTTTTACACCAAATCGCCGGAGGCCGACTACGTCGACGCGGCGGTGGTGACGGTCCTGCAGATCCACGTGTCCCAGCCCCTCGGGGGGGACGTCCTGGTCTTTCTCACCGGCCAGGAAGAAATCGAGACGGCGGCCGAGATTTTGGCCGCGCGCGCCAGGAACCTCGGATCCCGGATCCCCGAGCTGCTCGTCTGCCCCGTCTACGCCAACCTCCCCTCCGACCAACAGGCCCGGATCTTTGCCAAAACCCCGGAGCGGGCCAGGAAGGTCGTCCTGGCCACCAACATTGCCGAGACGTCGCTGACCATCGACGGCATTTGCTACGTCATCGACACGGGCTTTAGCAAGCAAAAGTCCTACAACGCCCGGTCCGGGATGGAGTCCCTGGTGGTCGCCCCGATCTCCAGGGCCGCTTCCAACCAGAGGGCCGGGAGGGCCGGGCGGACCAAGCCCGGAAAGTGCTTTCGCTTGTTCACGGCCTGGTCCTTCGAGCACGAGCTCGAGGCCAACACCGTGCCGGAGATTCTCCGGACCAACCTGGGGAACGTCGTGCTCCTGCTCAAGAGCCTCGGGATCAACGATCTGATCCGATTCGATTTCATGGACAAGCGTGAGTTTTTTGTTTTGTTTTGTTTTGTTTTGTTTTGTTTTTTTGGTTTTGGTTTCGGGATGGTGTCGAGTCCGGAGTTGTTGCGGTGCTAGTACTAGTATCCGCGTAGGATTCGTTTGGAGATGGATTCTCGGGTTGTTTTTGGTCTTGGCATTGCGCGAGATGGTTTGCGAGTTTGGAGTGTTAGGAGTGTTTTGCGTTTTATTGGATCGGGAAGAAGTGTTTGATCGGAGCATCGTATCGCGCGGTGCGGAATGTTGTGATGATGATCCGAATTATTGGTAATTACGGTAATTACCACCAGTAATTGCGACTACCATTACCAGTTCCGTGTTGTTTCTAACAGTGCCCGTTTTTCGGACGCGGCGGATAAATTGTGTTCCCTCCGCTGTTTCTTCTCGCCGTTTCAAACCAACCAACAAATGCCAACCCAAATCCATGCAGCCCCCGCCGATGCCCTGATCCGAGCGCTGGAACAATTGTACGCGCTCGGAGCCCTGAACGATCTGGGCGAGCTGACCAAGCTCGGAAGACGCATGGCGGAATTCCCGCTGGAACCCATGCTCAGCAAGGCCGTGATTGGTTCCGAAAAACACGGGTGCGTCTCGGAAGTGCTGTCGACGGTGGCCATGCTGTCGCTGGGAGCATCCGTCTTTTATCGTCCCAAGGAGAAAAAGATCATGGCCGATACGGCTCGGATGAATTTCGCCCGGGGAGGCGGCGGAGACCACGCCTCGCTGCTGCGGTGCTACCGGGACTGGGCTTCCACGGACCACAGCGACGGGTGGTGTTTCGAAAACTTTGTGCAGGTGCGGAGCATGCGGCGGGCCCGTGACATCCGGGAACAGCTCGAGGGCCTCTGCGAGCGGGTCGAGATCGACCGGACCGTATCCAAACCCGATGACACCGACGCCCTCCTCAAGGCCATCACGGCGGGGTTCTTTTACAACGTGGCCAAGCTGGGACGGACGGGGGAGTACCAGACCGTGAAGCAGCAACGAACCGTCTACATCCACCCGAGCAGCGTCCTGGCCAAGGAGGAACAGCCCCCGCCGTGGCTCGTGTTTTTCGAGCTGGCGTTCACCACCAAGGAATTCATGCGGCAGGTGGCCCCCATCGATCCGTCGTGGCTGGTGGAGATTGCCCCGCACTACTACCAACCCAGCGACGTCGAAGATGCGAGGGCGAAAAAACTGCCCCGATCGAGAAAGCGGTAGCGGGACTAGTACTAGTACTACTAGCTCGCGAACGAATCCGTGCGCGGGTGCCGCTTTTGAATCAATCCAATGCATTCTATCATTATTTTTCACTTTTCTTCACTTCACTTCGTTTCGTTTGCCATTTCGGATGCGAAATCTCCCTCTCCCAACCAACAAAAAATGGAAGCATCACGCGTTTGCATGGTTCGAGTCGGGTGCGGTACGCGCATGATCGTACGACCTACCCTAGAACAAACGAAACAATAGTTCCCGAACCGCTATAATTTTTCAATCATCAATTTTGATTAATAATGCAGTACAGTACTACTGATACTACACGTATTCAAGACGAACACTATCAATACTGCACCGTGCTTTGCCGCGCAGTTGCGGTGAGCGGACCGCAGCGGAAAGAAAGAAAGCGAACGACGACACACTCCATCAATGGCCGTCGCCTCCGACGGTCCGAGCCTTCCTCCGATTGGGTTTCCGCACCGGACTGACTGAATGACGGACTCACCGACAGACCGACTGACCGACTCGTTCCCGTTCCGTTTCCCGGAGATTGCCAAGTTCCTTGCCAATGTGCAGCGTTCGTTTCTGTTCCGTTCCGTTCTCTTTTGCTCCGCTCTCTTCTGCCGACCGATGGCATGCACGCGCGCACGCACTGCACCGCACTGCACTGCAACGCCCCGCTGTCTGTGTCTCTCGTTCCGTCTCAGAATCGCTTTTTCGTTCGCGTTCCGTCCGCGCCGCGATACTTGCTGCTTTTTGCGGTGTGTCGTTTCTTGCCTCGGACCGGTTCTTTTTTGGAATTTCCTCGAGCGAACGAAGAGCTCCCCTTCTTCTTCTTCTTGTTCGTGCTGCTATCGTTATTGTTATTGCTATAGCTATTGCTGCTGCTATTGCGGTTGTTGAACTGCGACTGCGATTGTTTTGCGCCTGCGCTCGGAATCGCCGTCGAATCGCAATCACCATCGGAGGCCATCGTTCTCGTTGTCGTTGTCGTTGTCCCGGAGGAATTCCATTGCGACGCTACCGGTGCCGCTGGCTCCGCCTCTGTCGATGCGATTTTGGCGTTTCGCATTTTCCCCATCATCATCGTCTTCTTCTTTCGTTGTCTCGGATTGGGACGGTTTTGCAACGAAATGATCCCGAGCGAGACAAGCTCGTCGAACGATGCGACAAACCTCGGACAACGTTGCTGCGAGTCTCGCGAACCACCATCGTTGCTGTTGCTGTTGTTGGTGCTGTCGCTGTCGCTGTGGCGTGTTCGGTAGGCGCCGACGCTGGCGCCCGAATCGCTTGTGCATGCTCGTGTTTGCGTTGCACCCATCGGCTTCCTCTGTTTGGACCATTCCCGAATCCGGTCCCGACCAATCCCGCAAAACCAGAGCGACGCAAAGGGCGACACCTCGTGGCCCGTCCCCTCCGGGTGCGAGTAGGAGTACTCTTCCGGCGGCACCACATAGGCCACGTCGTGGATCGTGTCCCCCAGAATCCTTCGGTAATAGCTGCGGGCGGCGACGTAGCTCGGAATCAGCAGGAAAAAGGCAACCTTCTTCTCGCGGAATTGCGAGTTGCAGAATTCCAGGCATCGCTCCTTGTGGTCGTCCGAGTAGGGCGGGTTGGTCACGAGCGTGTGGTGCTCCGGAACCGTGTTGCCCGAGACGTCCGCATAAAAGTCCCGCTTCTCGTGGATCACCTTCGAAAAGCCGAGACCCTCGAGGAGGGCCCTGGTTCGGCCGTTGCAGTAGTAGGGATCGTACAGGACGTGGTCGCTTCGCGGGATCGACATCGACGCCGACGCCGGGACAACGGTGGTGGTTCCGTTCTTCGGGACATTTGCAGCTGCATTCGCATTCGCATCATTATTCGCATCATTATTCGCATTGTCATTCGCGTTATTATTCTTGGGCGCCACCGAATCGATCAAAGGCAGAATGTCGGTGTAGGCATCCAGGGGCGTTTCGAAATGATCGTTGTAGTCAACGTCGTAATCGTAATTGGGACGAAAAGGTTTGCGTTCCGAGGTCTTATTTTCGCTGTCATTGTGATTCTTATTGTTACTGTTGCTCTCCGTGGCTCGTTTCTTCTTCGCTTTCTTCGTCACGTGGTTTCTGCTTCCAGCGGTCTTTCTCGCCATGGTGAATAGAAGGATGGGTCCGTTTGATTGATGATGTTTTCCTTTCTTTTCGTTTGAGAATGGAAACGCGCTAACTTACTTGTACCGAATAAGGCTAATTACCAATTTTAAGACCCTGGGACGACAAAAAGGTAAGTTACCCCCCAAAAACCGTCAGGCGCACTTTGAATGTTCCTGAATACTGAGGGGCCGTAGAAGCCGTTAGAACCGTTTGAGGGGCTATTTCTCCCTAAAATGCTGTCGATTTGATTTTTAATAGCGTATCTGGAACCATTCCAACCAGAGGTGCCCCATTTACTGTACAAACAACACCGTGTTGTAGAGAGGTTTTTCTTTGAAAGTGAAGAAATGTAAACTATCAAGCCATTGTTGAGATGTCGCCGTTTTTTATTTCGTAAGACTCGAGTTTTTCGTCGGAGACTCAGAAAAATGTGAGGCGGAGAACCGAGCAAAATTCCTATGCCCCCACTCAACTTAAAGCTAGCCGATCGAAATTACAATGTACTCCACATATATAAGGTTTTACTTACCATAGGAATAGAATAATTCTACGTATCTATTACGACAGAACAGGTTCTCGTACGGTGATGAGCAAAAATCAGAAAAAGGCAATCCCTCAGAAATACGTACCGTACGGTAGGCCGAGAATGATGATATTTCCCTCACCCCTCGAAAGCCAACATACGAGATGCCACTACAGTAGAACATATCGGTTAGAGTACCGTACGGTACGAGTACGTACACCAAAAGGGGTAATGGTGATACGAAGTACTTTTTTTTGAAAAAAGAAGTTTATCTCTGATTATCACAAACCTTTTAAAAAAAAGAACCCGTCGCACTCATCAAAACAAAACGTCTTTGTGTTCGAAGCAAAGTTTCCTACCGGTAAGCCTTACTACTGCTTCAGTAAATAGAGGTAATGCGTCGATACCGTACGTAAATTGTTTTAATCTTCTTATTGTGATATTGAATGGAATAAAATCTTGGATTTCTCATCACTCTGCCACCAGTCACCATGTAAGAAATAATAATTCATGTACTACCATACTGTAACATGTACTACTAATCGTTCGTTTCTTTTCTCTCATTTTGCTGTTCGTCGTTGCTGTGTGTCTAGACTACTACTAGTAGTAGTACTAACAGGCATAGCTACGTGCTCCTGGTGCATCCCACGAACCCCAAATTAGTTTGCGACGGCGACCGGAACCTTCACTCTCACCATCGGTTGTGGAAACGTCGAGGTCAAAAGCTTTGATGACAGACGCTGATGCCGCTTCAAGTCCTTTCTCGGTAGAGACAACATTCACGGCAGAGCACTCTACGCAAAACACACTCTTGGTGAAAGAGGTTCCATCGTTGAAGGCTACATCCATCTCTTGGTTGCTCGAGTTTTGGGAGTCCCAAGTCAGAACGTCCCCGACCGTGGATGTGATGACAAAGCCTTCCTCCGGAAGAACATCAATGGACGCGACGGTGCGGTACTTTACGACACCGGAGTCATCATAGCCGGAGATGCTCAACATGGTAACCTTGGAGACGACATCATTGGGCAAAAATGGAATCATGCCCAGGGGCATGGTCACCTCGTTGGAGTTCACCGAAACCGGTTCGGATTCGGAGTTGCCCCGTACCATGAGCGAGCTGCTCCCTTCGAGAATCTCGGTGTCCTTGTTGGCCTTGACCACTCCGTAGACGAGACCTCCGACGGTAGCTACCATGATAAAGTATCCAAGAAGCATGAGCTTCATGGTCTGCTTCAGTTTCGAGTTTTCCTGTCGTTCGGCCTTGAGGGCGTGCGCCGCTTCGATAACTTCTTCCTTGTCAATGAATCCATTGTTATCGATATCGAGCGGCTTGAGAACCTGCGCTACATCAGTAGGACAGTCCTCGAGAACCAAAACAGAGGTTTCAAGTCCTCGACTCGAAACTCGTTTGGTGACTGACAATCGCTTACCTTCTTCTGACATTGTTTGAAAATCGGCTTGAAAGTAAAAGCTCGGTTGGTGTAGAAAGTGCTTGTGTGAAAGAGTCTGAATTCTTTTCCGAATTTTGTATTATGAGCAAAACGGAAAATGATAGACGGTGATGCCCTCTCTGCATGATTACTAGCGTCGAATGCAAAAATCTCGACATATTGCACACATCCTCTTCCAGCTTTCCAAAATCTCGGTACAAATGAGTTCTTGTAACTCTACGGGGGTAATCTTAGGTGAGAGGATGTAAAGATCGCATCACATGAACATGCTACAAGAAGAATATGCCTACTAGTACTAGTAGTAGTACCAGTATCAAGAACAGCAGCTGTCCCTCAGTTCTACGTCCTCGTAGTACCACCAGATGCCCAGCATCTACCAATTCCTGCATTCGCTGGGGAACAGCTGCTACGGATTTCGAACTACATTAACAAACAAATCAATTCTCGGATCCGGAGTAACCTTATTTCTCATAAATGTTGTTTGTTAAAACTCACATCATGCCCATCTACTAACCTTAATTCCTTCATTTGCTGGTGGACAGTTTTTACGAATTTCTACTAGTATCGTACATTGAAACGAAAAAAAGTAATTCTCCGATCCGGAGTGTTTCTCATAAAGGTTGTTCATTAAACATCTCATCATCGTGAAGGACTGCCATAGTTTTCGACTCCTCCTTAAGCCTTTCAATCGTGTTATGTTTCTCCGAAAAAATGAGGGCTATGTTTGGACTATCAATATTGATACAAAAACTTTTTCGCATCTCATTTTCTTTCGGAAGAATTCTTCCTGTCTTTTGTCGTATGTCCCAAAACTACGACACACAAGAAATATACAAGAAACAAGAACAACAATCGCCCCCAGCCATTTAACAGCAAAAAGACGAAGCTGCGACAATTAAGTAAGGTTACCGGTACGACAGGAGTAAGAAGAAGTGGTGATAGCGTGTGATTAAATAAAAGGTGTCGTTCTTGACAACAAGCAGCGCAACACATACTACTAGTACGCCGAAGTAGTAACTGATTTCTACCGTACTAACCTTACTACTACTAGAAGAAGAAATTTTTTCTATAGCACCGGCACTAGCACAGGAGTGTAGCTGAAAGCTACAAGGTTAAGGTTGCTAATGCTACGAGATACTGGAATTTGGTATGCTAGCATACCATGTTACCATACTATGCTACCGTTGGGGTACAGTCATTGTGTACAGTATGTACTATGACCGGATGCCTGACCCAGACAGTTATTAAGTAAGTGAGCTAGCAAGCGAGCTAGCAAGCGAGCTAGCAAGCGAGCTAGCAAGCGAGCTAGCAAGCGAGCTAGCAAGCGAGCTAGCAAGCGAGCTAGCAAGTGAGCTAGCGCTAGCACACGATTGGATTTAATTAAACACTAACGCTACTCCGTAGAATACAGTACTGAAGCTACAGAGCTCTGTTATTATAGGAGATAGTGAAGCGCTGTCACGCTACAGAGCTGAGCTTTGCTCAGCTCCCTCCTTCCACTCTTTCTTTTCCACTAAAATAAACACCTATCATGCCCTCCCCTTCTGATCGATTCCTTTGTACATCTAGGGGAGTATCTTGTTGTAGTAACTAAGTGTATGCAATAGCGTTCAAACAGTATGGTCCTCTGTAGTCTCACTACTAGTATTTGCCAGCACTCCGTGCTGCTGTACTGTTGTTAATGCTATCCTATTTGCTGACAAGCAATATCTTTACACATGCACCAACAATCTGAGGAATAGGCTGAGCAATAGCAGCAGGGTGAGCAATAGGCTAAGCGATAGGAGGCTTGTATGTTGATATTCAGCACCTCCTTTCTCCAGGATGCTAAGGTCCCTGTGTAGGTAACTGTACCAGAGCTACAGGTAGTATCAGCCTCCAATATCTACAAGGTGCTAGACTGTGTGCTAAGCAACAGGAGGCTTAGCAACAGGCTTATTCCAAGGTGCTATGGGGTGCTAACAACCAAGCGACCTGCTGGGTTCTCGAGTAGGATTTGTACTAGTTACAGAAACCTGGGCACAGCACCATTGCTACTAGCAAACACTGTAGTGCAGTGCTACAAGGTTATGGTTGCTACTGTTTACAAGATACTTGGTATGCTAATATACTATGTTACCATACTACTACTTGTTACGGTCTAAAGTAGAATTAGATGGACATATTCTTGTGTATTGGAGTACATGCAGGATTCAATAATCATTTAGAGTCTCTCGTAGGGATACCTACGCCAGCCCGTAACACTACTACTATGCTACCATTGGGGTATGGTCATTGTGTAGGATAAGCAGATAATAAACCTTACCCAGCCCCTGCAGTTCGCGAAGCAAGCAAGCATGCTCTACGCTACTCCATACAGTGCTACTCCCTATGGTACTCCCTGCGCTACAGCACTATTCCGTACTACAAGCCTTCAGCATTAGAGTACTGATAAGATACTGCATGAGACAGCGAGTTCCCCTTTGGGTCCAAGAGAGCTCAGCTCCTTCAGCGCTTCAGCTCACTCTTTGATTTCTTCTCTAAAATAAACATCATCATGCCCTCTACTTTTCAATCGATCCCAGTGTACCTTTAAGGGAGGATCCTGCAGTATTTGAGTGTATGTAGTAATACTAGTGTTCGAACAGTATCCTCTGTAGTCTTACTATTTGTCAGCACAATGTGGTGCTGCACTGTTGTTAATGCTACTATCACTGTTTCACTACAGTTACTGATTCCAATGAATTGCTGATGGGCAATATCATTGCACTTGGCAATAGGCTTAGCAACATGCTTAGAACGACACTGTATACTATCCAGCACCCTGCTGTATATCTTAAAATATAGAGGACCTGCTACTAGTAGTAGTAGTTCAAGCTGTGGTATGTAGGAGATCTTCTTCTTGTACAAATCTTTCATAGTGGGCCTAGCATCCTGTTGTAGGTCTGCTGGTATAAATTGTACCAGAGGGCATACTAGTACTAGTTGTAAAGATATCCAAGATGCTACTACTATACTACTACTACTACTACTAGTCGTAAGGCTCCTGTGTACTGTGGCTACTAAAGGTATCAGCCTCCAGTAACTGTCTACAATGTTCTAGTAGACTGTGCGTGTGCTAAACAACATGCTTCTTAGCAACAGGGTCAGCAAGAGGCTTATTCCAAGGTGCTAAAGAGTGCTGCTGGCAGCAAAGTGATCGGGTTCACTGTGCAGGATTTGTTACCTCCTGGCTGTAGCAGAGCTGCTGCTGGCACACTGTAGCATAGTGCTACAGGGTTAAGGTTGGGGTACTGCTGAATACTGAATACAGTGTGCTACCATCCAACTACAGTGGGGTATGGTCATTGTTTACGATAAGAAGTAAGTTACTACAACCGGATACCCGACCCTGCAGTTGCACGCGAGCAACTTTGCGAGCGCGCTCGGAAGCACACTCTTGAATTATTCGCTACTCCGTAGAGCTACCGGTACGCTACGCTACTCCAAAACGCTACTCCGTACAGACGCTACAGAGCTCTATTTGATACAGGATGATGTTGGGCAAGACACAGGTCACCGCAACTGCAGGATGCGGGTGGGGACACGCCCGCACCACCACGCGCACCACCTGTGAACTTGCCGCGCGCGCCGTGACGAGCACTACGACGTATGTGAGGAAGGTCCCAATGGTAGGTAGGTAAGTGTCACGAGAGGGCCGACAGCGCGCGTACCGTAGACGGGCACAACGCGGTGCCCGCACAAGGTACGCAGCCGCTACCGGGCACGGAGGTGCGGGACGATGCCTTCCCCATCTGCTCACCTCATTGTCCCTTGGCCAACACCAAGCCGACAACAATGAGGAGTGCTGTTCCCTGTGGGAGCGGATCAACAAACCTATTCCTTTCTCCCCAACCATACACCTCCACACAATACACACCAATACCAACACCACCCACGCCCACACGCTGGCTACCCCAGCACGCTGGCTACCCCAGCCCCCGATCCAGCCGATCACGATCCTGCCGATCAACCCCGGACCACACCGTGCCCCCCCGCTGGCTACCCCAGCACACTAACCACCCCAACACCACCCCGATCCTGTCGATCACCCCGATCCTGTCGATCACGATCCTGTCGATCACGATCCTGTCGATCACTCCCACCCCGTCGCCAACACCACGCGACTCCCCACTGGTTGGCTACCCCACCCATACTCCCGCCACCCGGTCCCGCCGACCACCCGCCCCGGACTACCCGCCCCGCCAACCAAAAAAATGCGGTTTCCCCTATCCCCTACACCGAGATACCCCCGCGCGCCAGCCCCAAACTTTTGACACCAACCCTGACACCACCCCTCGCCAACCAGAGCGATCGAACCGTTGACACATCCCCTAGCGATCGAACCGTTGACACATTCCCTCGCCAGCCCCTCCCTGACACTTACCCTCGCCACTCCACAACTTCCCACCCAACCCCTCCCCTGCGCATCCACTCCCCCACTCTCACAAACCCGATCTCATTCAACCACACAAACAGGTCCCGAACATACACCATGCCCCCCATCCCGGAAATCGCCCAGCTCCAGATGCGTTGCCTATCTTCCGGCTTCCTGAATTTCTCCGACGCCCCACCGACCAACCGCAACACCACCGACAATACCCGCAAATCATTCCTCCTCTCCCTCGGAAAAGCAGCAAACGTCGCCCACCGTTCCAACTTGTTGAACACCCTACACCCCAGGTACGCATACCTCGACGAACACCACGTCCTCCAGTGTATCCACTCCCTCGTCGCGTGGACGGCCGATGACGACACCCTTCACTACGTTGGCATTCCGTCCGACTCCATCCAATCCGACACCCTCGTCGCCATTCCCCCGTCCTCCTTCCACACGAGCTTCCTTGGTATTGCCCCCCATACCTCCGCCACACTTTTCCGAACCTGGAACGATACAGCCCACCTCCCCGACAGTTTCATGAGCGCCGCCGACCCTAAGACACAGGTCGGTCCCGCCAACCTCGGCCACGACGGTTCGGCTGCCACCACCCCCCAGTTCGTCCTCCTACCTACGATGTGGCCCGCCACACTCGCCATCCCCACAGGCACCCGTCTCGGCGAACCCCTCCCTCCCAACACCTACGACGAAGGATTCACTACTTGGTGGAAAGCCCTGTGTTTCCTCCACACCAAGAACTCCGGCCACAGCCTCCACACCCACCACCAACTCTTCCACAAAGAAAATTGGACCAAAGAAGGACAAAGCGGCCACACCATCCTCACCCAACTCCCACAGAACGACCTCAACCCACTCCCGACCCGCCTACAACCTTCCAACCCTACCCCCTCCTGTGTGGACGCCTCCCAACCACTAATACTCGGAATCCGCCTCGCCCGCCTACGCGACCTCTGCTCTGCCCTACCCCTGGCTACCCCTGCCACCGGCAATCCCGAGACCCCACGCACCGACCCTCCCCCACCGGGACAATTTACCCACGCCGAGATGCGCACACTCCTCACCGAGGTTGTCCGCACTACAGGCACATCCCCGTCCACCGCGCGCAGCGATGACGACCGCACCACCCTCACTCGACCGGCACTCTCCTGGAGTGCAGCCCTTGCCCGGATCGAGGGGGAGGGCGCCACGCTCACCGTACGCCACGCCACACTCTACCCTACCATTATCGAAATCTTCAACAACAAAAACGTTTCCCAACAGGTCGAGATCTTCAACGGCGAGCTCTCCCGCATGCAAACCAAATGTCACACCGAGAAAACCCTTACCTACAACCGCATCACCCGCGGCATGTTTGACCGCACCCTCCTCAAAGTCATCACCAACTTCATCGTCATCTCCTCCCCGCTTGGAGACAATGCCGACTGCCTCGATACCGCATTCTCGATCTTCAATCTCCTCCGCGTTCCCCCGAACAGCAACTCCTTTAAGTCCCGGACCCAATCGGTCCGCTCCTACGAATCCGAGGCGCTCCACGAAGAAAACTCCCGTCGACGCACCCGTACTACCAACACTACCCTCTTCATCGACGGCTCCCAAACCCACCCTAACGATGAGATTTATGCCGGCCACAACCTCCTCCTCTTCCTCCGCACCCTCTCCAAAGACGCCGAACAAAGTGTTCTGTACAAAGGCATCGAACAACTCCTCAACACTATGACCGCACCACGCACATCGGCGTGGCTCGAACGCACGGTCCAGACCCAACCCCACCTCCGACACAGCATGATCACCATGCTCCAGGAAGGTATGGTCGCCGTCCTCGTCCTTGCACAAATCCCGGAAGTCCTTACCCACGTCTCCACCGATGCCCCATTGCCCTCCAAGGGCTACGTCAGTGCTCGCGACAATTTCAACGCCCTCAACCGACTCATTGAGCAGGCAACATACGGCCAGCACCTCAATACTTTCTCTACCCCTCCCGCGACTTTCTTCTGGTGGGAAAACCACAGACGCGTCGCCGACCGCGCCCGCTCCCGGTCCTCCCACGAGCCTGACAACCCCCGCGACAGCAAGAAACCTCGCCATACCCCGTCCGGCACCACCGGCCCCCAACGCGCCGACCACTCCCGCACCCCCTCGCCAGCCGACGACAAAGACAAAGCCCGTGGCCTCTTCACCCTCACCTCGGGTACCTCCCGCCCCCGCTACGACGAACCTTTCGGCAAGAAAGGCACCCGCCTCTGCATGAGCGCTAGCTTTGTGGGCTTCCAGTGCACATACGGTGACTCCTGCAAGTTCTTCCACGCGCACACTTGGAAAGGACTCTCCGCTGCCGACAAGGAAAAGGCCAAGCAGTATGTCACCAAGCATGCCGTCGTCGCTTTTGCCCCCAACAGCGGCGCCCCTTCCGACTCCGACCGAGGTTAGTCCTCCCTCCCCTCTCCTCGTCCCCGCCCTTTTTGCCCTTCCTTTAACCCGTAATCCCATATGTTAACCCTTTACTACGCCCACTCCCTCTCTACTTCTCGCTTTAGACTACGTCAACTATCTCCCGATCTATACCCCCTACACTCCCAGCCACCCTGTCCCCCCCTTTGTCCCTCTGTCCGCAACGAGAACCACCACTCCTCCCCCTGCCCCCTCGGCCGACCCCCCCGAGTCCCCTTGCCTGTACCCCGGCATCCTCCCTGATCCTCCCACCGTCCCCGCCGGCAAGCGCAACACCCCTACACCACCGCAAGCGATTCTCTCCCCTCACCCAACGCGCGACCTTAGCCCCTCGGAACTCGCGTCGTGGGGGACCACTCTCCACCCTGCAGTCCACGGCGTCCTCCACAACACCCACGGTAAGCCCCACGCTAACATTTCGTTTCTCGGCGACATTCGCCTCCGCCACATCGTCCCCTTTCTCCATGATTCCCCCTTCCTCTCTCCCTCCGCTCGCACCGCCTGGGACCGCGCCTATCCCCCCGCCCGCCTTTACCGAACACTCCACGACACATACTTCCACCTCGACTCCTCTTCCATCCGGGGTTACCAGTCGTACACCGACTTCCGCTCCGAAACCACCCTCAACACTGACCGGATCCGACGCTCCTCGGCCGCCCTCCTCCACTGCCAGATGAACGTCCCCCGCCTTGTCCGCTACCTCGCCGGCCCGCACCTCGCGGTCCATCGAGACGTCCCCTCCATTATGCGCCGCCTTCGCCTGGGGGTGAGTGCCCCCATCCGCCGCGAGGTTCGCCGCATTTTCACCACGGGGGCCCCCCGCCTCTGCCGTGGCCGGTCCACTGACCGCAATTTCTGGACCTACTACCGCTACGGCAACCATGCCTCGGCTGCTGAAGACCCATCCGAACTTATGAAAGTCCTCTGCAAGGACTATCGCCGCGGCAACACCATCCTTGTGGACCCTCGTTTCTATCTGTTTATCCCCAACCTCCACTTCACTCCACTCGGCATCGCCGACCGCAACAACCCCTGGAAGAAGTCTCGCCAAATCTTCGACGCTTCTTTTCGCCCCGCCGTCGACTCCATGTGTATCAACGACTGGACGAACAAGACCAATGAGCCCGATGTCACGTTCCCTGGCTCTTTCCAGCGGTTCCTCGTTCACGTTTGGAACATGCGCATCTCCTTCCCTCGCTCCGCAATCCTCATCATCGACAACGACGTCTGCAACGCCTTCCGCCTCTGCAAACTCAACCCCGAGGTCGTCCCCATGCACGCCTACCAAGCGTGCGGCTACCTCGGTTTCGCCACCGGGCAGTCCTTCGGCGGTTGCTTCTGTCCGTCCAACTGGGACCCTCTCTCCCAGGCACGGATCCAACAGGCCCAGTACTTGTGGCGCCATGAGCCCGACGACACTCTCCGCCGTGCGTCCCGCTACGTTGCCCGCATGCGCCTCAGCCCCGAGATCCCCCCCTCGGAGCACCACACGATCGCCCAGGCAAACCTCGACACCCTCAACCACGGCGTCTTTGAGGACCGCGAGTGCCCGATCCCGGGCCGCCCGCGGGTCCGCCTGGCCCCTGCTATGCCTATGCAGGTCGATGACCTCTTCACGGCGGACGTCCGCGCTACCATCCGCTTGACTTCCGCCGCTAGCATTGTCGCCCTCGAAGACGTCTTCGGCCCGGACCATCCCTGCCAAGAACAGATTCTGTCCCAGGATAAACTCGATCTGGCCTACACCGAGGAACGCCTCCTCGTAGGCTTCCTCGTCAACACGCGCACCATGACGGTGCGCCTGTCCCCCCGTCGTCGGGACAAGATAGTCTCCTACCTTGAGCAGGAACATTGGCTTATCCCTGGTAAGCAAGCGACTATCCGCGACTTGGCCACCCTCTTGGGTCTCCTCGGCGACGGCTTCCAACACTACCCCTGGGGCCTCGCCCACCTCCTGGTCTTTCGTTCCCCCCCACTACAGTTCGATGCCCTCCGACCTCCAAAGTCGCTTCACTTGGCTCCACCAGACCGAACAGGCGGCTTTCATCTGGCGCAACCGTGCAACGGTCCCGATCCCCGCTACTACCATCCCGACCCTCCGCGCACTCTACGAGTACCTGAAGGGGCCCGGCCTGTGTTCCACCCCTATTGGGCACCTCATCCCTCGGTGTTTTGCGCTGGACCACAACACCACCGACGCTTCTCATACCGGCATTGGCGCCGTTCTTCCCGCCCCCCGGGTCTTCTGCTTCCTCCCATACTCCGCTGCTCTCCACGCGCGAACCCAGCTTCCTAACACGCATCCGGACTACGTCCACATCAACACACTCGAGTTCCTAGGGGTCTTCCTGTGTTTCCTCATTGGTCAGCTCTGGGTCGCTGACCGGCCTCACGCATTCCCCCCGGCCCCGGTTCTGCGTTCGTCCTGCGACAACAAGGCCGCCATCGCTTGGTGGATGAAATCCTCCACCAAGTCCACCCTCGGCCGGAGCGCTATCCTCCTTGCCGCGACATACCGCAAGGACTCCCCCCTTGGCAGCGTCGTGGATTACATCCCCGGGTCGGACAACGCTCTTGCTGATGCTGTCTCTCGTCCCCACGAACTTTTCACCCCCCACAATTACTCATACTTCTCCCTCCCCTATCCCACTCTTCTCCACCAGATTTGCACTCAGCACGCGCGCTTCGCGTCCTGGACTGCTTTCCTCCCACGTCCCGAGCTTGTCTCTCTCCTGGGTTCGACGCTGTCCTCCGACTACGCAACGGCTCCCCCCACAACCCTAAAGAAGCCCGGACTGTTCTTACCCGCCGCCTCCATTTTCTCTGGTGGTGCACTCACCTCGGTATCTTCCCAGCACTGTTTCCTGTGATTGACTCCCGCATCACCACCGAGGCCCTGAACCTCCTCCTCGCTAACTACGCCCGCCATCTCCTCACTGGCCACAGCCTCCTTTGCAAGTGCATCAAAGCTGACACCGCTAGCAAATATCTCTTGGCTGCCAGTACCCTTCTAGCCCATTTTGACCCCGTCCCTGACCGGGATGCCCGCAAAGAGTCCCCGCTCCGCACCGGCTTGTGCCCGGACATCACCGCTGTCCTCCGCGAGGCCCGCCGTTACGAGTCGGTCCCCGACCGCAAGGAACCAGTCACCATCGCCATGCAGCAACACCTCCTAACTGCCTCGGCTACCGAGCCCCCCGATTCCCTTCCCGCCACCCTCGCGGACTGGCTTACCGTTGGCCTCGCCGCTGGCTTCCGTAAGAGTGAGTGGTGCCAGACTCACAGCCACCGGTGCCTTGGCACGTTTGCCCGCAGCCCTTCGGGCGACTGTGTCGCCCTCATCCCGGCTGACATCACCCTGTTAGACCGCCATGGGAACCTCCTCCCCCATCCTTCCGGCCTCGCCTCCCCCAGCTCCGTGATGCGTGTCTGCGTCCGATGGCGATGGCAAAAGAATGGCGAACGGAATGCTGTGAAAGGATTTTCTCGCAACTCAACCGCTTCCCTCGATTTGGTCGCGGCGTGGTTGCGCATCCTGGCCCGCTATTATCGCCTCTTTCCCGCATGGGCCCCCCATCCCGGCCCTTTGGCGGGCCCCCTCGCAGTCTACAGCCCCTGCCCCAAGGTGGCCGTTTACGTGGTCGACTCCGACGTCGAAACCACCCTCCGCTCCCTTGCCCGCGACGTCTACGGCGTCACTTCTCCGTCCGCCCTCAAAAAATTTACATGTCATTCTATTCGCGTTGGCGCGTGCTGCATTCTCCAGGCCGCCGGCGCGTCTCCCGAATTTATCAAAAAACAGCTCCGGTGGAACAGCGATTCGTGGCAAATTTACACCCGCGACCTCCACATCCTCTCTCACCAGCATAACGCCATCCTCACGGCTGGCGCCGCCCGGCCCCCCGACCGCTGGTAACTTTCACGGTTTTTTCCCACATCCGTGTATACCCCCCCCCCCCCCACGATGCCTAACCCCCCACGATCGCATCCGTACACACCCCTTACTAAGCGACCAGTTACACCCCGTTTTATCTTACAACAAACACGTTTTTATTTTACGATCTAATTTCCGTTTCAGCATGGTTTTTCCACCGTTTCTCCTCCTCCTCTCCCTACCCCTGACCATGGTTTCGACCGGTCCCCTCTTCCCGTGCTTGTCCACGGACTGGGTCCTCTTTGCCCCCCTCCCACTGGTCTTCGCATAATTCCCACTCTGGACTCCTCCCAAACACCACCTAGCTTCGTTGCCGCTCCCACCATGCTTGCCACCTCGTTCCTCGCGAGGGCCCGACGCCTCCTCGACACCATGAGCCAGGCCATTACCCTCATCACCAACCCAACCCCCGTCGGCGTCTTCCGTTGTTTCAACCGTCACGGCGACACCCTCGAAGCGGCCGCCCCCACCGCTCCGTTTCGCCCCCCCTTCACCCTCCCGGTCGACCTCCCACCTTCCTCCCTCCAGGACTTTGAGACTTACGTCGGCCTCTACGTCGATTTCCTTGCCGCTTGCTCCAAAGCCGACTGGCCCCGAGCTTCCACCCACGCCAAAGACCTCAAGACCCTCCTTCCCTTTCAGGGCATCCCGGAGGACCCTTCCCCGTCCGCCGGCGATTCGCCCACGTCCGCGTCCGCCCGAACCCATTCCAGAAACTCCTCGCTTTCTATCCGTTCTTCCGATTCCGACTCTCCTCTCCCTTTTGCTCCTCTCGCCCACGGGGCGATGGTAGTGCCGCCCGCGCCCGCGGGAAATCCTGCTCCTGTCCTCCCAATCCCGGGCCCGCCCGCTCCCCGCGACCCTGCCCAGCCTGAGCCTACTGCCATCTCGTTGACCATCGCCCTCCTTGAGGGCAACCTCAGCAGCCCACCTTCCGACAGAAAGGTCCTGAACGCTCTTCCGCTCACCTCTGCCAATCGAAACCTCACCGGCTACTCGGACAGCCCGCTCGACACCCCCACCGGTCCCCGCCCGTGGCTCGCCAAGTTGCACACTCTGTACGCCAACCCCGCAGGTGCGGCTGTAGCCTCTGCCTTGGCAGAATTGGACATGGCCCACCCTTACTGTCCCCATTACCAAACCGCCGTCACCAACTTCCGCCTTGCCTATACCGTCTACCACGGTGTTCACTACGCCGAGCCCGTTCCGGCACCCACCACCGCTGCCATCGACCGTCTCCTAGCCCGCGTTACCGCCGCCCGTCCTTCCCTCGACGTCCCGCTTTCGACCAGCCACGCCCCCAACCAGACCTTGGTCGCTACTCTCAACGCTCTTGGGCTTGAGTACTCCCCCGGCGACGAAGTGGCCACACGTCTGGGCACCGACGCCTGCCCCTTCCTCCTGTGCCTCCACGTCCCCACCCTCATCGACTACCACGGGCACTACGTCTTCGGTGTCGTCATCCCTAATGGCCGCCTCCTTTTCCCTTGCTCCACGCGGGGCAAGGTCTTGTGCCAATTCACCGCGGAGACCACCCAAGACCGCTTAATGGCGAATGTTGCCACCGCCTACGGCGCTTCCCGCAGCACGCTCGCCCCGATCTCAAGCTACGCCTTTGTCTTCCCTCCCGGTCGCGCTTCCACCGCCGCCCTTTCCCCGGCCCCCGCCGTGGGCCCACTTGCTCCGGCCCCCGTGGGACCACTTGCTCCGGCTCCCGCCAACGCCGCCTAGGTTGCCTAACTGTTCGCGCCCTGCGCTTTAAGCCCCGTTAGACAACCATCCCACCCTATTTTTTTATTTTTTTTTATTATTTTTTTTTTTCCCGGCTGTACTCGTCAACTTCGAGAGTGGCGGTGGCTCGACTTTCCATTCGCGCTTCACCCCCTCTTCGAGCGGGTTCACGAACTCTCCTCTCCACCCGTTGTGGCAAGGACTCTCTGTGCACTGTACTAACCCTACATACCCCTACTACATAGGGGTCCCACCCCGATTAGGGTTCGGGTTAGTGACTAGATAGCTACCGCGCACACGCGCGCGCACGCTATACCACACATTCGCCTAAAGCTTCGTCAATCCGCCATCACTACAGAATAGACATAGTGTATACCGCGTATGACCTAGTATAGACAAATGTGAGCACAGAGTACGTGCACTCCGAAGTTGACGTACACCCGAGACGGCGCCGGGGTATCCCATAGGATACTGTTGGGCAAGACACAGGTCACCGCAACTGCAGGATGCGGGTGGGGACACGCCCGCACCACCACGCGCACCACCTGTGAACTTGCCGCGCGCGCCGTGACGAGCACTACGACGTATGTGAGGAAGGTCCCAATGGTAGGTAGGTAAGTGTCACGAGAGGGCCGACAGCGCGCGTACCGTAGACGGGCACAACGCGGTGCCCGCACAAGGTACGCAGCCGCTACCGGGCACGGAGGTGCGGGACGATGCCTTCCCCATCTGCTCACCTCATTGTCCCTTGGCCAACACCAAGCCGACGACAATGAGGAGTGCTGTTCCCTGTGGGAGCGGATCAACAAAACTCCCGCCCGCCCACCCGGCAAGGACTCTCTGTGCACTGTACTAACCCTACATACCCCTACTACATAGGGGTCCCACCCCGATTAGGGTTCGGGTTAGTGACTAGATAGCTACCGCGCACACGCGCGCGCACGCTATACCACACATTCGCCTAAAGCTTCGTCAATCCGCCATCACTACAGAATAGACATAGTGTATACCGCGTATGACCTAGTATACAAATGTGAGCACAGAGTACGTGCACTCCGAAGTTGACGTACACCCGAGACGGCGCCGGGGTATCCCATAGGATACCAATGTGTCACGGATACAAGAAAGCTGAGCTGCGTTTAGCTCACTTCTCATGTTCTCATCACCTTTAAACTATCGATCGATTCCTTTGTACCCTAGGCGAGTATCCAGTAGTGTCTAAGTGTATGCAACAGCGCCTTGAACAGTACTCTCTGTAGTCTCACTACTAGTACTACTACTACTAGTACTAGTATTTGCCACCAGCACCCAGCGTGCTGCTGTTGTTACTAGTACTAGTAGTAGTATTACTGCTGTCACCAGCACTCCTTATTTGCTGACGAGCAATACTAGTAGTAATAGTACTACTACTATCATTACATGGTTCATGATACCACTCAGATACCTTGTTAGTACCACTACTACATTGATATGAAGTTTAATCTTCTTAGTGCTTGGTTCACATGATGTACAAATTCCTACTTATCCTACATACGCTAAAAACCAAGCAAATACGGCAGAACAACTCCCTCGCCCCTGCAAGGCGACAAATTTGGACGGAAAACTAGGAAAGGCATGCATTACTATCTGAGTTCACAACTGTTGCTGATGTAGATCCTAAATTGTTTTCCGATAGGTTGAAAAGATGAGCATTGTCAGTATCAGTAAATGCTCTTGCTGTAGATCCTACAAATGTGCGTAGAAAAATGTACTTCAACATCAGTTCCTGTAACTTCTCGCGTTCCTAGCTAGCTCCGGCACAGGAAGGAGAGAAGTAAAATTGCGAAATCGGGCAACAGATCAAATTTTCCGATTGACTCGCGTTTTGACCCGTAGTTTCTACCACCATACCATCACCAACAACAAAGTGATTCCCGGAACGGGATTCGGCAAGAGTCCACAAAAGTGATACAAATCTCTTCCGTTGTCGGCTGCAATACATAAACCCTTTGCGTTAGCTGGTGTGGCGATTTGCAGGTCTACACTCCTTCGAACGGTATACACTAGTAATGCCGAGTCGCAGCAGACGACATCCTGGAGGTGCAGGACGAAAAAACGCTTCCCTCGCTGTCACTGATATCGCTGATATCGACATTACTCAAATGATCGCTGCGGAGGCGACCATCGGCGGTCTTCAATCGTTTCCGGCTCGACGTATCGGAAGAGGCCACGCAACAGTCCACGATGCATCGACGGGTGGTGCCCGTGTTGCCCTCGAGGGGTTGAAATCGAAAAGCGGAGGTCGAACTCTGCAGCTTTTCCGTGGTGACCACCGTCTTGCGATAGGCTCGGATCAGGTATTCGACCTTTCCGTGTATCGTTTTCTCATCCTTGCACACCAGGTACCGCGCAAGTTTGTCGTTCCACACCACGATCCGAAAGGATTCACGGCAGAGGACTTCTCGTAGTTCCGACGTCAGAGCCGACTGCGTGATCATATTGAATCCTTCGTGATTGTATTTTTGCTCGATTATGCTCCGGAATTTGATGTTGCCCGGGTTGTGAAACGCGTTGCCACCGCGTTTGAAAATAATGTCGCTCGAGTTTGGGAATTCCACGATGTTGGTTAGGTGGCTGGAGTCTTTTGTTTCTTCGATGATTTTTCGTGTCTTGAACCATTGGGTCACGTTGTTGGTCTTGATCTGGCCACCATTCGTGATCGGCAGAGTTTGCACTGGGATTCCGAACGCACAGAGTGTGTAGAGGATTTCCATCGCCGATCCTAATTCATTCGATGCAACAGAGACAACCAAATCCGTCCAGCGGGCAAATGATGACCGAGAAAGTGGGGTGAGTTGAGATGTAATGCAGTGCAGTGCAATCCGATCCAATCCAATGCAATCAAATCAAAAATTCGAAGCGGTGTGATCCGAACGAAACCCCAATTGATGAGTCCATCTCTGAATTCGCGCTAGGATCGGGGCGGAATCCAAAAAAAACACCGATAACCAACTGCAGGGGAATCGCCCCCGATTTTTTTCATTGTTGCAACCAAAACCTGCATTATCACTACGTACCAGTGTGGATTCTGATGCGCCCCCGCACCGCGGCAGCGAACAGAAAGCGACCCATTATGAATTGTTCTGCGTTGGGCATGCACACGTGACAGCCCACAACGCGATGTGGAAAGGTATCTTTCAGGCCCCTCGCAAACAATTGTTTGGGGTGCAGAAGCTTGGTCGACGTGAACCACGCTAGGACGACGAGCCCCTTGCGTTGTGTTTCCAGGTCTTCTCCAAGGCCGTTGGATCCGGAAAGCCAGCACAAATATAGGAGCGCTTTTCTCTGTTCAGATTCCATTGCAAAATCGTAAGTTCAATACAGCAGATCAAATTAAAATGGAATGCGACGCGATGCGATGCATCGAAGAGAAATTGAATTATCGCAGATGCCATAAAGACCAGCGCAAAAATACGGAATCTGTGAGAGAGCTGGCCTTCGATTGGAAGGTCCATTCGATTTCGTAGCCAATGATTAAAAAAAAAAAAGTCAACAACACCCATGCTGGCGGTAACAACACGAGCGAAAATCTGGAAACGTACACGGAAATGCTGCGTGATACCGGGTATGTCACCCGGCACAACGACCAATATTTTGCGGCCGGCTCGATCCCGATAGGGCATGAACTGAATTGTCCCCCGCTTTAGCATTCTCTGCTCGGCCTTCGAAAAGTCTTCGAGCTCCGGCGGTCGCTGAAGGCACTGGTCTCCAAAGTGCTCCCGAACCAAGTCGAGAAACCTGACCACACGCATAGCAGCATGGCGCCCATCAAAGAGGGTAGAGCGCAGAAATCGCAGCCGAAAAAAGGGTTGGTGTACGTACGAGCTCGGATAGTGAATCTTGGCGTGCATGTACCCCATTTTTAGGTTGGGGGGAATGACGTATTCCAGTTCGTGCATCATCTCCGCGAGGGATTCCCGGACAAGTTCGGGGGTTTCGTCCCGTTCCATGCTGGAGACGCCGTGGATCTCTTCCTCGACATCTTTCCGATCCTTGAACGAAAGGCCGAGGAGTGCCTTCGACAGGACATGTCTCACTTGGGTGTTGGAAAACCACTTGTTGTCGTCGTTGTCGTCGTCGTCGTCGTTGTCGTCGTTGTCACCATGTCGTTCCTGAAAGTCCATGGTCGAAATCGCTGTTGCTTTAGCGACGAACAGAATGCGGTTGCTGTAATCTCAACAATTGAACGAGTCCCGTGTCAACTGCAGCGTAGCGCAGCTCAACAAACGCTTGGTAAGTTACTCGTGTTTGTCAGTTTGCAGGGGCGGGGGAGTTTTGCCTTATTTACTTGGTTTCTGGGGTAAGGTTACTACGGAATTCCTATCAGCTGATCCCCCCGCCTTTTTTTATTTTAATTAATTAAAAGCAGAAAAAAAAAGCGTTTTTACTTTTTACGTTGATTCGACGCAAACTCTGAAAAACTCTGTAGTACAAATTTCTACGTAATTTAGTGTAGGATCAATGGTGCTCAATTGGGCTCTGTTTTGACACCGTTGTCAGAACATTGATTTTTTTCATTCTTTTGACAACACCTTCTTGTTTCGACCCGGACCATGGTGATTGCCCAAATCCTGTTGCAACACACCTGTTGAACCCAATTTCCTTGTCTAGAGCAAACCTTGCATCGAGAGTGCATCTGAGCCTTTTTCCCAGAAAGTCACTTCCACACCCAGGAGGTGGTGGAACTACTCGGGGGTATGCAGCAGTTTGGTTCGAAGTATTAGTTTTGAGGGTGCTCGGAACGCAGATACGACAAACGAAGTCGAAGGGAACGCAGATAGTGTATTTTGAGTCGAAATTCTTTGGTTGGTACGCTAATAGGGTTAAAAACCAAAACGGGGATGAATTCGGTACGCAAATCTGGTATTAAAAACAGTCACTCAATGAACATATACAGTAATGTAGTATTTTAATCATCCATGTTACCGTGCATGTTACCGTCAATGTTACCGTGCATGTTATTGTGCAAGTTATGGTGCACCGTGCATCTCCAGGTGCACACAATATTGCCCTAGTACTGTTAAAAATACTGTTGAGCATACTTTTATTGTATGTAAATACAGACAAAAATATCATCTGTTTTCAATACCAGATTTGCGTACCGAATTTATCCCCAATTTGGTTTTTTACACTATTAGCGTACCGACCAAAAAAATTTGACTCAAAATACCCTATCTGCGTTCCCTTCGACTTCGTTTGTCGTATCTGCGTTCCAGGCTCCGTTTTGAGGGTGCTCGGAACGCAGATACGACAAATGAAGTCGAAGGGAACGCAGATAGGGTATTTCGGGTGGAAATGTTTTGTTCGGTACGCTAATACTTCGTATCATCCTTCGCCATGTTGTTTGTCGCGTGTCCCTGTTTGGACGTGACCTCCAGTCGTGCTTGAAACAGTGACTTGCCCGATTAAAATGATCAAAGAAGAATTACCTCCTACCGGTCCGAACATTCCCAGGTACTAAAAATAAGAGCATAAGTACCAAGATTACAGAGCTCTAAGTGTATTCCTACAGGATCCAGTATACAGATGTATGGGGCTGGGAATGAATGGACCGGAACAAAAGAAATGACAAAATAACACGAGAATGCATGTAAGAAAATAAGAAACAACACGAGAATACGTGTGACCAAGAAACAAGAATTAGCAAAATTAGGAAATTAGAGTGGATTCATTTCTGCTCACAATTAAAGTAAGCAAAACATTAAAACAACAAAATCCCCAAACTTGTACAAAATCTACCGACTATACGAGCCCTCCAAACAGTCCCGACCGCAGGTACTGAGTAGAAGCTTGTCACTATCGTACCTCTACCACAGCATTTGACCGGCAACAACGGCGAACAGAAGGAGGTTTTGGTAGAGGTGAGATGCAAGTGAAACAGTGGAGCGACAAAATGATGAACAAAAGAATGAAGGAAAGAAAGAAAGAAACAAGGGAAGAACAATGGAGCAATGAAAGGAAGAAAGGACGAAACAAGAAAACGGTGGAGCAACAAAAATGATAGAACAAAAATGACAAAACAAAAACAACGGAGCAACGAAGACAATGGAGTAACGAATCAGGGGTGAGTAGTAGTTTGATAGTACGAATATCACCTGTTCATTGCTGTCTCTACAAGTCGGTGTTTTGCTGCAGTGCTGGATCGACTCAAACTTCTTTTCTCCGTTCATTTTGTACCAGTGGCAGTGATCGATTATACCAGCAGGAGAAACCCCGATTTCGACTGCCGCAGCAACGTCTGTCGATCGAAACATGAACAGGAGGAACGACGGTCCATTGTAGCATCAGCAGCAGCAGCAGCAGTAGAAGGAACGTCGATCGATTGAAACACATGACTCAATGAAAAAAAGAATTTCCTTAATGTCAATTTTTACGACTTGTTACGCTACTGAGTGAGTTACATCAATAGTACCCTTACCACATCATTTGACCAGCAACAAAGGCTAACAAAAGGAGATTGTGGTAGAGGTGAGATACCTTGTTGAAGGGGGATGAAGAGGGACGCCCATCGGGTGGCTGGTTGAAGGCAGTTGCATTAAAAAACATCCGTTCTATGTCTTTGACTCGAGAAACATCCCATTCATTGAGTGGCTGGTTGAAACTACTGGCAGAATAAAACATAGAACCCATGTCAGTTACTTGAGAAACATCCCATTCATTGAGTGGCTGGTTGAAACTACTGGCAAATTGAAACAAAGAATCCATATTTGCGACTTGAGAAACATCCCATTCATTGAGAGGCTGATTGAAAGAAGAAGCGCGAGAAAACATCGACTCCATGTTGTACACTTGAGAAACATCCCATTCATTGAGTGGCTGATTGAAATCAGTAGCGTTCTGAAACATTTGATACGTATTTTTGACTCGAGAAACATCCCATTCATTTAGTGGCTGGTTGAAAGAATATGCCTTGCTAAACATTCGATCCATGTTGTAAACTTTAGAAACGTCCCATTCATTGAGTGGCTGGTTGAAATAGCGTGTGCCAGAAAACATGAATTCCATTTTAATCACTCGAGACACATCCCAACAGTTCAACGGCTCATTGAATTCTTCACTCAACTGAAATGCGAACCTCATGTCTATGACTCCGGTAATATTCCAGCAGTTCAATGGAACAAGAGCATACGGACAATCCAATCTGTCACCATAATAGTTGTACTCCACAGTGCAGTTGTAAATCATCTCACTAAAACTATCGGAGTTTTGAATCACAGGACGTTCAGCACAATACACCTCACAATCCATTGTTCCAGGTGAAGTTCCATCAAGATTGCGCCCGAGCTGTGCATCCCAATCGGGTGTCCCACTTGATCCAGAATCTTCCTCTCCCTCCTCAACAATTTCCATTTCCAAAATACCAAGATCTGGAGCATCAATAGTGCCATTCTCATTGGTCTCAGCACCGTCATCAATTGCATTGGCAAGGGGAGTGTTCATTTCCTGAAACACATCAGAATCATACCGAAGAAACATGGCCTTGTCACTTGGGCGTTTCTTCGGAAGGACTTTGTGGTTGCCAAGGTTGTCAAGACTCACCCATGGTTCGTTGCTGGCGAGTCTTGCTTGCATATCACCCCCTTGATCTCCAACTTTGCTTGCAGTGGCACATCCTGCGAGGGTTGTAATGGCAATGGTCTCAAAGAGCATGGTGATTTTGTAGATAGAAGAATTTCTGCAACGTACTTGGAAACCCGCAACGAAGACAGAATATGTCAGATACGCCACTCGAAAAACCACAAAAATTAAATTTTGGAAACAGTTTTCCAGTGAAACTACAAGTACCATACAGCAGTAGTATATTGTACCGAAAACGACGAAACCTGGATACGCGTCATTGCATGTCATTTTCTCGTTGTTTTACCATACGGTAACTTACGGTATTAAGGTTACACTTAATCGTAAACTCGCACACGTTAACGCATTCGCATTCGCATTCGCATTCGCATTCGCATTCGCATTCGCATTCGCATTCGCATTCGCACGAGTAAGTACGTACTGGTAGTCGGACTTGTACAAGTCTTATTACTCGTGTTTTCAATTGTGTTTTTAATTTTCCGTCGAAGAAGAAACAAGATTAAGGTTACTTTATTCCTGGGGTAACCTTACGGTAAGGTTACAGTACACGTACCAGTAACTTACCAGTAATCTTACCAGTAATTTTAAGGTTACCGGTAATTATGATGCAGCGAGAACGAAACGCACGGCAAGAAGCAATCCATCGAATTGTTGGGTTTAGATTGATTTTGATGAGAGTAAGATTACGGATTACGGCATTCGAGTCGACAAGCCGCAAGCCGCTCGTGAGCATCTCTGCGAAAGTCTCTTGTCGCGGTCACCGAGAGCGATCCAAACCAATGCCGAGCTGCAGCACGTACGAGTACGATACTGGTACAAGTAAGGTTACTCGCAACGTCTAGGAAGAAGGAAGCATTCGAGATCGGAACATTTCGGAAGAAGAAACGAACGAACGAACGAACCAACCAACCAACCAACAAAGAATCCCGGAAAGACACCAGCACCAACACCAACACCAAGACCGATTTCCACGTGACTGTTGTGTGGTCTTGTTCTCCGCACGCAAACGACCAGCAAAAAATGACAATCGCTCGGATTGCTCCACTGGTTTGGACCCGGAGAGGCCTCGTGGGCACCGGTGCCATCGTTACTGCCTCCGGAGCCCTGGTGCTGCGATCGCAGTGGTTGTCTCCTTCGAAATCAATGCCAACGGCAGCAACAGCAACAGCAACAACAGCAACAACAGCAACAACAACACAATCCACTCCGTGCAACGGAAACGAAAGCCAGTTCGACAGCGACAGCGACAGCGATAGGTGCAACAGCGTTTCGCACGCTTCGTTTCAGTTGCCATCTCCAGTGCCATTTCCAGTGCCATGGCCATGGCCATTCTCGTCGCTATCCTCATCGCTATCGTCGCCATCCTTGTCGTCATCGTCGTCGCTGTCGCTGTCGCTGCCATCATCGTCGCTGGTGATCCCGACGCTCGAGGCATCGCTCCGAGCGATGAGACTCTTCGGCACCGCGTTCCGGATCGTTGCCGACTACCAGGTGGCCAAATTCATCACGGAGCATCATCCACTCCAACACGGCCCGCGGTTCTTTTCTCAGTTTTTTTTTGGTTCCTCCTCCCCCTCGGCAACGGAAGAATCCTCCGAGATCCAAGCGCTCGAGGCCGACGTGGAGCGGAAGGAACGAAAACTGGAAGCCCTCCAGATCGAATACTCCCGCGGGACCGCAAATAAAAAGAAGCAGCAACAACAGCAGCAGCAGCAGCTCTCGTTGGAGGAACGAATCGAGCTGCAACGCCAACAAAAGCAACGAATGCAGGACGCCGCGGCCGAGCTGGCCCTGGCGGAGGAAGCACTGGCCCTGGCGGAAGACCGAAACGACGCGATTCTCGGCAGCAACAGCAACACCGACAGCGACAGCCACACCGACGGCAAGAGCAACAGCAAGAGCAAACTGCACAAGCGTTCGGCGGAACGCCTGCTGAATCTCTGCCGGGAGAACGGGGGAGTCTACATCAAGGTCGGCCAGCACCTGGCCAATCTCGACTACCTCGTACCGAAGGAATACATCGAGGTCCTCTCCTCCCTGTTCGACGACGCGCCCACCTCGGACCTCGCCGACGTCCGTGCGGTGATCGAGGAAGACCTGGGCCGATCTCCGGACGACTTGTTCGAGTCATTCGACCCGAACCCGATCGCCTCCGCGTCACTCGCCCAGGTGCACGCGGCGCGGTGCAAGCGCACCGGAAAAAAACTGGCGGTCAAGGTCCAGCACAAGGGATTGCGGGAAACGGCGGGGGGCGATCTGCTCGCGGTGACCACCGTCGTCCGCCTGATCGACGCGGTGTGTTCCGACTTTCGACTCGGCTGGATCGCGGACGAGATGGCGCCGCAGCTCCCGAAGGAACTCGATTTCCGGTCGGAGGGACGGAACGCGGAGGAGGCCGCCGCGGATCTGGAACGAACCGGTCTGCGGTGCCGCGTCCCGGGGGTGATCTGGGAAACGACGTCGGCCCGGGTGCTGACGATGGAATTCGAAGAGGGCTTCAAGCCCACGGACGCGAAAGCCCTCGAGGCGTCCGGACTCAGGAAGAGGTGAGTGGCTTTGTTATTGGAGCGACCGACCGACCGACCGACCGAGCTAAAAACGATGGACGACCGAGCAAAACAGCAACACCAACGACAAACGGGTCACTAACTTGCTCTCTCTCTCTCTCTCTCTGTGTGTTTTTTTTTGGTGTGTGTCGCAGCGATGTCGCCCGATTGGTCTCGTCCGTCTTCCAGTCGCAGGTCTTTCGCTCCGGATTCGTGCACTGCGATCCCCATCCCGGAAACTGCCTGATTCGTCGATCCAAAAGCAAACGCGGAGGGGGAGCTCCCGAGATGGTTCTGGTGGATCACGGCCTCTACAAGCGACTCGACGACGACTTTCGCATCGCGTACGCCGAGCTGTGGAACGCCCTGCTCCTGGCCGATCTCGACGGCATCAAGGGCGCCTGCGCGCGGTTGGGCGTCCGCAAGATGTACCCGTTGCTTGCCGCCATGCTGACGGCGCGCCCGTACGACGAGATCATCGAGCGGTCCAAGAGCCGGTCCCTTGCCGCCGCCCCGATGGCCGGTGCAAGTGCCGGTGCCGCTTCCAGCGAGGCGGCCACCGCCGCGGCCGCCGATCGGGCCGTCATTCGCGGCTACGCCAAGCAATTCCTGGGAGACATCGTGAAACTCCTGGGGGACCTCCCGCCGCAGATGCTGCTGCTGCTCAAAATGAACGATTGCCTCCGGCACATCGACACCGCTCTGGGATCGTCCCCGACCGACACTCTGGTGATCGCCGGGAGGTACGCGTCCCGGGCAGTGTACGATCATCGGATCGAGAAAACGACTCCGTCGTCATTGTGTTCGACCGCGGGAAACGCGGAGACGAGCGCAACGACGGGAGGAGGCGGCTCTGGTTGCGGCGGCGGTCGGGCCTCCGAGTCGTCCCTGATGAGCCTGTCGGTGTTGCGGTTCCGGTATTGGTTGGAGTACACCAACGTATTGCTGCGGATCCAGCTGCACGACCTTGGGACGTGGATACGGACAGCCTATCGAGGTCTTTTTCGGGGCAAATACTACTACAACGCGTAGAGGAGAACAACCGGAAAGCGAAGAACAACTACTAGTAAGAAATACGAAGCAATGATTCGATTGGGGAGTTGTTGTTTATAAAAAAAATCTTCACCGCAACCGCATATGGCGGAAACCGCACTTTTTGCATTTTCAGACAGGTGTGGTTCGGAAAATGCATTTTTTGCTTGCACGTGTTGCACTTTCAGGTACCTTTGCAAATTTGCAAGCACCTGGCTGACCAATCAACGTGCTTATTATTTTTACTAGTATTATGTCCTTTATTATTTTAGGTCTGTCAGAAGAAGTTGACTCTAAGATTGACACTAGATGAAACCAACAATTGGGTTTCTATCCTTAGTTGATTATATGGTTGAGAATAGATGAATCGACATGGTGAAACTAGAATAGCAGGTGCCGCGCTTCGATGCCTCGGTATCATATCACCCACATAGCTGTTGAGATTGTTGAGATCATGGTTGAAATAATGGGTTAACAAAGTGTTTACCTCAGTGGATTCTATCTTTGACAAAATATGAGCCAGGTTTTCTCCTCCAATAATCCCAACTAAATCGTTGCAAGTCACTCCGTAACCTCTCGCTGTCGCGATACCTCGTTGGCATCGTAGTTCCTCCATTTACTCCTTACTATAATGCTACGACGTCACCAACCAACCGCTTAGTATTCTCCGAGGGCAAGAAGAGACATTGCCACAAGTGCAAAAAGATCACCTACTACACCGCTGGTCAAGATTCCGGCAGATGCAGTCAGAAGGTCGCCATTGCCATCGTTGGAAAGTCCGACGGAGGCAGCAAATGGACTTTCCGAGGATGGTACCGGTGCTTCGCCTTGGAGGCCACGAGCAAGATCTTCGGAAGAAGCAGTAAAACGCGCAGTCAAGTGGCGGCTTGTTTGGTACTCGGGGTAAACACTGTAAATGGATGCAACTCTACTCAGCCCCAGGCTGAAGCCATCATGATAGTGCGGTCCATCGCACGTCTGTGGATAGTCCCCAAAATCGGCACAGTTCTTCACTTCTGCAGGATTTTCTCCAAATGAAGCGTCATAGCAAAAGCAAGAGACCGAATCAGACATTGTACATTCAAAGCCAAAGAATTTGTAGCCAGCTGCTTGGCAGTCCTGTGCACATTCATCCGTTTTCCATTTGTCAAAACTAAGCATGTCAGAATACCAGATACCGGGACATGTATCGTCGACTTTACACGCGTCACAAGCTCCCTCGACGCCCCAGTCTTCGTAATGTGGGTTTCCGCTAGTTGAGATAAATTTGGCACAGCCGTTTACGACTGTATCTGTACATCCATACTGCTTGTAAGAAAGGGCGCTGCTGTTGGCAGCAACCTTGACTGTACCGCTGCAAGTGAAGGAAGAGTCGTTGTTCTTGAAGTATCCTGATAAGACAACACTCTGAAATGCTTTGGCGCTCGAACCCATTTGGACTCCGGTCGGTGACTTCCAAGAAGTAACATTGTCAAAGGGACCAGTCAATTGATCAAAAATTCCGTTTGTAATCACCTGACGCGTGGATCCATTGTTACTGCAAGTGACATTATCGAAGCCTGACACAGAATATCCTTGAGCGATGAATGTTGACTTGGGACGCACGCAGATGTTAAACATTTGACCAACTGTGTAACTGGTTGAAGCATTGGTAACATCGCACAAGAATGCCTCCACGTCAATCATCTTGATGATGGTTTGATCAATCGTTGTAGGATTGGTGGTAGTGATATTAACTGATTGAGAGAAGATATCAAACTTAGCCAAAAAGTCAACAGTCAATTGCAAGTGGTGATCGACGTGGGAAACATATGATCCATCTGCCTCCTTGTAGCACGATCGGACACCTACGGAACGCAAGTTATATCAAAGAAGAAAAAGAATCGTGGTCGTGTGAGGGATCATATGCAACGATACGAATGTTGATCGCAATGAGACAAGACGAGACGATACAAAACAGAGCGTTCGATGTCTTCTTACAGAGATCAACTGTTCCATTCGCCGCGGTGCCTGTATAAGCGTCGGTGTTCTTAATGTTTTCCACGGTGAACTCCGACACACCAACAATGCCATTCGATGTCGTCTTTCTGTAAGCAGATGCATCTGCCATTGCATAACTGCTGGTATTGAACTTGTTGCTTGCAATCATGGTTCCTGTAGTACAGGCTCGGCCTTGAGTAACTTTCGTGAAGAGTTCCACTTGAACCTTGTATGGACGAGTTGAGTTGAAAGTTGTAGGCCACGCCTCATAGTACACCTGTCCAGAAAAGGGTTCGAGTGTGAACACTTTTCCAAAAGGTGCATTGGTAGTACCTCCAACAGCCAGAAGCTCATAGGGGTCAATTTCAACACCGTTTGCCCGTGGGAATCCCATTTGAAGGATCATCAAGGTAGCGGTAGTAATGGTGGAGAATCTCATGGTTATCACAAGTAGTGGATCGGATCAGCAGTTCGGATTTTTCTTTGATTGTTTCTCAATCTCGTGGTGTGTATTGAAAAATTGTGAGAAAAATTGTGAGAGCGAAGGCAACTTATTCAAAATGCAGGCACTGAATGCTTGGAGTAGTATATTCAAACAAGGGGCAAAGACCGACCTTTTTTCATCACAACCGACGATATATTGATATACGTATACACGTATTAATATATAGTCAAAAATGATGTAAATACTTCATACAACCGACTGATCTACGAAATTGTATCAACAAAGAAAAACTATTTTTCCAAAACTGCTTGCATTCACTGATCCATAAGTGAAAACGACGTTACCTCTAGACCAACGATAAAAATTAACAACACAGAACAAGGTTGTTAAGTAATAGGGAGAAAACTTGAAATCTAACTACCTTAAATCTCAGTCTTCAGAATAACTGTGCGATAACCTAGATAGTTCGTTGATAATTTTCAATTTACGTTTAAGGTTTAAGATTTCAACTTAGGGTTGGTGTGGCATATACTTACAACGACAATTATTTAATTAAAACAAAGTACAAAGTGCTGGTTCAGCCGACGGAAAGAAGAGATAACCTAGATAGTTCGTTGATAATTTTCAATTTACGTTTAAGGTTTAAGATTTCAACTTAGGGTTGGTGTGGCATATACTTACAACGACAATTATTTAAAACAAAGTACAAAGTGCTGGTTCAGCCGACGGAAAGAGGAGAAAACTTGAAATCTAACGGTGCTCGGAACGCAGATACCACAAACGAAGTCGAAGGGAACGCGGATAGGAACAAATTCAGACTATCAACGGTAAGGTAACCTTAAATATCAATCACCGTATTATTAAAAATTTTCGATACACATTAGAACATTTAAGATGGAGATTCAATTTAAGGCTTGTGTCGGTTGGTGTCGGCTGGTGTCGGCTGGTGTCATGACAAACATACGAACTGATCCATAAGTGAAAAGATAAAAATGATCATAAAAACTTATCTAAGGCCTTACCGTATTATTGATGTTATCGCCGGAATGATCGCACTGCGCTGATCCTATTGGTCAATAACAAAGTACGTAATTTCTTCTTTTGAGAACTAGTATCGTACATATGAAAGGTAAGATCACCGAAATCGCAACTCTTTGAGTGCGAAGCACGAGATTTGACTAAAGAGATTAAAAAACAATCTAAACAGAATTTTGGGAAACGAGTAAAATTTGACGAAAAAGATTAAAATAATGCAAAACTCTCAGTAAATTACGGTAGATGATCAGGGCCCTCCGGAACTGAAAAAAAAACGCGCGTACCGCACTTTGTGTCGAGTCCCGTTAAAAAATATCAATTTTTACAACCGTGCGGTTCCCTAATGTAAAAGGGGGAAAATAATTTTTTAAGGGGTAAAAAACGTGGGTTTTTTTTCACCATCAATAACCCACGAGTTGCAACGTGGGTTTTTTTTCACCGTGAAAAACCCACTTAAACCCACGTGACTCCACGAACCCACGAATGGAATAATTGTGGGTTCATATGAACCCACGTTAACCCACGTTAACCCACAAAAATAACCCACGATAACCCACGATAACCCACAAAAACCTACGAAAACCCACAAAATAACCCATGATAACCCACGACTTTTTTCCGTGAACCCACGAACCCACGATTGTGGGTCAACTTTCGGTGTTACACCGACAAGACGTGAGCGCTCATTAGCTCAACTTTCCGTGAAGCTAGTGAGCGCTCAGCTCATTTCCGTGAACGCTCTATATCGACGCGTCGGACCTAGCAAAACCCTGTATTATCGACGCGTTGCTGCTTGCTGCTCCCCTGTATTATCGACGCGTAGCTATCCCCTGTATTAAAGAGCCAATCAAAAAAATCAATTTTCCAGTACAAATTGTACAGGGATTTATGTAAAAAAAAATCATACAGGGGGGACAGCAAACAGCAGCAACGCGTCGATAATACAGGGGGGGACAGCAAGCAGCAACGCGTCGATAATACAGGGGGGGGACAGCAACAAGCAGCAACGCGTCGATAATACAGAGGGGGGGGACAGCAAGCAGCAGCAACGCGTCAATAATACAGGGGGTGACAGCAAGCAACAGCTGCTTGCTGTCCCCCCTGTACCTTTTTATCGTCCTGGGGTCTTAATCATGGGTTCGTGGGTTCACGGAAAAAAAGTCGTGGGTTATCATGGGTTATTTCGTGGGTTTTCGTGGGTTTTAGTGGGTTTTCGTGGGTTTTCGTGGGTTATTTTTGTGGGTTAACGTGGGTTAACGTGGGTGAACGTGGGTTCATTCGTGGGTTCTTTTTCACCGTGAATAACCCACGAATGCAACGTGGTTTTTTTTTCACCGTGAAAAACCCACGTATTTTAGGGGGAGGAAAAAATAAAGGGGGCGGTCACGGAGAATGAATGTAAGTTCACGCAAAACAAATCAGTCCCGAGTTGACACAAAATTGCATGCACGCGCAAATTATTTAGTTCCGGAGGGCCCAGGTAAGATTATTGTTTGCAGCTTCCGAGGACTTGCTAGAGCGAAGATTCTGCGAAACAAATTGATGAGGACAGCAAGCAAGCCACCGGCAATTTGAGCAAAGATTCAAAGACCTGGTTGGCAGCAGCTGTCAACATGATCAATTAAGCAACTACTACTAGCTACTAGTACTCTAGTAGAGCGAAGATTCAAACGGTTGGCTCACAGGTGGCGAAATCATCTTCTTAAAGTGCCTGTGAGTTGCAATCAGCCCATAGTTGGTTGAATGGGCTGTGTCCACCTGCAGGGAGTGTTCTGTGTCCTCCTCTGTAGAATGGAGAGAAGAGAGGAGTGGTTTTGTCAAACCTGTGGAGCTGGTACAACTCGTAGTCTGTAGGAGTATTCCACATCCTTCGCCTCCACGAAAGCATGTAGCTCTTTGCGTTCCAGCACTGTTGGCTGTCTGTTATCAGCATTTTGGATTCAATATCGACCGTGCTGTGTCGATTTGTTGAGGGTGCGTTGGATTGTTCTGTGGTTGATTGTTTGCGATCGTTCGTCTGTGAATCGTATCGCCTATAACAACACAAACGTCGGTTGTTTTGTGGAGTGTTTTCTGCACTGCCGTCTCCTGGACCGGTTGTGCTTATTATTTCTTTTGTCGACCATGGACCTGTAGAGGTCCTCCTTTGATCGTCTCGTTGTGGCTTTGCAACAGGGTTGGAGTTATTCCAGTTTCGTCACCGTTACCTCGTGATCGGGTGTTTTTGTCGCCGTAGTTGTAATCGGTTACTCGGTCAACCATGGTCCCTATTGAGGTCCTTAGGTGTCTCTGTTGTTGCTGCTGCTCCATCTGATGGTGCTAGCTGCAACTGGGATTGACGTTGCTCCGTTCTATCCCATTTTTGTCGCCGTAGCGTTTTTGTCGCCGTAGCATTGTAATCCGTTACTCGGTCAACCATGGTCCTATTGAGGTCCTTAGGTGTCTCTGTTGTTGCTGCTGCTCCATCTGATGGTGCTAGCTGCAACTAGGATTGACGTTGCTCCGTTCAATCCCGTTTGTGTCGCCGTAGCATTGTAATCCGTTACTCGGTCAACCATGGTCCCTATTGAGGTCCTTAGGTGTCTCTGTTGTTGCTGCCGCTCCATCTGATGGTGCTAGCTGCAACTGGGATTGACTTTGCTCTGTTTTATCCCGTTTTTGTTGCTGTCACTCTGGATCGGTCGGTTGGTTGATTGTTGCCGTCACGTGGGTCGGTATGTTGTGCAAAACCGTCTTCTGAGATCGGTCTTTAGTTACAATCACTCGGATTGTTTCTTTTCGTGCACGTTGCAGCAGCATTCTATCACATTGGATCAGTCATGTTGTCGCATGTACTAGTTGCCAGCATCCCAGTTCGGACGAGCTTGCTGCAACTGCTCCATCCCTAGTACGGTGATCGGAGTTATTTGTTGTCCTTTGAACGGCATTTTTCTGACGTTCGTTACTTTGTCGACCATGGACCTATCGAGGCCCTTAGGTGTCTCTGTTGTTGCTGCTGCTCCATCTGATGGTGCTAGCTGCGACTGGGATTGGTGTTCCTTAGTGCTGCAGACACTGGAACTTCTTTCTCCCTGTTTGCTTCTCTGCTCCTCCATTTTGGCAGTCCCCAGTCCGTCGGCTTGGCCGCTCGAATGGTTGTTCTTTCAGTCTAGTCGAGCCTTTTCGGTCGATCGTGATCTTTCTGCTCATGGTCATCAGCGCTCAGCTTGATTTTAAAATCATGCCATACCCTGGGTCTACTAGTGAATAAATAGTAATCTTAGTGATCTGCAAATTGTAACTAGTATTAGCTTAGATGCATTAGTGAAGTAGATGGAGATGCTCTCTCGTCGAGCACTGAGCGAGTTTTTAGCGAGCGCTGCTGAGTCAGCTCATCGCCGATCTTGCTCTGATCCAAACCTTATCCTTATCCTTATTTAGGGTTGGTTCGGTGCACGGCAATTACCACCAATAGTATTTCTTGAATGTAGATCTACTAGCACCAGCATCATTACTTCATTCTAAGGATTAGTACACTGGATGACAATAGTAATACCAAGTAGCATGTAGTGTATGGAGTAGCAAATAATTCAATAGTGTGCTTTGCTAGCTCTTTGCTGCTTGCTTGTACACAGTGACCATACCCCACCACCATAGTTGGATGGTAGCATACTGTATTTAGTATCCAGTATCCCTGCAATTATAGGGATGGACTCTCCTAATGTTAACCCGGTCGGTTACAAAGGGAGCAGTTTCAATAGTTACAGTTCCATTGTCATGGGCCTTGATCACCTTGTAAGGTCCTTGTTGTGGGAAGGACAGTTTTGGGATAAGAATGCCCTTCCTTTCCAGGGTGACATAGTCTCCTTCCTTATAGACATGGGGAATCCTCTTGCGGTTCTCCCTGATGTTGCTCTTGTGGATACTCTTTTGTTTCCTTGCTTGGATTGCTTCCCAATCCACTGGGAAATTCACGGGCATAAACATGTCCCTTCCAAACACCAATTGCGCTGGGGAATATCCCAAGGTTGTATGGATGGCGCTGCGAATAGCATATGCTGCCTTGGTAGTGAACTCCTCAAAAGGATCCTTCTCGTGGAGGTCCCTTTGTTCCAGGTTGAAGGACAATAGGCAGCAGTCCTTCAGGACCTGGTGGATTCTTTCCAGTACTGAGTTGGATTGTGGGTTCCAAGCGCCACTGGGCTTTCTCTTCATCCCCATGTTATCACAGAGTTCCTGGAACTCTGCTTTGAACTCACTCCCGCCATCAAAGCCAATTTCCTTTGGGCGTGGATATCTTGCTAGCCAGGTACTGTCCAGCAATCATTGAGTTTCTGCTGCATTTGGGGAGTCCTTCAGGTGAGCCAGTTCAAACCAACCGGTCACTGGGTCCACCATGGTGAGAACATGGATATGGTAGTCGTTACCATTTTTGTTGTGGACAGTTGCAGGTCCCCAGAGGTCCACATTGACCCTCTGCCATTTGGTAACCTCAGCTGCTTTTTCCGGTAGTAGTCCATACTTCTTCCGGCCACTCTTTTTGAACATCTGGCATGTGTGGCAGTGTTTACAGAGATCCTGAACATCCTTTCTGATGCCTCTCCATGTGAACACTGATCGGATGCTCTGTTCCATTCTCTTTTCTCCGGGATGGACCAACATGCTGTGGTACCATTCCATAACTCTATCTTTGAGTTTGTCTGGGATCAGAATCTTCCCTTCCTTGTGGATTAGACTGTAACCTTCCACATTTTTGGTGGTCAGTCAATTGTCTTTTTCCAGAGCACTCATGATCTTCGTGTCCTTTTGTTGGTAGAACTGAATCATGTCTGGGGCAAGTTGTAACACTCTAAGGTAGAAATTTCGGAGTAGTATGAATAATTGTGTGTTATATCACTTTACGAGATGGGATTGAAATTAGAGAGAGGAAATAATGAGCGATGAGGTCATCGCGACCTCCTCGTATAATAACCATCCCTGTATATAACATATATTCCGTATGTAACCTTAATCGTATAATCGCTCTCTTCTGCATGTCCGTTCATACATACCGGATATCCATACATGGATATCATACATATATTTGAATCCCATGTGGGATTCGGTTAATTATTAATTCGTAACACTACTAGCCTACGCTGGCATGTTACATAGTGCCTCATGATTGAACGAATCCCACAGTTAAGCCGACCAGTGACTCATGGAACAATCTGAATCATTTGATTGGCTTAATTCAATATCTGCGGATTCAGCTGGCGTAGACTCCGACTGATTCGATTCCCGATATGGAGTCAGCTTCCGAATATTCACTGTTTCTACTACTGAAGGAGCTCGTTGTAACTTTACAGTTCCGTTCGTATTGACTTGCGTGATTGGAAAGGGACCAAGCTTCCTGGGTTGTAGCTTGTCCGGATCTGGCTCCTGGATCCATACCTTGTCATTGACTTGGAAGGTGTGGTTGATACGCTTGGCATTATCTCTGAGTAGATTCTTGTTAATCCCTTGTTGCCGGAGCTGTTGCAAAGCTAATAGGTTGGATGTTAGTGGCAGATCAATCAGCATGTCCCGGTTGAATACTAGGGACCCTGGGGATGCTTGTAAGGCAGCATTAACAGCACACCGAGAGGCATGCATGCAAGTTGCCAGGGCATTGTCCATGAGCTGACTAGCTCTGGTGTTGACTTGAGGGGGATTTACATGAACTAAAACTCTGAGAATATCAGCGACTGTATGATGGACTCTTTCACAGATGGCATTAGACTGGGGATTCTTCACTGTGGTGGGAATGGACTGAATCCCATACTGCTTGAGTGTAGTTTGAAATTCAGCCCCTAGGAATTCACCACCATTGTCATGGACGCATCTGATAGGTCTTGGGTATCTTGAGAGCCAACAGTTCTTGAATTGGTCTGAGACGTGTTGCGAAGACTTGTCTCTGATTCGGATGATCTCCAGTAGGTTGGTGACTGGATCAATACAGGTTAGGGCTTTGAAGTTATAGTTCTTGCCCTGGGCTGTAATCTTCCATGGGCCTATGAGGTCCACATGTATCTCGTTAAATGGAGCTAGTGGAGCTTCTTTCGGTGGTAGCTTCCCATACTTGGAGTGCTGGTTCTTGTACTTAATGCAGCTGTCGGGGCAGATGTAAGTCTTGCAAAGATTGGATAGATTGTCAATGTAGAATCTTGCGGAGATAGTTTGATATAACCTGGTGGATCCACAATGACCCAACAGAAGATGGTACCATTTGATGGTATCATTGGAAAGAGAACTTGGTATGTATATGCGCCAGTTGTCTGGGTTCGATTGGTTGGCATAGCAGAGGATGTTATTGCCTTCTAGTTCTTGGTAGAAGAAGGCTTTGGATTGGATCTTGAACTTGATGGTAGGGTCTTTCTGTTGATGGAGATAGATATTGGAATAGTTCACCGGGCATTCCAGGTCTTGGTTATTTGGTAGGTTAACTAGGCACTCATTATTCAGCAAGCAGGCTTGTAGTTCACTGTCTGCGTCATTGCATAAGTGCTGGAAGAGGTTCGGGAACTCTGCTAAAAACAGTTCTTCATCTTGTTTGGGGACTTCAAGCTTCAAGAAATTGATTAAGGTGCCCTTGGAGAGGGCTTTCTTCCCTTCAGTAGGTGGATCCATCCTGGGTAGTCTGGAGAAGGCATCAGCAAGAACATTCTTCTTGCCTTCAACATAGGTGAGGTTGACACCGAATTCTTCAAGGAATAGTCTCCACCGGAGGACTTGTTGGACTGAAAGGGTTCGAAAGGTTAGATTCTTATGGTCAGTGTATACATTGATAACACCACCAAGTAGCATTTTTCTGTACTCTTTGCAGCAGAGTACGATTGCGAGGAGTTCTTTCTCCATCGTGGTATAGTTCTTTTGGGCATCAGATAGTTTCTTAGACCAGTATGCAATAGGCTTACCGTCTTGTAGTATAGCAGCACCAAGCTGTAGGTCTGAGGCATCAGTGTACAGTTCAAAGGGCTTGTTAAGGTCTGGATAGGTATTCAGCGCATCTGCTGCTACCATGGCTTTCATTTCTTGAAAGGCTTTATCTTGAGCAGGTCCCCAAGTGAAAGCTGAAGGAGCTTTTCTTTGCTTGCCTTTGATGGCAGCTGCTTGAGGAGTCGTTTGCTTGGGGGTTCCGGTGATATCGAAGAGAGGAGCTAGGACATGAGATCTGCGAGGCCACATATCCCTGTAGTATCCTACTGCGCCGAGAAAGGACTTGACTTGAGTGACAGTCCTTGGTCAATCCATATGTAAGATGGCTTCAATCTTCTTGCGCCATGGTTTAACTGCTGTGGGAGTCATCCAATAGCCTAGGAAGTCAGTTTCTTGTACAGCCCAGTCACACTTGAGTGGGTTGCATTTAAGTCCATTTTGGTTGAGCCGGTCTAAGATTTTGTCAATGGTCTTCATGTGTAGATCAAAGGAGCCATTGGTCCAGATGCCAATATCATCAATATAAACAGTGCAGTCAGTGTCTTGTAGGATATCTTCCATTAGTTGCTGGGCAACGTCTGGGGAGACTTTGACACCCATTGGCAGTCGTTGATATTCATAGCAACCATATGGAGTTACTATGGTACAGAGTTTCTTGCTTGCGTCATCCAGTTCAAAGCAGTAGTATTGCATGGACAAGTCGATCTTGGTAAAGTGGGTATACTTGCCACGCTTGTTCATGATATCTTGTATCCTTGGTATGGGATAAGGTCTTCTTTCAAGGAGTTCGTTGAGTTCCCTGAAGTCTGATACCCATCGTACCCTGTTATCTTTCTTTGGTACTATGAAGGTTGGAAATGCCCATTCAGCTGGTCCAGAGCATCTCTTGAGTACTCCATCATTACAAAGATTCTGGAGCTCCCTTTTGAATAGGTCTTCTCTTTTGTATGCAACTGGATAAGGCTTCTTGTGTATGGGCTTGGATCCGGGCTTCAGTCTTAGAGAGATCTTCTTGTGAGGGTACTTGCCAAGTTCTCCATTGAAGACGTTTGGATACTTGGTTAGGATAGGTTGGAACTGTTGTTGCTCTGCTTTGGACATGTGGGACTGTTGCTGTGCGACTGTGGATGGATCTGTTTCTTGGTAGGCTCTGTCTAGGATCACCTTGGACTTGTATGGATTAGCAAAGGAGAGGTCGTCAGCAAAGAGTTCGGCGTCTTCGAGTTCTTCCATGAGCATGGTATGGTTGTCATGGTATAGGGAGGTATCTTTCATGGGAATGGTTCTATCCATCCACTGGACTGCTCCTTCTTTGAATAGGAGATTGATCTTTGCTAGGTGGAGGAAGTCTCTGCCTAGTATCAGATCATATTTGCAGTTGGGTGAATGGAAGAGCCTTGCCTCTTGTCTGTCGATGGTGTAGTTGCCAAACTCTTGTAACTTGGTGTTTTTCATGACAATATACTCGGTCGTGTCAAAGGTTCCATTTGCTGTGGTTGTTAGGACTTGGTGTTTGCTTCGTATTGGCATGGTGCCAAATGGTAGTGCTCTTTTGTTGATTAGAGTTCCGGAGGATCCACTATCTAGTAAGGCGAGTAGTGGTCTTGATTTCGTGGGGATGCCTTGTATGTACTGTACGTTGGTTAGTAGAATAGGAGCCACGTTGCTCGTATTCGTCCGAGTCGGAGCCACGTTGCTCTTATTCGGGGATGCCTGTTCTGCTGTATTTCCAGCAGTTGACAGCAGCTTTAAATAATTTTGCTCCAGCGCACCTCCTTTGGTGTAGTCTTTGGAGTTTTGGGTATTGCAATAGAGATTTTTTGCTGTCCCAGTGGACCAATTCCTTGCCAGGGACAAGAGTGGTCTATTTATTGCTGCTGTACTATCTTTCGCATCTGTACCCTTGGATCGATTCGGTTGTTTTCGATTCGGATCCATGTTCGGGTTCTCTGTAGCAGAGAATCGAACTGTTTTTGTTGTTGTTGCTGCGATTGCAGGCTTTGCTGAGCGCTCAACAGGAATACTCCATCCTGTAGGTTCCTTCCCCTCTTTATCTGGGAGATCTCCTCCATGCGTCATCCCAGACAGCAGGGCTGTGCTGGCATCCAGGTCCCGGGGAGCTGGAGGCAAGGTGATTGCTTGTTTGGGTGAAGCCGGGGGCTTCTTGTTAGGCTTGGAGCCTTGAATGGATCAGGGGAGCCACACGAGTTCCCCATCGATACTGCGTTCAGTTCGACCACCATGATTGGCATGGTATTCTTTGATTGCTGCATTGATGTGCGCTTGGAAGGTCTCATTACTTCCTGGTATCATGAGAGCTTGGGTCTGAGTGTGGAAGGACTCAGTTTGTTGCTGATTTCCGGAGCTTCCGGAGCCCTTGTTGTGGTTCTTTGAGAACCTGTTCTTGGGGCACTCAGACCAATCGTGGTTGTGACCGGGGATCCGGCATGGATTGGACTTCTTCTTATTGTTGGCGTTTCCTTTGTGGTTGGAATTGTGGTTGCGCTTACGAGAGTTGTTGTTGTTCGAGCGCTTCTGTTGCTGTTTGTTGTTCTTGTTGCCTTTCTTGTTGGCTTGGCGCTCGTGATAGCTCATGTAGTCCACGATGTGTCGAACGGTCGTGTCCTCTTGGATTCCATTGTGCATCATGCCATAGCTTTCGATCCATGCAGAGGGAAAGGAATGGAGAAGGATGGTGAGTTTCTCCACTCTAGAAAGAGGCGCACTGCTTCCTTCTAGTTTCTGGGTATATTTCATGAGGATAAGAATGCGGTCAGCATGTTCCTCGCATGTGACTGATGGCGTCTTTCGGCAGTCGTGGCTTCGGAGATAGGTGTGCATGATGTCTCTCGCGTCCTTGGCGTTGCAGTAGAGCTGAGTGAAATCAATGAACGCTTGTTCATATCCACCAATTTCTTCTTGGGAGTATTGGAATTCTTCGGGATCCAAGGGGTCCTTGATCATGTCGTTCCACTTGCTCTGTGCATCTGTGGTGAGGCAGCGTCCAAAGTGGGTTAGATAGATGCTGATTGGCAGGCGAAGGTAGATAGCAGCGTTCCTGAAGGACTCTTCCACAAAGAGCAGTTCTTCCAGGCCTCCTGTTGCTGTGAACAGGGGGACTTTCATGCTGTCGGTTCTGTCTTCGTCGACGTTGTACAGGGTGAAGAGCTTTGGTTTAGTTCGATCGAAAGAGCTCTTGTAGCTGATGGGGGGATCTCTGTAGATACCGGTCATGGTCGAAGGAGTTGGATAAGGAGGTTGCTCTTGTCAGGGGTACAGGTTGCCTCTGTTGTTGAGGCTGTTGGTTTGGTTTTCGTGAGAGTTCAGTACTGAATTCTACTACTGTTCCTACGTGAAAGCGGACAGTAATTACTGTGTAACACTCTAAGGTAGAAATTTCGGAGTAGTATGAATAATTGTGTGTTATATCACTTTACGAGATGGGATTGAAATTAGAGAGAGGAAATAATGAGCGATGAGGTCATCGCGACCTCCTCGTATAATAACCATCCCTGTATATAACATATATTCCGTATGTAACCTTAATCGTATAATCGCTCTCTTCTGCATGTCCGTTCATACATACCGGATATCCATACATGGATATCATACATATATTTGAATCCCATGTGGGATTCGGTTAATTATTAATTCGTAACACTACTAGCCTACGCTGGCATGTTACACAAGTGGGAATGCACTATTGCCCTGGAATTCTTCCGGCGCTTCTTCTCCAAGTGGGAATAGGAGTTGCCAGAGGTGCTCTTCCTCATCCACGTAGGTGAGGGGCTTATTTGGTGGTAGCCATTCCACTGTGTCGGCTGGGTCATCTGTGATGTCCAGACGAGACAGCGCGTCTGCTGCATCGTTGTCCTTGCCAGCAATGTGCTTGACTACTGGGTGGAACTCCTCCATAAGGAGTCTCCACCGGACCATCCTTTGGGTGGGCATCTGCTGATAGAGCAGGTTAAGGTGGTCTGTGTGAATAATCACATCTTGTCCTCGTAGGATTCCTTCGAATGCCTTTAGGCCTTCTACTATGCCCAGGAGTTCTTTTTCTCCAACAGTGTAGTTGAGCTGCGCCGAGTTCAGCTTCCAGGTGTAGAAACCAAGGGGCTTGCCATCTTGGCATACAGTTGCTCCCAGTTGCCTGTCGCTGGCGTCTGAGTAGAGATGAAATGGTTTTGTAAAGTCTGGGAATGCGAGTTTGGCCTCTTCCGCAAGCATTTGCTTCGCCTCCATGAAAGCTTTCTGCTCTGCTGGGCCCCAGTACCAGTTCATTTTGCCCTTCTTCCCTGCTAGTTTGTTTAGGGGGGCTAGGATGTGGGAGCGTCGCTTCCACATATCCCTGTAGAAATTTACCATCCCAAGGAACATCTTGAGTTGTTTGGTGTTCTTGGGGGCTTCCAGGCGCTTCATCGCCTCCAGCTTCTTTGGCTGGGGTTGGATGCCCTCTGTTGTTAGTAGAAATCCTAGATATTCCACTTCTTTCTGCATGAAGAAGGATTTCCGGAGGTTGGCCCGAAAGCCAGCATCATCCAGTCTCTGTAGGACTGTATCGATTTTGTCGAGGTGATCCTGTTCCGATTCGCCTTCTCGTTGAATGATTAGAATATCATCAATATAGACCAGGACATAGTCCAGATCACCAAGGAGGTTCATCATGACGGACTGGAAGATGTCAGGTGCGCATGCGATCCCCATTGCCAGTCTCTTGTAGGCGTACTTTCCCCATGGTAAAATGGTAGAGCAAATCTTTTGGCTCTCCTTACAGATGGGAATGGTGTAATATCCTTGGGACAGGTCTAGCGCCGTAGCTGACTTGAACTTCTGGAGCCTTTGGATTGTTTCCCCTATTCGTGGTAGTGGGAATGGTTTTCGTTGGATGGCTGCGTTCATCTTCCGAAAGTCGGTTAGCACGCGGATGTCCCCTGCCGTTTTGGGTTGACAGAAGGTAGGGGATGCCCACGGTGAGTCATCATCGTGGGGGAGTTTTTCCAGGACTCCAATATCACAGAGCCTGGTGATCTCCTTTCGAAGTGCTTGTTCAAAGGCATGGGGCACAGAGTAGTACCTCTGCCAGACCGGTTTGACCCCTGGTTGGAGTTCAATGGACACCGGTTCTATATTTTTGAGCAGACCCAACCCTCCTCCAAAGAGTGTTGGGAATTTCTTCAATGTTTTCTTCAGGGCTTCCTTGGACGTGTCTGTAATCTCCAGGTCACTGACCATAGCGTCTATATCGACTTTGGAGTAGTCGGCGTCCAGAATCTTGGCTTGCCTTTCTTCCTCTTGTTGGAGGATTGGACTTTGTGTGTTGGCAAAGAATACTGCCTCACATTTGTCCGGGTTCGAGAGCTCCCCCATTCCCTTCATGGGGATGGAGTCGCCCTGCCACTCAATTGTGCGGGAACTGTATTTTATGTCCAGTCCGAGTTGCGCCATCAAGTCCGATCCTATGATCATGTCATAGGGCACCTCCTCATGGTGATGGTATTCATCCACTTGGAAGGTCCATTTGATGGTCTTGGAGTTTGAAAATTCTATCAACCTTAGTCCCACTGAAGCCGCAGACTTGGTTCGGAACTTGCCTCCGTACGTGTTGTAGGTGACAGATCTTTGGTCTCGGTTCGTTAGTTGACTGCGGTCGACGAATTGCCTTAGTATGATGGATTTGGAGCAACCAGAGTCTAATAGGCCCCGGAGCATCCTTCCCCTTCCCTTGTGGTCCAATACCTCCACACAGACGTCTGCAAACCGGTTGATTATGCGAGGTCCAGTGTGGATGGTATCAGGAGCCATTCAGTTGTGGGATCCTTTCTTCTTAAAGGTCTTTCTGTACTTTCTTCTGTACTCTTTGAGCTCTCGCTCGGAGATATCGATCTCGTCATCAGAGACTTCGTGATCGGCTTGGGCCGTAGCCAGCACATAGGAGTACTCATGGTTCGATAGGTTCCGTCCCCAGTGGGGCTTGGGATGTTGCTCATTATCTGAGTCTTCCTTTGCCACAAAATGCTCCTTGAGCAAGTTGATGGTTTCCCGGTTGAATTTCCCCTTCTTGGAGGGTCCTCCGGTTAGTTTCCAGCATTTGCCGGCATGGACCTTGCCACAGGTCTTGCATAGTTGTTTGTTGCCGCTATGCATAGGGTGCTTCTTTTTGCCAGGGGACTTCCCATGGTGGGTTCCTCCCCCAGATGCGGCCTTGGGTGGCTTCTTGGGACCACCGGTCTGTTTTTCGAGGTCGGAGATTCGTTTGCAGAGTTCGTCCTCGCTCCCGATGGTGATTTCCAGGTTTTCGAGTTTGTCGATGGTGGTGTTGAAGGAGTGGGAATAGACGTCCCATCCGATATGGTCCAGTTTGTCCCTTTGGGAGGAGGTCATGTTGGCATCTAAGATTTCCTTGATGTCCTCTTCCGTGTAGCTAGACGGAGCAGCGCCGGTTGCGGCGCCGCTTTCCCAGAGGCAGTCTGGTAGATAGCTCTGTAGTTCGGCCATGCGGTTCGCCCAAGAGCGGATTCGATTTTTGTATTCCGGATGAATCTCCGGAGGAGAATGTAGGACCTTTTGCCATTCATGTCATTGCCAAAGATTTTGAGCTTGAGGGCGTGCATACATTCCTCAATGACATCCTTTCTGTACCCCTGGGTTTGGTAGTACTGGATGAGGGCATTTGGGACCCTTTTCTTTGGGACCGGACCGTCGAGTTTGGCGGGGTCCGGTTCTTGTTCGGACGCCGCCGTAGCAGTCGCGTCATTGTTCTTGGTTGGGGCAGTGGGGCCCGCAACCGTCTCCTTGGGTTTGTCAGAGGGGGGTTCGGTAGGCTCCCTCATTGCAATCCTCTGGAGTTTTTGTTGGATCAGCTGGCTGCTGTGGACCTTGTGCCCTGGTTCGGCGTAGTAGGTCCGGCCCAGGACCATCTGGACAATGGAGAGCGCCTCGTGGGAGAGGACTCTCTGGAGGACGTCTAGTTTCTGGTCTCCTTGGAGTTTTTCATTGCCAGCAATTTTCTGGTCAAAGTCTCTCTTCCAGATGATGAAGAGTTCCGGTCTTTTGGTGCCGGTGAGTACCTTCAAATAATCACTGAAGGCCACTCCCCCCTTCTCTGAGTCTATGCTCATCTTTACAGCAGTGGCATCCTCCGGCCAGTCCTCTCGTGTAAAGGTAAAGGGTTTCTGTTTGGTTCCTTTGGACGCCATGGTGGGTTAATCAGTTTCTTTTATTAAATTTAATTACACTATTTTGTTATTTCTGTTGCTTGTGTCAGATTTGAGCAAGAATGATTGCTCAGCTCCTCCAGTTCCTTTTGCTGGATGTTGCACTGTTCTCGCGATAACTCGTGTTATAACTGATTTTTCCCCCAGGTTTGCCCAGTGGTGGGAGTTGTTTCTCTCTTTGGCTCCCGGGAATCCTGTGGTTCCCCGGAGTTGTTTCTGTTTTTATTTTGTGGGATTCGATTCCCGTGGTTCTCCGGCGTTGCTTCTCTGTTAAGCAGTCACCGGACCGGTCCCACTTCCCGTTTCCCGTGGGATTAGTGGTTTTCGGATATTTATTATATACCTTTCCGGATACCCGTATATTTCAGTTTAGGTTGGCATACCCTCTTCGGTCTGTCCATCCACTCAGTGTTGGTCCGATTAGTCCACTCACTGATTTATGTGTCACTTTTTCAGCGTGTATTTTCGAATTTTTCGATTATTTCCTGTTGTCGACCATGGTCCTGTTTAGGTACTTAGGTGTCTCTGTTGCTGCTGTTGCTCCCTTATACTGGAGCCAACAGTCGCTGGGGTCGGTCTTCCTTGTGCTGCAGACACTGGATATCCTTCTCCCTGTTTTGCCTCTCTGTGCCTCCATTTTCTGGCAGTCTTTCGATCTCGTCGGCGCCTTGGCCGATCGATCTCTTTCTGCTCATGGTCATCAGCACTCAGCTTGATTTTAAAATCATGCCATACCCCGGGTCTACTAGTGATTACTAGTTGAAGTAGTAGTGATATGCAAATTGTGAGCTCTAGTGGTTAGTCTATCTGCTACAGGAACATTATGGAAAAAAAAACTTTTCTGGAAAATTTCCATTTTCATGCGCATTGTTCGCGCGACTACTCTCAAAAAATCTGTGGGCAATAAGAACGCCTCTTATAATTAATATGCGACCATAATTTAACGGTCTTAAACGGTCATCTTTGTCCTCAAAACGATTGTCCTCAAAAAGTGTCCTCAACGACTTTGTCCTCAACAGACTGTCCTCAACCATTATGTCCTCAACAATTATGTCCTCAACGTTTTGTCCTCAACCTCAACGTTGAAGTCATAGAGGTTGAGGACAAAACGTTGAGGACATAATTGTTGAGGACATAATGGTTGAGGACAGTCTGTTGAGGACAAAATCGTTGAGGACACTTTTTGAGGACAGTTTTGACGACAGTTTTGAGGACACTCTGCGTACTCGTATAGCCGTTAAAGTGGATATTCAACAAAAAACAGCCGTTAAAAATTACTTCAATTTTATTGCGCGCAACGCGCATGAATATGGAAATTTTCTCAAAAAAACTTTTTTCCATAATGTTCCAGTTCTAAGAGCTCTCCAGATCGGCGATTCTATCGGCTTGCCGATTGTTTTTATCCTTATCCTTAATCCAGTCCCGTGTATACTCGCGACTATATTTTGGTGCACGGCATAGCACCACCTTGTACTAGACAGTTACTGGAGGCTTAGGTCTGTATCCCTTTTGCAACTTTCCACACAGGAGCCTTAGCATAGCATTTTGAATATCTTTAGTACACTATTCAATATTCCCCCTTGTTCTATTCTACAGTTCCTCCATCTATATCTTACCACACTGTATAGCTTATTATAGTATGGATCTGCTCAGATCTGGGTACTATGTAGATGTGGTACAAATCCTACAGAAGGGCCTGACATCCTGTCTAGCATCCTGTTTAGCATCCCCTCTTCTATTCTACAGTTCCATCTTTCTCCTGTTAGTAACATACTGTATATCTTGTAATAAAGGGCTGGTGCTAAGAGTTGGGGCATGTAGATCTGTTACAAATCCTACTGGTAGGGCAAAGCATCCTGTTTAGTATCCTCCTTCAATTTTAGTTCCTCCATCTATATCTTAGCACCTTCTTGTATATCTTCAATATAGAACTGCTCAGATCTGTGTAGTATGTAGATCTGGTGGTACTAATCCTACTGGAAGGGCCCATCATCCTGTCCACTAGTAGCATCCTGGTGTTTAATATCCGCCCTTCTATTCTACTACAGTTCCATCTAGTATCTCCTGTTAGCATAGTACTCCTGTATAACTTGTAATAAAGGGCTGGTGCTACTAAGAGTTGGGGTTTGCAGATCGTCTGGTACAAATCCTACTAGAGGGGCCCAGCATCCTGTCTAGCATCCTGTCTAGCATCCTGTCTAGCATCCTGTCTAGCATCCCCCTTTCAATTCTACAGTTCCATCTATAGTATCTTAGCACCCTTAGTGGTGTATGTTTTTCATGTAGAGCTCCTCCTCCTAAGAGTTTGGGTATGTAGATCTGCTGGTACAAATGCTACTAGTGTTGGAAGGGCCCAGCATCCTGTCTAGCACCCTGTTTAATATCCCCGCCCCTTCTATTCTAGTTCTACAGTTCCTCCGTCTATATCTTAGCACACTGTATAACTTATAATATGATAGATCTGCTTGTCAGAGCTGGGGTATGTAGATCTGGTACAAATTCTACTGGAAGGGTCCTTCATCCTGTCTGGCATACAAATTCTACTGGAAGGGTCCATCATCCTGTCTGGCATTCTGTTGAATGTCCCCCTTTGCTCTATTTTACATTTCCATCTATCTCCTGTTAACACACTGGTGTGTATCTCATCATCATAGTAGTAGTAGTAGTATAGAGCTGCTTGCCAGAGCTGGGGTATGTAGATCTGGTACAAATCCTACTGGTAGGGCCTGGCATCTTGTTGTAACCCTGCTGCTATAAAATGTACCAGATGGGCATATACTACATCACCATACCACTGAGATCATACCTTATAAGCACCATACTACTACTCCTACTACCAATACCAATACCACTTTGATATCAAGTTTTTTCTTCTTACTACTACTAGTGCTTTGTTCACATGTAGAAATTCCAACTGATCTTGGATGCTATTATCCCAGAAACCAAGCAAACAATGCAAAACAACTCCCTTGCCCCTGCAAAGCGACAAATAATAACAGTAATAATGTAATAGTACTAGTACTAATTGCGAACGGGCAAGGAATTGTTGATGAAACACCGTCGTGCTCTACGGTACGCAGTAATTACGTACCGTAAGTGTTGAGTGTGATAGTCTTGAAATTCTACGGCCATCCGAACACAATGAGTCCATCGACATTGTTGCTAGTGCACCGCGTACCAACCACAAGAACAAAACCAAAATAATAAATAATAATAATAATAATAGAAGTCGCATACAGTAATCGATACGTGTCGATTAAAAGTTCGAATAATACTATATTCTTCGCACGGTTTGAGCAAGGGCGCTCTGGAACCTGGTGATGCAGTTGCGTTTTTCAAACCGTTCACCAGCCACCTTCCCAATCCTCTCATCTTTGTTTCACCAGAAACGCTGATGAATCACAACAACGATTTGAAAAGTATTCCGTGCACATCGACCATTGATCGACGAGCGGCATCACGAAGGATTCATTCATTCATTCACTCATTCCTTTCGTTTTGATTGGATTTGGGTTACGACGACATAGCGTTGGCCCGTTCTTCCGCGAATTCGTAGTGCATGTCGTTTACGTCGATGGAGTGGATCTTGACGAATCCATCCTTGGTCATGTGGTACAGGTTGTTGATTCCTCCCGAGGCCGCGTCGCGGTGGGCGGCGTGGTAGATGGCCCGCTTGCCCAGATCGATGGCCTCCTCCACCGTCAGGTCGTCCCGGTAGTGGTTGTCCAGGACCCCGTAGGCGTAGGTCGACCCGCTGCCCACGGAAAACATCTTTCCCTTGAGGCGGGTTCCGTCGTCGTCGACGTAGTAGAGCTGTGGGCCCTTCTCGTCCCAACCGCAGACCATGGTGCCCATCGACAATCCGTATCCCCGGTAGTCTCTCATGACATTGGCCAGGAGCTTGGAGGCCGACGCCACGGAGATGCGGCGGCCGTTTCGGAGCTCGAAGAGGCGGCACTCCATCCCGAGGTTGCGCTCCCAGAAGGAACAATCCGCGGCGCCACCGGCCATCGTTCCCAACAAATAGGGGTTGATTTCGATCACCTTTTGAACGGTCCCCGAGGAGATGTAGTTTCCCATGGTGGAACGAGAATCGACGCTAACGATGACACCTCCCTGGAACTTGAAGGCGAGGGTCGTGGTTCCCTTCATGAACTTGACGTCCTGGCCTTCGTCTCCCCTTCCGCACACCGAGGCGAAATTGTTGCGACAGTACCAGGCGGGCTATCGTTGCGATTGTGGATGTATCCAGGAGCGGGATAAATAAATGAAATTGTGAGTCAATCCACGAATGCGGGGTGTCGTTCCGAATTCAATTCAATTCAATTCAAATAATAATAATGATAATAATAATGATAAAAATGGTTGCAGACCGGAACAAGCAGATTGCGCACAAATAATAACGACGACAACAACAAGACAACAACAACAGAACTCTTCGCGAGACCCTCAACCCAACACAATACGGATCAATCGTCGAATGATCGATCGATGATTCGAAAAAAAAAACATACGTTGGAAACATTTGGAATATCGAATTGGGCCGGAGCTCCCATCGTCATTGCGGTCAACGGAGCCATGGGGTCGGCGTTTCGTTGTCTCCGGGCCTTGCGGCTTCCAATGTCGAGTATGTCGTTGCCGACGGGAACCAGTGAGGCAAAATCTGTCATTGCGTTAACGATATATTGTTGCTTGTTGCTTGTATCGTTCTTTGCTCTGTTGTTGCTTGTTGCTTGTTGCTTGTTGCTTGTTGCTTTTGATGCTTGCTTGTTGATGGTTGGGTCGGTTCCGTTTGTCGCAATTCGCTTTGTGTTGGAAGATGTCGAGAAGAGGGTTGCTGTCGGATGCCGGGTTGTGTAAGCTGAATGCGACTCGAACAATACTCGTAACAGATAAGCTTACCGTACGAGTAAGTACAAGTACTCGTACCGGTACCAGTAGGAGTAACCTTACCGGTACGGTAAGTTACCTTACGGGTCGTTGTTCGACCCCCTCTCGAAGATCGAAACCGAAGCGAAACGAACGTCGTATAAGTATGTATGCCTCTTAACCATCGTAACTAAGGGGGTTAGTGGAGTTGTGATCTGGTTTTCGGTCAAACCCGTCGTTGATACGGTAAGATCGAAATGCATTGTTTGTTTTTTGTTTTTACTGTACAAGTACGAGTACAGTAATTATTTATTACTGTAACCTTAACCATTAAAAAAGAGTGGGTTGATTACCGTACGTACGATATTTCTACGATTTCTAAAATTACAAAATTTCCACCGTTCTCAAACATGAAAATTCTAACCGGCAGAACCGTACCTTAACCTTACGCGTTGGTACGTAACAATCCACAGCGTTACACTAATGATAAAGATAAGGTAAGTTACGTAAGGTTACTGAGTGATTCCCGAAAACGTGTTTTGCCGACGGCATTTGTACCATCCAAAATGACAATACAGTAAGATTATGCGACATTCAAAATGAAAATACTTACGATTTTCAAATTTTCGAGCATTCGAAAGAACAATTTTCTTCCTCAATGCATCTGTTCCTTTTTCAGTAGCGAGGCCCAGCTGGCAGCTGGGCCTCGAACACCTTCGTGGGAAAGCCGACGGCACCATCACCACCAAGCTGACGATCGCTCCGCGCAACGATCCGCCCTAGCGGGACCGCATCGACGCGAAACAAAACAAAACAAAAGAAAACAAATTATGGAGGCATTATATAAGTTGAGGCAACAATCTGTTGTTGTAACAACAGAAACATGAGTTGAATGGATTGCTATAGTAATAATATTAATAATAATAACAATGCTCGTCGTCGTTCTATTGCGAATACCAGACCGGGAAATGCTTCCTTTTCTTCGGAACAGACAACCTTCACAAATAAAATTGCCGCTCTTGCATGATTATTTCTCCAACTCCTCCTTCTCCGGAGAGCTGCTGCCATCGTGGTTATCGTCGTTGATATCCTTGTCTATCTCTCCTTCCTCCAGTCGTTTTTCATCGGTGGAGTATTCGTCCTCGTCCTCGTCGTCGATCAGGACTTTTGTGTAAACGTACGACACCGCCACAACAATGCACAAAAAGGTGCCCATGATCTCCCAGAAAGCGCCCTTCAGATTGGCATCCGCGCTGTCGGCAAAGATCGCCTGGTCGATGGCCATCCCGGAATGGATCTGGAACCGGCCCAGAAATAGGAGCTCCAGACCCAGCATCTGGTGCCAGATTTCCCACCCGCGGCGGGTAAGGGATTTTTCCGCGCCCTTTTCGGGGTTGCGGGGCCGAAACACCCCGCTCACCACCTGGAAGGCCGCCAGCAAAAAGACCACCAGGCCGACGAACCGGTGCGGGTGCAGGCTGGACGCAAAATGGGTGCGGGGAATCCCGGTGTTCTCCGAGTTGATGGCGGCCACCCCCAAGAAAAAGGCGAGCATCGTAAAAAAGCCCGTGGCAAGGTTCAATCCGTAGTAGAGTTTCAGCCACAAGCCCCCAAAGTCCTCCAGCCAGAACCGGAGGACGGCGACCGCAATGGCCAGGGGCGCAGAGACTCCCCAGGCAAAGGTGGCGCACACGCCGTGCGCCTTCCACAGGCTTCGGTTGCGCGTCTCGATGACAAAGGTTGCTCCTACCAAAAACAGCTCGCCTTCTGTGTCCGCCAGCGCTGCTGCGACCAATCGATGCTGTTTTGTTGAGTCTATGTACCCAAATGCATGCTCCACTGACTGATACACCTTTTCTCCTTTCGTCAACGCAAACACCAGCGCCTCTTCCTCCATCATGCTCTCGTCATAGACCTCGTCAAGTGCACTTATGCCTGCCTCATCAAGCCCCAACAAGCATGTTTCGGCAGCATATCCGTCCTGGATTGCGAGCGCTGCGAGCTCCGTTCCATCATGCGCTAATGGCGCTCTAACGTGTCTGCCCGAACGTGTTACTGCCCGGATTACTCGTGTGTCCGCCTCGCTGCTGTCTGTGGTCTCGCTTCCGTCCGTTGACTCTGTCTCGCTTCCGAACAGTGGCTGCTCGGCTTCAAAATCCACTACCTCTGTGTGTATTGACGTGTGCTCCGTGCTTTCCTCACTGCTCTCACTCGCATCTGATGCTACTGATTCTTCATCCATTCCGGTCTCCATTTCAATAGCCACTCCTGGCAAACTGTCCGGTTTATAATACATGCGCCCTAACCATTGGACATCTCTCGAGTGGATTGTTTTCTTAGTTTTAGGATCATACATAACGTAGCAGTCTCTCGCATGGTTCTCTGAATAGTGTACAAACAAACATACCTTGCCACGTGCCTTTACCTTTGCTGTGCCTCGTTTGTATGTCTTTACTACGCCGGCCATTCCCGCCACCTGTATATTGTTGATCCATTTAGGCAATTCGCCATATAAATGCTCGTGTCGCGTCATTTTCTTCCCGTGGACGTCTACCACTGTCAGCATGTCGGTCTGCGCTGCCCACTTAAGAAAATGGGTGAACAGTGTGTATCGGTACCTATCCGGCACATTTGCGGCCGCCAATGCTGCACGTGTCTTTCCACATAAATGGTACAATTTGGTCTCTACTCGAGAATTTCGCTGAGGTGTTTTCGCTGTATATTCGAACTGTGTGTCCATCTTCCATTCTTTGCCATTGAGTACTGCCTCAAATTTGTAGTTCTCCCCGCCGTCATCACAGCGTATGTACTCCGGTTGTTTCCCATGTCTTTTGAATCGGTGAAGCTCGGTACAGAAATCATCAACAAATCCTTTCTTGATTCGGTACCATCCAAGAATAGTTCCCCCTGTTAGATACTCGACACCCACTGTCAGACAGTTGTTGTATGGAAATACCACCCCTCCTGTCTTTGGTTCCTTGAGGGACAATCCATCGACGTACCATTTCTGACCAATTTTCGAAATTTGTTGTGTCTCCCCACTTCCTACTAAGTCTACCTGCTTTGCCTTACCAATTGCGCATGCCTCACATGTGTGCCATACCCCGGGTCTACTAGTGATTAGAATAGTAGTGATATGCAAATTGTGAGCTCTATCAGTTAGTCTATTGCTATCGGATTGAGAGGCCATCTCCCTATTGGCGATACGGACGCTCGCTAACAATCGTAATTCATCCTTATCCTTAATCCAGTCCCGAATGGACTCGTGACTGTATTCCGGTGCACGGCATGCTCCCCCATGGTACTGTTACAATTACTTCTTCAACTCAATGCTATCCCTGCAGTAATAGGGGTGCACTCTCCTGATGTTAGCCCGGTCGGTTATAAAGGGAGCAGTTTCAATAGTTACAGTTCCATTATCATGGGCCTTGAGTACCTTGTAAGGTCCTTGCCGTGGGAAGGATAGTTTTGGAATAATGCCCTTCCTTTTCAGGGTGACATAGTCTCCTTCTTTATAGACATGGGGGATCCTCTTCTGGTTCTCCCTGATGTTGCTCTTGTGGATGCTTTGCTGTTTCCTTGCTTGGATTGCTTCCCAATCCCCTGGGAAGTTCACCGGCATGAACATGTCTCGACCAAACACCAGTTGCGCTGGGGAGTACCCCAGGGTGGTATGGATGGCGCTTCTGATAGCATATGCTGCCTTGGTGGTGAATTCCTCAAAGGGTCCTTCTCGTGGAGGTCCCTGTTTTCCAGGTTGGAGACTGAGCGTATGCTCTGTTCCATTCTCTTTTCCCCCGGGTGCACCAACATTGTGTGGTACCAATCCATCACTCGTTGTTTGAGTTTGGCGGGAATCAGGATCTTGCCTTCTTTGTGGATGAGACTGAAACCTTCCACATGTTTGGTGGTCAGGCCTTTGTCTTTTTCCAAAGCATTCATGATTTTCGTGTCCTTCTGCTGGTAGAACTGAATCATGTCCGGAGCAAGTGGGAATGCACTATTGCCCTGGAATTCTTCCGGTGCTTCTCCAAGTGGGACTAGGAGTTGCCGGAGGTGCGCTTCCTCATCCGCGTAGGTGAGGGGCTTATTTGGTGGTAGCCATTCCACCGTATCTGCTGGGTCATCTGTGATGTCCAGTCGGGACAGAGCATTTGCTGCAGCATTTTCTTTGCCAGCAACATTCTTGGCTACCGGGTGGACATCTGCTGATACAATAGGTTCAGGTGGTCCGTGTGAATGGTTACATCTTGTCCTCGTAGGATTCCTCCGAACGCTTTTAAGCCTTCCACTGTACCCAGGAGTTCTTTTCCCCCGACAGTGTAGTTGAGCTGCGCTGAATTCAGTTTCCTCGTGTAGAAACCAAGGGGTTTGCCTTCTTGGCATACCATGGCTCCCGGTTGCCGGTCACTGGCATCTGAGTAGAGATGAAATGGTTTCGTAAGATCCGGGAATGCGAGTTTCGCTTCATCTGCGAGCATCCTCTTCGCCTCCATGAAAGCTTTCTGCTCTGCTGGTCCCCAGTACCAATTTGTTTTGCCCTTCTTGCCCGCAAGCTTGTTGAGGGTGGGAGCGGCGCTTCCACATGTCCCTGTAAAAATTGGCCATCCAAGGAACATCTTGAGTTGCTTGGTGTTCTTGGGGGGTTCCAGGCGCTTCATCGCCTCCAGTTTCTTTGGCTGGGGTTGAATGCCCTCTGTTGTTAGTAGAAAACCCAAGTACTCCACTTCTTTTTGCATGAAGAAGGATTTTCTACGGTTGGCTCAAAAGCCAGCGTCATCCAGTCTCTGTAGGACTGTATCGATTTTGTCGAGGTGATCCTGCTCAGATTCCCCCTCTCGTTGGATGATTAAGATGTCGTCGATGTAGACGAGGACATAGTCCAGGTCGCCGAGTAGGTTCATCATGACGGACTGGAAGATATCCGGTGCGCATGCAATCCCCATAGCCAATCGCTTGTAGGCATACTTCCCCCATGGCAAGATGGTAGGGCAGATTTGCTGGCTCTCCTTGCAGATGGGAATGGTGTAGTACCCTTGGGATAAGTCCAGTGCCGTAGCAGACTTAAATTTCTGTAGTCTTTGGATGGTTTCCCCAATGCGTGGTAGGGGGAACGGCTTTCGTTGAATGGCTGCATTCATCTTCCGAAAGTCCGTAAGGACTCGTATGTCCCCTGTCTTTTGGGTTGACAGAACGTCGGTGATGCCCATGGTGAGTCATCATCATGTGGAAGTTTCTCCAGGACTCCAATGTCACAGAGCCTGTTGATTTCCTTCCGAAGTGCTTGTTCAAAGGCATGGGGTACTGAATAGTACCTCTGCCTGACCGGTTTAACCCCTGGTTGGAGTTCAATAGATACCGGTTTAACGTCCATTTGGATCGGTCCTTTGGTTGATTGTTCGCGATCGTTCCTTTGAATCGTATCGCCTGGAACAACACGTACGTCGATTGTTTATGTGTTTTGATTTTGGGTGTATTTGCAGCAGTCGACTGGAGGTTCATATTTTGTAACTCCAGAGCACCTCTGTGGGTGTTGTTTCTCAGTTTTGCGGGATCGCTCTGGTTTATTTAGAGCTCCCTGTGGACTGGTTGGTTGTCCGGAACAAGGTTGGCCTTGTTGTTGCTGCTTTACCCTATCGATGATCGATCGATTGTTTTGGTTTGCTACAGCAACTATGCCGTCGCACGGATCATTAATCGGAGTTAATAGACGCCGTCACACTGGGATCGGTTGTTGCCGTCGTTCATCGAACGGTCTTTAGAACAATCTTTTTCCACGTAGCGTTCTTGTCGCCGTCGTACTGGACCGGTCGATTTCAATTGATTGTTTTGTTCTTCGAACGGCATCTTTCTGACGTTCGTTATTTTGTCGACCATGGACCTATCGAGGTCCCTAGGTTCTGTTGTTGCTGCTGCTCCATCTCACTATGGTGTTAACTGCAACTGTTCTGTTTCCATCGTTTGTCAAACGCTTGGAGTTATTGGCGCCGTAGCGCTTTGGTTGTTTCTTGCGGACTTCGCGTCGCGATCGGAGGTTTTCCGTTGTGGCTCATAGCCTTTGGTGTACTGCATGTATGCCATTGTTCCCACCTGCAGTGAGTGTTCTGTATCTCCTCTGCAGAGTGAAGAGAAGAGAAGAGAAGAGAAGAGTGGTTTTGTGCCACCTGTGGAGCTTGTACAACTCTCAGTCGGTAGTATTCCACATCCTTCGCCTCCACGAAAGCATGTAGCTCTTCGCGTTCCGGCATATTGCGCTGTATCAGTCAGCTGCTGCCGTCGTTTCGCTAGATCGGTCAGCTGCCTATGCGTTGTCAGCCGATTGGGCTTGCAAACGCTCTTTTCTAACTTTCGTTATTTTCTTTTCATGTGTCAACCATAGTCCTGTCGAGGTCCTTGGGTCTCTCTGTCGTTGCTGTTGCTCCATCTAATGGTGCCAACCGCAACTTTCCCGTGTCCGTGTCGAACGAATGGAATTATTGTTTGCGATCGTTTGTCGTCGAATTGCATCGTCACCATCACATGGTTGTGATTGGGGGTAGCTATCGCCGTAGCGTTCAAATCTATTCCGGTGTTTGTCAAACGGTTGGATTAATGTCATGTTGCCGTCACGCGGTCGTTCGTCAAACGATTGGGCTTTCAAACGGTCTTTTCTGACGTTCGTTATTTTTCTTTGTTGACCATGGTCCTGTCGGGATCCTTGTGTCTCGCTTGTTGCGGCTGCTCCATCTAATGGTGCTAGCTGCGACTGGGATTGACGTTGCCCCGTTTTATCCCGGTTTCTTGCCGTTGTTCCTGGAACGGTCTTCCTTATTGTTGCCGCCATCACGCTGGATCGGACGGTTATTTGGTTGTGTTGTTCTTCGAACGGCATCGTTCTTCTGTTTTGCGGCAGCATGCTATCCCATCGGATCAGTCATTTTGCCGTGTGGAGTTGCCAGCATCCCGCTGCTGAGGGAGCTTGCTGCAACTGCTCCATACCTGGTATGGTGATTGGAGTTTATTTATTATCGCCGTAGCGTTGTTGTCGCCGTAGCGTTGTTGTCGCCGTAGCGTTGTTGTCGCCGTAGCGTTGTTGTCGCCGTCCCACTGGGTCGGTCGATTTCGATTGTTTTGTTCTTGTGACCTGGTTCGGCGTAGCAGGACCGGCCTAGAGTCATTTGGACAATAGAGAGTGCTTCGTTGGAGAGGACCCTCTGGAGGACGTCCAGTTTCTGGTCTCCTTGGAGTTTGTCATTGCCAGCAATTTTCTGGTCAAAGTCTCTTTTCCAGATGATAAAGAGTTCCGGTCTTTCAGTGCCGGTAAGGACTTTCAGGTAGTCGCTGAACGCGACTCCTCCCTTCTCACTTTCAATGTTCATTTTCACGGTGGTGGCATCTTCCGGCCAGTCCTCTCGTGTAAAGTTAAAGGGTTTCTGTTTGGTTCCTTTGGACGCCATGGTTAATCAGTTTTATTTAGTTAAATTAGTTACTTTAGTTTGTTATCTGTTAATTTTATTGTGGAAATGAGCAGGAGTGGTTGTCCCAGTTTTTGCTTCTAAATTTGGTTTCCACGCGATAACTCGTGTAGTAGCTGATTTTGCTAAGATTTGCTCTCATCCATCTTGGTGGTGGGAGTTGTTTCTCTCTTTAGCTCCGTTCTCTGGAGTTGTTTCTGTTTTTATTTCGTGGGATTCGATTCCCGTGGTTCTCCGGCGTTGCTTCCCTATTAAGCAGTCACCGGGCCGGTCCCACTTCCTGTCTCCCGTGGGATTTAGTGGTGTTTAGGTATTCATTATATACCTTTCCGGATATCCGTATACTTCGGTTTTGGTTGGCATCCCCTATTTGGTCTGTCCATCCACTCAGTGTTGGTCCAATTAGTCCACTCACTGGATTATGTGTCACTTTTTCGACACTCATTATTTTCGATTATTTCTTTGTTGTCGACCATGGTCCTGTTTAGGTCCTTAGGTGTCTCTGTTGTTGCTGTTGCTCCCTTCTTTGGGCGCCAACAGTTGCTGGGGTCGGTCTTCCTTGTGCTGCAGACACTGGATATCCTTCTCCCTGTTTTTGCTTCTCTGCGCCTCCATTTTCTGGCAGTCTTTCGGTCTTGTCGGTCCCTAGGCCGATCGGTTCCTTTCTGCTCATGGTCGTCAGCGCTCAGCTTGATTTTAAAATCATGCCATACCCCGGGTCTACTAGTGATTAGAATAGTAGTGATATGCAAATTGTGAGCTCTATCAGTTAGTCTATTGCTATCGGATTGAGAGGCCGTCTCCCTATTGGCGATACGGACGCTCGCTAATCGTAATTCATCCTTATCCTTAATCCAGTCCCGAATGGACTCGTGACTGTATTCCGGTGCACGGCAATGTGGCGTCTTTTCCCTCCAGCATCCAACCCAGATGCTTGGCTGTTTCTTTAGTGCTGCGTATATTCGCATGGCCACACTGCTCGTGTGCTTGTTGCACAGTAATTGTGGTTGGTTTGGTTACCAGCGCCATCTCCTTCTGTCGATCATCGTTTCTCCGGTCGATTCTTACTGCCCAAAGCTTACCTTCCTTCAAGTGTATTGGTATGTCAAAGTGTAGTGTTTGCTTACCTTTGTACAGGTGTATTCCGGATTTGTCTCCTGTCATGGTCCAACCATTGTCGGTTAGTTTGGTTATGGAACAAAGGTTGAATTTAGATCCACCATATCTGCAGTCCATCATGCGGATTAATGTGGTGGTTCCCTTCGGTCCCCGTACTATCCCTGGTATATCCACTATAGCCACTGCTTGCATCTTATTCCCACTCGCGTCCATGGAGTGATTTGCAGTCTTTAGTCGTGCGTTAGCATTCTTAGAAGGAATCGAGCCTACCCGGCTATTCGTGATGTGACACGTTGCTCCTGTATCTGCGATCCATATATACGGTGAGTATAGGGATTCCGACGCCGAATTTGCCGTAAGTGCCTTAATGTCCCCTTGAGTGTTCAGCATTGCGTATTCTTCGCACCCTGCGAACTCGTCATTCCCGGGTCTATATGTCCGTTGTGCTTCGGTTGGCCAATCGTTCGGCACGTCTTGTTCGAGTCTGTCGGTCCAATGCCGAATTGCATAGGTTCTGCGTGTGTGTGACTCCAGTTGTTCTGCCGCATGTATATATTGCGGCATGGATATCAACATGTCACTGTCAGTTCCGGCTGGCACTGCTTTGAGTCTCATACTCCAGCCCTTCAACTGTCCGTTACTATCCAACAATTCCGTGACTGCTTGTACTTCTCCCAATATTGGTCTATTGTATGTATGTGCTGGCGCACGATACCATCCCTTACGATTCATTTTTGTTTGTTTCTTGCGCGCCTGCGTGTTGATCCCGCACGTCTTCCTGGTGTGCTTAGGTGTCACGCAGCATTTGTTTTGTTTCTTGCGCTCCTGCCTGTTCATGTGGCAGTCGTTCTTGGTGTGTTTAGGTCTTGGACAGTGCTGACACGCGCTGTTGGTATGTGCCTTTTGCCTTTGACTTGGTTTAATCGTGTGTTTGCGTCCACGATTGCTTCTTTTAGGTCCACTTGCTCTGTTGCCATTCCCGTACATTGTCTGTACATTCTGTACTGCTTTCTTGCCTTTTCTTTTCTTTCCCTTGTTTCTACTCCTGTTTACCTTGTTGCGGCGCCAGCTCATTTCTCCTGGTTCAGTCAACTCAGTAACCTCTGACACGATATCTCCCACCACTACACCATGGTGCTCTCGACATGGTACACACTGGTCGATTCGAGCTAATGCTAGCTCGGATCCGATCGACAATGCCGCAATCTCGTTGGTTTGTTTGCCTTTCACGCGTTTCGGTTTCTTTTCGGGGTACTTGTCCCAGCAGTTTGGTTTGGCGTGTCCTTTCTTTCCGCAGTGGCTGCACTTCTTTAGTTTTGGGCAATCGCGTTTGATATGTCCAGGTTTTCCACAGTTGTAACATTTCTTCTGACCATGACCATGATCTCCAGAAGTTTTGTGGTCGATCTTGTTCCCGTCGTAATCATACTCGTTCGAAGTTAAACTGTATGATTCCACTTGACCTTTGTTCTTGTTTCGCTCATTCAACGCCTTCCAGAGTGTGATCATTGCCTGCTTTATCTCGCGAACTTTCGGTGCGCCATTGTGTTCCTTCAGTGCTTCCTCTCGTTTACGAATCAGAGTCTGCTGATACAAGTCCGGTGCCTTTGTGTAGATTAACACTAACTTTTCTTCGTCTGTAATTCCTTGGGTTCGGTCCGCATACTTGAGCTCAATTTTGGCCAATCTCGCAAAGAAGTCCCTTGGATTTTCTTTGTTCTTCATGGTAAGTTGCGCCATTTCCCTGCGTTGATCGAATAGAGCTGTTGCCGGATCTCCTCGATACTCTGCGAATAGATCTTGGATGATAATGTGGGCTTGTCCAATCGGCCACTCTTTGGTAACCGACGCATGCACCATGGCCAAACAGTTAATCATCTCACCTTTTGCAAACGCAATCTGCATTGCTGACACTGCCAGTCTGTTCTTCAGAATGGCTTCCTTGTTGGCCTCGGAATGCTTGTTGCCCTCGTCTTCTTCCTCCTTGTCCGGCATGTCCTTGTGCCGGTCTTCTTTTAGAACTTCGATAAAGTCCTTCTGAGCTGCGTATGCTCTCAAATAAGCCCACCAGCTTGCGAATCCATCCTCACTGTCCACACTAAATGTCGGTACGTCTACCTTTATGGACTTCTGTTTGGTTTCACCCATGCTTGTGGTTTGTTACTTACTTTGTTGCTGATGGCTTATATGGATATTCTGTATGTATTTGATTCTTTTAACTCGTTTTCCAACGCTTACAACTCAAGACGTTCTTCGAAGAATGTTGAGATGGTTGAAATATACGGGTTAATAGAAGTGTTACTTTATTGGATTCTATCTTTTACAAAATATGAGCCAGGTATTCTCCTCCAATAATCCCAACAATTGTTCTAACAACCATTGTAAATCACTCCTAAACCTCTTCCTGTGATAAACTCGCCAATATCTCTTTTGTCACTGCTCTAAGTACCTTCAGTTGGGGACACTGAATATTTGTCCAACTGTCTTGTCTTCATCGCAGATTCACCATATTTGTGTCCTTACTATTGACTTCGTGAGCTTGAAATATTTGCTAGTTTGCACCTCTTGCCATCTGTTTTAGTGCTTTGCGTGTCTTCTCCTTCGCACCACATTTCTTCTCCTTTGAACTGTGTTTCCTTCATTATTTCGTCTGTCCGTTCTTCATTTGACTACTTTGTCTCAACAGGTCACGGCGGTCGCGGTGGCTCCGTTGGATTGGGTGGTTTCGGCTGGCTCGGGCTCGGGCTCGGGTTCTTCGACGTCCTTGTCCGTGGATACAACCTCGGATTCGGAATCGGTTTGCGATTCGGTGTCGGACTTGTCGGCGTCCTCTTCCGTAGCAACTTCTTCGAATTCCGGTTCTGGTTCCGGCAGCGGGGGAGCTTCCAGCATTATGCCAAAGGCCTCTCGCTTGGCGTGATAAAAGAACTGATTCCCACTGCCCATGGCTGCGAGCAAGATGTTGGAACCGAGCACAATCGTCTGCTCGCCCTCTTCCTCCATGATCTTTGTGAATCGCATGGTCGTGCTTCCGTTCTCCTGGACGATCGAGGTACCAATGAGTGTCTGCTTCGCCGGCGGCATGGGAAGGACTCCCGACATGTCGTAGGAGGACATGCTGTATTTCAAGACCTCCCTGGTGTTGGGAAAACCAATCACCGCATTGGCACCCATCATCTTCCCGTTGCTGCTAAAGCCGATGGCTACCCAGGACGATTGGGGGATCGTATAGATCATCGTGATGGTGTCCTGTCCTCCCGCGCGGAAATCGGCCCGATTCACAACGTATTGCAGGGTCGTGCCCGCCAATTCGCCTCCCAGTCCCACGGTCGTGAGGCCCAGGGGAGGAAATCTCTGCCCGGTCGCGCCCAATGCCAACGAGGCGAGGGCGAGGAGGAGGTATGTTGCTGCCTTGTTCGGAAGAGCAGAGAGAAACATGATTGCCGATTCCAATCGTGTGAATTGTGATGTATTCTATTGTATTCTTGTTGTTGGGTTCTTGTATTGTTTTTCCTCGTTTTTTTTGTCACCTGTCCATGGATGTTAAGGTTACTGGACGAGGGTTCCCAAAGGTTCGAAGAGCTGTAAACCCTCGAGCTTGTGACGGCTGGTGATTCGAAAAGAAGTTTTCGATTTTTGATTTTCGATCGACCGATTGTCGATTGTCGATTACTACCGGTACTACTCTTGTTGGAGAGTAACTGTGGTGTTTTAATGTTACCACCAGCAAAATTATGAGCTACTGCTTGCTGCTGCTTTTTTTTTTGTTCTGCTGCTGTTTGCTGCTATTTGCTGTTGTTTTCTGCTGTTTGCTGCTGTTTGCTGGAGTGGATCAATCGATCCACTCGTGTTTTCGATTCCGGACTTTCGTGTACCGGTATGTTCGATAGGCAGACTCGTAGATCTACTAGCTAAAGAGAGGTCCAGCACCTCTGAGTCCCAGCAGTTCTTTTATACTTTGTGGCGCAGGTCGACTTCAATCCCAGGAACATGGTTGATTTTTGTTTTTTGATAAATTTCAAAAATTCCCGGTCCTCCCCACACTGAATCAGTGTCAAAGTGACACCCGGGGTCAAAGTGACACCTGGTGTCACTTTGACACTTGACACTCGCCGATACTTTTGGGGGTCAAACTGACACTGGGTGTCATTTTGACACCGGGTGTCATTTTGACACTCACAAGAGCAGTAGAAAAATACGTAGAGTGTCAAAGTGACACCCGGTATCAAAGTGACACCCGGTGTCAAAGTGACACTTGACACTCGCTGAGACTTTTGGGTGTCAAAGTGACCCCCGGTGTCAAAGTGACACCCAGCGCTGAGTGGTGCACGGGGGGCTGGAAAAATTTAAATTCTTAGAAAAAAATTAAATCAACCATGTTTCAGGAGTTGACGCGTCCGCCGACTTCAATCCCAGGAGTTCTTCTATTTTGCGGCGCCGGTCGACTTCAATCCCACCAAGTGGACGTCCAAGGTTTTCAATTGTACCTATGTTGGATATGAACCAATAGAGATGGATATAATCGATTCCCACAAGTGTTCGATACTTAAGACGTGGGAGTGATCGTAATAATAATAATATACGTATTTAAATAACTTTAATCACCAAAGGTGATACTAAATTACTCAGTCTGTATCCAGACTTTAACCTCCCCTCCATCAGAGAGTCAGGACCCCAAGTGGTAGAACGACAAAATTTTCAAACAAACCTTGAACATCAGACAGGGAAAGGAACAAAACAAGGCCCGCAAAATAGAGACTTGAGAGAAAGTGAGATGGTATGGAAGAGAGTGGTGGGATAAGACCCAGTATCAGAGGGGATGGGACATGATAAGAAGCAGGAACAGAAGACAAAACCAAGGTACAAAGTGGACTCAACCCTAAGGTCCAGTAAGCCAGGCACGTAGGAGAGCAGCCTCTCGTTGGTATGGCTGCACCGGGGGTGCAGGTGCTGCATACTGCTTCCTGGCAAGGTGGATGGTGGTTGCAAGCCACTGCCGCTTGGCAGTCAGGGTGTAGCCTTGTAGGACTTGGAAAGGGGTTTGTAAAAGGGAGTGAGACTGGGGGAGGGCACCAGCTGCACCAATGGCCAATTCAGAGGAAATGGAAGCATCAAGAGATTGGTGTTGTTCAGTGTCAAGGGTGCCCCCAGGACCATGGAGTCGTTCATTCCTATAGGTCCAAAGATCCCAAGAGGTAAGAAAGAACTGATGGATGATAGCTGTAGCCCAACGTCTGGGAGAGCGCTTGCTTCCAATGTGGGAGTAGTAATCAGCCTGGATTTGATACCAGCGAGGAGACCACCTACCAAGGAGCCAGTTGTGCCAACCAATTGTCCTCTGTGCCCTGACAGCCGTGGCAATTGCAGGGGAGTGGGATGAGGGATAAATGTTCTGGCCCTTCCGAACCCTGGTGAGAAGATCCACAATGGCAGCAACCAAGGATGGATCAGTCTGTTCAACCTCAAGCCTTTAAGACGTGGGAGTGATCAAGTGCCAGCGCTATTGGTATACAATCGAAAACCTACTACAAATAAGAAACTTGAGCAAACTGGAGCAACAAACTGGAGCAACACTAATTCATTATTTCTATTTTTGCAACTCTGCAAAAGCAAAATCCACTAAACTACCACTAGTCACAACAGTGTGCTTGCTTGCTTCGCTAACTGCATGGGCTGGGTATTGGACCTGGGGGTAGTGGAGTTGTATCGCCATCACGGCCTCTATTCAAGTAACCTTAATCTTACCATTATATCTTTTTGTTGAATGACTTCGTAGTAGAGTACATTTTAAAAGTACCTTACTAGTACTGTACAATAAGACAAGAAGTACCATATTGGGGTGTGACTGATACTAGCAGCAGTACTAGTAGTACTAAGGTTTACTTGTAGTATCATATGGTAGTACTACTAAATATGGGCCTATTTCTGTACAGTTCCGTCTATCTGTTAGCACACTGAATATCTTATAATATTATTATAAGGCTGCTAAGAGCTGGGGTATGTAAATCTGGTACAAATCCTACTGGAATGACCCAGCATCCTGCTTAACATCCTGTTCAGTATCCCACTTAGCACAGCACAGTTCCGTTTGTCAGTCAGCACCCCTTATAGATCTCCCAATATTGATCTGCTAAGAACTGGGGCATGTAGATCTGGTACAAATCCTACTAGAAGGGCCCAGCATCCTGCTTAGGATCCTGTTCAGTATCCCCCTTAGCCCAGTTTGGTTCCGTTTGTCAGTTAGCACCCTTAGCCCAGTACGGTTTGGTTTATCAGTTAGCACCCCCTACAGATCTCCCAATATTGATCTGCTAAGAACTGGGGCATGTAGATCTGGTACAAATTCTACAAACAGGACCTAGCATCCTCCTGCTTAGTAGCAGCATCCTGTGGTCCAGTATCCCCCTTAGCACAGTACAGTTCCGTTTGTCAGTTAGCACCCCCTACAGATCTCCCAATATTGATCTGCTAAGAACTGGGGTATGTACTAGATCTGGTACAAATTCTACAAACAGGACCTAGCATCCTGCTTAGTAGCAGCATCCTGTCCAGTATCCCCCTTAGCACAGTACAGTTCTGCTTGTCAGTTAGCACCCCCTACTATAGATCTCCCAATATTGATCTGCTAACAAGAACTGGGGTATGTACTAGATCTGGTACAAATCCTACTAGAAGGGTCCAGCATCCTGTGAGAAAGTCTTCCATATGGCTGATTTGTATGTCGGTAAAGGGTCAGAGTACGTAGGTACAGTACTTAATTCAATGTACTGACCATACCTTTTACTGACACCTGTAGATCTAGTACTGTGGTGTACGCACTGTACATTGTAGTAGTAGCACTGTACGCGATCATATCTTGCATGCTACGCACTTGCTACTACAGGGCTGGGTATCCGGTTATAGTACAGATTGTACACAATGACCATACCCCATAATATCAAGGTGAAATATCTTCATACACACAACAACATATTACCATATGGTACATATCAAACGCACCTCAAGGTATCAAAACTACACACATACATACATATTATGGTACCAAAACTCAATTCTATGCTCACAAGGTCCGTACCATAAGGTTACTCATGCCATCTAGTAATAGTCCTACCATACTAGTAGTAGCTACTACTTCTCAATTTGATGCTCATAAGGTCCATACTGGTAATCTTAGTACCGCACTCATGCCATCTAATATTACCATACTAGTAGTAGCTGCTACTAGTACATAAAGGCCAAACAAAATCCTTTTTGTATTTATTGATTCTAGGCTCATTCCTGCGTCTGGAAACTGGTGGTTCGCGACCCATCGTGACCCAAACAAATCTAATACTATTGCCACTGCTAGCAACCAAACCAAAATCCATCCCTATTTGAATCTAGACATGTCCCTCTAGATGAATCTAATACTACTGCCACTACTAGAGTAGTAGTACTACTAGCTGATTAAAGTACGACCGGTAATCTTACCTCATAGTAATCCACTAATAAATAATCGTACCGTACAATTTTGAACATAAAAATTACAGACTGATTCATACATACTGTACCATGTATTACGCCTGGTACCAAAACTCAATTCTATGCTCATAAGGTCCGTAACCTTACCGTTTTGTTACTCATGCCATCTAATAGTCCTACCATACCGGTACTACAAAGTACATACCAACAACACACATACATATCAAAACCACTAGAAGTACAAAATTAGAAAATTGTCATTAAAAACCAGCATTACAACTCCGACAAAAATATATTATGCCAATTTGTCATTAAAAACCACCAGTAATATTACAACTCCGACGAAAATATATTATGCCAATTGATTCAAAAACCGATGAATTAATATAGCTATTTCTCATCAAAAATAGTAAAAATATCTATTTTCATAACAAAGAATGACTTTATGTTTCTTAAGCGTTGAAATCCTACCAGCTCTACGCATATAAAACAGTAAATCTCTGTTTTTACCAAAACCCAGGGGTCATAATATAAGAAGGGGTATGCCACGATCGCTAAAAATCGGTGATTCATATTCCATGTGTGGTCCAAAATAGAAAAATTTCCCTCAGTCAATTTTTTTCTTCTCATAATTTACTGCATATCACTAGTAAAAGTGTACCTGATAAAGCAACTTACCAAGTACACTTCCAATCACTCTCCAACTTTTAAATTTGATATGCAGTTCACGTATATAGTTGAGAGTCAAGTAGTAAGTACCTTTTTCAGTTTACATCCATCTGCTGTCTGATATTGCTGATTCAAACTACCAGTGATCTGTGCCTTCCACCTGGAATATAAAATACAAAATCGGATCGTCCGTCCGTCATCCGTTTTATTTTTATTCAATTAAAAGCTTCCACTTGGAACCAAAATTTGGACCATCCATCCAAATAAATTACTTTATCTTCCATCCATCTAGAGTGAAAAGCAGTTACATATTCATAATCCCTGTAAAAAATTGGGCTAGATACAATATTCAAATATTGTTTTGTTACAATTTTTGATGGAGTTGTTATAGATTGAAGTGTAATAGTTTTTGTTAGTATTATGCAGTGAAAGTGGAAAAAAAAAATTGAGGTTGAGGGAAATTTTTCTAAATTGGACCACACATGGAATATGGAGTGCCATTTTTTTTTTACTAGTATTTGTACGTCGAACACGGGCGACGGACAGACTTCGTGGCATACCCCTTCTTATATTATGACCCCTGCCAAAACCATAGTAGCATTAGCAACCTTAACCTTCTTGTAGAACTGTGCTACAGTGCATGCTACTAGTGGTGCTTTGCCCGGGCTCCTGTAACTGGTACAAATGCTACATACAAACCCAGGTCACTTGACTGTTAGCACCCCATAGCACCTTGGAATAAGCCTGTTGCCAAGCCTGTTGCTAAGCGCTCTGCCTAGCCCACAGCCTAGCACCATGTACTAGATACTGTTGCTGCGGACTGATACCTGTAACTCTGGTACAGTTCCATACACAGGAACCTGAGCATCTTGGAGGAGGTGAATATCAGCATAGCTTGTCTTGTTGTTGCAAATACTCAACCAAGTTAATACATGAATTTTAGAGGTAAGATTTTACTAGCGATTGGGCACGCTGCAAAGTTAGCAAAGCAAATTTTGCTTTTTGCTTTGCAAAATTTTGCTTTGCCCACGAAAGCAAAAGTTTTGCTCCCACTTTGCTCCAAAACGGATAGACGGACGGACGCTCATTCGCTGGGTGAACGGAAAAAGGACAGACGCTGTGTCGACGGAAAAAGGACGGACGCTCATTCGCTGGAAAGACTCTATTAGTACTTGTAAAGGTGCTATTCAGTGTCCTATTCAGTTCATATCAGTGACTCTAGTCATTATTTGTGTGATTCCAGTGTGAATATTCCTCAACCTATGCATGGGCAACAGTATTCAAAAAGAAGTATTGAGAAATCATTCATACTTTAGATGTCACCACTGATTGATTAATATTAGGCCCTGTTCCTGTACAACCCGCTAGCAAATACCATCACATCCAATATCTGGGTGACTCTGGTCATTATTTGTGTGATTCCAGTGTGAATATTCCTCAACCTATGCATGGGCAACAGTATTCAAAAAGAAGTATTGAGAAATCATTCATACTTTAGATGTCACCACTGATTGATTAATATTAGGCCCTGTTCCTGTACAACCCGCTAGCAAATACCATCACATCCAATATCTGGGTGACTCTGGTCATTATTTGTGTGATTCCAGTGTGAATATTCCTCAACCTATGCATGGGCAACAGTATTCAAAAAGTAGTATTGAGAAATCATTCATACTTTAGATGTCACCACTGATTGATTAATATTAGGCCCTGTTCCTGTACAACCCGCTAGCAAATACCATCACATCCAATATCTGGGTGACTCTGGTCATTATTTGTGTGATTCCAGTGTGAATATTCCTCAACCTATGCATGGGCAACAGTATTCAAAAAGAAGTATTGAGAAATCATTCATACTTTAGATGTCACCACTGATTGATTAATATTAGGCCCTGTTCCTGTACAACCCGCTAGCAAATACCATCACATCCAATATCTGGGTGACTCTGGTCATTATTTGTGTGATTCCAGTGTGAATATTCCTCAACCTATGCATGGGCAACAGTATTCAAAAAGAAGTATTGAGAAATCATTCATACTTTAGATGTCACCACTGATTGATTAATATTAGGCCCTGTTCCTGTACAACCCGCTAGCAAATACCATCACATCCAATATCTGGGTGACTCTGGTCATTATTTGTGTGATTCCAGTGTGAATATTCCTCAACCTATGCATGGGCAACAGTATTCAAAAAGAAGTATTGAGAAATCATCCATACTTTAGATGTCACCACTGATTGATTAATATTAGGCCCTGTTCCTGTACAACCCGCTAGCAAATACCATCACATCCAATATCTGGGTGACTCTGGTCATTATTTGTGTGATTCCAGTGTGAATATTCCTCAACCTATGCATGGGCAACAGTATTCAAAAAGAAGTATTGAGAAATCATTCATACTTTAGATGTCACCACTGATTGATTAATATTAGGCCCTGTTCCTGTACAACCCGCTAGCAAATACCATCACATCCAATATCTGGGTGACTCTGGTCATTATTTGTGTGATTCCAGTGTGAATATTCCTCAACCTATGCATGGGCAACAGTATTCAAAAAGTAGTATTGAGAAATCATTCATACTTTAGATGTCACCACTGATTGATTAATATTAGGCCCTGTTCCTGTACAACCCGCTAGCAAATACCATCACATCCAATATCTGGGTGACTCTGGTCATTATTTGTGTGATTCCAGTGTGAATATTCCTCAACCTATGCATGGGCAACAGTATTCAAAAAGAAGTATTGAGAAATCATTCATACTTTAGATGTCACCACTGATTGATTAATATTAGGCCCTGTTCCTGTACAACCCGCTAGCAAATACCATCACATCCAATATCTGGGTGACTCTGGTCATTATTTGTGTGATTCCAGTGTGAATATTCCTCAACCTATGCATGGGCAACAGTATTCAAAAAGAAGTATTGAGAAATCATTCATACTTTAGATGTCACCACTGATTGATTAATATTAGGCCCTGTTCCTGTACAACCCGCTAGCAAATACCATCACATCCAATATCTGGGTGACTCTGGTCATTATTTGTGTGATTCCAGTGTGAATATTCCTCAACCTATGCATGGGCAACAGTATTCAAAAAGAAGTATTGAGAAATCATCCATACTTTAGATGTCACCACTGATTGATTAATATTAGGCCCTGTTCCTGTACAACCCGCTAGCAAATACCATCACATCCAATATCTGGGTGACTCTGGTCATTATTTGTGTGATTCCAGTGTGAATATTCCTCAACCTATGCATGGGCAACAGTATTCAAAAAGAAGTATTGAGAAATCATTCATACTTTAGATGTCACCACTGATTGATTAATATTAGGCCCTGTTCCTGTACAACCCGCTAGCAAATACCATCACATCCAATATCTGGGTGACTCTGGTCATTATTTGTGTGATTCCAGTGTGAATATTCCTCAACCTATGCATGGGCAACAGTATTCAAAAAGTAGTATTGAGAAATCATTCATACTTTAGATGTCACCACTGATTGATTAATATTAGGCCCTGTTCCTGTACAACCCGCTAGCAAATACCATCACATCCAATATCTGGGTGACTCTGGTCATTATTTGTGTGATTCCAGTGTGAATATTCCTCAACCTATGCATGGGCAACAGTATTCAAAAAGAAGTATTGAGAAATCATTCATACTTTAGATGTCACCACTGATTGATTAATATTAGGCCCTGTTCCTGTACAACCCGCTAGCAAATACCATCACATCCAATATCTGGGTGACTCTGGTCATTATTTGTGTGATTCCAGTGTGAATATTCCTCAACCTATGCATGGGCAACAGTATTCAAAAAGAAGTATTGAGAAATCATTCATACTTTAGATGTCACCACTGATTGATTAATATTAGGCCCTGTTCCTGTACAACCCGCTAGCAAATACCATCACATCCAATATCTGGGTGACTCTGGTCATTATTTGTGTGATTCCAGTGTGAATATTCCTCAACCTATGCATGGGCAACAGTATTCAAAAAGAAGTATTGAGAAATCATCCATACTTTAGATGTCACCACTGATTGATTAATATTTGGCCCTGTGCTGATTGTGCTTTCGCCGGCTGTTCTGCTTCATTTCAAGCCAAACCAAGCTAGGGCAAGCCAGTATACATACTGAATCGAACCCCTACCAATTTATATCTCATCACAGTGGGCAGGTGGCGAGTACTGACTCAGAAATCAACATTGAGTGTGTTCTATAATATCTGGAAAATATGTCATCTTCGAGCAATAAAAAAAGTCCAGCAAAAGGTACTACTACTAATGGTACTACAACAACCAACGCAGCCCAAACAATGCAGATAATAGACCCAAAGGATGCTCAACATATTCCACATCCTCAAGTGTCACAATGGTGTGCTCTAGGATCTAGAGGAGGAACTGCATCATCAGCAAACTGGGATTACTTTCATGTTGTGAAGAGAGGTTCAGAAACACATCACAACATACCAACCAAGCTGAAGGGGAATAAACACCTGTGCTGCTGCAATATCTGTGGTTTCATTACAAAGTATTGTGTGGTAAATGCTTTAACCGGATCACTGAACTATACAAATGGCAACTTGAAAAGTCACTTGCAGTCACATGGAGTGTTCCTTGACAACTTCTACAGTGCAAAGATGAGTGGTAGCAACAATACTCAGAAGCTAAGGGGTGACAGAGGAATGCAAGACATAAGTTTGGTTCTTAAAGCTGGGGTTGCAAAGTATGGACGAAAGAAGGAGTCACGTGAAGCCATCAAGCGACATCGCCAACGTCAAGTTACGAAATGGATTGCCAGTAACAACCAACCACTGAGTGTTGTCAAAGATCCAAGATTCCGAGCCATGATAGAATCATACTGCCCAGCAACACCAGATCATTTTGATGACAAAGCACTAAAGAAAGATCTTCATTTCCTGGAAGCAAAGATACGGGAGTTACAGGTGAAGGATATGCAGGGGTGTTGGATTTCTACAACGCTTGACCACTGGACTCCCCAAAAGGGCCACGATAATTATGTTGGAATGCACTGTACATGGATTAATGATTGGAAGATGAATGCCTTACCATTGGGACTTTTTTTACACGAAGGGACTTCAAATGCTGAGTCAGTTGCTAAGAAATTTTTCTCTGATGTTACAGAAAAGATTGCCGTCGACGCTAAAATATTTTCATGTACCTCTGACACAACTGGAAATATGAATAGATTTGGAATGATGCTAGAGCAGAGGGGTATTATGCATCCATACTGCACTGATCACTCCATTCATTTGACATGCAGAAAGTTATACGATGATTCAACCTTTCAATATGATGGTGCTACTGGACCTGACCTGACTCATCCTTCAGCATGTGTGAAGCTGGCAAGGAGAATTGTACTGCACTTTAACAAATCAACACAGGCAACATCTAGCTTGAAACTGGCACAGCATGTAATCAAGTTGAGACGTGCAGGGGAGAGAACACCAACAGAGGAAATACCCAATTCCACAAACGATAGCAAGAAATCTCTGTTGCTATTCCAAGATGTTGCAACCAGGTGGTGGTCAACATATGCAATGATTGAGCGTCTACTGGAATTGAAAGAGGCTCTTCAAGAATGCTACAATCAGGACTATTCTATGAAATGCGATCACGAACTCACAGATGTGCAATGGGATACACTTGAAAGCATTGCTGCTGTATTGAAGCCAATCCACGAGGGAATGAAAATGCTTGAGGGAGAAAAATATGTGACATCATCATGGGTACCACTAGTAATTGAAAGAATACGTTTGGGTATTGAAAATGGACTTGCTGCTACTCAACCACCGGCAGTTCAAAAAATGGCAATGGTATTGAAGAATGACTTTGAATCAAGGTGGAATAAGAAAACAGATCCCATGTTCAACGAGACTGTTGTTCGTGGCAGAATGAATAGGCAAGTGGGCATTCATTATTGTTTTGTCATTGCCATGGCATTGGATCCACGTTTCAAAACTCTTGCGTGCATCAAGTCGGATACTGAAAAGGATACCGTCTGGAGGCGCTTATTGGAGTTGATGATAGATGCAAAATCAAGAGAAGAAGGCAGCAAAGATGACAGGGTTGTCAACAATAACCAAGTTGAAAAAGAATCCCAACCAACAAATAATGCATGGTTTGACAATGACACATTCTTGGATATGTACGATCGCAATACTGAACGTCAAATGGTTGGTGTAGACGAAGATCATGATAGCCATGTGATGGTTGATGAAGCTTGCAAATATGAACTAAACCAATATAGGAGAGCAGCTGGGCAAAATATTCGGAAAGAAACTGGGGATTACAATAATCCATTGGAATGGTGGAAGAAGAATGAATATTTGTTCCCCATCATTGCAGGTCTGGCAAAACAATACCTGGCAATTCAAGCAACATCAGCTTCAAGTGAAAGAATCTTTAGCAAAGCCAGAAGAATCATCACAGCAGACCGTAATCGTCTGGATACTAGAACAGCAGGCACGTTGGTTTTTGTTGGTTCCAATTTGGATTACTATGATGAAATAAAAGCAAAGTATGGCTATGATGAAATATCAGACACATACATGGACGGGAATGAAGATGCTGGCACCGGCCACACTCCCACTCCTTAGAATCGAAACAGGCCGCGAATGGCTCCTCTGATGTCAGTAGATGGAGAATGTGCTTTGAACCAACTTGTAACTCCTTCTAGAAGGAAAGTTACAGTGTCACCAGCGAATTAGATTCTGTCCACGGATTTCGGAGTGGTTGCTTGGATTCGCTTGTGACACCGGCGGCAGCCACAATCCCGCTCCTTAGAATCGAAACAGGCCGCGAATGGCTCCTCTGATGTCAGTAGATGGAGAATGTGCTTTGAACCAACTTCTAACTCCTTCTAGAAGGAAAGTTACAGTGTCACCAGCGAATTAGATTCTGTCCACGGATTTCGGAGTGGTTGCTTGGATTCGCTTGTGACACCGGCGGCAGCCACAATCCCGCTCCTTAGAATCGAAACAGGCCGCGAATCTCTCCTCTGATGCCAGTAGATGGAGAATGTGCTTTGAACCAACTTCTAACTCCTTCTAGAAGGAAAGTTACAGTGTCACCAGCGAATTAGATTCTGTCCACGGATTTCGGAGTGGTTGCTTGGATTCGCTTGTGACACCGGCGGCAGCCACAATCCCGCTCCTTAGAATCGAAACAGGCCGCGAATCTCTCCTCTGATGCCAGTAGATGGAGAATGTGCTTTGAACCAACTTCTAACTCCTTCTAGAAGGAAAGTTACATTGTCGGGGATGAGTTGGGTTATGTCCAAGAATGATTTTGAGTGGTTGCTTGGTTTCGCTTGTGACGCCGGCGCCGGCTGTACAGCTGCTCCCCAGAATCGAAACAGGCCGCGAATCTCTCCTCTGATGCCAGTAGATGGAGAATGTGCTTTGAACCAACTTCTAACTCCTTCTAGAAGGAAAGTTACATTGTCGGGGATGAGTTGGGTTATGTCCAAGAATGATTTTGAGTGGTTGCTTGGTTTCGCTTGTGACGCCGGCGCCGGCTGTACAGCTGCTCCCCAGAATCGAAACAGGCCGCGAATCTCTCCTCTGATGCCAGTAGATGGAGAATGTGCTTTGAACCAACTTCTAACTCCTTCTAGAAGGAAAGTTACACTGTCGGGGATGAGTTGGGTTATGTCCAAGAATGATTTTGAGTGGTTGCTTGGTTTCGCTTGTGACGCCGGCGCCGGCTGTACAGCTGCTTCCCAGAATCGAAACAGGCCGCGAATCTCTCCTCTGATGCCAGTAGATGGAGAATGTGCTTTGAACCAACTTCTAACTCCTTCTAGAAGGAAAGTTACATTGTCGGGGATGAGTTGGGTTATGTCCAATGATTTTGGACTACTAGTGGGTGTCGCTTTCGCTTGTGACGCCGGCGCCGGCTGTACAGCTGCTCCCCAGAATCGAAACAGGCCGCGAATCTCTCCTCTGATGCCAGTAGATGGAGAATGTGCTTTGAACCAACTTCTAACTCCTTCTAGAAGGAAAGTTACATTGTCGGGGATGAGTTGGGTTATGTCCAATGATTTTGGACTACTAGTGGGTGTCGCTTTCGCTTGTGACGCCGGCGCCGGCTATACAGCTGCTCCCCAGAATCGAAACAGGCCGCGAATCTCTCCTCTGATGTCAGTAGATGGAGAATGTGCTTTGAACCAACTTCTAACTCCTTCTAGAAGGAAAGTTACACTGTCGGGGATGAGTTGGGTTATGTCCAATGATTTTGGACTAATAGTAGTAGTACTAGTGGGTGTTGCTTTTGCTTGTAATGCCGGCGCCGGCTGTACAGCTGCTTCCCAGAATCGAAACAGGCCGCAAATAGCTCCTCTGATGCCAGTAGATGGAGAATGTGCTTTGAACGAAGTTCTAACTCCTTCTAGAATGAAAGTTACAGTGTCGGGGGTGAGTCCTACTAGTACTAGCAAATAATTCCCAAAAAAAATTTCCAAAAAATTTTTCGCCTGCGGCGCCATCAACCCCCCTTTCCCCCCATTCTTGGGGGGTTTGGGGAGCTGCGCTCCCCATTTGGGGGGTATCCCCTATTTGACTTTGCTTTGCAAAATTTGGCTTTGCTCGTTGAAAAGCAAATGCAAAAAATAGCAAAATTTGCTTTGCCTTAAAAATAACAAAGCGTGCCCAATCGCTAGATTTTACCTTAGATTCTTGGCATACTTTTTTACTAGTGAAGACTCGTTTGATTAAAAAAATTGTTATCGTGATCAACGATCCTATTGGTGAATAACGAATAACGAAGTAAGAGTACCTGGTACAGTAAATAGTAAATACTTCGTACGTAATGGAAAATTCCTGGTACACTGTTGCACGGGAATGCAACGCGTACAACACTGTTGCATTGACGGAATAATTACCGGTAGTGTGTGCCTAAATAAATACGTAGTACGTAGTAGTAAGATTACTTCTTCGTATTAATAATACCGTACCGTTTCGGGAAACACACAATTGCGTGAGATGTGAGATTCCTTTTTCCTCGCCTTTTTTTAGAAAAGGGTTAAAGTTTTGAAGATATTAGCCAATGAGAATCCATCATTATTTTCGTTTTTTTTTTAATTTTTACATACGGTAGGGTGTGCCTAAGTATACGTTCAATTGCAACTATTATCGAAAGACATGAGATAATTGCAATGCAATTTCCGATTAGGCTTAATTAACACAGTATTGAATACAAGAATACCACTATTTCTTATTTATCGATTGAACGTTTTCATTTATTTATTTTCGAAATGCATCAAATTACGCAAACGAAGTTCGGTAATTAAATTACTACCGTACGTACTTGTAAAGCATGAAATTTAAAATTATCAGTAAGGTTAGGAATATTATGTTCATTGTTTTTCGCAAATTAGAATGTTAAGTATGGTAACCTTACTGTAGGTGTAAGTTAAATAAGAAGATCGAAAACCAATTCTTGTCTTCACTGATCTTATTCTTTATTTTCAGATACAATACAATTATTTAGAAAGAATACGTAGTCTACAATTCTTTGTTATGATATAACATTTCTATCTAGAGATCATTTTGCAATTAATGCTTCGTCATAACCTCTGTATTATCCTTAAATAATTGAAAAAAGTGGGGAGAGGTAATGAAAAACGAAAAGGCAATCAATCCTATCTGTTTCAGAGCGATGTCTATTCACCTTTTCCGGTTCCCATCTCAAATAATAATAATAATAATATCAAGAGATTTACAGGTCTCTTCAAGTAGTTGTATCTCGGTTAGTGGAATTTTTCATTGCCTGCTGCACGGTACTGAAAAGCATAGCCGACGAAATCTTCTATGCTCTAACTTTCGATGTTTCGAATCACAAATAATAATATACTTGACTCGTGCGCAACCATGAAGCAATTCTTTTCTTTTGTTGTTTTATCCATCGGATTTGCTATATCCATCGGAACAACAGCGGCTGGTTCTGGTCTCTACGAACACTGGAAGATAGAACTGCCACACGTCTCCCTCATCAGCGAGAACAATACCATCGTAATGGACTATGGCGTTAGCGAATCGATTACCCACGATAACATCAGAGCCGAAATATTTACCGAGAGCTGCGAATATCCCCGTCTCACCGAGGGCATCCTTTCCGAATCATTGAACCATCAAGGCGCACACGCTTTCCGGATAGATCCTAGAATCCTGAGCAAGAATCCAAGTGTCACTCGCTATGACTTTGTAGATTTTACAGCCAACATGACGTTCTGCCTCCACTATATGCTTTGGACCGGACCAGAAAGCGACGGTGGAGCGATTTTGATCAACGAACTGGAAACCATTCTCATCGTAGATTTCAACTTGAAAGCAAATGCACTTATGGGTTTCTCTGTTGCACCGAAAGAGAGTGAGGTAGAGGGAGACCGAGGCAATCTGACAGAGAGGGAAGGGTTCGACGCCGATGGATACTTATGTGATCCGATCACATACGAAAGGACCGAGGTACCAGAGGGAGGTTTCAACCCCGGAGAAGTTATCTGCGTCTGTGCCGAACTCAACCCCATAGCTATCGAACAAGGTAAGCGTGAAACATTACGCGGTTGTTCCGCTGTGAGGTCGTCACCAACCCTCTCTTCCTCACGAGCGCACCTTGCCCGTGACGTTGTTGCAAACCGACAGGTCTGTATCTGAAAGGCATCGAAGAATTTCTTTGGATCCGTGAGCGCTACATCGGAAGCGAGTTCGTGAGCACCAAACAATACTCGGTGAAGGACGGGGTTGCCTCCGGAGACGGACTGACGGCGTACGAATGCATCCGAGAAGACTTCTGCGTGTTCAGCACGATGTTGCAAACTGAGTTTTACCTAATGCCGGGTTATATCTACGGCTCCGGCCACATCAAATTCGACTGGCTCTCGCTCGCGGACGACGAAACCAGGGCCAAGTTCGGAATCGAGCGGCGCGAGCTGCGGATGCGAATGCGAATGCGAAACGAAGGAAGGTTTCGTCGTTCCCTCCAGACTTCGGGCATCTCGCTCTCGCTCCCGGTCTCGAACGGTCGCTCCCGTCCCGGGTTGGCGGCGGCCGCCACCGTCTTCTCCGCGAGAAACCTTTTGTGGTGGTGCGTGGGGTGCATGGTTGCCGGAAGCCTTCTGCTTTTGTTGTGAGAACCAAAGGTTGATTCATTCGAGACGAGAAGAGACGAGACGAGACGAGCAACGACCCCAGAGTCGATACTACCAGATGATACCAGACCAGGCGAGACAAGGATTGATCTGCAGGACTTGAGAAGGAGGCCCAGAAATCGGTGTTCGATTCGGTTTCGCCACCAAGTGGGCAGTTCCGATCGCAGCCCTCAGTAGACAGTGGAGTGACCTGCGTGCATTATTTTTTTAATACCGAATCTCATCCCGCAAAACCATTGCACACAGCGTGTCCAAATCAGGAACATTAAGCAGTGGTGTGTTGGTGTCAAAAAAAGAAGAAAAATAGATCCTATTACGGAATTCCTATCAGCTGATCCCCCCAAGAGTTCTATGTTGTTTACTCGGGATTTTAGGGCATTTTGACCTTCGTCTCGTGGTAGATTTTTCTACACGGCTCTACATAGCAGCTCCTAGCCAAACTACTGGAGAAATCTCTCCAGTACTAGTGCCTAATTCTACATGATATTGTTCAAAATTACATTTTGGCTCCTACTCAACCAATCTTGACTTGATAACACCAGATAAACCAACTCTGGGCACAAGGGTTGGATGGACATAGGTGGTATGGCTACAAGTCTATTGCAACTGCTTCCAATTCAATCACCATGGTCAGGAGGAGTTGTAGCCTAACTTGTACATGAATTTGTGTAGAAAATTAGTACCAGAGTTTCTTTCCGGGAAATTAAGTAGACTCCAGTAGAAAAATGTACCGCCAGACGAAGGTCAAAATAAGGTTACCCTGAAGTCCCCAGTAAAGGAGATTGAAAATAGGGGGGGATCAGCTGATAGGAATTACGTAGGAAGTTATGTGTGTGTGTGTGTGTGTGTGTGTGTGTGTCATTAAGATCTTACTCCGTGCTCCGTTTCTACTCTCCCAAACGACTGACTCACTCGACCTCAAAATTCGTCCTCTTACGGGAATGGATTCGGTACCGTACGTGAACGAATGAATGAATCAATCGGTGATCGTGTTCGTGTTCGTATTCGTGTCAAATCTTCTTGTTTTTGGTCCTTGATCGTGATCATGATTTTGTAGTAGACTTTCTCTACTTTTTTTCACGGCAACCATCGTGTTGACACTGCAGATACAGTAAGCTCGGAGGACTGACTCTCCTGGGAGTAATGGTCTCATAAAAAATCATTTGCGCATCACACAAAAACGAAAAAAGCAAGCAAACAACAGCAATCTCTTCGCAACTACCACTACTACTACTACTACTACTACTACTACGAGATGTCTTCCATTACCGTACAAACCAAAAATCAGCAGCTTGCTGGCCTTGTCGCTTCGCAAACAAGTGCCGAAATCGCAGGGTTGTATCCGTCCAACAACAAAAAGGTCGGGATGAAGATTGTGAACAGAACCAATTCCGAGTTTATCCTCCAGCACAAACACTGTGCGCAAGGGACAGTCGACCATTTACCCAGAACTCTCCAACCCAATTCCACCACCACCGTGACTCTGACACAAGACACTGGCGGAGTCGTCACTGCAAGCGCGGTCTACCGCAGAAAGGACCAGCCACTAGACATGGTTTGCTTTTTCTTTCACAATTCCGTGCAAGATGGCAACAGGATTGGGTTCCGGTATTACTGGGACACTGCTATCGAGAGTCGGAACGACCCTCTATGGTATCATGACAGTGCTTTCATCAAGGATGCGGGGCGAGTCCACTACCAATCAATCAACCAACAAAACCTGGAATGTTGGTATGCAATGATTGACCACGGCGGCAGAGCTGGGGCGGCGTGGGTGATGACATCTTGTATCTGGTGAGAACAACAAGAATGACCGGCTGACACGGTACTAGTACCACCACCAGCAGTGCATACTACTACTACTAGTAGTACGACTACTACCAAGGCATACGAAAGTGGCAAGGCCTTCGGGTTCTCGCAGGTTCGTAGTATCCCGGTACCACCAGTACAACAATCAAGGAGGATAGACAAGGAATACGAAAGTTTGAAGGCCTTCGGGTTCTCGCATGTTCGTTTTCTAACTCAAGGAAGAAATATAGACCACAAATCATAAATAATAATAATACCAGCAGTGTATAACTGTACTACCCTTACAAGCAGCAAGAATAGTACTAGTACCTCAGTGAATATACCATCAAATCACATATCTGAATGAATCTGGCCAATCTTTGTGTGATTCCAGTGTGAATATTTCTCATCCTATGCATGGGGAAGAGTATGCAAAAAGAAGTATTCAAAAACCACCAATAATTTGGGTGTCACCACTGAATAATTAATATTTGGCCCAGTACCGCAGCATTTACTAGAAACTACTGTAAAATCAAATATCTGAATGAATCTGGCCAATATTTGTGTGATTCCAGTGTGAATATTCCTCATCCTGTGCATGGGCAAGACTATTCAAAAAGAAGTATTCAAAAATCACGGATGATATGGATGTCACCACTGAATAATTAATATTTGGCCCAGTACTGCGGAATGTACTAGAAAATACTGTAAAATCACATACCTGAACAAATCTGGCCAATATTTGTGTGATTCCAGTGTGAATATTCCTCATCCTGTGCATGGGCAAGACTATTCAAAAAGAAGTATTCAAAAATCACGGATGATATGGATGTCACCACTTAAAAATTAATATTTGGCCCAGTACTGCGGAATGTACTAGAAAATACTGTAAAATCACATACCTGAACAAATCTGGCCAATATTTGTGTGATTTCAGTGTGAATATTTCTCATCCTGTGCATGGGGAAGAGTATGCAAAAAGAAGTATTCAAAAATCACCAATGGTATGGGTGTCACCACTTAAAAATTAATATTTGGCCCAGTACTGCAGAATTTACTACAAAATACTGTAAAATCACATACCTGAACAAATCTGGCCAATATTTGTGTGATTCCAGTGTGAATATTTCTCATCCTATGCATGGGCAAGAGTAGTACTACATGCGGGTGTTAGTACTACGAAGAATTCTTACTTGGTGTTTTTGCCAGGTTCTCCTGATCAGAAAGGTGATCAATCAATCGGATGTTTCCTCGTGATCAATCTCAAACCAAACTAAAGATAATAATATACGAAGTACTTCAGTAAGGTTACTTATTTAAGTAGGAAAATCCACCGAAGGCGGTTAAAAGCTACTCAGTCTGTAACCAGACTTTATCGTCGCCTCAATTTCGTGAACAAGTATTTCGATTTCTTACAGTAATTACTAATGCTTTGTTATTCCGTATCACAATTTGCAATTCTCCACTAGTATGAAGGAATGAATCGCACGCACTCCAACACGTTGCGCTTCCGAGTCAAAGGCTGCTTAAAAACCAAACCATCTCGCAATCTCCTCCCAAATGCTCGTGTAGAATTCACTGTCCTCGTCTTCGAAACCTTCGAAAGAACTGAAGGTTGTCGGTTCGATGGTACCGATACCAGACGTGTCATCATTATCGATTGGGGGAGCAGAAGGCCCAACGGAGCAGCTGTACTCAGTGGGAACGGCCTTGGCATTCATGGAGCACATTGTTTCCACGATCCAGTCGTAGTAATAAGACACGCGCGCGTATACCCCCGGAGTAGCCTCGGCACATCCGTACCCCCAGGAGACAACGCCGACCAACTCGTGGGTGGAAGCCGACCCGGTCTCGATCAGCAGAGGTCCGCCCGAGTCACCCTGACAGCTGTCCGTATTTTTGCGGTAGGCGCAGAGGTCGCCGTCGTTAGCATTGTACGACGAAAATAAAGGCATCTTGTCCGTACATACACTATTCGGCATGTAATCGACGGTCGTCTTTCTGAGTCGGTCAGATCCGGGGCCGCCAGACTGGGTAGCCCCCATTCCAATCACCGTCAAGTCCTTGCCGTCTTCCGAGACTGGGGTTTTGCCAAGCTTGATGTACTGGACGCCCGTGACTGGTCGGTCGAGTTCGTATACGGCAATGTCGTTGATGACGGTGTTCTCGTCGTATCCGGGGTGCATCTTGCGCTCCTTGACACCGTAGCTCGTCCCGCTTGGCTTGCTGAAGCTTGACAACGAGCTGCTGACGCCGCCCGCGCGTATGACACCAATGTCAAAGGTATCAGTTGCATCAGGACTAACGCAGTGAGCGGCGGTCAAAACGAATTTCGGACCGATCAGGGCGCCACCGCACGCCATATTTCCGTTGATTCTCATGAGCGCGAAGTACGGATATTTGGAGGGATCTGTAACGATGTCCCCATTGATGATTCTCGGTGACCAGCCGAATGACTGGTGTCGTGGGCGTAGTGAATCGGTGCCAGCAGGACAGTGAGATCACGAGCAACAAGAAGGTATGCAAAGCAAGAAATTGATTGTGAGCAACACTTAGAGCACACAGCTACGGCTCGAGAGCACATGGTAGAGTGGAGTGGAGTGGAGTGGATCGTTGCCAGCGCCCACAAGAGACACGAATGAAACGTACCCCTCTGAGGCCGCGATGCTCTCCCTCCGTGGAATCGACCAATTCGGAGGACGAGACATCAGTTTCTGCTGTCACCGTGGAAATGGCCACAGCAACACCAAGAAGGAATGCCAAGAGCGAACAGCCGCTACGATAATACATCGCTAGAGTCAAAAGTTGTGGAGTTGGTGGAGATGGGTCCACAATAACAATCGGTACAAGTACTCGTGTGATTATTATGTGTGTGGTCTCTACTCGGATGTAATGAAATAATGCGGTATTCGTAGTTACCTGTGTGCAATATGAAATAGAGCGAAATCAGAGCATCCCAGGTCACCTGTCACGTAATACTGGCAACTACTACGAAGTAAGATCACCGTACTTGTACTTGTACTTGTACTTGTACTTGTACTTGTACCGTAGGACGGATAAGGATACAGTATCACGTGTTGAAAGCCTTCTTGATCGAACCGATGTACCGTAGGAGTAAGATCTTACAAAGTAAGATCTTACTGTAAGGTTTACCGGTAATCTTACCGTAATTTCAAATTACGAGTAAGGTTTAATCTTACTACGGAATTCCTATCATCTGTCCCCCGGTTTCCGTAGGAATTTGTACTTTGGGATGTAGAACCGGGGGACAGCTGATAAGAATTTTGCAAAGTTCCGAACAGGTACTACAAAGTTCCGAACAGCTGTCCTCAAGTCCACGTAGAAATTATAACATGTTGAGACAAAGTAGTCAAATGACGGTAAACGGACAGACATGAAAATGAGCGAATCACAATAGTAGGTGGCAGATTTGGTAAAATAAGCAGATGGCCTATTTGAATAAGGAGACCACAGGAATATGGAAAGGATACCAAAGAAAGGAAACTTGAGGTTGAAGCCAACAACATAGAATCCAGAATCCACGAGAAGAAGATCCAGATGGAAGGTAAATCTAAGAAGATAACAAGGAAATGGCACGACAGGTAGGAGAGGTTAAGAAGTGACTTGCAACAGTTCAGTTGGGATTATTGGAGGAGAAGACCTGGCTCATATTTTGTAGAAAATAGAATCCAATAAAGTAAACACTTCTATTAATCCATATATTTCAACCATCTCAACATTCTTTGAAGAACGTTTTGAGCTATAAGCGTTGAAGGTCAATCGGACAAGTAGAAGGTAAGCAAAATATCCACGTAAGTCACCAAGAGCAAAACAAGAACATGGGCGAAAGCAAACAGAAATCCATAAAGGTGGATGTAGCAACCTTCAGTGTGGATACGGAAGATGGATTCGCAAGTTGGTGGGCTTACCTAAAAGCGTACGCAGCACAAAAGGATTTTGTTGATATCTTGAAAGAGGAAAGGCACAAGGATTTGCCGAAACGGGAGGAAGATGATGACGCAAACAATCCCCATTCTGACAAGAATAAAGCAGCGGTGTTAAAGAATCAGTTAGCAGTGTCAGCAATGCAAATTGCTTTTGCGAAAGGAGAGATGATAGGATGTTTGGCAATGGTGCATACATCCATTTCGGAAGATTGGCCGATCGGACAAGCTCACATCATCGTGAAGGACCTGTTTGCGGAGTATCGAGGAGATCCGGCAACAGCAATGTTTGACCAAAGAAGAGGAATGGCAAAACTTACCATGGGTGACAAGGAGAACCCCAGAGATTTCTTTGCCAGACTGGCTAAGATTGAGCTGAAGTATGCCGATCGAACTCAAGGAATCAGCAGTGAGGAAGAGAAACTGGTGTTAGTCTACACAAAAGCACTGGATTTGTATCAGCAAACACTCATTCGAAAGCGAGAGGAAGCATTGAAAGAAAACAAAACATCACCACGAATTTGGGACATCAAACAGGCAATGATAACATTGTGGAAGGCAATGAATGAACGTGCCAAAGAAAAGTCCCATGTGGAATACAGTCTTACGACAAACGAATACAACTACGACGGTCAGAAAATGGGCGACAACAATGGAAAGAAAGGCAACGGATACAGCCCGAAGAAGTGTTACCATTGTGGAAAGCCCGGACACATGAAAAGAGATTGCCCAAAACTAGTGAAGAAGTGTAGCCACTGTGGCAAGAAGGGTCACACAGAGGGAAATTGCTGGGACAAACACCCAGAAAAGAAACCAAAGTGGATGAAAGGCAAACAGTCGACAGAGGTAGTAGGTTGTCAATCGGCACAGAACTGGCGTTAGCCAGGATCGATCATTGCATGATGTGTCAAGAAATACACCATGGTGAGGACTCGAACTCAGATACAGGGGAAAGTGGTGTTGAACTGAATGAATCAGCAGAAATGAAGAGCAAAGCAAAGAGATGCAAATCTAAACACGGCAATAATCGAAAGAGTAGAAGACAGGTACAAAAGGTACAGAACAGCTACGGGAAGCAACCCAACAACAAACAGCGCAATACCGGATGTTGCAAGCAATACAGCCGTGGACACAACCAAAGACACTGTAACAGCCCAATACAGAGACTTAAGACACACACGAATAAACAATCGAAAGGGTGTTGCAGTAGTAACAAACATGTCCGGAAGGCGTGCGGGATTGGAGGGCCGACGCCTAAGAAACAAATCAAAATGGAACGAAAAGGATGGTATCGTGCACCAAAGCACACTTATCAAAGACCAGTGCTGGGACAAGTACAGTCAGTCACAGAAGTACTCGATTACAACGGACAGATACAAGGTTGGAGTATGAAGTTGAAAGCAGTGCCAGTGGGCACTGAGAGTGATATGTTGATATCCATGCTGCAATATATACATGCTGCAGAACAACTTGAATCCCGGACACGAAGGACGTATATGATTCGGGACTGGTCGGACAGACGCGCAGAATGCGAGCAGGACGAGATTCAATGGATGCAGGAATGCGGAAATGACGCGCAAGCAGGACAGGATGAATATGCCATGCTGAACGCCGGAACAGACACGGCACTTACCACAAACACGACATCGGAGTCGCTATACTCACCTTATATATGGATCGCAGATACAGGAGCAACGTGTCATATCATGAATAGCCGGGTAGGCTCAGTTCCTTCTAAGAATGCCAACGCACGACTAAAGACTGCAAATCACTCCTTGGACGCGAGTGGAAACAAGATGCAAGCAGTTGCGATAGTAGATATACCAGGAATTGTACGAGGACCTAAGGGAACTACCACATTAATTCGGATGAAAGACTGTAGATATGGTGGCTCAAAATTCAACCTTTGCTCCATAACCAAACTAACTGACAATGGTTGGACCATGAAGGGAGATAAAATGGGAATCTACTTGTATAAAGGTAAGCAGACATTACATTTCGACATACCACCAATTCACTGTTACACGTTAAGGTAGAAATTTCAGAGTGGTATGAATATTGTGAATGTTTAGATACTTTACGAAATATTGTTACACGAATTATAAATGGAAACATATAAAAATTGAGGTCGCGAGCATAGCCACATTTTGGCATGCTCTGCCATAAATGTTGTTTCATTGTCAGTTCCCACGATTAGGCATATATTATCTTCTGGGACTCAACCATAATAATTGGGACACATATCGAATGTATCCCTCGTTGAATATCAACATATATTTGATTCCCGTATGGGATTCGTTTAATTATTCATTCGTGAATGTAGCTACGCTACAGTGTCACATAGTGCCTCATGATTGAACGGAGACCATACTTAAGCCGACCAGTGAATCGTTGTGGATTTAGATTGGTCAACTGGCGTTGGTTCTCTGTAAGGGGTTAGCTTCCGGATGTTAACTGTTTCAACAACCGATGGGGTTTTCTGGATTTTAACCGTACCATTGTCATGGACCTGGGCAATAATGAATGGTCCTGTTTTTCTTGGCTGTAGTTTGTCTGGATCCGGTTCTTGCATCCATACCTTGTCATTGAGCTTAAAGGTATGTTCCTTACGTTTGGCATTGTCTCTAAGGAGAGCTTTGTTTATACCTTGCTGTCGGAGCTGCTGTAGGGCTAACAGGTTGGATGTTAGTGGTAGGTCAACTAGCATGTCGCGATTGAATATTAGAGACCCTGGAGAGGCTTGTAAAGCAGCATTGACAGCACATCTGGAGGCATGCATGCAGGTCGCGAGAGCATTGTCCATGAGTTGGCTAGCTCTGATGTTGGCCTGAGGTGGATTGACATGTACTAGGACCCGAAGGATGTCAGCAACTGTATGATGGACTCTTTCGCAGATGGCGTTCGACTGGGGGTTCTTCACTGTAGTTGGTATCGACTGGGTTCCATACTGTTTGAGGGTAGTTTGGAATTCAGCTCCTAGGAATTCTCCACCATTGTCGTGGACACACCTGATGGGTCTTGGATATCTTGAGAGCCAGCAGTTCTTGAATTGGTCTGATACATGCTGAGAGGACTTGTCTCTGATTCTGATGATTTCGAGTAGGTTGGTGACTGGATCAATACAAGTGAGGGCTTTGAAGTTGTAGTTTTTGCCTTGGGCTGTAATCTTCCAAGGGCCTATTAGATCCACATGCACTTCATGAAATGGAGCTAGTGGCGCTTCTTTTGGTGGCAGCTTGCCATATTTGGATTGTAGGTTCTTGTATCGGATGCAATGGTCCGGGCAAATGTAGGCTTTGCATTTCGCGTCGAGGTTATCTGCATAGAATCTAGTTGTTATGGTTTGATAAAGCCTCTTGGATCCACAATGACCCAAGAGGAGATGGTACCAGCGCATGGTATCTTCTGTGAGTGATCGGGGGAGATATATCTTCCAGCTATCTGGTTTAGTTTGATTGGCGTAACAAAGTATCTTGTTGCCTTCTAATTCTTGGTAGAAGAAGGCTTTGGATTGAATCTTGAATTGTATGGTTGGATCCTTCAACTGGTGAAGATAGATGTTAGAGAAGTTCACTGGGCATTCCAAGTCTTGCGCGTTTGGTAGGTTGACTAGACACTCATTGTTCAGCAGACAAGTTTGTAATTCTTGGTCTGCGCCATTGCATAAGTGCTGGAATAGGTTTGGGAACTCTGCTAAGAACAGTTCTTCATCTTGCTTGGGGACTTCAAGTTTCAAGAAATCAATAAGAGTGCCCTTACCAAGGGCTTCTTTCTTCCCAACAGTAGGTGGATCCATCCGGGGGAGCCTGGAGAAGGCATCAGCAAGAACATTCTTCTTGCCTTCAACATAGGTGAGGTTGACACCAAATTCTTCAAGGAAGAGCCTCCACCGGAGGACGCGTTGAACCAATAGGGTTCTGAACGTAAGGTTCTTATGGTCAGTGTATACGTTGATGACTCCACCGAGGAGCATCTTTCTGTACTCTTTGCAGCAGAGTACTATGGCTAGGAGTTCTTTTTCCGTAGTCGTATAGTTCTTTTGGGCATCAGATAGTTTCTTGGACCAGTATGCTATGGGCTTGCCATCCTGTAGTATGGCGGCACCAAGCTGTAGGTCTGAGGCATCAGTGTACAGTTCAAAGGGCTTGTTAAGGTCTGGATAGGTGTTCAGCGCATCTGCTGCCACCATTGCTTTCATTTCTTGAAAGGCTTTGTCTTGAGCAGGTCCCCAAGTGAAGGCTGAAGGCGCTTTCCTTTGCTTGCCTTTGATGGCAGCTGCTTGAGGCGTCTTGGGGGCTCCAGTTATATCAAATAGAGGAGCTAGGACATGAGATCTGCGAGGCCACATATCTCTGTAGTATCCAACTGCTCCGAGAAAGGACTTGACTTGGGTCACAGTTCTTGGCCGGTCCATGTGTAGGATTGCTTCTATCTTCTTTCTCCATGGCTTAACTGCTGTAGGAGTCATCCAGTATCCAAGGAAGTCAGTCTCTTGTACGGCCCAATCACATTTGAGTGGGTTGCACTTGAGCCCATTTTGATTGAGCCGGTCTAAGATCTTGTCAATGGTCTTCATGTGGAGATCAAAGGATCCATTGGTCCAGATGCCAATGTCATCAATATAAACAGTGCAGTCAGTGTCTTGGAGGATATCTTCCATGAGTTGCTGCGCGACGTCCGGAGAAACTTTAACTCCCATTGGTAGTCTTTGGTATTCATAGCAACCATATGGAGTGACTATGGTACAGAGCTTCTTGCTTGCGTCATCTAGTTCAAAGCAGTAGTACTGCATGGACAAGTCAATCTTGGTGAAGTGGGTATACTTGCCACGCTTGTTCATGATATCTTGTATCCTTGGTATGGGATAAGGTCTGCGCTCAAGGAGTTCATTCAGTTCTCTGAAGTCTGATACCCATCGTACCCTGTTATCTTTCTTTGGTACTATGAAGGTTGGGAACGCCCATTCAGCCGGTCCAGTGCAACGCTTGAGTACTCCATCATTACAAAGATTCTGGAGCTCCCTTTTGAATAGGTCTTCTCTTTTGTATGCAACTGGATAAGGCTTCTTGTGTATAGGTGTAGATCCGGGCTTCAGTCTTAAAGAGATCTTCTTGTGTGGATACTTCCCTAATTCTCCATTGAAGACGTTAGGGTATTTGCTTAGTATTGCTTGGAACTGCTGCTGCTCTGCTATGGACATGTGGGACTGTTGCTTGGCGACTGTCGATGGATCTGTTTCTTGGTAGGCCCTGTCTAAGATGACTTTGGATTTATATGGGTTGGCAAAGGATAGATCCTCAGCAAAGAGTTCGGCGTCTTCGAGTTCTTCCATGAGCATGGTGTGGTTGTCATGGTATAAGGAGGTGTCCTTCATGGGGATGGTTCTGTCCATCCACTGAACTGCTGCCTCTTTGAATAGGAGATTGATTTGTGCTAGGTGGAGGAAGTCTCTGCCTAGTATCAAATCGTATCTGCAGTTCGGGGAATGGAAGAGTCTTGCCTCTTGTTGAGTGATAGTGTAGTTGCCGAACTCTTGTAACTTGAGGTTCTTCATGATGATATATTCTGTAGTGTCGAAGCTTCCATTTGCTGTTGTTGTTAAGACCTGGTGATTGCTTCGAGTCGGTATGGTACCAAATGGTAGGGCTCGTTTGTTAATTAGGGTTCCGGAAGATCCACTATCGAGTAGTGCGAGTAGTGGTCTCGATTTTGTTGGTATGCCTTGTATATATTGTACTGTAGTTAGGAGAATAGGAGCCACGTTGCTCTTATTCGGGGATGCCTGTTCTGCTGGATTTCCAGCAGTCGACAGCAGCTGTAAATAATTTTGCTCGAGCGCACCTCCTTTGGAGTAGTCTTTGGAGTTTTGGGTGTTGCAATAGAGATTTTTGGCTGTACCCGTGGACCAATTCCTTGCCAGGGACAAGAGTGGTCTATTTGTTGCTGCTGTACTATCTGTCGCGTCGTTTGTACCCTTGGATCGATTCGGTTGTCTTCGATTTGTATCCATGTTGTTCGGATTAGGATCCATGTTCGTATCGCTCGTTCCGAGGGAACGAATTGTTTGTGTTGCTGAGCTTTCAACAGGACTCCATCCTGTAGGTTCCTTCTGTAACATGTTAATGTTACGATCCTACGATAGTCTCTAAATGATTATTGAATCCCGCATGTACTCCAATATATGTGGTATTCATGTATGTATGTTCAGTATATACTTACAGTTCGATATTCAAGTATCAAGATAAATATCAAGAGTCTCATGACTCGCTGATAATCTTCGATCGCTCATTCATCCCATACTCAAGGAATCATTCCCATCTCGTAAAGTATTCAACCATTCACAATTTTATAATTATTCTTTATTAAAATACCTCTATCGCGTACCACTCCATCTAATTCTACCCTAGAGTGTTACACAGTAATTACTGTCCGCTTGAAAGTAGAAGACAAAGACAAGAACTCAGTACTGAATCCAAAACAACCTTTATCCTAAACAACAGGGATACATCGATACCCTGACAAGCAAGAAGAAACAACGTCGATCGAAATCTACAACCGATCGAGCAAGAACTACGAGACGCCGAATCGATCGAACACCGAATCAATCAAACACCGAATCGATCAAACCTTCCAAATCAAAAGAAACAACCATGGCAGGACTTTACAGAGATCCTCCAATCAATTACATCCCTTCATTTAAGAGAAGCAAGCCAAAACTCACCAAGCTCTCCATTACACGTGCCAATGGGAACCCCGACAGCATGAAGATCCCTCTATTCACCAACAGAGGAGGACTAGAGGAATTTCTATTTGTTGAAGAAGCCTTCAGGAACGCCGCAAAGCTCCTGGGATTACCAACCACCGACTACATTACTTACTTCAGCAGATGTCTAAATACAGACACTCAATCCAAGTGGAATGAAATGCTACAGGACCCCCTGGATCCAGATGAATTCCAATATGAAGAAAGCGCCGAAGGATATGAAGCAGCAATCATTGACTTTATCAAGGACTATTGCAATGCAAAAGATAAAAAAGACATCATGCACACTTATCTCCGAAGCTCCGGCTGCAAGAAACCAAGCAACGTCTCTTGTAAAGACCATGCAGACCGAATGCTAATTCTCTTCAAATATACCAAAAGACTCCAAGGACATGGAACTGACCTATCACCGACAGCAGCCAAGACCATTCTGCTACATAGCTTCCCGAGCAAATGGATCAACAGCTATGGTCTAATCCACCAAGGAATCCAAGAGGATACCACTGTACAATTTATAGTGGATCATATGAGCTGTTTAGAGCGGCAAGCAAAACGCCGCTCTCTCTATCGTGACAACAACAACAGCTCCGAGTCGGACGCTGAAAGCATCTACAGCCACAACTCTGATTCGGACGCTGACAGCAACAGCTCTAATTCCGACAGTGATAGCGACGCTGAATCCGACGAAGAAGAGCAAGCGCAAGAGCCATCCAGTGGCAAAAGAAAATACAACAATCCCTGCAGAATTCCGGGACATGACCACGATTGGTCCGAATGCCCAAAGAATAGATATTCTAAAAGAAATAAGCGCAATAGCAGCAACAACAGCACTGCTACGGCTCCTAGCAATGAAACTGGAAGCACTGCTTCCAATGAATCCTTCCAAGCCCACATGAAACGCGCTATGGAATCATACTGCGCCCAACATGATGGAACACTTGAAAGAACCATCGAAGGTACCATTATCTTCAAACCCAAACCGCCTCGCTTTCGACGGCAACCAATCACCACGCCGGCTTACCAACCAGCCCGGTAATACCAAACAACAATACAGCACTGTGCCTCCAGCTCCCCTGGACCTGGATGCCAGCTCAGCCCTGCTGACTGGGAAGACGCATAGAGGAGAACCCCCAGAAAGGAGGGAAGGAACCTACAGAGATGAGCCCTGTTGCAAACACAATGTTCGAACTAAATCAAAGCGCTCAGTCCGATCCACAAGTGACGGCAACAATCAACCAAATAAAATAAACGATTCAGTTATGGCAAACGAGAGAATCACATTAAATCGCAATAAAGATCTGGACGCAGATCGGTTCGGACGCGAACCAGTTGCAATGGGTACAGACGCTAAGAATGCCATGAATCAATCAATCAATCGAATCGACAATATCGATATCGATAAGGGTACAGACGCAAACAAACTAAAGGGTACAGCAGCAATAACAAGGCCAACCTTGTTCCGGACAAACGAATAGTCCACAGGGAGCTCCAAAGATAAAAGAGCAATCCCACAAAAACCATATTCAAAATCCACAGAGGTGCTCTGAAGTTACAAAAATTCAGAACTCCAGTCGACTGCTGCAAATACACCTAAATAAAGACCGGCAAAGTATCCGGCAAATCGCAACTGAATTTACACATCGATTCAAACCGTAACTAACAATGCGTCCCCTCTCTGCGTCACTATACAATCGCAGACATAGCAACGGCTTTGAACAATGACAACAACAACTCAACGCTCCGGCTTTTCACCTACCTTCAACTCCTATTACAACAGGAGGTGTTTTTATGCCTAACCACGAGCAACCGATTTCAAACATCAACCGAATTCAATTTAAAATCAGCTCCACTACACCGAGAGGTACATCACAGTTGGGGGAGGAAAAGAATTTTCTTCGACTCTTTTTGCTATTTTTACCATGTCTTTACGACCCTTCTCAAGAACAAGAAACAAATCTTCGATTTCTAAAGTATCGCGAAGAACCTTCTTCAATCCCAGTTCAATCTACATTACCATATATCTTCTGAAATATCTCAAAGAGCATATATCATCTTCAACCGGCGGTTCTCCGAACAAGCATATCTCTTTCCATCGATACTATTCAACTCCGAACCTTATTGTATTGAACCACATGCAAACTTCACCTAATCATTGGGGCACTATGTAACATGTTAATGTTACGATCCTACGATAGTCTCTAAATGATTATTGAATCCCGCATGTACTCCAATATATGTGGTATTCATGTATGTATGTTCAGTATATACTTACAGTTCGATATTCAAGTATCAAGATAAATATCAAGAGTCTCATGACTCGCTGATAATCTTCGATCGCTCATTCATCCCATACTCAAGGAATCATTCCCATCTCGTAAAGTATTCAACCATTCACAATTTTATAATTATTCTTTATTAAAATACCTCTATCGCGTACCACTCCATCTAATTCTACCCTAGAGTGTTACACCTTCCCCTCTTTATCTGGGAGATCTCCTCCATGCGTCATCCCAGACAGCAGGGCTGTGCTGGCATCCAGTTCCTGGGGAGCTGGAGGCAAGGTGATTGCTGGTTTTGGTGAAGCGCGGGGCTTCTTTGGTGGCTTGGAGCCATGAAGTCAGGGGAGCCAAACAAGTTCCCCATCGATACTTCTTTCAGTGCGTCCACCATGTTCAGAATGGTATGATTCCATTGCTGCTTTCATGTGGGCTTGGAAGGACTCGTTGCTGCCAGGGGCAAAGTGAGTGTGGGTATGAAAGGTCTCTCCTGTTCCTGTCTTCTGATGAGTGCCATTCTTGTTGTAGTTCTTGGAGAACTTGTTCTTCGGGCATTCGGACCAATCATGATTGTGTCCGGGGATGCGACACGGGTTAGACTTCTTCTTGTTGTTGTTTCCCTTGTGGTTGGAATGCGAGTTGCGCTTTCGAGAGTTGCTGTTGTTTGAAGAATTGTTCGAGCGTTTCTGTTGTTTGTTGTTGTTCTTGTTGCTCTTTTTGTTAGCTTGTCTCTCGTGGCAGCTCATGTGATCGACAATGAATTGGACAGTGGTATCTTCGTGTATGCCACTGTGGATCATGCCGTAGTGTTCGATCCATGACGCTGGAAAGGAGTGTAGGAGAATGGTTAATTTCTCCACCTTGGAGAGAGGAGCGCTGCTTCCATCCAGTTTTCTGGTGTATTTCATGAGGATTATAATTCGGTCGGCGTGATCTTTACAAGTCATTGCTGGTGTCTTTCTGCAGTCGTTGCTTCGTAGATAGGTGTGCATGATGTCTCGTGCATCTCTGGCATTGCAATAGAACTTGGTGAAGTCCAAAATGGCTTGTTCATATCCTCCAATCTCTTCTTCTTCATATTGGAGATTGTCGGGATCTAGAGGGTCTTGTATCATGTTGTTCCACTTGCTCTGCGCATCAGTCGTGAGGCAGCGGCTGAAGTGGGTGAGGTGTTTGCTGACTGGAAGCTGTATGAGTTTGGCGGCGTTTCGGAATGATTCTTCGACAAATAAGAGTTCTTCCAGGCCTCCTTTTTCTGTAAAAAGGGGGACCTTGATACTGTCGGTGTTGCCGTCGGCGTCGGTGTTGTACAGTGTAAAAAGCTTGGGCTTCATTCGATTGAAGGAGCTTTTGTAGGAGATCGGTGGGTCTCTGTATAGACCTGCCATGGTGTTTGTTGGAGATACAGGTTGCCTCTGTTGTTGAGGCTATCGGTGTTTTCGGAGATGAGTTTCTTCAGTACTGATAGTTACTGTCTTTCTACTTAAAGATAAACAGTAATTACTGTGTTACACGTTAAGGTAGAAATTTCGGAGTGGTATGAATATTGTGAATGTTTAGATACTTTACGAAATATTGTTACACGAATTATAAATGGAAACATATAAAAATTGAGGTCGCGAGCATAGCCACATTTTGGCATGCTCTGCCATAAATGTTGTTTCATTGTCGGTTCCCACGATTAGGCATATATTATCTTCTGGGACTCAACCATAATAATTGGGACACATATCGAATGTATCCCTCGTTGAATATCAACATATATTTGATTCCTGTATGGGATTCGTTTAATTATTCATTCGTGAATGTAGCTACGCTACAGTGTCACATTCACTCGACAGAAGGAAAACTGTGGGCATTGAGGATCGATCGCACAAACAACAATGGCCCAGCAGAGTGCGCGTTGGTAACTCGACAACAAACTACAGAAGGAATCACAATCCAACAAGCACATGAAATGTGTGGACATGCAAATATTAGAAGCACTAAACAAACAGCCAAACATCTGGGCTGGAGGCTGAAGGATACGAAACAACAACCATGTGAGGCATGCGCTGTGGGAAAAGCCCGACAGGTCAATCTCGGTGGTGGCGAGAGAGTTGCTGCCACAAAGATTGGACAGAAGTGGTACCTCGATGGACTCTCACTCAAAGAACCTAAGAAGGGAAGAGTAGTATTCCCATACAACAACTGTCTGACAGTGGCGGTTGAGGGTCTAACCGGAGGAACTATCATGGGTTGGTACAAGTCGAAGAAAGGATTTATTCAAGACTTCTGTACCAAGTTCAATCGCTTCAAGAAGAATGGCAAACCGATTGAGTATATTCGGTGCGATGATGGCGGGGAGAACTACAAGTTTGAGAGCGCATTAAATGGTGGAAAAGACTGGAGAATGAACGCGCAGTTTGAATACACAGCAAAGACACCTCAGAGGAACTCTCGTGTGGAGACCAAGCTATATTATCATCTATGCGGGAAGACACGCTCAGCATTGGCAGCGGCAAATGTGCCTGATAAATACAGATATGTGCTGTTTACTCACTTCCTTAAGTGGGCGGCGCAAACAGATATGCTGACAATGGTAAAAGTACACAACAAACTATTAACAAGGCACGAGGACATGTATGGGTGCTTGCCAAAATGGGTCAACAATCTGCAAGTGACAGGCATGGCAGGAGTCGTTAAGACTCACACCAGAGGGACGGCCAAAGTGAAGGCACCTGGCAAAACATGTTTGTTTGTCCATTATGCCGAAGATCATGCCGGTGACTGCTATGTTATGTATGATCCACACACAAAGAAACTGCTGTACTCACGAGATGTACAGTGGCTTGGGAGGATGTACTATGAGGAAACAGCAAAGCCCGGAGTAAAAGTGGAATTCGACGGTGTTGAGAATAATATTAACGCAACAGAAGATCAGTCCGTGGAAACTGATGGGAGCAGCAGTGGCAGTTCCAACAGTCAAACTAATGAGTCAATTCATACAGAGTTTATCGATTTTGAGGCTGAGCAACCATTGTTTGATGCACAATTGGTGGATGAATCCAAAGCAAGTTATGAAACAGAAGACAGCAGTGAAAGTATCCCGGATACAAGAATTATTTGCGCTGTGACGCGAGCTGGTAGACAAATCAGAGCACCATTGGCACACGATGGAATGGAGCTGGCAGCACTCGCAATACAAGATGGATACGCAGAAGAAACGTGTCTGCTAGGATTAGACGAAGCAGATGCCAGTGCTGCATTGGATGAGGTCTACGACAAGAGTATGATGGAGGAAGAGGCAGTCTTATTCGCGTTAACAAAAGGAGAGAAAATATTTGTATCAGTGGAACATGCTTTTGGGTACATAGACGCAACAAAACAGCATCGATTGGTGGCAGCAGCACTATCGGACGACAGAGGAGAGCTTTTCCTTGTTGGAGCAACAGGTGAGAACTACGGGAATACAGAGGAGCTCAATGTGATGAACTACAAGCAAGCAATGCAGACAGTTGACAGAAAGGAATGGGAGAAAGCCATTAAAGTGGAGCATGACAAGATGGTTAAGTACAACTGGGGCTACATATGCTAGCCTCCAGTAACTATCTACAAGGTGCTAGAGCTGTGTGCTAGAGCTGTGTGCTAGAGCTGTGTGCTAGAGCTGTGTGCTAGAGCTGTGTGCTAGAGCTGTGTGCTAGAGCTGTGTGCTAGAGCTGTGTGCTAGAGCTGTGTGCTAGAGCTGTGTGCTAGAGCTGTGTGCTAGAGCTGTGTGCTAGAGCTGTGTGCTAGAGCTGTGTGCTAGAGCTGTGTGCTAGAGCTGTGTGCTAGAGCTGTGTGCTAGAGCTGTGTGCTAGAGCTGTGTGCTAGAGCTGTGTACTAGAGCTGTGTGCTAGAGCTGTGTGCTAGAGCTGTGTGCTAGAGCTGTGTGCTAGAGCTGTGTGCTAGAGCTGTGTGCTAGAGCTGTGTGCTGGAGCTGGTGTGTGCTGGAGCTGTGTGCTGGAGCTGTTAGCTAGAGCTGTGTGCTAGAGCTGTGTGCTAGAGCTGTGTGCTAGAGCTGTGTGCTACTAGAGCTGTGTGCTAGAGCTGTGTGCTACTAGAAATGTGTGCTAGAGCTGTGTGCTAAATGCTTAGCAACAGGCTTAGTGACAGGCTTAGTAACAGGCTTATTACAAGGTGTATGGGGTGCTAACTACAAGATACCAGGGTCCTTGCGTACAATTTGTACCAGTTACACGGACCCCGGGTATAGCATCGAGATAGCACACTGACTGTAGCATGGTGGTACAAGGTTAAGGTTGCTAATGCTTTCTTGAGATAGTTGTTGGTACGCTAACATACTATGGTCTAGCTCCGAGCTAGCGCTCTGAGCTAGCGCTCTGAGCTAGCGCTCTGAGCTAGCGCTCTGAGCTAGCGCTCTGAGCTAGCGCTCCGAGCTAGCGCTCCGAGCTAGCGCTCCGAGCTAGCGCTCCGAGCTAGCGCTCCAAGCTAGCGCTCCGAGCTAGCGCTCCGAGCTAGCGCTCCGAGCTAGCGCTCCGAGCTAGCGCTCCAAGCTAGCGCTCCAAGCTAGCGCTCCGAGCTAGTGCTCCAAGCTAGCGCTCGCTAAACGCTACTCCGCATCATGATACTCCGTATATCACAGTACTGAACCTACAGAGCTATTATTATTACTATTATACGAGACAGTGAAGCAGCAAGCTGTCACACCACAGAGCTGAGCACTTTGGCTCAGCTCCCACTTTTCTTTTTCTTCTTCAACCTTAAAATAAAGACCTATCATACCCTCCCCTTTCAATCAATTCCTTTGTACCTCTACTAGGGGAGTATCTTGTAGTAACTGAGTGTATGCAATAACACTTGAACAGTATCCTGCTGTAGTCTCACTATTTGCCATCACTCGGCGTGCTGCTGTTGTTGTTATTGCTATCCCCTTGATTTTATGCTGACGAGCAAATATTAACACACTTAGTACTACCCAGCAGCAGCATTCCTCATACTACTACTACTACTACTAGTACCACCACTAGTACTACTAGTATTAGTATTTTTGACATGGATTACATCGTCCGAAAACTGGTTCGTGACCCCTCTCAAGAATTTATTTGGGGGGGTCGCGATTTATTCCTGGCTCATTTTTGATGTAGCTCCATTCGTAGCCCTCTCACGATTCTCAACCCCAATCGCGACCGAGTTACTACCTCAACGTCGAGAAAAAGAGAAAAAAATCGAACCGGACCCAAATTTTTTTTGTAAGACTCAAATATTTTCTTCAGTCACTTAATCAAATTAATCAACCCCATTCTAATTTTCTCGTGATTTTTTGAATTCTTTTCTCAAAATATTTTCCCCCTTCCCCCAATTTTCTTAATCTGACTCATTATTACCGACCCTACCATCGTTATATATTACGACACTGTTGCAGAAATTCTCACCACGATACAAATTATTTCCCATCACACCCCTCAAGAAATTCATCACAAAAATCACAATTATTACCCCAAGCCCAGGAATCGCGACCCTCATGAAAAAATACTGAAACACTACTATGATGCAAAATACAAGTCTTTCTTTTGATAAATATTAAAATTACTGTAATAATTGTTATTCTATGTTCAATTTTCTCATGCACACCACACAAATTTACTACCAACAATTTTTAAATAATGGCCATCGTGATAATTTCATCCATAAGTCCTTGTTCACCACCTGTATCGGTACCGCCAGTAAAGTTCTCCCCCTCTTCCTTTACATCTAGCAAAGCTTTTAGCTCTGGACTAATGTATTCCGCAACTTCTTCCTCCAGCCCGCAGTCTTCATCTGATGGACTGGTGTTGTTTTCATTGTTCTCAGTCTCGCGACGGAGCCTCTCTCTCAACCTTTCCTCACATTCTCTCCTCAGCACATCAATCTCCCTGCACAAGTTATTGAACAGTGCTAGACCTTCCTTCGCCCACGATTGCTGCTGTCCACTATACTGATCACAAAATTTCTTTTTCTTCCTTCTCACAATCTGGCCGCTGCCCTTTCCCTTTTGTTCAACATGATTCACCCAAACATGATACTCGTTATGAATCATCATCAATGTAAATGCTTCATCGGTAACTGTGAAAATTTCACTTATCAAACATGTTGTCTTTCTGTTTTTGTAATCCCTCTGTATTGGACAGATGCTTGATAGAATCCGAGTCACAAAGTAATAGAAATCCTCATTTTCACTGCCATACCTTCTGTACTCTGGATTCAGTCCCACATAATTGTCAGAATATTGTCATACGGCAAACCTTAGTTTTCTGGAACATGGTTGATTTTTGTTTTTTGACAAATTTCAAAAATTCCCGGCCCTCCCCACACTGAATCAGTGTCAAAATGACACCCGGTGTCAAAGTGACCCCTGGTGTCAATTTGACACTTGACACTCGCTGATACTTTTGGGGGTCAAAGTGACACTGGGTGTCATTTTTACACTGGGTGTCACTTTGACACTCACAAGAGAAGTAGAAAAATGCTGTCTACGTACGAACGAGTGTCAAAATGACACCCGGTATCAAAGTGACACCCGGTGTCAAAGTAACACTTGACACTCCTCGCGGCTGATACTTTTGGGTGTCAAAGTGACCCCGGGTGTCAAAGTGACACCAAGCGCTGAGTGGTGCGCGGGGGACTGGAAAAATTTAAATTCTTAAACAAAATTAAATCGACCATGTTCCTGGATCATTCTTTTCCAACATTTTTGAGGTAAGAACTTACTGGAACATTATGGAAAAAAAACTTTTCTGGAAAATTTCCATTTTCATGCGGGACTAATTACTCTCAAAAAAATCTTAGGGCAATAAAGGCTCTTCTATATTTTTAATAATTAAGAGAAGAGCATTAACGGTCTTCAACCCTCATCTTTGTCCTCAATCCTCAACGATTTTGTCCTCAACAGACAGTCCTCAACCATTATGTCCTCAACAATTATGTCCTCAATGTTTTGTCCTCAACCTCTTTGACTTCAACGTTGAGGTTGAGGACAAAATGTTGAGGACATAATTGTTGAGGACATAATGGTTGAGGACAGTCTGTTGAGGACAAAATCGTTGAGGACACCTTTTGAGGACAATTGTTTTGAGGACAGTTTTGAGGACAGTTTTGAGGACACTCTAAGTACTGTCGTATCTCCGGAAACCAGAAGAAAAAGACCGAAGATAGAAGATAGAAATAGATGTGTTGATAATTTCTGAATTAAAGAATTATGAATGAAATTAGATAAAATATAAAATAGAATGTTTCTCATACAACGTCGTGTTGTTTTATCTTTGATTAAAACAAACAGACGTAGAGAAGCTCGGAATGGTCTTGAAGAACATAAAGAACATAAAGAACAGTTCTTCAAAGAACCTAAAAGGTCATAGAGAACCTGAGTCGGGACATTGGTCATAGAGAAACTTGAAGTAGATAGAAACAGTGTTTGTTTCTTAATTCATAAATAGTTTGTTTCTTGTGTGTCGTAGTTCTGAGACATACGACATTATCTTTCTTTTCGAGATAGATCTTGAACTTGGAAAGATCTCATGGGGAATGATAAGGCTTGATACGTCTGAGATTGATCCGTTCAATGATGTGTTCATTGCGAAGGAAAGATACAGTGCCATTGGTGTGGACTTGAGTGATGGTGAATGGGCCAATTGCTCTGGAACCAAGCGCATCAGTCTTGTAGTTGAAAATCATGATCTGATCACCAATGTTGTAGTCATGGTGTTTACGACGCTTGTTTTCTCTGAGCGCATTCTGATCAATGACAGATTGGCGTTTGGATCTGAGGAGTTTGATATCAGTGATGATAGGAATTGGAAGGAACATATCACGATGGAAGGCAATAGCACCAGGTGAAACACCAAATGTTTTATGCACAGTGCATCTGACAGCAAATTGAGCAGAGGCAAAAACATTATCAATGAGATCAATGGCTTGTTGCAAATCCTGAGGAGGATTAGCATGAAGGTCGGTGCGCATGGCGGATTTCATAGTATCATGCACACGTTCTAAAACAGCATTTGCTTGAGGATTTTTGACTGTGGTTGGAACAGGCTTAATGTCAAGGTTAATAAGGTGAGATTGAAAATCAACATTGAGGTATTCAGAACCTTGATCAAAAATGCATCTGTTGGGTTTTGGATAGCGAGAAAGCCATGCATCATTTAATGCATAGATGGTGATAAAATGTAGCTGAAACTGGTTTTAGGCTGATAGGTCCTAAGGCAAGCTTGGAGATATACAGCAGGAGCAATCAAACCGGTTGAGGTGCCGGTCCGTTCTATCGATAGTCTCGGATTCACCACTACGACCAAAGGGGAAGACAGTTGGCCAAATCTATTCTAACTACCACTTGGCACAGTCAGTTAGATCCTAGGCTTGTAGTTCTACAGGGAGTTGCTCAGGGAGCAGGATGTAGGTATCAAGGTATTCAAATCAGAGTTAAACTAAAGAAGTGATGACAGCAATCTTGTCGGGGAATCGATGTTGCTGTCTTGTTGTGTTTGCTGCTTGTTTATAAGCAGTACTGGAAACCAGTACTGGAAACCCTGTAGAAAACTATTTTGCGCATGGTGCGCATATGGAGTGGATCGTGTCACGGTTACAATTTAATAGATGGACATTTTACCTGAAGGGTTCATCTGAGGAGCACGTTTGATTTCAAGCAAGTTAGTGCACATATCCATAATGGTGAAACCATTAAATTCAACATTACCAATATTTGGGATATTGACGTTCCAAGGGCCAATGGTGTCAATTGCAATAGTTTCCCAAGGGATGGAGAGTTCTTCACGAGTTGCAAGATGCCCATAAGAAATGTGGGTATTTTTGTGGCGTTGACAAGCATCACAAGTCTTGCAATATTCAGCAACAGCATCCTTGAGGCCTGGAGAATAGATGAGCATGGAGATGGTTCTAGTCAAACGTTCAGCGCCTGCATGACCAAGGACATGATGATACCAGTTGATGGTGTCTTGGACAAGCGCTTTTGGAAGAACAATCTTGGTTTGGTTATTTTTAGAATAAACCTTGAGTTCAGTACCAGCGAAATCTTTGGTAGAATAATGTTTGGTGTTCTGGATGGTGGAATCTGCTGCTTGAGCCTTGGCGAGAGCATCAAAACGCATAGGGTATGCAGGAAGATCTGCAGGGTAATTGATAAAAAGATCAGCAATGGAAAGATCGGAAGTGTCAACCTTGGAGATTGGCTGAGTGTTTGGATCTTTTGAATCTTTAGAATCTTTGGAAGGAGAAACAGAAGGCAAACCCTGCTCCTCCTCCAAGGGAAGGCACGAGAGGGCATCAGCAAGGATGTTGTCTTTGCCTTGGATGAACTTGAAAACAGGACTGAAATCTTCAAGGAGCATGCGCCAGGTCATAATTCTGTTGGATTGGAGATTTTGACGAGTGAGGTTTTCATGGTCAGTGTAAACAAAAATAATTGCACCCCAAAGAATAGTCCGATATTCTTTGAAGACTTCCACAATACAAAGCATTTCTTTGTCAATGGTGGGATACTTAAGCTGAGTGGAAGTGAGTTTCCGGGAGAAGCATGCAACAATTTTACCATTTTGGATGATCTGCCATACCCCGGGTCTACTAGTGATTAGAATAGTAGTGATATGCAAATTGTGAGCTCTATCGATTAGTCTATTGCTATTGCTTTCGATTGGCATTTGGAATCGGCGATTCCAACGCCTCGCTAATTTATCCTCAACCTTAATCCAGTCCCGAGTAGACTCGTGACTGTATTCCGGTGCACGGCATGCTCCTCCATGGTACTGTGACAATTACTTCTCTGGTTCAGGGCTATCCCTGCAATAATAGGGATGGACTCTCCTGATGTTAACCCGGTCAGTTACAAAAGGAGCAGTTTCAATAGTTACAGTTCCATTATCATGGGCCTTGAGCACCTTGTAAGGTCCTTGCCGTGGGAAGGATAGTTTTGGAATAATGCCCTTCCTTTCCAGGGTGACATAGTCTCCTTCTTTATAGACATGGGGGATCCTCTTCTGGTTTTCCCTGATGTTGCTCTTGTGGATGCTTTTCTGCTTCCTTGCTTGGATTGCTTCCCAATCCACTGGGAAGTTCACTGGCATAAACATGTCCCTTCCAAACACCAATTGCGCTGGGGAATATCCCAAGGTTGTATGGATGGCGCTGCGAATAGCATATGCTGCCTTGGTAGTGAACTCCTCAAAAGGATCCTTCTCGTGGAGGTCCCTTTGTTCCAGGTTGAAGGACAATAGGCAGCAGTCCTTCAGGACCTGGTGGATTCTTTCCAGTACTGAGTTGGATTGTGGGTTCCAAGCGCCACTCAGTGGCTGTTTTTGTTGTTGTTGCTGCGATTGCAGGCTTTGCTGAGCGCTCAACAGGAATACTCCATCCTGTAGGTTCCTTCCCCTCTTTATCTGGGAGATCTCCTCCATGCGTCATCCCAGACAGCAGGGCTGTGCTGGCATCCAGGTCCCGGGGAGCTGGAGGCAAGGTGATTGCTTGTTTGGGTGAAGCCGGGGGCTTCTTGTTAGGCTTGGAGCCTTGAATGGATCAGGGGAGCCACACGAGTTCCCCATCGATACTGCGTTCAGTTCGACCACCATGATTGGCATGGTATTCTTCGATTGCTGCATTGATGTGCGCTTGGAAGGTCTCATTACTTCCTGGTATCATGAGAGCTTGGGTCTGAGTGTGGAAGGACTCAGTTTGTTGCTGATTTCCGGAGCTTCCGGAGCCCTTGTTGTGGTTCTTTGAGAACCTGTTCTTGGGGCACTCAGACCAATCGTGTTAAAATGTAGCTGAGCTTAGCTCAGGGAATAAGGAGCAAGCTTGGAGATATTGTTGGTTGTAATGGCAAAGGCATGCAAACCGGTTGAGGTGCCGGTCTGTTCTATCGATAGTCTCGGATTCACCACTACGACCAAAGGGGAAGACAGTTGGCCGGATCTATTCTAACTACCACTTGGCACAGTCAGTTAGATCCTAGATTTGTAGTTCTACAGGGAGTTGCTCAGTGAGCAGGATGTAGGTATCAAGGTATTCAAATCAGAGTTAAACTAAAGAAGTGATGACAGCAATCTTGTCGGGGAATCGATGTTGCTGTCTTGTTGTGTTTGCTGCTTGTTTATAAGCAGTACTGGAAACCCTGTAGAAAACTATTTTGCGCATGGTGCGCATATGGAGTGGATCGTGTCACGGTTACAATTTAATACGCCCCATCTATGATCAGGGAAGCAAGAGAATCTTTCTTCGTTGTCATGGACATGTTGGAGCTGTGACACAGACGGAAATAAATGAAAGCAAGTATGGGCAATAGCGCATAGGTTGCGCCCCACGTTGAGTAAAGGGATGGGCAATAGCGCAGGTGAGATGCGCCCCATGTGGATAAGTGATGGCACAGAGCCTGAAGATGGAACCGTGCTGCCGGGCAATCCATTGGGTAACCAAAGCATCGGAGGCGTCCGTATCATGATCAGGTGACAAGTCATCAGGAGGAGCACTGGAAAAGGGATCAGGACTAGTTTGTTCAGGGGAAGCATGGGTGGAATGGAAGTATGCGTGACGTCCAACAGGTTGGCCAGAACCAGGCGTGGGACTGGGTTGAGGCTCATGAAATTTGTTGGGGTTCAGGTTGAGAACAATTGTTTGGCGGTCAGCAAATGGAAATTGAGTCCAGAGTTGCTTAGCAACAGGGCTCAAGGTAGACCATATGGCATGGGGAAGCCGATGGGACAAGGCCAAAGGGTCAACAGAGCTATCAGATGTGGAACTAGCACGAAACGCAGCGTAGGTGTGAACGTCATTGACAAAGTCATCGGTGAATGCAGAGGAGTCAAGATAAGGGAAGGCACTGTGAAAATTGGCCTGGAAGTTCATATCAGCTCTTGATTTGGGTAATGTGAGAACAGCACGTGCATCCAATCGAGTGGCTTCGGCAAGTAGCGTGGTCTTGAGTTGAAGAATGTGTTTAACTTCAACGGAATCAGAGGCATGTGCAGAAGGCATCGGAATCTTAGAAAATTGGTCACTGAGGCTAGCATCATAAGCAACAGCATGGAGAAGAGTGGAACGAAGCATGTGATATTTCATTGGGAGAGCAGGAGCAGTCATCTGGCAGAGATTGTCGTAGATTTCAAACCATTTAGTAAGGAAACGGACAGTGGAGTCCTTCCAGTCGGCGAGGTTGAGGCGTTGAAGGAGCTGTGATTGTCCAGCCACATCAAATTCATGAGTGTGTGTGGATTCTCGGAGGTTGAGGAACTCAAAGTAGGCAGCTCTGCCATCGCATGTGCTGGTGTGACTCTGGACACAGGTGTAGGAAAGGTCAGAGCGGAAGACCCGAAGTAAGAGGACCCAAAAGAATTTGCATTGCTTGTCGAACAATTTCTTTCCAAATGGGGTAAGAGTGGAATGGTCCCAGTCAGGGTCAAGGAAGGTGTCGACATCAATATCATATTCAGCCAGCTGGGCACGAAATCCAGTGACCCAGGTTTCAAAACGGGCGTCATTTTTATAAACATTGAAAACAGTGACGTCATGGGATCGTTTGCTCCATTGTTCAAACTTGATTTGGTCTTCGCTTTTAGAGGTCCTGAGAGTGGAAGGGGAAACGGAGCTGGGGGAAGGAACAGATGACCGAGGAGGACACATGATAGTACCATCATCGAGATTGTCAACAAAAGCATCAAATGCGTCAGCCGTGTAAAGAGTGACATCACGATAAGGTTGTTTCGAGGCATTGAGGTGGTCACGGAATTTAACAAATTGAAGCAGTTGGATAGAGGTGAAAGGGGGAAGGTCAAAGTAGTTGTTGCGAGTATCACGGTACTGGAGTTGGTTGACAATGGGCGCAGTCAATCGAATGAATTTTCGCCATGTGGTGATACCAGAAGCAATGAGAGCATTACAGAGTAAGGATTGCGGATCACTGACGTCAAACAGTGCGGCAAGGGCACGAGCACAATGATGATCGAAGTGTGTGGTAAGGTTACTGGCAGCCCTTGGGAGTGGGCTGGCGGCGGTATCATCAGGTGTGGTTTCAGTTGGGGTGTTGTGGGCGGCATCAGCGATTGCAGTGTCTGCGGCAGGCTCAGTGGACATGTTGGCGGATTCGTCAGAGGCCATTGGGCGATCAAAAAGAGAATGGGATGCAGTGATAATAGACCGGAGGTCTCTGTATTGATCTTGGTAGGATGGGGGAAAGGGAGCGCTTTGTCGGGTGCGTCGACGAGGCATAAAGGAATTGTCTGAAATTCGAAGGGATAAGATCCAAAATAAAAGAGAGGTTCGAGCGAGCGGGAATCCGAGAGATAAAATAAGGTACAAGGGAAGATGTGTTGTATCTTGTATCTAAGCAGGGGAACAGTGATAAATGTGCCTGGGGATACAGTCGTGGATACAGCTGTACGCGAAGGTTATTGCTGTGTGTTGTCGTATTGTTTTCGTTCGTCGTTGTTGTCGTTCGAAACACCGTTGTTGTCGTTCGTCGTTGTAGTCGTTCGAAACACCGTTGTTTGTGGGACACCGTTGTAAACGTTGTGGCTTGGGGACACCGTTTCTGAAACACCGTCGTATTTTTGAAAGACCGTTGTGGTTCCAAAAGCGGTTCCAAAAGCGCCGTATCAGCAATAACAGGGGCACGTCGTGTCGGGACGAAAGAAAAGGGTGCAGCAGCAGTAAGAATTTCAAAAAATTCTTTCTCCGTCAGTTCTTGGAGTTTGGAGACGCCGTTTGTACCGTTTTATCCGTAATAACAAGAAGAATAATAATACCTGGAACGGCCTCGCAACAGGGAGCTTGGTGTTCCAGTGTAGAATTAAAACTGTAAACAGCGTCGATTCGGTCTTTCGTCGTCGTCGTTGTTATTCTTGTTTTTCGTTGCTTGTAGATCTCCAGCTTTGCAAGCTTACAATAAGCTTGCGACTGTTAATCTGTTAAAATGTAGCTGAGCTTAGCTCAGGGAATAAGGAGCAAGCTTGGAGATATTGTTGGTTGTAATGGCAAAGGCATGCAAACCGGTTGAGGTGCCGGTCTGTTCTATCGATAGTCTCGGATTCACCACTACGACCAAAGGGGAAGACAGTTGGCCGGATCTATTCTAACTACCACTTGGCACAGTCAGTTAGATCCTAGATTTGTAGTTCTACAGGGAGTTGCTCAGTGAGCAGGATGTAGGTATCAAGGTATTCAAATCAGAGTTAAACTAAAGAAGTGATGACAGCAATCTTGTCGGGGAATCGATGTTGCTGTCTTGTTGTGTTTGCTGCTTGTTTATAAGCAGTACTGGAAACCCTGTAGAAAACTATTTTGCGCATGGTGCGCATATGGAGTGGATCGTGTCACGGTTACAATTTAATAAATCGTGGTTGTGACCGGGGATCCGGCATGGATTGGACTTCTTCTTATTGTTGGCGTTTCCTTTGTGGTTGGAATTGTGGTTGCGCTTACGAGAGTTGTTGTTGTTCGAGCGCTTCTGTTGCTGTTTGTTGTTCTTGTTGCCTTTCTTGTTGGCTTGGCGCTCGTGACAGCTCATGTAGTCCACGATGTTCTAGTAAATTCCACAGTAGTGGACCAAATATTAATTATTCAGTGGTGACACCCAAATTATAGGTGATTTTTGAATACTTCTTTTTGAATACTCTTGCCCATGCATAGGATGAGAAATATTCACATTGGAATCACACAAAGATTGGCCACATTCATTCAGATATTTGATTTGATGGTATATTCACTGAGGTAGTACTATTCTTGCTGCTTGTAGACTAAGGCACTTCAGACCTGTTTTCTTCCCCCTTGTCCACCCCCTGCAGCCAGGGCACTGGCTCCTTCTTTTCATCTTGGGCCTTGGCTCTCTCCCCAGACAGCTTCTCTTTGGCCTTGGTTTTTGTCTCCATCCACCAACAGAATATTCTTCAAAACTTCTACTGGCTGGACTGTGAGCACCTCCCAGGGCAGGGGCAGATATAGGGTCACTGCTGAAATCCTTTCTGACAAACCAGCCTGCGCTGATGTGCTTGTCTGCCCTGTTATCTGTGGCCAAGTTGTTCGAGTGGTTGGGTCCTCAGCCTTTGTTTCCGAACCTCCTGACATGGATCCTCTGGAGTACAATCCATTTGATTCTCTTCCAGACTCCCCAGTAGATGCCTTTGATGCACTCTGTGAGTCTCCAAGGGTACTTCTCCACCAATATTCTCTCCCACAGGCTGGCTGTCAGCACATTGTTGATGCTATCCAGAGTGGTACTGCCAGTGCTGTCTGCGATGGTTCATTTGATCCTGACCTTCTCAGAGGAACTTCTGCTTTCATTTTGTCACCCAATACCTCCACCAAGACTGCTTCATTGTTCCTCACTGGCTGTAATTTTGTCAGTGGATCCCCTGAGGATCAGTCATCCTACAGGAGTGAACTGGCGGGTATCATTGGAGTTCTCACCTGTTGCACTGCTCTGGTGAATCTTTTTGATATTGCTTCTGGCTCTATCACTATTGCTCTGGATGGTGACACAGCTCTCAAACAGGCTCAGGGATCTTGGCCTTTGGTTATTTCCCAGAAGTCTTTTGATTATGTTTATGTCATCAGAAACATGATTTCTGCCCTGCCAATCTCTGTGCACTTTCAGTGGGTTCAGGGACATCAAGCTGGAATCTTTCTTGATTGGTGGGCCCTTCGCAATCATCAGGTTGACAGCATGGCAAAGGCCTTTCTCTCTGTTCATAGAGCTTCGGCCCATCACTATCCCAGACTTGTGTTTGAGCCCTGGGCATTTTCTCTCAATGGATGCAAGTGTTCAAGGTTTGATCAGAATGCTCTGCATGTTGCCATTTCTGGTCCTCCTCTTCTTAAATACTGGCAGACCCACCATGATATTCCCATTCCACAACCTGTTTTGAGTTCCATCCATTGGTGTGCCCATCTGTCTGCCTTCAAGCGATTACCTCCTGGCATGCAACGGTGGTTTGTCAAATTTGCTTCTGGATGCATTGGTGTTGGCAACCAACTACTTCACTACCAGTATCAGGATCACTCCCGGTGCCCATTGTGTGATGCAGACAACGAGAAGGTCTCTCATGTGCTCTCCTGCAAGGACACTGGGGCAGTACAGCACAGTGTGTCAGCTTTCAAGGGACCCCTGCAGAAGAGGCTTGAAGTTGAACAAACTGATCCATCCTTGGTTGTTGCCATTGTGGATCTTCTCACCAGAGTTCGGAAGGGCCAGACCATTTATCCATCATCCTACTCACTTGCAATTGCGTCTGCTGTCAGGGCACAGAGGACTATTGGCTGGCACAACTGGCTTCTTGGTAGGTGGTCTCCTCGCTGGTACCAAATTCAGGCTGACTACTACTCCCAAATTGGAAGCAAGCGCTCTCCCAAACGTTGGGCTACAGCTATCATCCATCAGTTCTTTCTTACCTCCTGGGATCTTTGGACCTATAGGAATGAACGACTCCATGGTCCTGGGGGTACCCTTGATGCTGAACAACACCAATCTCTTGATGCTTCCATCACTTCAGAATTGGCAATTGGTGCAGCTGGTGCACTTCCCCAGTCACACTCCCTGTTACAAACCCCTTTCCACGTCCTACAAGGTTACACCCTGACTGCCAAGCGGCAGTGGCTTGCAACCATCCACCTTGCAAGGAAGCAGTATGCAGCGCCTGTCCCACCAGTGCAGCCATACCAACAAGAGGCTGCTCTTCTCAGAGCCTGGCTTACTGGACCTCAGGGTTGATTACACTTTGTACCTTGGTTTTGTCTTCTGTTCCTGCTTCTTATCCTGTCCCATCACTTTTGATACTGGATCTTATCCCAATATCTTCATTCCCATTTCACTTTCTCTCAAGTCCCTCTTTTGTGGGACTTGTTTGTCCTTTCCCCTGCTTGATGTTCAAGGTTTGTTTGAAAATTTGTCGTTCTGCCACTTGGGGTCCTGACTCTATGATGGAGGCGACGTTAAAGTCTGGTTACAGACTGAGTAATTTAGTTTCACCTTTGGTGATTAAAGTTATTTAAATACGTATATTATTATTATTGCAGAGGTCCTGGACGTCCTTCCGTAGGCCTTTCCAGGTGAACACTGAGCGTATGCTCTGTTCCATTCTCTTTTCTCCGGGATGGACCAACATGCTGTGGTACCATTCCATAACTCTATCCTTGAGTTTGTCGGGAATCAGGATCTTGCCTTCTTTGTGGATGAGACTGAAACCTTCCACATTTTTGGTAGTTAGGCCTTTGTCTTTTTCCAAAGCATTCATGATTTTCGTGTCCTTCTGTTGGTAGAACTCAATCATGTCCGGGGCAAGTGGGAATGCACTATTGCCCTGGAATTCTTCCGGTGCTTCTCCAAGTGGGAATAGGAGTTGCCAGAGGTGCGCTTCCTCATCCGCGTAGGTGAGGGGCTTATTTGGTGGTAGCCATTCCACTGTGTCCGCTGGGTCATCTGTGATGTCCAGGCGAGACAGCGCGTCTGCTGCATCGTTGTCTTTGCCAGCAACGTGCTTGACTACGGGGTGGAACTCCTCCATAAGAAGTCTCCATCGTACCATCCTTTGGGTGGGCATCTGCTGATAGAGCAGGTTAAGGTGGTCTGTGTGAATAATCACATCTTGTCCTCGTAGGATTCCTTCGAACGCCTTTAGCCCTTCTACTATGCCCAGGAGTTCTTTTTCTCCAACCGTGTAGTTGAGCTGCGCCGAGTTCAGCTTCCGGGTGTAGAAACCAAGGGGCTTGCCATCTTGGCATACAGTTGCTCCCAGTTGCCTGTCGCTGGCGTCTGAGTAGAGATGAAATGGTTTCGTAAAGTCTGGGAATGCAAGCTTTGCTTCGTCTGCGAGCATCCTCTTCGCCTCCATGAAAGCTTTCTGCTCTGCTGGGCCCCAGTACCAGTTCAGTTTTCCCTTTTTCCCTGCAAGCTTGTTGAGGGGGGCCAGGATGTGGGAGCGGCGCTTCCACATGTCCCTGTAAAAGTTGACCATCCCAAGGAACATCTTGAGTTGCTTGGTGTTCTTGGGGGGTTCCAGGCGCTTCATCGCCTCCAGTTTCTTTGGCTGGGGTTGAATGCCCTCTGTTGTTAGTAGAAACCCCAAATACTCCACTTCTTTTTGCATGAAGAAGGATTTTCTGAGGTTGGCTCGGAAGCCGGCATCATCCAGTCTCTGTAGGACTGTGTCGATTTTGTTGAGGTGATCCTGTTCGGATTCTCCCTCTCGTTGAATGATCAGGATGTCATCGATATAGACAAGGACGTAGTCCAGGTCCCCTAGTAGGTTCATCATGACTGATTGGAAGATATCCGGAGCACACGCAATCCCCATTGCTAGTCTCTTGTAGGCATACTTTCCCCATGGTAAAATGGTAGAGCAAATCTTTTGGCTCTCTTTGCAGATGGGGATGGTATAGTATCCTTGGGACAAGTCCAGCGCCGTAGCTGATTGGAACTTCTGTAGTCGTTGGATTGTTTCCCCTATTCGTGGTAGTGGGAATGGTTTCCTCTGGATGGCGGCGTTCATTTTCCGGAAGTCTGTGAGGACTCGGATATCGCCTGTCTTCTTTGGTTGGCAGAAGGTAGGGGATGCCCACGGTGAGTCATCATCGTGGGGGAGCTTCTCCAGGACTCCAATCTCACAGAGCCTGGTAATCTCCTTTCGAAGTGCTTGTTCAAAGGCATGGGGCACAGAGTAGTACCTCTGCCGGACCGGTTTGACTCCTGGTTGGAGCTCAATGGACACCGGTTCTATATTTTTGAGTAGACCCAACCCTCCTCCAAAGAGTGTTGGGAATTTCTTCAGTGTTTTCTTCAAGGCTTCCTTGGACGCGTCCGTAATCTCCAGGTCATTGACCATGGTGTCTATATCGACTTTGGAGTAGTCTGCGTCCAAGATTTTGGCTTGCCTCTCTTCCTCCTGTTGGAGGATCGGACTTTGTGTGTTGGCAAAGAATACCGCCTCACATTTGTCCGGGTCAGTAAGTTCCCCCATTCCCTTCATGGGGATGGAGTCACCCTGCCATTCGATGGTTCGGGAGCTGTATTTTATATCCAGTCCCAGCTGTGCCATTAGGTCGGATCCTATGATCATGTCATAGGGTACTTCCTCGTGGTGATGATATTCATCCACTTGGAAGGTCCATTTGATGGTCTTGGAGTTTGAAAATTCTATCAACCTCAGTCCCACTGAAGCCGCAGACTTGGTTCGGAACTTGCCCCCATAGGTATTATAGGTGACAGATCTGTGGTCTCGGTTCGTTAGTTGACTTCGGTCGACAAACTGCCTTAGAATTATGGACTTGGAGCACCCAGAGTCTAATAGGCCCCGGAGCATCCTCCCCCTTCCCTTATGGTCCAATACCTCCACACAGACGTCCGCAAATCGATTGATTATGCGTGGTCCGGTGTGGATGGTATTGGCCATTCAGTTGTGGGATCCTTTCTTTTTAAAGGTCTTTCTGTACTTTCTTCTGTACTCTTTGAGTTCCCGTTCGGAGATGTCGATCTCGTCATCGGAGACTTCGTGGTCAGCTTGGGCCGTGGCCAGTACATAAGAGTACTCGTGGTTTGATAAGTTCCTTCCCCAGTGGGGTTTGGAGTGTTGCTCGTTGTCCGAGTCTTGTTCTTTTGCCACAAAGTGCTCCTTGAGCAGGTTGATGGTTTCCCGGTCGAACTTCCCCTTCTTGTGGGGACCACCGGTTAGTTTCCAGCATTTGCCGGCATGGACCTTGCCACAGGTCTTGCATAGCTGTTTGTTGCTGTTGTCCACCGGGCGCTTCTTTTTGCCAGGGGATTTCCCGTGGTGGGTTCCTCCCCCAGATGCGGCCTTGGGGGTCTTCTTGGTGACACCGGTCTGCTTTTCGAGGTCGGTGATGCGTTGTTGCATTACTGCTTCCTTCCGGATGGTGAGTTCCAGGTTTTCGAGCTTGTCGATAGTGGTGTTAAAGGAGTGGGTGTAGAGGTCCCAACTAATGTGCTCCAGCTTCTCGCGTTGGGAGTGGGTCATGTTGGAATCCAAGATTTCCTTCATTTCTCCTTGGGTGAAACTTCTTGGTGTTTCCATTTGGTCACTGCCACATTCCCAGAGGCATTCTGGGAGGTAGCTTTGGAGTTCGGCCATTCGATTGGCCCAGGCTCTAATGCCATGTTTGAGGTCCACGCGCATGCCTCGCATGAATCGGCGGAGGACGATATACGAGCGCTTGCCGTGTTGGTCATTGCCAAAGATTTTGAGCTTGAGGGCATGCATGCATTCCTCGATGACATCCTTTCTGTACTCCTGAGATTGGTAGTACTGGATGAGGGCGCTTGCGACCTTTTTCTTTGGGATTGGAGACTCGAGGGTGTCGGTCTCCGATTCTTTGTCCGATCTCGCCGTGGCTGTGTCGGTTTTGTCGGCGTTTGGAGGTTTCTCCTTTGCCGTCTCCTTGGAGGCTCCCATGGGAGTTTCGGTGGCGTCTTGCCCCATTGATAGCAGTATGTTTGCTTGGTCCCTTTGCTCGATCTCTTGGATCTTTTTCTGTACGTGTCTGGTGTGGTGGACCTTGTGGGTTGGTTCGGCCAAGTAGGTCCGAGCGAGCGTTCGCTGGACAAGTCCGAGTGCCTCAGTAGAGAGAATTCTCTGTAGAACCTCCAATTTCTGGTCTCCGTGGAGTTTGTCATTGCCAGCAATTTTCTGGTCAAAGTCTCTCTTCCAGATGAGGAAGAGTTCTGGTCTTTCAGTACCATTGAGAACCTTCAGGTAGTCGCTGAATGCGATTCCACCTTGTTCGCTGTCTACATTCATCTTTACGGTGGTGGCGTCTTCCGGCCAGTCCTCCCGTGTGATGTTGAAAGGTTTCAGTTTGGTTCCTTTAGACGCCATGGTTAATCAGTTTCTTTTTATTTACTTTAGTTTAGTTACAGTATTTCTGTAAGTTGTTATTTGGGGTGGAAATGAGCAAAAAGTGGTTGTTTCAGTTTGCTCCAGTTTTCTCTTTGTCTACACGATATCCCGTGTTGTAACTGATTTTCCCCTTTCGTAATACACGTTATTCCGTGTTGTAACTGATTTTGCTTTAGGCTTGTCCAGTGGTGGGAGTTGTTTCTCTCTTTGGTTCCCGGGAATCCTGTGGTTCTCCGGAGTTGTTTCTGTTTTTATTTCGTGGGATTCGATTCCCGTGGTTCTCCGGCGTTGCTTCCCTATTAAGCAATCACCGGGCCGGTCCCACTTCCTGTTTCCCGTGGGATTTAGTGGTGTTTAGGTATTTATTTTATACCTGTCCGGATATTTATATGTTCTGGTTTTGGTCGGCATACCCTTTTTGGTCTGTCCGTCCACTCAGTGTTGGTCCAATTAGTCCACTCACTGGATTATGTGTCACTTTTTCAGTGTGTATTTTCGAATTTTTTGATTATTCTTGCTGTCGACCATGGTCCTGTTTGGGTCCTTAGGTGTCTCTGTTGCTGCTGTTGCTCCCTTCTTTGGGCGCCAACAGTTGCTGGGGTCGGTCTTCCTTGTGCTGCAGACACTGGATATCCTTCTCCCTGTTTTGCTTCTCTGCGCCTCCATTTTTGGCAGTCTTTCGGTCCCGTCGGCGCCTTGGTCGATCGGTACCTTTCTGCTCATGGTCATCAGCGCTCAGCTTGATTTTAAAATCATGCCATACCCCGGGTCTACTAGTGATTAGAATAGTAATGATATGCAAATTGTGAGCTCTATCGATTAGTCTATTGCTATTGCTTTCGATTGGCATTTGGAATCGGCGATTCCAACGCCTCGCTAATTTATCCTCAACCTTAATCCAGTCCCGAGTAGACTCGTGACTGTATTCCGGTGCACGGCATGATCACAGCACCAAGTTGATAATCGGAGGCATCAGTATAGACATCATAAGGGAGATTAGGATCAGGATATGTGAGGAGAATTTCCTCAGCAATCATGGTTTTGGCAGCTTTGAAGGCAGCAAGCAATTCAGGAGTTGGCTTGACCGGTCCACAGGCCTTGCCAGAGAGGGCAGTGAGAGGAGCCAAAATCTCAGTGCGCTTGCGCCAATGAGCCCGATAGAAGTTGATCATGCCAATGAAGGAACGCAGATCAGTGGTGCTTTGTGGGAAAGCAAGTTTCAAAATGGGAGCAATCTTGTTGGGATTTGGAAGGATGCCAGTGGTGGTGATGATATGTCCAAGCCAAGGAGCGCGTTGTTGGAACCAGTGGCATTTGGCAGGTTTAACAGAGAAGTTGTTGGCTTGCAGGATGGACAAAACAGTGGAGACAGTTTTGCAGTGAGATTGAAAGTCGCTGGAGAAGATACCAATGTCATCAATATAGACTTCAACACTGTTGAGGTTGATAAAAAGGGATTCCATACAGCCTTGCGCCCAACTTGGAGAGTTGAGAAAACCCATTGGAAGTCTGAGTAATCTGAATTTGCCAAAAGGAGTTACAAGCACACAGAGCCAAGTGGAAGGCTCATCCAATTTGAAGGTATGGAATTGCATGCTGACATCAATAAGGGTGACATATTTGAACCCACGGCGGCGATGGAAGATATCTTGGATCTTGGGCAAAGGATAGTGGAGTTTCTTGGTGACTTTGTTAAGTTCACAAAAATCAGAAATGATTCTGCAGGAGCCATCCGGCTTGGGGACAACAAAGGTTGGCATACCCCATTCAGTTGCATAACATCTTTCAAGAATTCCAAGTTTCACTTGGCGAAGGAGTTCAGTTTTAACAGCGTCTTGTTGATGGATAGGGATACTGTAGGGCTGCTTGATATGATATGGTTTTGCACCCGGTTGGAGTTCAATGTGGAATTCCTTGTGGGGGAAAATTCCAAGTTCTCTGTGAGAGAGACCTTCAAACAGAGGATGGTGTTTGGAGAGAATCTGAAGCAACTGGGATTGTTGGTCAGTGGAAAGATGGGTTTGGTTGGAAACCAGTTCTTGCAAATCAGTTTTCTCATATTTGGTTGCACTATCAACGTAGGATTGAGAGGTTTGCGCGATGTAGGCTTCAGCAATGGAGTAGGGTTCATTGCTGATAATCTTCTGAACCAAGGTTTGATTGGTGAAGTAGGATCGTGGATGGAAAGGCATGTCCTTATCAAACCAAGAGACAAGGGAGGCTTCAAAATCCATTTTGATGGCAAGATTCTTCATAGTGGCACGTCCAATGATCAAATCATAGTACATGTTGTCAACCACAAAACAAGTCAAGTGCTTGACGCGCCTGGAATAAGAGAGTTCTGGAAACATAATGTCAGTAAGATAAACATATTCAGCGCATTTAAACTTGCCATTGGGAGTATCCAATCCAATTGGAGATTCAAGAACATGGATGGGAATGTTTGTGGGAATCTGCTTTTTGGAGATTAATTCAAATGTGGAGCCACTATCAAAGAGGGTTTTGAAATAGAACTTCCCGGAGATATCGTTGATGGATTTGCATGTAGTCAATGTAGTGGGAGCCAAATCAGTGCAAGGTTTGGAAATCAGTGCTGGTTCAAATGGTTCAGGATTTGGATTTGGTGGAGCCGGAGATAGAACAATGGAAGGATCATGTGGATCAGCAGGGGCTGTGAACACTTCAGCAAGAGGTGTATCATCAGCAGTGGATGGTTGAATTGGAAAGCGTTGGAGGTCCTGATGATAATAGGCTTCATCAATTTCAGCGTTCACATGAAAGAGGTCAACCCAAACGTCTTCAGGTGGAGAAATAAAGGTGCAAACATGGCCATCACCGGAAGAAGATGGATTGCTGGGAGTTGTCACTGAAGAAGGGCGAGAGCTGTTTGCAGAGGTGTTTGCTGCATTTGCATCAGCTGAAGACCGATTGTTGTTATTGTTGGAAGGACCACGACGCTTGCCATTAGGATTGTCAATATTTTTGAAACATTGGCCCCAATTATGGTTGCTACCAGGATGAATAGGACATGGGTCTGTATCTTTAATTCTGTTGTTAGAATTAGAGTTGGAACTGGCGGCAGAATTCTGTGAAGAATTGTTGTTGTTTGAACGTCGAGCATTGTTGTTGGTGTTGTTGTTGCCAGAACGACGGTTGTTGTTGTTTCGATTTCTGCCAGTTTGTCTGTTGGAGGACTTGTTGGCATTGTTGTTGCTGCTGTTGTTATTCCTACGATTGGCCTTGGTACAATAACGTTCCATTCTTGTGATAATATCAGCAAGAGTATCATCATATGGTGAATGATGATCTTCATAGGTGTCTTTCCAATCAGATGGCATGGAATCGTAAATGAGGCTTTTAAAATCATCCTCAGGAATGATGGCATCTGCAGCAGTAGTTGGAGCACCAGGTAACAAAGGAAGCACCACGTTGTTATGGTAAGTGACCAAGGAAACAAAGCTGGAAACAGTCATGGAAGTAGTCTTTTTGATCTGAGAAAGGAATCTTTTGTGGTTTCGATAGACGTCATCGTTGTTAGAGAACTTGAACCGAATGAAGGCACGAACGTCGTCGTCAAAATGAGGCACCGTTTCAGTATGTCCGATGATGTTGGTCCTCCACCAAGTCTTATCAGAATAGTTTCGTAGAATGTCTGGGAACTTGGCATATAGTTTTGGGCCTGTTGTCCAACCCATGGCATGACGCGCTTCGGTGAATTCATAAATAGAATGAAGCAATTGTAAGAGAGTGGACGTTGTAGTGATAAAGCTAACCTTTATCTTAGTTGTTTCAGTCTCAGTTTCAGTGGTTATAACACGTTTGTACTCAGCCTTTTCAAGTTCTTCTGGTTCGAAGTCGAACTTAAATGGAAGAGGTGTAACAGAAGACATGGTTGTTGTTGGGTACTGCTGGGTACTTGGTAAGTATGTGTAGGTATATATGTGTTGGTATATATGTGTTGGTATATATATATATAAGTGAGAAGGTATTGGTGGATACCTTAGACAACTTGTAGTTAAGGGAAGTACTAGTTGTCGAGTGTTGTTGGAGAACCTTAAGCTTGTTTGCTTAAGTATAAAAAATAAACTTAAAAATAAATGACCGAAGGTATGAATGACCGAAGGTATGAATGACCGAAAGTATGATCGAAGGTTGGTATGATGTTGGGTTAACCTTAACCTTGGAAGGTATGCTATGGTACGTGTTGAGGTACCGTAAGATTAAGTGGTATGGTAGGTTAATTATCCGGATGAAGATAGGTTAAGAATTATAATCAATTCAAAGAATTGACAATGGTGGTCGTCGTATTAATCGACTGTAATTACAGTGTCGTATCTCCGGAAACCAGAAGAAAACGACCGAAGATAGAAGATAGAAATAGATGTGTTGATAATTTCTGAATTAAAGAATTATGAATGAAATTAGATAAAATATAAAATAGAATGTTTCTCAAACAATGGTCGTGTTGTTTTATCTTTGATTAAAACAAACAGAGGTAGAGAAGCTCGGAATGGTCTTGAAGAACATAAAGAACATAAAGAACAGTTCTTCAAAGAACCTAAAAGGTCATAGAGAACCTGAGTCGGGACATTGGTCATAGAGAACCTTGAAGTAGATAGAAACAGTGTTTGTTTCTTAATTCATAAATAGTTTGTTTCTTGTGTGTCGTAGTTCTGAGACATACGACAAGTACTCGTACATCCAGCCGTTAAAGTGTACATTTAACAAAAAACAGCCGTTAAAAATTACTAGTAAATCAATTTTACGCGCATGAATATGGAAATTTTTCTCAAAAAAAACTTTTTTCCATACTGGTACGGTAATGTTCCTGGTGTACACGGGACGTGTCCGACAACAATTGATCGTATTTATCGTTCTACATTGCGTGAGATTCCATTTTTCGCGCCTTTCATGGTTTCCGATTAGGCTATAATATCGAATACATTGTTACCACTTTTTATTTTCGAGATGAGTGAATCTACAGTACTCAATCCTGTGAAGCAATGGTTCTTCACAGGAGAATTCGATGACAACGATCAATCATCGATACATTACGCAAACGCGAAGTTCGGTAATACCTTACTTGTACGGCAGGAAATTTAAAATAAGCAGAAGTAATACAGTATTATGTTCATCGTTTTTTCGCAATGTAGAATGTTAAGTATGGTAACCTTACTTGTAAGTTTACGTGTACGTTCAATAAGAAGATAAAAATCCAATTCTTGTCTTCACTGATCTTATTCTTTATTTTCAGATACAATACAATTATTTAAAAAGAATACGTAGTCTAAAATCCTCGTCGTTATATACTTTTTCTGTCTATAACACTTTGCAACTATTGCAAAGTCATTACTTTGTGTATTATCCTTAAATAATTGAAAAAACGATCGGAGAGAATATGAAAAATGAGAAGGCCATCAATCCTATCTGTTTCAGAGCGATGTCTATTCACCTTTTCCGGTTCCCATCTCAAATAATAATAATAATAATATAGCCGATGAAATCTTCTATGCTCTAACTTTCGATGTTTCGAATCACAAATAATAATATACTTGACTCGTGCGCAACCATGAAGCAATTCTTTTCTTTTGTTGTTTTATCCATCGGATTTGCTATATCCATCGGAACAACAGCGGCTGGTTCTGGTCTCTACGAACACTGGAAGATAGAACTGCCACACGTCTCCCTCATCAGCGAGAACAATACCATCGTAATGGACTATGGCGTTAGCGAATCGATTACCCACGATAACATCAGAGCCGAAATATTTACCGAGAGCTGCGAATATCCCCGTCTCACCGAGGGCATCCTTTCCGAATCATTGAACCATCAAGGCGCACACGCTTTCCGGATAGATCCTAGAATCCTGAGCAAGAATCCAAGTGTCACTCGCTATGACTTTGTAGATTTTACAGCCAACATGACGTTCTGCCTCCACTATATGCTTTGGACCGGACCAGAAAGCGACGGTGGAGCGATTTTGATCAACGAACTGGAAACCATTCTCATCGTAGATTTCAACTTGAAAGCAAATGCACTTATGGGTTTCTCTGTTGCACCGAAAGAGAGTGAGGTAGAGGGAGACCGAGGCAATCTGACAGAGAGGGAAGGGTTCGACGCCGATGGATACTTATGTGATCCGATCACATACGAAAGGACCGAGGTACCAGAGGGAGGTTTCAACCCCGGAGAAGTTATCTGCGTCTGTGCCGAACTCAACCCCATAGCTATCGAACAAGGTAAGCGTGAAACATTACGCGGTTGTTCCGCTGTGAGGTCGTCACCAACCCTCTCTTCCTCACGAGCGCACCTTGCCCGTGACGTTGTTGCAAACCGACAGGTCTGTATCTGAAAGGCATCGAAGAATTTCTTTGGATCCGTGAGCGCTACATCGGAAGCGAGTTCGTGAGCACCAAACAATACTCGGTGAAGGACGGGGTTGCCTCCGGAGACGGACTGACGGCGTACGAATGCATCCGAGAAGACTTCTGCGTGTTCAGCACGATGTTGCAAACTGAGTTTTACCTAATGCCGGGTTATATCTACGGCTCCGGCTACATCAAATTCGACTGGCTCTCGCTCGCGGACGACGAAACCAGGGCCAAGTTCGGAATCGAGCGGCGCGAGCTGCGGATGCGGATGCGAAACGAAGGAAGGTTTCGTCGTTCCCTCCAGACTTCGGGCATCTCGCTCTCGCTCCCGGTCTCGAACGGTCGCTCCCGTCCAGGGATGGCGGCGGCCGGGGTTGCGGTTGCCACCGTCTTCTCCGCGAGAAACCTTTTGTGGTGGTGCGTGGGGTGCATGGTTGCCGGAAGCCTTCTGCTTTCGTTGTGAGGAGAACCAAAGGTTGATTCATTCGAGACGAGACGAGACGAGACGAGCAACGAACCCAAACGATCGCCACCAAGTGGGCAGTCCGATCGCAGCCTGTAGACAATGGAGTGACCTGCGTGCATTATTTATTTTATACTGTACTGAATCTCATCCCGCAAAACCATTGCACACAGCGCGTCAAAATCAGGAACATTCATTCATTCATTCATTCATATTTAGGTTTGATCAATAAATACTATTTTTTTCATGTTCTGCGAAAGATACATAGTGGTTCGCTTGTCGACTGCCTGGGACGAAATTTGCTCGCCATGCTTCGCTTCGCTTCGCTTCCCTTTCCCTCGCCGTGTTGGGATTGTGCGGCGGAATGGCACGGCGCGGCATGCCGCGGCTTGGTGCTACAAGAATTCGCCAGGCGTCCAAAACCACAGGCTTCCGTGGATCCCGGGAGCGGGTTTCCCCCTCCAGGCCACGGGCAGCGACGATTCTACGGTGTCGGCCCGGGTCCGTAGGTTCTCGGCGTCTCGGTCTCGCTTGTCCCAGTCCTCGCACAATCCGGCGTACTCGATGCAGGCGTCGAGGAGCTGCAGCTTTTGCGCCAGCGTCGGACTCGCACTCGGACTCGTTTGATAGGAGGCATCGGTGCCGGTGCCGCTGGTGGCGGACTGCAGGAGGCCCTCTGCCGTCACCGCGCTGCCAGCGTCGCGATAACACGCGGCAACCACCGACAACACTCGGGAGAGTCCCTCCCTCCCGAGAACGCTGTCCGCGTCGTAAAACTCCAGTGCTTTCTTGGCATACCCGGACGCCTTGGTCAACCGATCGGAGCGATCGTTTTCGTCGTCGTCGTCGTCATCGTCGTCGTCCTCGTAGTTCAGAACCCCCCACGCCAGATTTGCCTGGATGCTCGCCTCGATGGAATGAGACGCCGCAACGACGCGGTTGGGTGTTGCAGTCGCTGTCGCTGCCGACGACGTCGTTTGTTGGAGCCCCCGAAACAGGTATTTCAGCGCGGGGGTAATGGGCACCGCGACGTCGTGGTGCGTCTTCTCGCGCAGGTACGCAGCGTAGATGACCTCGGCCAGTCCCGCATTGGACAGGGCCACCGCGCTCGGCACCCTCAGCAGCGGCGATGGCGGTTGCCGCTCCAGAAAGCGAACCGCAACCCGGAAAAAATCGCGGACCGAGTAGGAAACGGGGTCGTCCATCGAGTTCATGGATGCCAGCTGCGAGAGGGCCTTTCCGGACATGGCCGACGCCACGTGCAGATTCGTGGAGGGAAAGCTCTCGCCGAGATCGTCGTACGTCGAGAGAATCTCCTCGCAGAGTTCCTGCGCCCGGGCAAAGTCTCCGCGGGTCCAGAAGACCTTGGCGAGGGCCAGGAGAGCGTCCTCCTCGAGGTGGAGACTCTGGTTGGTCGAGCTGCGTGTGCGTGTGGCTCTTGCGTTTTCCCTCAGGGATTCTCGGAGCTCCCCGAGAGAAAGAATGGCGTCGTCATAGAGTCCGAGTCGCTGCTGATACTCCGCCAGCAGGGCTTGGACGCCCAAGTGTTCCCTCCCGCCTTTGTCAAACGACGCGAAGACGTCCGAGGCTCGTTTGAGGTCGTCGATGGTGGATTGGGAGGGGGGAATGTCTGCATTGCCATTGCCATTGCCATTGCCATTGGCCATGGCGGCGTCGACTTCGGGAAGCTGGCGAATAGAGGCCGCAACCGGCCGGACCAGGCTGTGCTCCAGACCCAGGCTGCTCCTGGAAAACCCACCCAACAACAGCGTGTCTGTAGGATCGCATGTCTTGTTGTTGTTGTTGTAGTTGTGGTTTGCGTTGTTGTTGTGGTTGCCGCCGCCTTCGTTGTTTGTGGCTGATGAAAACAAACGCGAGCGAGAGCGAGAGCTAGTACGAGAGTAAGAAACACCAACGCCGAGCCATCTTCGTCGCAATAGTAACAGTTGTGCCGTCCGCGTTGTCCCTCGCATGTTGACGTGATGCGATGGGATGGAATGGGATGGGATGTGTGATGGGATGTGTGATGGGATGTGTGATGGGATGTGTGATGGGATGTGTGATGGGATGCGATGTACTCTACTCGTACAACAACGTGCCGTAAGGTTACCGTACAGGTAGTTGGTGAGTCAGACGGTAAATTGGTAATTTGTCGCTTTGCAGGGGCGAGAGACGTGTTTTTCCTTGTTTGCTTGGTTTCTACGTGTAAGGTATGTACTAGTTGGATACGCATGAATTTCTACATGAGAACCAAGCACTACTAGTAAGATGAAGCTTGATATCAATAGTATCATAATACCGGTAGTTGTAGTAGTAGTAGTATGGTGCTAATAAGGTATCTAAGTGGTATGATGAACTATGTAATGATATTCTTGCTCGTCAGGAAATAAGGACTGATAACAGGCCAGTAATAAGAACAACCACAACCACAGCAGCCGCACGCTGCTGGTGAGTGCTGCTGCTGGCAAATAGTAATGAGACTATTAGAGTAGTACTACTGCAGAGGATACTGTTCTTCAAGGAGCAGGCGCTGTTGCATACACTTACATACTACAGGATACTCCCCTAGAGGTACAAAGGAATCGATCAATAGGAGGACATGATGGAGCGCTTAGTTGAAAGGTGATTAGAACGTAGGAAGTGAAGGGAGCTGAGCTGTCAGCTTGATGGTGTGACAGTTGTACCGGTAGTAGCCGTGATACTTTGTTATCCCGTGTCAAATACAGCGCTGTAGCGTCAGGTAACATAAGCTTTACTGTGATGTACGAAGCATCGTTTTGGAGTAAGATTAGCGTTGTGTAATTAAGATAACTTGTTCTTATTACTGAGCGCTCGCTACATTGCTCGCGTGCAAACTGCAGGGCTGGGTATCCAGTTGTACAGTAGTACTTTTTGTACACAATGACCATACCTCATAGTAGTAGCATTGTTGTAGCATACTATGATATTCATTATCCAATACCGTACAGCATCCAATCTTGTTAACCCTGTAGCATTATGCTACTGAGTGCTGCCGGGGCTCCTACAACCAGGCTTCTGTAACCGGTACAAATCCTACACAGTGAACCCAGTGACTCTGCTGCTGTTAGCACCCCCCCATAGCATCTTGGAATAAGAAGCCTGTTGCTACTAATCCTGTTGCTCAGCCTCTTGCTCAGCCTCTTGCTACTAAGCTGCCTGTTGCTTACTAGCACACAGCCTACTACTAGCACCAGCAACTTCTTGTAGCACCAGACAGTTACCACTGGAGGCTTAGACCTGTAGTACTGACCCCAGTGCTGTGTCTCTACAAAGGAGCCTTAGCATGCTGGTGGCATCTTGTTGTTGGATATGATCCTCATTACAACTAGTAGTAGTATGCCCCTCTGGTATGATTCATACCGGAGCTACAGCAACAGGATGCTAGGAGGAGGCCCCCCATGAAAGATTTGTACTGCTAGTAGTAGTAGATCTACTACTACATACTACCAGCTTGTAGTTACTAATATGGAATCACTGATACTATGAGTGACGCTGTTAGCTTCTTAAGAAAGTGGCGCTGACAGTCCCCGAAGTTGCATACATGTAAAGATATTCGCTCGTCAGCAAATAAGAGGTGATAGCGATAACAACAAGATAGGACGGAGTCCTGGCAACTAGTGAGACTACAGGATGTACTGTTTGGTCTATTGCATACACTCAGTGACTACAAGATACTCTCCTAGAGGTGCATTGGAATCATCAAAGGGGAGGGCTTGATAGCAGGTGTCTTAATTTAAAGGAAAAGAAAGTGAATAGTGGAGGGAACTGAGCAAAGCGCTCAGCGTGACAGTTTCGTTGTATCGTATCAGTTCGCACTGTACAGCGCTGTACAGGAGCGTACAGCTCTGTAGGTTCAGTACTATAGTCTACAGGGTAGCATTCGGAGTTGTTTTAGCGAGCGCTAGCTCGCGCTAACTCGCTAGCATGCGCTAACTCGCTTGCTAGCTCGCTTAATAACTGTTTGGGCCAGGTGTCCGGTCATAGTACATATTGTACACCAATGACCTGACCCCGGCGGTAGCATAGTATCTTAGCATGGTACCATGGTAGGTTAGCATTAGCAACCCTAACCCTGTAGCACTCAGCTACATTGTGCTAGTGCGGATGCTATACCCAGGGTATGTACAACTGGTATAAATTGTACGCGACAACCCCGGTATATATGGAGTTAGCACTGCCATACCCCGGGTCTACTAGTGATTAGAATAGTAGTGATATGCAAATTGTGAGCTCTATCAATTAGTCTATTGCTATTGCTTTCGATCGGCACTTGGAATCGGCGATTCCAACGCCTCGCTAATTTATCCTCAACCTTAATCCAGTCCCGAGTAGACTCGTGACTGTATTCCGGTGCACGGCATGCTCCTCCATGGTACTGTAACAATTACTTCTCTGGTTCAGGGCTATCCCTGCAATAATAGGGATGGACTCTCCTGATGTTAACCCGGTCAGTTACAAAAGGAGCAGTTTCAATAGTTACAGTTCCATTATCATGGGCCTTGAGCACCTTGTAAGGTCCTTGCCGTGGGAAGGATAGTTTTGGAATAATGCCCTTCCTTTCCAGGGTGACATAGTCTCCTTCTTTATAGACATGGGGGATCCTCTTCTGGTTTTCCCTGATGTTGCTCTTGTGGATGCTTTTCTGCTTCCTTGCTTGGATTGCTTCCCAATCCACTGGGAAGTTCACCGGCATGAACATATCCCGTCCGAACACCAGTTGTGCTGGAGAGTATCCCAGCGTGGTGTGGATGGCACTTCTGATAGCGTACGCTGCCTTGGTAGTGAATTCCTCAAAGGGGTCCTTCTCATGGAGGTCTCTTTGTTCCAGGTTAAAGGACAATAGGCAGTCCTTCAGGACCTGGTGGATTCTCTCCAGCACTGAGTTGGATTGTGGGTTCCAGGCGCCACTGGGTTTTCTTTTCATCCCCATGTTGTCACAGAGCTCTTGGAACTCTGCTTTGAACTCACTTCCACCATCGAATCCGATTTCTTTTGGTCGAGGATATCTTGCTAGCCAGGTACTATCCAACAATCGTTGAGTTTCTGCTGCATTTGGTGAGTCCTTCAGGTGGGCCAGTTCAAACCATCCGGTCACTGGGTCCACCATGGTGAGCACATGGATATGGTAGTCTTTACCATTTTTATTGTGGACAGTTGCAGGTCCCCAGAGGTCCACATTGACCCTCTGCCATTTGGTGACTTCCACTGCTTTCTCCGGTAGTAGTCCATACTTCTTCCGGCCACTCTTTTTGAACATCTGGCACGTGTGACAGTGTTTACAGAGATCCTGAACGTCCTTTCGTAGGCCTTTCCAGGTGAAGACTGAGCGTATGCTCTGTTCCATTCTCTTTTCTCCGGGATGGACCAACATGCTGTGGTACCATTCCATGACTCTGTCCTTGAGTTTGTCGGGAATCAGAATCTTTCCTTCTTTGTGGATTAGGTTGTAACCTTCCACTATTTTGGTGGTTAGTCGATTGTCTTTTTCCAGAGCACTCATGATTCCTGTGTCCTTTTGCTGGTAGAACTGAATCATGTCCGGGGCAAGTGGGAATGCACTATTGCCCTGGAATTCTTCCGGCACTTCTCCAAGCGGGAATAGGAGTTGCCGGAGGTGCTCTTCCTCATCCGCGTAGGTGAGGGGCTTATTTGGTGGTAGCCATTCCACTGTGTCCGCTGGGTCATCAGTAATATCCAGTCGTGATAGTGCATCTGCTGCATCGTTGTCTTTGCCAGCCACGTGCTTGACTACCGGGTGGAACTCCTCCATGAGGAGTCTCCACCGGACCATCCTTTGGGTGGGCATCTGCTGATAGAGCAGGTTAAGGTGGTCTGTGTGAATAATCACATCTTGTCCTCGTAGGATTCCTTCGAATGCCTTCAGGCCTTCTACTATGCCCAGGAGTTCTTTTTCTCCAACAGTGTAGTTGAGCTGCGCTGAGTTCAGCTTCCGGGTGTAGAAACCAAGGGGCTTGCCATCTTGGCATACAGTTGCTCCCAGCTGCCTATCGCTGGCGTCTGAGTAGAGATGAAATGGTTTCGTAAAGTCCGGGAATGCAAGCTTAGCTTCATCTGCGAGCATCCTCTTCGCCTCCATGAAAGCTTTCTGCTCTGCTGGACCCCAATACCAGTTCATTTTGCCCTTTTTCCCTGCGAGTTTGTTCAGAGGGGCTAGGATGTGGGAGCGTCGCTTCCACAAGGCTTGCATGAGATAGCAGTCATTGGAACGTAGCAGGGGAAGATCTGGGAAGTCTTCAAACAAGCTCACAGGGTGAACAGAGAAAAACTTCCACACATGTTTGTACCAGCAGGGAGTGACATAGGAAGCAAAAGGATGATATGGTGTGACACCAAGATGGAGAGGAATGCCAAGTTCGAGCCGTAGAGACTCAGCAGTTAGCCTGAGAATCCTACCAGTTTGGGAGGACCTGACAGATTCCTGAAAGAGGGTGGCAATATGACTGAACTCTTGGAGGAGGTAGGGGTGAATGAAACCAAAGCCTTGATAGAGGGAAGGACCATAGAATACATGTCTGGGAAATGTCCGTGACATCCCTGCTTTATTCAGCACAGGAACAAGAGCTGGGTGAATTATCTTAGTCCAAGTGGCCTCATCAAGTTGCGTGACAGGCATGGGGTATTCAACAGACTTCATGAAAGAATACTTGAATGTGTAGAGGGATGCCCTCTTCTCACACTTGGAAGCCTTGAGCTGAGAGCCAAAAGACTGGGACTGTGACTTCATGTGAGCAATCTGTGCTTCCTCATTGCCATCCATGGAGATAAAAACCCCAAGGGTCTTGTCAGCATGGTCAACTTCAAAACGATCCAGGGTAGCGCGATTGCCATTCTTATCAGCAACTGAGAAGTCACCAGGCATGTCAGCAATGGAGCGATAGTCCCAACCGGATCCATTCCATTTGAAATCAATCAAATAACAGAAGGATTTGGCAGGTTCAATCGCACCACCAGTGGCAATAATCCCGCCAGCCCATCGGTCAAGAGCTCCCTGAAAATCAACAGCCAATTCCTCACCAGATGTTGAGGAATCAGAGCCAGCACAAAACAAATCTGTGTCATCCACAAAGGCAAAACCCACAAGAGAAACCAGTTGCAGTGACAAAGAAGTGATAAGATGGACACCATGCCCAGCCTGTTGCATCATTCGGAAGACAATGGTTGACACCAAGGCCCAAAGAGTTGGACCAATACCATTGCCTTGGCCACAACCACTGAGAGGAACAGGTTCATCACCATACACAGGGCCGGAACGACCAAAACCAGTTTTGATGTGGTGCTTAGCATGTTGCAGAGTAGAAAGAAGAACTTCACACACATGTGCAGGAACACCAAAGCTCTGGAGAGTGAGACCTGCAATGGGATGAGAGATTCTATCATAACAGCCCTTGGCATCATTCATAGCAACAGCACCGGATCTGCGCTTCTGCCTCAACACATCACAGATGAGCTTCTTGTTCAAGCAGGTGTTGATGGCCTTGTGGTGTTTCCTGCTTCCATGTTGATCAACCGCCACTGCATTGGCACGTTCAGCATGGGCAAGAATGCGTCTGCCAATCATCTTGTTGTTGATTTGGAACTCAGGAGACATCAACTGGATGAGTCTCATCTTATCCACTCTATATTCACCAGGTTTCTTGAATATCTCAACATCCGTGATGACCTGCCAGGCAGAAGGAGAGAAGCCAACAATCAATGGGACGGATCTCAGTAGAGTGTCAAACTTGTTCAACTGGGGATCCAGGGCAAAAGCCTTGTGGTGGGCAAAACTCAAGCAAGAAGGTTCACTTGCTGTGCGTTCCCTCTGGTGTTTCCAGGCAGCAGCATTGTCAGCTGGACACACTGAATAGTCAAAGGGAGGCAAACTCAGAATAGAGGCAGGGACTTTGAGACAAGAAAGAAATTCAGACAGGTATTTGTCAGTGGCAGGAGGAGGATTATATGTGCCATCAAGAACTTGAGCAGAAGCATGGGCTGTGCCGAGGTAGCCAAAATCTTGAATGAAGGAGGGAGTCATGGAGGGAGTGCCAAGACACTGCTGTTGACGCCGGACATTGGATTCAGCCATAGCTGGAACCATAGTGGACTGGGACTCCAAGACCTGTTCAGCACCATCAGGGCCAACTGCAATAGCTCTCAAGACAGCTGACTTGTTGACACGTCCCCGAATAGACCTAGCAGCAAGGCCAAGCTCTCTTTGAAGACGTTCCCTACGCATCCTGGCACGAATCTGGGAAGCATTCTGGTTGTGAGGTTTGCCTTCAGCAAGAAGTGCATCCACCAGGCCTTGATTGAAGGAGTCTCTCCAAGAGGGGGCCAATTTTTTCACTGCCCGGTATTGCCTGTAAGCTTGTTTCAGGTGGAGGACAGCACTGGAAAGATCACAGTGTTCTCCTTTGTAGAGAGAAAGCTTGCATGCCAGCCTTTTCAAAACAGTATGACTGGTGGACACACCCTGTCTCAGCTTAACAACACGCCGCCAAAAGTCAATTGTATCACGATAGACTTGCAGCTTCGGGGACCATGGAACCAGACCAGCTCTTGTGTGGCAAAGGTTTTGTTCAACAGAGAGCCTGAGAGAGGTGGAGGTTTCATGGAGGACTTCATATGTGGTGATGAGATCAGCGCGCACAGAAATATCCCCAGACTGAAACTGAGCCAGGAGGTGTTCCAGCTTAGCTTGGAGAGAAAACACTCCAGCCTTGAGAAAGCTGTGCCTGACACGCTTGAAATACCGTTGGCGCAGATGAGGGTGGGAGGACTGGAGTTTGGAATGAGAGAAGCTCACGGGAGGTGGCAGGTATTTGCCCATGAGGCTGCAATTACAGACTTCAATCCAAAGCATTCTGTGGTCCGATTCCATACCATAGGCGCCACCAAAGGGACAATACCCAGCCCTGAGAACATCAACATTCTCAGAGACCCAAATGGCATCAATTGGTGTTCTGGTAGTGTTGCGGTTGTGAGTGGCAGGAGGAGAAGACTGACTATGAAGGGTAAGAATGGCATCTCTGAAACCAAGAGCCTTGAGCTCAAAAGACAAGCCATCAGTCCGAACATCAGCATTTTGATCAATCCCAAGAATGACCTGGTCACCGGCACCCAGACAGACCTGAAGGGCAGCAGTCAAATCCCTGTGAAAGAGAATGCATGGGTTGGGACTGAAAAGATTTTCAGCTGCTTGAAAGTATCGGTACTGTTGATTCCAGACGGAACCAAGGTCCCTGTCATTTTCAACAGGGCAGTAAGCAGAAAACATAGTGACAGTGTAACCATCCCTGCCCTGAAACTTGACAAAGGACCATCGCCCAAGACCAGAAGGATCAGCCCCATGGGCAATCTTGTGGGAACTGAACAGTTGATCAATGGAAAACCCTGTACCACCAGGCTGAAGCCATGAACAGTCAGAAGCTTCATGCTTGTTGTTGGCAAGGTAGGAAAAACTTGAGGGACTGATATTCTTCATGCGCCGATTGAAAAGATCACATGGCAGAAGTTTGGATTCATTCAAACAATGTTCAGCAAAAAGAGCCACACTGGCATTGCTCTTGACAAATTGACGGGAGTTGTGCCTGGACCTGGACATAAAAGCAGCTCTACGCTGAGGCCCTATGTTTTGGAAGGTGATGATGGTGGAATTAGATGATGGAGCTCGAGGAAAAGGATGGCCAAAACTATCAGAATCCTTAGCAGCAAGAGAGTCTCCATGAAGATTTAATTGGACAAAATGAGAGACAGGTGAAGAGTCGGAGGGGGAAAAGGGAGAAATCGGAGAAGCATTGATGGGATTTGGTGTGGAAGGCATCCCATCAGACCCCATACCAGAAAACCTAACCATGATCAGAAGGAAACCGAGTCTGTCGCACGGTTGAAAAAGTTGCCGGAGCTGATTTGGTGGAAACATTGGCATGGCTCAAATCACTGACACTAGCATCATGGCTGGAGGAGAATGCAATTGCAGCAACTCCAAGCCTCAATGCAGAGGCTGCGTCTTCCCCACCACCGGCAGCAGGAACTGCAGTTGAGGAATCAGGGAAGGCCACAGGGAGGTCACCGGCCATGGCATTCTGGGGAGGGTCAGGAACTGCAGGGGGAACTTCAGGAGGAATACCAGGAGAGGCATCAGCCTTGGCAACATTGGAAGGATCACCTCCAGTAGGAACACCACCTGCAGGCGCTGAAGCCTGGACATCAGTGAGATTGGAAGTACCGGTTGCTAAAGTATCCATGGATTGAGAATCATCAAATCCGCCACCACCACTGTCAGCACGGGCTTGGAGGTTAAAGTGCAGATCCAGATCAAAGGTGAGGTCTGGGGCAAGGTCAACTGACAAGTCATCATCAACAAGTTCCCAATCTCTTGCATCCCCATCACCAAAAAAGGGAAGAGAGTCATCCTGCATTGGATCTGCAGCAGGTTCAGTTTCCACAACACAATTGGCAGCATCATCCCAATGGTAGGCTTCCATTTCAGTCAAGCACTCAGAAGAGAACCATTGTCGAACACAAGAACCATAATGAGCTTCCAGTATAATAGGCAGGAAAGACAACATGGCCATTGCTTCAGCCTTGGTAGTGATATTGTACAAAGCAAGGATCTCGCCTCGGTATGAACTGGTATCGACAGAAAGAAAAAGAGGCCATGACCAATTGTCACGGGTTCTGATACCCAGAAGCACACTGCGCAGTGTCTTCAAACCCAGCCCTTGGCCCAGGTCAACTGGAAGATCAAGATCAACCACCCCCAGAACAGGAGCAGTTTCATGGCTCTCAATAAATTTAGCTTGGCGGTGCTTAGCCTGGCGAACAGTCTTGAGCTTGGAGGGGGGAAGAGGTCTGTCAGAAGGATTGGTAGCTGTCTCAATAAACTTGTAGAATTTACCATCAGGGAGAGAGGCAATGTCTGAAGGTTTGCAACGATTGAACTGGGCTTTGAGGAGCTTAACAGTTTGGGCGCGCTTTGTTGCATCACATAAAACATGAGCAGCCAGAACCGGATTGGGATCAGGAGTTCTGGAGTTGTCAAGGCTGATATTTTTCCTGATAACAGCAATAGGACACGCCTGAAACCTGGGATGAGTGTGAAGCAATTCGTTGTAGTGGTCAAGATCAAAACTCTGCATGTAAGATCCAAGGAGAAAGCCACATGTGACAATAACTGGGGCCTGTATGTGGTCATATTTCAGGTCCATATCACGGTCTCTGAGCCTCTGGAGCAATTGTGCTGAAAAGAGTTTCTCCAGGGAAGCACTGTGTCCCACAAAGAAGCGTAGATGAGGAGCAGTTCTACTGCGAAGCCAGAGCTGAGCAACATACAATTCCAAGGTCTTCCTGTCAGGAAGTGTCGTCCAAAACTTGGTAACAGGCTTGGCCTTGGGGTTGAGCCTGGCTCTGGAGGGAAAAACATACAACACCAGGCGCTTGTCAACAGTCCATAGAAGATCCAAAGCTTCCTTGAGAGACTTGAGCAGCTCATCATATAGTTCCCCAGGGCGTTGTGACATCAACCTTGGAAGGGACAGAGTGACATAAGAACTATGAGAACACTTGGTGCCAGCAGTGACATCCACTGGAGCTCTAGAATCACTGGAGCAAACCCCTCGGCGTTGGAGGAAATGCCCAGCAGAGGAGGACAAGACAGTAGCATCACCACCACCAGGAAGAAAGGACACTGATTTGGAAGTGGAAGCATCATCAACTGCAGCTGGCGCAGGTGTAGGAGGTCGCTTCTTGAAATGCCAGTGGGAGCCAAGCACCTGATTGGCTGCCAACCAAACTCTTCCTTCAGTGCTGGGCAAAAGGTTACCTTCACAATACAGGTCGTCAAAACACTCAGGAGACATCTTGGCCAAACCAATAAGACATCTCTTCAGAGCATGGCCTGAAGGTTGCTTGGTCCAGTCTGCAGAGGCTTGAAAGCAGAGAGAAGCAAGGGAAACCAGGGACTCCACAGAAGCAGTTCTCCACTCAGGGTTGTCAGGAAAAGCTTGAGCATATGCTGGAGGGATGGCAGACTGACAGACATCATGGATGGATTTCTTGTCATTCCCATCTTTCTTGCTGAAGAAGTGAGTGGGACTAGGACACCCATTCCATAGCCGGGATCCTGCTGGAGTTTTACGAAGAGTGTGGATAGGGGTGGGAATGGAAGCAAGACCAGTAAAAGGCCCCTTACCGTAGAAGCACCAGAGGAAGGAATCTGAGTGAGCTTTGTTGGCAGCAGCCAGGGCTTTCTTGCGCAGGGCATGTCGCTCTGCAGACGGTGTGTCAGAAAGAAATGCAAGAGTAGCTTGTTTCAGACTAGACGTGGAAGGAGAGACCTTGGAAGGAGGGTGCTTAGAGTCTGAGTGCTCAGAGCCTGGCTGGCCATCCCTAGACGTCGCACTGTTGGACTTTCCACTGTTGGGCTTCCCACTGTTGGACGTCCCACTGTTGGAATTTCCACTGTTGGGCTTCCCACTGTTGGACTTCCCACTGTCAGACGTCCCACTGTCGGACTGCCCACTGCCTGAATGCCCTGTGTCTGAATGCCCAGTACCTGACTGCTCAGTGCTCATATCAACATCATCTAGTGCACCAGTAGACACAGCAGAAGTGAAGGACATATCATCATCAGAAGGGAGTGAATCCCTAGCTGTACGGGGAGAGGGAGGGGGAGAGGGAGTAGCCTGAAGAACGGAACCAGCAGGTAGTCGGCGGGAAGGGGTCCCCATAAAGGCGCGTTTGTTTGAAGGAGTGTTAGCCAAGGTAGACCTTTTTCGCCTGGAAGCTGGCGGGGGGGGAGGCATGATGGGGCTAGGATCGTCTGAATAGGCGTGTTGGCTCGGGCGCTGGTAGGCTGTCAGAAGCACCGGTTGAGGGCAGATCAACAGCAGAAAAACCACCAGTTGAATGCAGAAACAACAACAGAAACGCCGCTTAGGTGCAAAAATGTAGGCTGGGTAACAGGGTAGAGCAGCAACAACAGGTCCAACTTTGGGCTGGACAAGGAAAAGCTCCAGGGGAACCAAAAGAAAAGACTGGAGCACTACCAGAAGAGTCACGTTCGAAACCCACAGAGGTGCTCTGGAGTTTCAGAATTTAGAATCCCAGTAGACCACTGCAAATCGTGTAGAAACTGCAGCAAATTGGCTTGTAGACTTGGAGGGACCACAGGGCAGCTGCTTGCGTAGAAACCAGGGGCTTTAGTAGGAATACTTAGGGACCGGTGGATATCAATGGCAGGGCACACTTAAAAGGCTCAGGAGGGAACTTGAAGTTCAAACTCGCAAGTACTTATAAGTGGAAACAGTATCCAGGGGCAATTGACTTGAAAATAGGTAGCTTGAGCGAGACACTTAGGGACCAGGGAAGCTGCTTGGAACAGGGACCAGGGAAACTGTAGTCTTGTATGTGTTCGACAACTTCAACTTGAAAAGACTTAACCTTGAAGAACATAGAACGTTAGGGGGATATCAGAACAGAGCTGCTGTAGAATTCTACAGGGAAAATTCTGGTAGTTCTGTCCAGAGTTGCGGGCAAATGGAATAGAAGTACCACTTTTGGCCCTGTAGAATTTACGTAGAGGGGGGAACAGTATCCAGGGGCAGTTGGCTTGAAAACAGGGACCTTGAGCGAGACACTTAGGGACCGGGGAAGCTGCTTGCTTGAAAACAGGTGCTTTAGTAGTAACACCTAGGGACCAGGGGGAGGCTTGATTCTTGAAAACAGTGTCGAACTTGAAGTTCAAGTTGGGGTTGCTTAATAGCGAAAACACTTAGGGATCAGGGAACTCGCGAACACTTAGGGACCAGGGAAATTGTAGTCTTGAAAACAAGGGGCTGTAGTAGCTGTAGTCTTGGAAACAAGAGTGCAATAAGTAGGAGGTACTTAGGGATCGGTTGGTCTTGGCTTGAAAACAGGTGTAGTAGGGGGAGCCTTAAGCGAAAACACTTAGGGACTGGGGGGCTTGGCTAGGTAACAGGGTAGCTCTTAAGTGATTGACACTAGTAAGAGCAGGGGGCAATTGGCTTGAAAATAAAGGGGAACTGGAAGATATGCTTGCGCGAACTTGCAGATACTTAGGGATCAGCGAGTAGGAACCTTCTAGAAGGGGGGTGTATATGTGTTCGATCTTGAAGAATGTAGAACGTTAAGTAGGTTCGACCTTGAAGAATGTAGAACGTTAAGTGGGTATCACTTATGGGGCTTGGAAGACTGTATAGCGTTAAATAATAAGGTAGCTTGAAAACAGATAGAGAAACCGAGCTCGGAGACAAACTGAGCGTGGAGACTAACCGGAGCAGAGCTGCTGTAGAATTAGTACTGCAATTGCTGTAGAAAATTATGTGTCCTTGTTTTCGGTCGTGTTGCTTGTTGCTTGCCGACCGGCCGACCGACAGGAAACAAGGAACCAAAGCAACCAAAGGAAGCAAGGAGCAGCCAAACAAACAGCAGAATCAGATAGGGGAGGTCTCTGTTAATAGGTATAGTGCTTGGTTTTGTTGTAGGAGCTTTAGAAGTGAGTGAGATATCAAAGGGGAAAGTTGTGTAGAAATCTACGTGTTTTAAGTACTGGAACATCGGAACGTCGGACAAAATCGCGCGTCGCAAAATTGTGTCCGCTGGGTCATCAGTAATATCCAGTCGTGATAGTGCATCTGCTGCATCGTTGTCTTTGCCAGCCACGTGCTTGACTACCGGGTGGAACTCCTCCATGAGGAGTCTCCACCGGACCATCCTTTGGGTGGGCATCTGCTGATAGAGCAGGTTAAGGTGGTCTGTGTGAATAATCACATCTTGTCCTCATAGGATTCCTTCGAATGCCTTCAGGCCTTCTACTATGCCCAGGAGTTCTTTTTCTCCAACAGTGTAGTTGAGCTGCGCTGAGTTCAGCTTCCGGGTGTAGAAACCAAGGGGCTTGCCATCTTGGCATACAGTTGCTCCCAGCTGCCTATCGCTGGCGTCTGAGTAGAGATGAAATGGTTTCGTAAAGTCCGGGAATGCAAGCTTAGCTTCATCTGCGAGCATCCTCTTCGCCTCCATGAAAGCTTTCTGCTCTGCTGGACCCCAATACCAGTTCATTTTGCCCTTTTTCCCTGCGAGTTTGTTCAGAGGGGCTAGGATGTGGGAGCGTCGCTTCCACATGTCCCTGTAAAAGTTTACCATTCCAAGAAACATCTTGAGCTGCTTGGTGTTCTTGGGGGCTTCTAGTCGTTTCATCGCCTCCAGTTTCTTTGGCTGGGGCTGAATGCCTTCTGTCGTTAACAGAAATCCTAGGTATTCCACTTCTTTTTGCATGAAAAAGGATTTTCTGAGGTTGGCTCGGAAGCCAGCATCGTCCAGTCTCTGTAGGACTGTATCGATTTTGTGGAGGTGATCCTGTTCGGACTCGCCTTCCCTCTGTATGATTAGGATGTCATCGATATAGACGAGGACATAGTCCAGGTCCCCTAGTAGGTTCATCATGACTGACTGGAAGATATCGGGTGCACATGCAATTCCCATTGCCAATCGTTTGTAGGCATATTTTCCCCATGGCAAAATGGTAGAGCAAATCTTCTGGCTTTCCTTGCAAATGGGAATGGTATAATATCCCTGGGACAGGTCAAGCGCCGTAGCTGACTTGAACTTTTGTAGTCTTTGGATTGTTTCCCCTATTCGTGGTAGTGGAAACGGTTTCCTCTGGATGGCTGCATTCATCTTCCGGAAGTCCGTTAGAACGCGAATGTCCCCTGTCTTCTTGGGTTGACAGAAGGTAGGGGATGCCCACGGTGAGTCGTCATCGTGGGGGAGTTTTTCCAGGACTCCAATATCACAGAGCCTGGTGATCTCCTTTCGGAGTGCTTGTTCAAAGGCATGGGGTACGGAATAGTACCTCTGCCGGACCGGTTTGACCCCTGGTTGGAGTTCAATGGACACCGGTTCTATGTTTTTGAGCAGACCCAATCCTCCTCCAAAGAGTGTTGGGAATTTCTTCAGTGTTTTCTTCAGCGCTTCCTTGGACGCGTCTGTAATCTCCAGGTCATTGACCATAGCATCTATATCGACTTTGGAGTAGTCGGCGTCCAGGATTTTGGCTTGCCTTTCTTCCTCTTGTTGGAGGATTGGACTTTGTGTGTTGGCAAAGAATACTGCCTCACATTTGTCCGGGTCAGAGAGCTCCCCCATCCCCTTCATGGGAATAGAGTCACCCTGCCATTCGATCGTACGGGAGCTGTATTTTATGTCCAGTCCCAGTTGTGCCATTAGGTCGGATCCTATAATCATGTCATAGGGTACTTCCTCATGGTGATGATACTCATCCACTTGGAAGGTCCATTTGATGGTCTTGGAGTTTGAAAATTCTATCAGCCTTAGTCCCACTGAAGCCGCAGACTTGGTTCTGAACTTGCCTCCGTACGTGTTGTAGGTGACAGATCTTTGGTCTCGGTTCGTTAGTTGACTTCGGTTGACAAAGTGCCTTAGTATGATGGATTTGGAGCACCCGGAGTTGAGTAGGCCCCGGAGCATCCTCCCCCTTCCCTTGTGGTCCAATACCTCCACACAGACGTCTGCGAATCGGTTGATTACGCGCGGTCCGGTGTGGATGGTATCAGAAACCATTCAGTTGTGGGATCCTTTCTTTTTAAAGGTCTTTCTGTACTTTCTTCTGTACTCTTTGAGTTCCCGTTCGGAGATGTCGATCTCGTCATCGGAGACTTCGTGGTCAGCTTGGGCCGTGGCCAGTACGTATGAGTACTCGTGGTTCGATAGATTCCTTCCCCAGTGGGGTTTGGAGTGTTGCTCAGTGTCTGAGTCTTGTTCTTTTGCCACAAAGTGCTCCTTGAGCAGGTTGATGGTTTCCCGGTCGAACTTCCCCTTCTTGTGGGGACCACCGGTTAGTTTCCAGCATTTGCCGGCATGGACCTTGCCACAGGTCTTGCATAGCTGTTTGTTGCTGTTGTCCACAGGGCGCTTCTTTTTGCCAGGGGATTTCCCGTGGTGGGTTCCTCCCCCAGATGCGGCCTTGGGGGTCTTCTTGGTGACGCCGGTCTGCTTTTCGAGGTCGGTGATGCGTTGTTGCATTAGTGCTTCCTTCCGGATGGTGATTTCCAGGTTTTCGAGCTTGTCGATAGTGGTGTTAAAGGAGTGGGTGTAGAGGTCCCAACTGATGTGCTCCAGCTTCTCGCGTTGGGAGTGGGTCATGTTGGCATCGAGGATTTCCTTCATTTCTCCTTGGGTGAAACTTCTTGGTGTTTCCATTTGGTCACTGCCACATTCCCAGAGGCAATCTGGGAGGTAGCTTTGGAGTTCGGCCATTCGGTTGGCCCAGGCTCTAATGCCATGTTTGAGGTCCACGCGCATGCCTCGCATGAATCGGCGGAGGACGATATATGAGCGCTTGCCGTGTTGGTCATTGCCAAAGATTTTGAGTTTGAGGGCATGCATGCATTCCTCGATGACATCCTTTCTGTACTCCTGGGATTGGTAGTACTGGATGAGGGCGCTTGCGGCCTTTTTCTTTGGGATTGGGGACTCGAGGTTGTTGGTCTCCGATTCTTTGTCCGAACTCGCCTTGGCGGTGTCGGTTTTGTCGGCGTTTGGAGCTTGCTCCTTTGCCGTCTCCTTGGAGGCTCCCGTGGGAGTTTCGGTGGCGTCTTGCCCCATTGATAGCAGGATGTTTGCTTGGTCCCTTTGTTCGATCTCTTGGATCTTTTTCTGTACGTGTCTGGTCTGATGGACCTTGTGGGTCGGTTCGGCCAAGTAGGTCCGCGCGAGTGTTCGCTGGACAAGTCCGAGTGCCTCAATAGAGAGGATTCTCTGTAGAACCTCCAATTTCTGGTCCCCGTTGAGTTTGTCATTGCCAGCAATTTTCTGGTCAAAGTCTCTCTTCCAGATAAGGAAGAGTTCTGGTCTTTCAGTACCATTGAGAACCTTCAGGTAGTCGCTGAATGCGATTCCACCTTGTTCGCTGTCTACATTCATCTTTACGGTGGTGGCGTCTTCCGGCCAGTCCTCCCGTGTGACGTTGAAAGGTTTCAGTTTGGTTCCTTTAGACGTCATGGTGAGTTAATCAGTCGGTTATTATATTTTAGTTTAATTAGTTACAGTATTTCTGTAAGTTGTTAGTTGGGTTGGAAATGAGCAAAAAGTGATTGCTCCAGTGTTTCCCCCTGGGGTTCACTTCCACGCGATACCCCGTGTTGTGACTGATTTTCCCCCTGGTTTGTCCAGTGGTGGGAGTTGTTTCTCTCTTTAGTTCCCGGGAATCCTGTGGTTCTCCGGAGTTGTTTCTGTTTTTATTTTGTGGGATTCGATTCCCGTGGTTCTCCGGCGTTGCTTCTCTATTAAGCGATCACCGGGCCGGTCCCACTTCCCGTTTCCCGTGGGATTGGTGGTGTTTAGGTATTCATTATATACCTTTCCGGATATCCGTATACTTCGGTTTTGGTTGGCATCCCCTATTCGGTCTGTCCATCCACTCAGTGTTGGTCCAATTAGTCCACTCACTGGATTATGTGTCACTTTTTCGACACTTATTTCATTATTTCTTTGTTCGATTATTTCTGTTGTCGACCATGGTCCTGTTTAGGTACTTAGGTGTCTCTGTTGCTGCTGTTGCTCCCTTCTTTGGGCGCCAACAGTTGCTGGGGTCGGTCTTCCTTGTGCTGCAGACACTGGATATCCTTCTCCCTGTTTTTTTGCTTCTCTGCGCCTCCATTTTTCGGCAGTTTCTTCGGTCCCGTCGGTTTGTCGGCCGATCGGTCCCTTCTCTTGCTCATGGTCATCAGCGCTCAGCTTGATTTTAAAATCATGCCATACCCCGGGTCTACTAGTGATTAGAATAGTAGTGATATGCAAATTGTGGGCTCTATCAATTAGTCTATTGCTATTGCTTTCGATCGGCACTTGGAATCGGCGATTCCAACGCCTCGCTAATTTATCCTCAACCTTAATCCAGTCCCGAGTAGACTCGTGACTGTATTCCGGTGCACGGCAAGCACCCCATAGCACCTTGTGACAAGCCTGTTGCTAAGCCTGTATGCTAGTAAGCCTGTTGCTAAGCCTGTTGCTAACTATTTAGCACACAGCTCTACTAGCACTCAGCTTCAGCACCTGTTAGTGGTCAGCCACTGGATGCTACTGCCTGTAGCCCCAGTACACTTCCCTACACAGTAGCCTTAGCACAGTCCATAGCATCTTGGATAACTTCATATACAAGACCCCATTTGAAGTGATGCTGTCAACCCCTTGAAGAACTTAGCGAAAAGGACGCTGTGAGGGGCACTTTCGAAGAGGGGAAATCGGAGTATCACCGGCGCAAGCTTGCGCATGCCAGTTTTCTGTTTTTTCACAATAATGTAGTACTACGTACTTTACTTCGTATTAGTAATATGGATAGAGGAGCGTGGAGGTACCGGTAAGGTTACGAGTTGCTCGTAATTATCTTACGGTACTGTCCCCCAGGTCTAGATGAAAGTGTCTACTAGTTCGACTCCCGAGTTTTTTTCGTGAAAATGACGCAAAGCAACAATATCGAGCCATTATTGTGTTCTCGCTCGGTTCGCACAAATAACTATTTTTAATCTGGCAAGACTCAAGTTTTTGGTCGGAGACTCAGAAAGATGAGATGTGGAGAATCTGGTAACATTCTACAACCTTTCCAATCGATGACACACGAGTCAGCAAAGACTCCCAAAAATAGAAGAAATTTCATAAACGAGCCTATTTTATCAGTAGGTGTTTATGCCCGTTCCAATCGCAAAAAAAGGGTCGAAAAGGAGCTAAGACCTTACCTAGGATAGATATCAACAAAGAACCTCCTTCGAAACCGGAGACTAGTATTACTGTAGAGGTCTCTCTAGACAGCTTCGTAGATGGTCTGCGAAGCTGTTGCAGGAACTTCGAAAATTGCCACGGAGGGGCCTAAGGGTCCCTTTTTTTCAGGTATGAGGTCGTGGAAAAAACAAATAGTAGTAAATTAATTGTCACTTACTTCGTACGTATTACGTAATTAATCGTCCGCTTCTTTCGCATTTGACTGGCGGAATAATTTCATCAACGATTCCATGAATCTTAGATACGTGTAGTCCACTTAGAAAATGAACACAAGTATGGAGAAAAGCGGGACAGATTTCACGAATCGGGGTGTCAAAGACGTTAGGTTTGTTGGCAACCACCACACGAAAACTTGAGATTTCAGACTAGAGCAACGAGTACCAGTACCGTATCTCCTTCGTTGGTGACTAACAAAATAATTTTTCACTGTAATGAACACGGTATGTTGATACTTCTACCTTAATTGTTACTACTGCTGTAACGCGGGAAAGGAAGTGGTAACCTTACGTACGAACGTCCCAACGACCATACAGCGTCAAATTTCGCATTTTCACCGACCAAAATTCCAAAGATACTTTTCAAAAAGCTTGCCTGCTGCCATTGGTCCATCTAAACAAAGAACCAAGAGAGCAAACGAGTTTCCTCGATTTCACGGGGAAGTTTGTCTCAATCATCGGAAATCCTCATCGGACAAACTCCCAAAGATACTTTTCAAAGCGTGCCTGCCATTGGTCCATTTGTAGAAAGAACAAAGAGAAGAAGCGACGTTCCTCATGTCGCGGGGAGGTTGACACTTTTCAAAGTGTGGCTGCCATGTGGTCCATCTGTACAAAGAACAAAGCGAAGAAATGAGATTCCTCAATTTCCAGGGAAGGATTCCCTCGATCATCGTCAGCAACACCAGAAATACGACTACCGTACGGTACGGTCATATACGATCTTTCTCCTTTCCTTGAGCTTGTGCTGAGAGATTTGGATTTTTTCTGGACGGAAAAGGTATTTTTTGAAACCAGGGTCTTCTCACAATCTTGAGTTTTCAAAGCATTGAAACATAATCATCAGACTTTCAACTTTTCCATCATGGCTGACAACAAGTGGTACCCCGGCGCGGCCAACGTTTCTGGATCTACTCTGGGCAAACCAGTAGGAACCATCCCTCCCCGCAGTTCTCGAGTGGCCACCGTTGCCGAGGTTCCCGAGCAAAACGATACGAATGCTGTCAAGATCAAAACGGGCGAGAAGAAACTCACCTACGTTGAGACCATCGACAAGATCGACTCCGGTCCGATTTCTGGAGAAGAAACAGTCCAGTCTTGGATTCTCGAGAACGAATACCTCCAGATCACCGGGGTCCTTCTAGGAGGAAACCTCATGGGCTTTCTGGACAAGGAAACCGGAAAGGAGTATCTCTGGCTCAACGAGGCCAGAGCCGTCAGTTACGGAAAGGACTCTCATGCGTTCCCTCTGCGACGTGGTCTGTTCCTTCACGGAGGCATCCGCATGGCTGCCGTCACTGCCGAGCACGGTTTGTACTACGACACGGACTGGGATCTCAGTTTCGAGGTTTGCCCCGATGGCGAATACGCCTCGCTCATTTTCTCCATTCAAGACACCGAGAAAGCGCGCGAGGACCTCAATGATAAATTGAGTATCAATGGATTCTCCAGCTGGGATCCACAACCGATGAAGAACTACCCCGTGACCGATGCCATCTTTTCCTTCAAGGTGACGCTCAAGAAGGGGGAGAAATTCCTTCGCACGGAATGCACCGTCGAAAACACCAGGAAGGAGCCCATTCAGGCCGAAGCTTGGATGCCTCAGACCTGGCCAATCAGCGAAAGCTCTCAAATCATCTCGCACCAGAAGAAACGCCGTATCAAGGCCGGCAAAGCTGCGTACGTCGCCGACAGCTGGGTGATGCAGGAAATGATCAAGGACAAGTACATGGCAATCGACATGGGTCTTGATGCCGACCACACCCTTCCCCAGTACAACGGGTCGAAACCGTGGATCACGAAGGACAAGGAAGGACCAAAGGACGGATGGGTTGTTGCGTATCCACCATCTCAGATGGGTCCGACCAAGGAAATGCTCCTCAGATCGCAGGGAAAGCTTCCAAAGCCGCCAAAGCCTGGGTCGTCCGCAGGCAGAGCTTTTTTTCCTGGTTTTGGAGGTACTCCTGGGATATTGGAACCTTTGCCACCTTTGGAACCTTTGAAACCTTTGCAACCTTTGAAACCTTTGGAACCTTTGAAACCTTTACCTGTGAAACCCCACAAACCCACAACTCCAGCTCCAGCTCCAGCTCCAGCTTCTGGTACTGAATCCCAAGAAGGACAACAAGGAGGAGGCGTCGAATACTACGACGCATGGTTGCCACAGGAGGACGTTTACAAGATGGACCTGGACTATCCGCTCCAGTGGCCGTCCGACCAGGGTGGCATCCTATACGACTACCCATTCATGGACGGAAACTACCATGCCGTGAGCTTTGGTGAGTATTGGAAGGACAGAACGGGCGCAACCAAGGAAGAAGATGGTCGCGGTGTAGCATACGTGAGTGCCGCTGGTTCCCGTGAGACTCCTCGCTTCACCAAGATGTGGTCCTGGGGCAACAAGAAAATGTTCGACCGCGAGGTTGCCAACTCCCGAGATCCTCCCCTCGCTGCGGGAAGACCTCTCACCGAGTACTACGAGCCCTGGGCCAGTGCCTTTAACTCGGCCTTCTTCGAGTTGTACCAGTTCCCTCCGGGCAAGAGTTCCTGGGAAGCACGCTTCGTCCCCATCACCGGCGGCCTCACCAAGGACAAGAAGCAGCACGAGCTTCGCGAGGTCGTGGACGAAGCCGTCAAGGAAGCCGTCGCGTCGTTGTAAGGCAGAAACGTAAGTCACTACTGCGAGAAGACGGAAGAAATTAGTACGAGCAGTCAGGATCCCATTTTCGATCTTCGATGCAAGGCGTCAATTTTGTGACGCCTTGCTTGTTCTTCCCATCGACGGTTTTCGCGTTGTTACGGTAGTGGAGTTGTGAATTTTACATACAGGTAAGACTTCCCGTAATTTTTTGTTCACGACGGAACTCTTACTTCGCCAGAAGAGAGAGCTCGACAGAGGAAAAAAGGTTAAAAACTGACAAAATCGCTGTTATTGGAGTAAGATTTAAACCTACATAAATAATAATAATTTTTCAAGCCGTTCTTTTTTTTTCCTTGAGATTACAAAAAAAAGTACTACCGTACGTACGCCACGTACATCACAATAGTCTCAAAATCATACAATGACAGATATGTATGTGTCTGAAGTACGACTGATATGTACGTACTTAGATATCATGTACTACTACGAGCTACGAGCAGGGTTGCTTGTACAGTACCTTAATTGCGCGAACCTTAAACCTTAGGTAAGGTTACTACTTGTACGAGTACGATACTTACTCCTTGTCCGCAAACCGGCATCGGTCAAGAATTTTCTCAGACGCTTGCCTGCCGACATTCAAAATTCAAACCACGCATGGCACGACTGTACCAGGTACAGCCGTAAAAGTAATCGTACGGAATCGAACGCTAATACCGTGTGGGTGATTTCAATTTCAATTTCCATCATGATACGAGGAGTAAGGTTTACGATTACCTGTAAGAACCACGTAATTACACTATGGTAAGGTTACTGTAATTACCTGGTAACCTTACCCGTACAGTTCAAAACAATAATTTCAATTTCAATTTTCAATTTTGACAGATTGATTCAAGATAATGTTATTACGAAGCAAACCTTACTTCGTATTTTTTTGTTTTGAGATTGAAATATAGTAAATCACAAGATAGATAGATGATGGGTCCATACAAAAACAACAAATAATACTGGCAGTGAAGAATCCTTCTTTGGTTTCGGAATACTTGGCTGTGTACGTGACTGGTATTCTGGTTCCGACGCACCCGTTCCCGATCCCGTTTTGGTTGTCATCATGGATCGCGCAACACCGCTCAAGAGACCGCGAACGCAAATGCAAACGCAAACGCAAATGCAACCGCAAACGCCAACCGTGGAGGCCAGCTACTATCCGTGCCAGAATCATCTTCCGCAGCAGTCCTCCCACACGTGCTGGCAGGATTGGCACGGTGGCCTCCGCATCCACATCACCGACAAGGACAACGACAACGACAACATCCTCCGAGGAGTCCTCTCGGAATTGAAGCAGGCCATCAACCCCCGGCAGCGCGTGCATTCCGTACAATGCTTGCTGCGGATAGTGGGATACGATCCCTCCACGCGGCTGTGCCGGTGCCACGCCTCGGTCTTTCGGCGATTGGTGGCGGGTTATTCTCACTCTCACTCTCACTCTCATTCACACAATGCCAATTCCAATTCCAATTTCAACGGCAATTGCATCCATCTGCTCTGCCTCCAGCTGGGATACGCACTCGGCCGCCGCAATTCCCCGGAACTCGACATAATGGAAATGGAAATGGAAATGGAAATCGACGTCAACAACGACATCAAGAGCATCAACGACGAAAACGACCAAGTGTTCTGGATCGTCACCGCTCTCGATGTGTTTTACCGCTATTGTCCCGAGCTGGTCGAGGACCGCTCCTTTCGAACCGCCACCAACGCCTCCCACCGATCTTCACCGTTGCCATTGCCGTTTGTTTCGTCGTCGGAGGTGCTGAGGCTCTCCCAAGAGGCTCTCGAGATGGGCCTCGAACGAAGCGATCCTCACCGCAAACACGCAGTATCTACGAGTACCTCTAGCTCGGTTTGTTGTGATACTCCGACACGCACGTCGTGCCTGCGGTGGCTCCTCCCCATCGTATCCCTGTGGCACTCGTGTTCTTCCTGCGGTCTCGGAACGATGCTCCTGCTCAAGCACCCGGGCACCCTACCCGCCATCCACAGGATCTTGCTGCTGTCGTCGTCGTCGTCGGGAGGCGAGCGATCGCAACGTCAACAAGTCTCATCCGTATCCAAACGACAACAACAACAACAACAACAACAGTCATTATCATTATCGTGCAAACGACAACAATTTCGGACGCATCGCGTCGAGATCATCAATGAGTGCCTGGGACTCCTCAAGAATCTGTCGTATTTCGGGGAGGACCACCGCCCAATCATTGTCCAACGGACGCCGCAGCTCCTGGAAACACTCACGACGCTGACGGACGTTCCTTGTGACAAGACCCGGGAGCGTCTGTCCGCGGTCTTTCGCAACCTATCGCTATCGGCCGACGTTCGATCCGATCTCGCGGCGAGAGCGAGCGTGCTGACGGCCATGGTCCGGATGGCAAGCAACAGCAAGAGTGGCAACAGCAAGAGTGGCGCGTACCAACATCAACATCAACATCAATGTCGACATCACGAGACTGGCAGCGGCAACAACAGTAGCTGCCAGAAAAACACGCTACGGAACGTTCTGAGCACAATCGCCAACCTGGCCATCGATGCGAGCACCAACCATAGGATGGTCTTTCACGGAGACGGGATTCTCGTCGAACAGCTCCTACAATTTCTGATCGGGAACACTTTTGACGGCGTCGATAACAATAACAACAACAACAACGACATGAACAACGACTTTGTGCTCCGCAAGCGCGCCGCGAGGGCCCTCCGCTTGCTGGCCCGGGACCCGTCGGCCGCGAGTTTCATGGTCGTTCATCACAACGAACACAATCGCAGTAACAATCACAATCACAGTCACAATGAGTACCTCAATCGCGATCCCGGGTGCTTCCAAAAGCCACGATCGTTGCTGGAAGCGCTCTCGGATCGGGCCCGAAACGATCCCAACGAGTCCGTGCGGGAAGAGGCGGCGGAAGCCTTTTGCGCCTGCGCGGATTCGATCCGAGCCGGGACGATGCCGGAGCAGCACGGTCGGGTGCTCGACGTGCTGACGGGCATGCTCTCGGCGAACTCGTCCGCGGCAATCCAGAATCCGAATCAAAATTTGAATCTGAATTCGAATTCGATTCCGGCCCGGTCCAACTATATCCACTACCATCAGGGTCGTGGTAATGGTCATGGTCATCCCATACGTCTGGAGATCGTGGCAAGGGCTCTGAAGGAGCAAGCCAGCCATCCGGAAAACAGAGCGGCGATGATCCGCAGAACGGATTTGTTGCGAGCACTCGCTGGTGTCATTCGGAGCGGGGATGCCTCGCTGGGTGCCAAGGAGAGCGTGTGCGCGGCATTGCTCCATCTGTCGGAGGAGGACGAACACGGAGCCGAGGCAGAAGTTGAAGCAGAAGCAGACCCGATCCATTCCGTGATAATCGTTCTGGGTGCACTGGTAGAAATCTTGGTGGACCGGCCCGAACTACCGGCAGCACGTGCATCGGCACTGGAACGGGCACCGGTCGGGAACCACAACGAGAACGACCAAAACATTGCCAACGTACGGGCGAGCGTCGACGCCATCGTCACCGGCCGAATCCGTGAGTTTAGCGTCCGTACGATTCTGAATCTCGCCGGAAGAACCTCGCGAGCGAACCGAAAACGAATGGCGCAGCAGACGGCCCTGATACAGTCCCTGCTGCGGTTCGCGGGAGCTACCACCACGGGCGAAAACCTCAAAAAGCAGGTCAAGGCGGTGATACTCCAGCTCGCGGCCGAACTGTGAGGCAAGGGGCGGGAGAGAAACAATTGGGGAACGAAAGAGATACAATCACAAATGCAGAGCGATTTTGTGATTTATGGAATGGCAGGGATTGGTTGCAATTGCGGAGCGAAGCAAAACAAAACAAAACAAAATGAATTGCAGGACGCCGCCAAAGGGCAAGCCTTTTCGAACAATCGGGCGCTCCCAACGAATAATACTGGTACTGTAGCAAAATTATGGTTGGTTATTGAACGGCACCAATCAATCGGCGTTAGCTACGAAACGAAACGAAACGTAACGAAACGAAACGAAACGAAACGAAACGAAACGAAACGCATTTGTGAATAGCAACCGCCTCGTCTTTCTGTCTCTCTCTCTCTCTCTCGTCGAGGAACACAGCAGCAGGGGGGGGGGGATAGTTTTGTTTTGTACGACCGATTCGGTCATTGCCTATTTGGATATGGGATGGGACGTGACAGAACTCGTTACTAGTCATCATCGATGGTATGTTTCGCAAATGGATCATGATTCCTACCGGAGGAGGGAAGGAATCGATTACGTACGGAAGGATGAAATAACGAATGTCCGGATTTCCGCAAGAGGCTTTACGAGAATACCTAGGTTCGTACCGAGCGCCACCGCTCCCCGTGGTGGATGCCGGCCACCACCAAGAGTTGGTTGCTCCGATCCCATCGAGACGGAACGGAACGGACAACCTTTTCGAACGAAATAATGTGCTCGGAACCCCGAGCCTTGTTGACTGAAGGGTCACACCAACAATCCAACGGGGAGCAAGGAATGATTTGGAACGGACAACCTTTTCGAACGAAATAATGTGCTCGGAACCCCGAGCCTTGTTGACTGAAGGGTCACACCAACAATCCAACGAGGAGCAAGGAATGATTTGGAACGGACAACCTTTTCGAACGAAATAATGTGCTCGGAACCCCGAGCCTTGTTGACTGAAGGGTCACACCAACAATCCAACGGGGAGCAAGGAATGATTTGGAACGGACAACCTTTTCGAACGAAATAATGTGCTCGGAACCCCGAGCCTTGTTGACTGAAGGGTCACACCAACAATCCAACGAGGAGCAAGGTGGATAGTGATGGGTAGCATCCTGCGAGTACGGTAGGATGCGACCGACGTCATTTGTTCGACCCAGTTAGAGCATCCATCCGTTGCGCAAATCAATCATCCTCGGGAGAGAGGAGAGAGAAGAATATAAAAAGAATCAGATATGAAAAAACACACAACGGATCAGGTTATGGTGAGCTAGAGCAACATCGAAAGTCCCACTGTTTCTGCTATCTCTAATAACTCTAACAGTACACCTTGGGCACTAATTTATACATCCAGTACAGAAAAACACCAATATACCACAATTAATATCAAAAGAATTTGAATTTATCAATTTTACAACACCTGTTCATCTAGTGAGTGGTAGCTTGTATCCACAAGAAGGCATTAGAGCACAATGCTGTTATCACACCATTTGACCAGCAACAATGGCTAACATGAAGAGGTTTCCGTAAAGGTGAGATGCGTAGCTGGAGGCAGATGATAAGGAAAACATATTTTCTTTTGACATGGCATGTGCCTTGTAAAATGGTCTCGACGAACCAACCACTTGGGAAACATCCCAATCATTGAGTGACTGGTCAAAATTATATGTAGTAGTAGTAATACTAGATTGGGAGATACTTGTTGTAACCATGATATTACTTCTTGGTTCCAACTTCCTTTTCAACTGCAACGATTGCTTACTACTTGGCATACTTCTCTGAGTACATTCCCTATTTAGGTAGTACTATGGTATCGCCGTCGATGGTGGTAAAAGATTGGGTATCACCAGCTCTTAAAATACAGCAGCGTCTGGACCTCTATCGTCCCAGCATCTTCTTCAAGAACAACAATGTAAATGGCTGCTTGATATTCTCAACAAGCTGCTTCCTCCTTGAATTTTCACTGCAGCAGATACTACTAGTAAGCAATACTAGTACTAGTATCATCCATAGGCAACAATGGTGATACTAGTATACTAGCCCTGTAGGAGTACAGCTCGTGTACTGGTTGGGCGTAAGCGTGAGCAATAGTATTACTACTAGAGACGAGTGAAGAAGTCTCCATCCAGGGTGGTGGGGGGGTGCTGATGGGGAGCATAATAATAATAATCCCTCACCACCCTCTCGCTACTAGTAGTAGTAGTAGTACTAATAGTAGTAGTAGTAGTAGTAGTATTAGTACTAGTAGTACTAGTACTACTACTATCACCACCACTTGTACTCCTACTAGTACTAATAGTGCCGTAGTGTATTCAAAAAAGAATCATGCTGCTGCAATACTATGATGATCCTTCAAATTCTCCTGTTCCTGCGCTGAAAAATCTTACATTCTTGTTGTTCTTGTTTCTTGATATGAAGAATATTACAATTGTTGTTCTTATTAAAGTGAAGAAACAAAATTTGCTGCCCCGATTTATTTTTTTGAACATGGTTCATTCACGCCGTTCTACAACATGATGCTGATTGTGATGACACCAATGATGATCGTTTGGAGGAGGAGATCAGCTCCTCTCCTGGTGTTGTTGTTCGTGCGTTCTTCCTATGATCCTTCTTGAAGAGTATTTCCAGCACTTTCCATGGCACCATTGAGCATCAAATTGCTAATTAATGCCCATGAGCGGGGATAATAAGAGCCTGGCAATGCGTTGCCGAGAATGGTACCGGCAGCATCAATCATAGCATCAGCGTTGCTAGAACCACGAGATGCAATCAATGCCGAATACGTCGGACCAAAGATGAATGCATTGTACTCCCAACCACCAAATATGAGCGTGTCTGCGTTCGCGTTTGGAGCTCGGCAATTGGGGAAGGTATTAGATGAGAAGGATCCATTTTGGAAGCTTTCATCCATTCTGTAGTTGAATTCAGAGAGATAGGGGGACCATACGCTTGCTTTTTCAGGATAGAATGCGGCATCCAATGCGACGCGAAAGGTGGTACGGGCAGCCTCGGCTCCATATTCGTACTGTGGAGTACCGCTTCCGCTAAAGCTTTGACCCGTGTTAACGATCGCACCACCCTGCACACCAACCGTTGCCCAGTTGGGGACTAGAGCTCCATCGCCTGCACATTGGACTGCACTCAAGACTTCGTATGAAGTGTCGATCAGTTTTGACCATTCATCTTGTGAAATGGCGCTATATCCGACACGATCACTGTCCGGGAACGAGTTCTGGTAGTCTTTCATGACACGGTATGAGCCAGGGCTGTGATAACTAGGGTTGTTGCCGTCGTGTTCCCATCCGCCCCAGCAGGAACCAAGTTTCACCAAACGATAATCATCTTTTGACTTGTCGACATTAAACTCGAAGAATGCAGTAGCCGATGCATCGGCCCACTTTCTTGCTTCGTCGTACCACGAAGGTTTATTGGCATCATTCTCTACAGCCTTGACTGCCAACATGATTCCCACGATAGCGTCTTCATCGGCGTCAGGAGCTGCACCGGTGCCTACACTACCTCCAGTCTGCAAGTGCTTCCAATGCGGAAGACAAACATTGGATCCAGATGAGGATTGACAGTAAGCTCCGTTCGATTGACAGGATGCACTATCGTTTGAGTTCTGGCACATGTCCTTCCAAAAGTTGTAATACCCTTCAAAATAATCTAGGACTTCGGAGCGATCGGAACCGGTGATTGTTCCGGCATGTGTATCCCAACTTGCGAGTATAGCACCGGTAATGAGAAGACCATACGCTTGACCTTCACTGACTACATACCCACTACCAGCGGCTCCCCCGCTGTGAAAAGGATGGTTTCAAAAATAAAAAGAAAATCTCTTGTGAGATCCAACAACACACGAGAAGCGACTTATATGTCCTGTGACATGACGACTTCAATCTACTTACGATGCGACATATGCATAGTTGGGAGGGTCCACAGAGTTCTTGTATGTAAGAGAATCAACCCCTTTGAATACTTCCCAAGCATTCATTCCCTTATCAGTGCTGAGCAATTCACCAATAAAGGGTGTCGTTGGTTGATTCATAGGGGTAGGAACAGAGACAGGTGTAGGAACAGCGATGGGGGTAGGAACAAAGAAAGGGGCAGGAACAGAGAAAGGTGGTGCTGTTGGAGGGCTGTCATCACCCGGCAAACAAGCCATGTAGGCGTAACCCTCTCTATACTGGCACGTCAGTCCCGTGCAGCAACCAGAGTGATTCATATCATTATTCTCTTCACATCCGGTCCACCTTGCACCACATGTGAGATCTGTTGAACCATTTGGAAGCCACGTGACGTCGCCACAGTTCGTGCATTGGTCCTCAGTTGGACCACACCAACTTATACAAGTTTGGTAGTCCTGGGAACAGCACCCACTGCCACTGCTGACTGGAGCAGTGGTAGGACTGATAGGTGCAGGGGTAGGGACTACTGGAGCAATAGTAGGTTCTGCTACAGGAGTGGGTTCGGGTTCAGAGACGGGAGTAGGTTCAGATACGGGAGTGGGTTTGGGTTCGGGTTCGGATATAGGCTCATAAGTAGGAGAAGACGCAGGTGGTGATGTTGGATCGTTGTTGTCGTCATCTGGCATACAACTTGCATAACCGCCTTCCTCTTGACATGTTAGACCAGGACAGCAACCGCTGTGGCCTATGCTGTTGAAGTCTCCACAACCTTCCCACCGTGCAGCACAGTTTTCTGTTGGGGCACCATCAGAAAGCCAACCAACTTCCGAATTGGAGCAGTTTGTGCACTCATCTTCTGTTGTACCACACCAACTAATACAGTCTTTATAATCCAATGAACAGCACCCACTACCACTGCTGATTGGAGCAGTGGTAGGACTGATAGGTGCAGGGGTAGGCGCTGCTGGAGCAATAGTAGGTTCTGCCACAGGAGTGGGTTCGGGTTCAGAAACGGGGTCATTGGTAGGAGAAGACATAGGTGGTGATGTTGGATTGACAGGTGCAGCGGTAGGCACTACGGGAGTGGGTTCGGGTTCGGATACGGGAGTAGGTTCAGATACGGGAGTGGGTTTGGGTTCGGGTTCGGATACAGGCTCATAAGTAGGAGAAGACGCAGGTGGTGATGTTGGATCGTTGTTGTCGTCATCTGGCATACAACTTGCATAACCGCCTTCCTCTTGACATGTTAGACCAGGACAGCAACCGCTGTGGCCTACGTCGTAGATTCGACAAAATTCCGACCATGCTCCGCAGGTGTCATCTGTCGGGGCACCATCAGGAAGCCAAACACCAAAATAGGGGCAGTCAATGCATTCCTCTTCGGTTGTACCACACAGATTAAGACATTTTTTGTAATCGGCGGAACAGCACCCACTACCACTGCTGATTGGAGCAGTGGTAGGACTGATAGGTGCAGGGGTAGGCACTGCTGGAGCAATAGTAGGTTCTGCCACAGGAGTGGGTTCGGGTTCAGAAACGGGGTCATTGGTAGGAGAAGACATAGGTGGTGATGTTGGATTGACAGGTGCAGCGGTAGGCACTACGGGAGTGGGTTCAGGTTCGGATACGGGAGTAGGTTCGGATACGGGAGTGGGTTCGGGTTCAGAAACGGGGTCATCGTTAGGAAAAGACACAGGGTTCCTTGTTGGCTTGTCGTTAAATGGCGGAGCTACTTGCGGAGCAATTGTAGGTGCTACTGGAGCAATAGTAGGTGCTACTGGAGCAATAGTAGGTGCTACTGGAGCAATAGTAGGTGCTATTGGAGCAATAGTAGGTGCTATTGGAGCAATAGTAGGCTCCTCTTCTGGGCAGTTTTTGCATGCAGCGGGACAAAGAATCTTTACTTTGGTGCCGTCGTTTGATATCTTCCTGCATCTTTTTTTATTTTCGCTTGCCCATTGACAACTTCGTTGGTTTTTATTGATTCTGAATCTTAGTTTCTTATCGTCCGTACATGTTGATGATTCTTCGAACGGTTTCGCCGATGCGATTCCAAGAGAGCTGGCGATGCCGATGGCAAGAATGCAATACGAAATTCTCATGTTTCGAGTTCTATTTCTGCTCTTTCTCTGCGTTTTTGCGCTTCGTACAGGTGTTTTTTCTTTCAATCGGTGGTAGAAATGATAGATGCGATTCGACTTGGGAACAGTGTCAGGATGCGTTTTATAGATGTAATTTCCTTCTTAATGATATTGATCTCGTCGGATTCTGTTTTTGTGAGACTGTCGCCCACTAGTGATGTTTTGAGAATGAACCGGAATGCACTGTCTAACACTTGTTATCATACATTTGTGAACTCACACAATGCAGTATCTGCTGAAGGACGGAAGTAGTCTTGCCTTGCATTGTTGGTCAAATGCATTCCAACTGGTACATTCTCGAATCTTCCTTTTGCGAAGGTTATCGGAAGCACGAGCGAGATCTTCCGTTCTTAATTAAAAAAGTTCGCCCACGACTAAACACACTTCCAAAAAATAGAAAGGATCCTTTTCGAGTGACAATTTTTTTTTTACTTCGTAAAAATTAAGCTGACTCGGTATTTCGCTTTTGCTGATAGCACTCAATCAATTCCTTACCATTCGTTCAAGTGGTCATTTTCAAATAATCGTGATTTTGAACTACTGTACATACGTACCGGTAGTAGTCGGGACTACAGCATTAGGTTTTAATCAATGTTCTAAGATTAGACCTTAAGATTACTTTCTACTAGTAATTCTCAATTGATTTTTAATAATCGTTCGTAGTTGCAGTCGTCGTGTCAGGTCTGGGAACAAACTAATTCAACTGGCATTAGTAGGGTGGACCCTAGAATCAACAAAGGAGAGATCTACAATCATACTACTACTAGTGGCGCTATTAGTAGATTCATCTGGGGTCAACATCCCAAATACAATCAAGTAATGACTGTTGGTACTAGTTTTGTTACTAGTACATTCCTCATCTACCAGCAGTAAGGACAGCCCTTGATTCAACTAGTAAGGGTTCACCTTCAATCACATACTATTACTACTACTACTAGTAGTGCTGGTACTATCAGATTCATCTAGGGCAAATCCTAGCAGAATCAACTGAGGATAGAATTAGAGATACTAGTACTAGTAGTGGTGTCTTCTACAATCACACTACTAGTAATAGCGGTGCATTTAGATTCATCTGGGGTCAACCCTACTACAATCAACATTCACTGCCAATTACCAGATACATATGTTGGTATAAGGTTCATCTGAGGAAGAGAACCCTGGATTCAACCAAGGATTCACCCCCAATCAACCTGTCTAGTACTAGTTGTGGTATAAGACGCATCTATGCCCGATCCTTTAATCAACCACTAATAATGATTTGAAGTGCAGGGATGTTGAGATCAAGCAGTGCAGCAAGAATGAAGCTAGTCAAGAATTTAAGGCAAGAACAGGAGGGTCAAGAATTTAAGGCAAGAACAGGAAAAATTGTCACAGATTTTTGCCTTTTTGAGATGTAGACAAGGAGAGCTACCAGCAGTATAATACTATTATAGTAGCACCAGACTGTGCTATCATCTCTCACCAAAGTGGATTCTATCTTTCTATAGCAGTATTTGGGGAAATGGAATGTAATTCATGGGGAAAGGACAAAGCACATTGGCGATGAGTCAATTCCAGTAGTACCAATTCTTCTATTCTCCACGACGCAAAGAAATACCTGCTGTAGTACTACTATGCGTATTATGAATGCAAAAAAACTTACACACTTCGCACTTTTTCATCTTTTCGCATATCAAAGTGGTGGTGCTGCTGGCTACAAAATAGTAGCTGTAAAATAAGAATACAATTCATAACAACCATACTACTACTAGTAGTAGTAACCTTAGTTGTCGTAGTACTAGTGACTTTATTCCTCCTCAGGGTTTTGTCTGTTCACTACTATGCACAAAACAAGGTCAGGTGTTTGGTTTGATCTACAGCACGGGCTGTGCCGAGAAGCGAATATTGTTCAGTTCGTACTACTACTACTACTAGCGTCGTGATACGCACTAGTACTACATGTGTTCTTTTGGTATTCTCTATGGCCATCAATACTTCTGATGGCATGCTTCCCAGGGATAGTAACGCCTTCCACAAACGCGTGGGGCAGAAAAATTGAAAGTGTCGTCACGCATTTTGGTTGCGTGTATCGCCGCTGTTGTTCGCATTCCAATCCAATGAAAATACTACATCATGTGTCCTCGACCCTTATACATGCCATCATCAAAGGCAAGCGGCGACATTGGTGGAAGGCAGATCTCCCGGACACGCGGTTTTCTATTCCATCGCTATTGGCGTCGCGTCACAATTACAACTCGTCGCTGCTGCCGAGATCGATTCCCGAGACGGACTTGCAGTACTGCTTCAGGACATCCAGCAAGGACAATTGCAAGCTTGACAGTTCTTCTCGCGAAGTCCTCTGCAGTTTTTCAAACTCCACGAATGCGATTTCCCAATCCCGAGCCTGCAGCGACCGCATCCCCCTGGCCCAGATTTTCTCTTCCCTGCTCTTGGCGAGCGGATAATCGTTCAGATTCGCGTAGAGGAACATATCGGCCACCTCTTGAATCGAGAGAGCGCTTCCTTTCGATGCGAGGCTCTCGTTCACCAGGGCCGTCAGCTGCGCCGACAGGGTTTCGTACGCCAGTTTGCTCGTTTCCGTCAGGTGGTCGGTCGAATACTCCGGATGGGTCTCTGCCAGGCCGTGAGCCGCTCGGAGGTAGGCGAGTGCCTTGACAAAATCCTCCAGTTCGGGATCCGCCAGCAACCTTCCGGCATTGTACAGGGCGGCCTGGTGGGGCCCGGCTTCTCCGGCTTGCACAAAGTAGGTGACGGCCAATGCTTTGTCGTGTTCGGAGTACGCAAATCCCAGGGCCACCTGGGACAGAATGTGCCCGTTGTTGCTGCTGCTGTTGTCGTCGCCGCCACCGCCGCCCGCAAGGGCGTGCCAGATTTCGATCGACGCCAATCGGTCCTCTCGGTTGTCTCGTTCGTTCATGGCCTGCGCAACCTTGTACAGGGTGTGGACGTGACCCGATTCCAGGCGTTCCAATACATCCGGTGTGTTTCCGTCGCCATCCCCGTAGTTGGTGTCTTTCACGAAACGCATTGCCTTTTGCAGAACATCGATCCCGACAACCCCTACCGATTCATCGTCCCTTCGTGCACGAACCGTTGGAATCGAAACAATCGAAACCATCGAAACGATTCCCACCGATAACAACACGTGTAGGCAGGGAATCGATGCGAAGAAAATCGCGAGAGTGATCGGTCGGTATTGCATTGCGGGCGGTTGTTGATATCAATCGAATCGAATCCAATGAATTCCGGTAACAAGGGAGTGCGGATGAGCCCCGGGGAACAAGCGAAAGAAGATCGCTGCGGAGGGGTGGGGGTGGGGGATATATATTACGGCTTGATTTGCGACAACCACGGTGCGAGTACCAGTACCGTAAGCACGTATGGAGTGCTGGTTCTGTTCCAACCGACTAACGCAAAGCAAAGCAATCTCGGTGCCGTTGTATCGTTTTCTCGCTTGGATGACGGGACGATAAGGTTTACTGGTATTGGGCATGCAATACGAGTTACGAATTACGAAGTAGTGGTAAGGTTACGAGGTAAGGCCTTGCTCGTACTTGTAGAGTACGTGTACGGGTACGTACGGTGCCGGAATCAATCACCATCAAATTGTTGATGATAGAATTGAGAATTGAGAATAGGTCCCGCTCTCAAAAGATTTCATCAATCAAACTGGTTTCCTACCGAAAGGTTAACCTTACCGTACGGTAATCTTATCTCAGTTCTACCGGTACGAATAAGAGTAAGCTTAACCTTACTTGTTCGTACGTACAATAAATACGTGTACTCATACTCGTAAATTTTGATTTCCACGTGGAACTAAATTTGTCGTACTCGTCAATGCACTTCGAGCACCCTGATGGATAAATCGACTGACGTTTGACGTTTTTGATGTGAAACAACAAGTAAGGTTACGAGTAAGTTACTGGTATTACGTCAAAGATATACTTCGAGTAACCTTACATCGTATTTATCAACCACAACCACAACCACGACGACGACAAGGACGAGGACGACGACGACGAAGATGAAGGTTTTGCATCATCCGCATCCATTGTGCGGTGCGAGCCCACGACGTACTGCTACCAAAACTAAAACTGCTCCTACTACTGCTGCTACTACCTCTGCGATCGGGACTCTTTGCCCTCTGCTGTTGGTTCTGTTTCTGGTTCTGCCCCTGCCCAGCAATGTTGTTTCTCTGTCCGCGGAGGTAGCTCGGTTGCACCGGGCCCAGCTCCAGCAGGCCCTGTCGTCTCCGAGCGGAAAACTCACGTACTCACCGGAAATCCTCGTCCCCGAACCGAGGGATCCCACCGCCATCTTGTTGCAGGCCCCGGCCATCACCCAGCTTTCCTCCAACATCCGAAACCGAGCAAAGGCCAACATTGCCTTTGTTGCCTCCGATGCGCTGGGTTCCTTTCGCACGTTCTGCAAGGAGCAGGAGGAGGCGCGGGGAAACTTTCCCGGACCCGTACCCGTCGTGTATTGCGGCACCGAAAACGCTGGTGGCAATGCGCTGCTGGAAGCGGAAGACATGGCGGAGGTTGCCGAAACCGGTGTTTCCGGAATCTTGGTATCGGTGAACGGGGGGTCCGAAATTTCCTCGTTCGACGACATCGATGGTGGCGATAGCGATAGCGATGCTTCGTCGTGGCTGAAAATCTGCAAGACCGCCCTGGACTGCGGACTCCAACCCATTCCCGAAATCGTTGTCAAGGACACAACGGCATCTGCCTGGAAGGAAGAAGACACCGAAGCTCTCGTCGAAAAACTGTCCGAGCTCCTCGGAGAAGATCCCGTGTCCGTTGTGATCACCATCAATACCAGCGAGGTTGTCGGCAGCGGCGACAGCGACCAGCAACAACAAGAAGAAGAATCCAAAGAAGCCACCAGCAGCAGCAGCAGCAGCAGCGAGGATCTTTCCCTGCCCACCATTTCCAAGGCTCTCGGGAAGAGGGTTTCCGTCATGGCATCGGTCCGAATCGGAGCCGGTGGAGGCCGCCTCGGGGAAACCACTCGCGGCATCAAGGCATCCGGTTTCACGGGCGCCTTTTTGCGGCGGGAGTGCGTGCCCGGATTCCCGGCAAACCCCAGCATCGAGTTCTCGTCCGACTTTTGGAGCGCCTGCATCGGAGACCTCAAGAGCACGCGGAGCAAGACGTTCAACTTTCGGAGCAAAAACAACATGGAAACGCAGGTCGCCACGCAGTGGGCGAACCTGCAGCAGGACGTCATGGACAGCGGTGCACTGGGCGACATGTCCGACGGCCCGCCCCCCGGATTCGATGCGGATTCCGGCGACTATCAGGGATTCTGAGGCGTGCATGCATACCACGCATGCGTGCGTGCGTGCGTGCATGCATGCATAGTATTATACCATGCAATTATTGTGATAATCATGATATTATGCTAATAACCATCAAAAACACTGCGACGAGTAAGGTTACTCGTATTCGTAGCAAAGTGTGGCCAACGATTCTGGCCAGCGGTGTATCCAAAAAATAATGTTGGTATGTACTGTACTTCGTAGAACGCGTACTGGTAGATTGCGAATGATGCCAAGAAAAGCGAACGAAAGTGCTACCAGGAACGCAATTGTATCTACCGTATCAGCCTCGGTGGTCGTGTTGTTGGTGTCAAAAATATTCTATAGTGAAAAATAATAATTGTAGTAATAATCATGAATGTGATACCGGGTCGTACCACCAACTACCGTACTTCCGAAACTGCTTCTCGTCAAAAAATAATTATGCATCCTTCGTACACCGTTCCATCGACAAGCGACCATGAACCGAGTCGAAAACAATGATAATAATAATAACAATCGTAATAACGTTCGATAATCCTATCGTAGAATACCGGTACGGTACGGCAGAATAGGCTAGGCCAGGCGGAAGGATCCATTGCCACGATTCATCGACCGCAAACGCAAAAAAAAAAACCAAAAAAGGACACAGCGGCAGGCTCAACATCGGACGGCAGAGAGAGAGAGAGAGAGAGAGAAGGATGCGATGCGATGCACCACCGGTCTCCAACAACTCGGCAAAGCACGGGACGGCACGGCAAAGCAAAGCACGACACGGAATGAATCAATCGGCTCTATAGCTGACCCCCTGGGGGCAACTCGTAGCGTCCCATTTCGCGAGTGTTGTAGGAACCACAGTGGGAGCACTTTTGACCCACGAAATGATAACGGCACTGCCCCGTCTTCTCGCAGTCCTGACAGTACGTGTTGACAATCGTGTTTTGGAACGCGACCGGCATCGGTTGCATCCGGACGGCCTGATCCAGGAGCGAAAAGTAGTCGCTCATGTCTTCCATGCATCTCATGCAGAGAGGGCACGTGTAGTTCTGGCCACGGCAGTATTCCGTGTAACAAGAAAGATGCATGACGTGCCCGCAGCGAAGACCCTTGAGGGGTTCGGTGGAATTGAAGAGGGTATCGTGGCAGATGGGGCAGGATCCCTGGAGCTTTTGCGGGATGCAGCGATGGTTCTTGTCCGACAGGGACACGCATGCATTGCACCGCATGCAGTGTCGAAAATCAATTCCCAGACCCTGCCCCATCCGGCACGTATTGCAGTAGGGGCAGTGGAATATGGGACGGGGTCGATCGTCGTAGAGGTTGCAAATGTCGCAAAAGTATTTGGCAAATCCCTTTTTCTGGAGCTCGCACGTTTCGTTGACGCAAAACTTCGCTGCCGGTTGCAATGTTTTGCACATCATGCACGTGATCTCGGAAACGGCGTACCGATCCAGGGGCGGTTTCTCGGTTTCCTGTTGGTGATGATTCGGTGCGGAGGCTTCCCGATCCTGGTCGGCGCAGAGCCGGCACGTAAACAGCCTTCCGGTGATAGGGTGCCGGAGCTTGCAAGCTCTTGCATAGTGATGGCAACCCAGCACGTCGCCACATGTTGTTCCGTCGTGATAGGTGGGAGCGAGCTCCGAAAGAGAAAACAAGGGTACCAGTTCTTTCGGAAGGCGCTTGTCCTCGTAGTTGTCGTTGTCGTTGCCACTGTTTTGTGTACCGCTGTTGTTTGTGTTCGTATTCGTGTTTGCCTTGTCGAGCTTCCATGCGCAAAATATTTTTCCCGTACCGGAATCCCTCCGGTAGTACGCCGAGGGAACGTGCAAGTATTTTTCGCGCTGCTGCTGCAGGTTGTTGTTGTTGTTATCGATAGTAGTAGCGGTTCCGGCAAGCTTCCCCATGAGCTGTTGGTTCCGTTTCCAAACCGAGGTGCGGAGCCCCTGGATGGTCGTGTTCTTTTCCCGGGGCGTCAGGCTCGGGTTGGTGACCACGGCACGAATCAGCTTTTGCAGGCTTTCCTGGCTCGTGATGGTAGCGCCGACGTTGGGTTGGCACTTGTTTATTATTGTCTGCGACAACAACAATGATTCCGCCATGGCAGCAGCACCCGTTGCCGTCTTCGTTGCCGTCGTCGTCCCCCCACAATATTCGTCCCCAATGACGGCTCTTCGCTTCTCGTTCCGACCTCCGGTCACCGCCACTCCCGTTGCATCCGTGTCGGCTCTCCCCGAGGGTGATAGTGGCGACGACGAAACAGTGGCCGAGAGCTCGGCAGCCGAGGACGAGCGTTTCCTCGTGGTACCGCCCATGATGTTGTCGGCAGCGCCTGCTTCTACGTTGCTGGTCACGGAATGTGATCGTCCTCGTCCTCGTCCCCGCCCGTCTTTGAGGTTGTTCGCCCCGCCTTCCCATCCCGTCATGAGCAACCATCGCTCGAAAAAGGTTCCCACCATGGCCTGTTTCATGTGATTGACCATTTCCTCTCGGTCGGCCTCCTTCAGGTTTTGGACCGCCATGGTCAGTATCTGCGCGATCGTGTCGGAGGATCGTTTCCCCATGATCTGTCCCACCAGGTCGTGGATCTCGGACTTGGACAGGTGCTTGACCACCAGGGGGAGGCAGTTCTTTTCTTCCTTTTCGAGATGCACCATCAGGTGTTGATTCAACGTCTTGGCAAGGGACAAAATTTCTTTCGTGGTGTTCGTGATCGAGTCGAGGTTCTTTTGGATCATCCCGTTGTTCTTGTGCGACGACGACGATGACGACGACAATTGTGGATTGTTGATGTTCTTACTATTATTAGTCTTGTTGTTGTTGTTGTTGTTGTTGGAAGCATTGGCATTGGCATTGCTACGGTGGAGATTCCGTTGGTGGAGTTGAACGAGTCCCTTGTGAAGCCTCGTCAACAAGTGATCCATCATTGTAAACATTCGTTCCTCGTCGGCGTGATCTTCCTCGTATTCCTCTTGCTCCACCACATCCTCCTCGTCGTCCGAAGAACACACCGGACCACCACCATGGGTGGCAGATACAGCTGCTGCTGCGCTGCTCGCGTGGCGCTCGTTGCTGGGGTGTCGATATGTATGCAGATGTTGATGCTGATTTTGATGCAGATTTTGATGTGGATATTGATGATCATTCGAATGATGATTCGGAGGATGGTCGTTCGGTCGGTACCTCGGGCTGGCACAGGGGCTCCCGCTGACCGCCCCCTTGGTCTTGTCGCGCAGGGCGGGCCAGATGAATTCGTCTTCCGCGGCCGAGTGGGCACGAAAGACACTCCATATGACCTGAAAGCGGGCGGTGGCCCTCGATTCGAGTTCGCTGATGGATTGGTGGTGCTCTTCGAGCTGGAGTCGCTGGGCCTCCCGGCAGCTCGTGCTGTTGGTATTGGTGTTACTGGTGTTGTTGTTGTTGTTGTTGTTGGTATTTGCGTTTGTATTGGCATTGCTTGTGCTGGCACTCGTGTTGTCGCTGTTGTTGTTGTCGCTGTTGCTATTGGTATTGGTATTGCTGGCACTCGTGCTGCTGCCACTTCCAGTGCCGTGGCTCGCGGGACATAGGACCATCTTGCTGAGATCGATCAGATCTTTTTCCAGTGCGTTCAGTGCACCGCGCAAACAATCGTGCAGGTGGATGATCTCCACCAGGGCGCAATCCCCGATGAGATCCCTGCGGCTCTGGTGGTGGTGGTTCATCGTTGGTATCGTAGTCTGGCTGTATTCGCTTGTTGTTGTTGTTGTTGTTGTTGTTGTAGCATTGTTGTTGGTATTGTTGGTATTGTTGCTGTTGTTGGTGTTATTATTCGTAATATCATTTTGATTTTTCGCATCCGCATTCGCGCTGCCTTCGGGGAACGATGTCGGGGCCTCGGCATCGATCGATGAGGACAAAGACAAGGAAGTTTTTGGAAGATTGTCTCTGCCGCTGCTTTCGCTCCTCTCAATCTCGGGGGACGAAATTTCGCCCGCAGGCGGTGCCGTTGTCGCCGACATGTTCGTTTTGGTTTTGGTTTTGGTTTTCGTTTTGATTCCGATATTGTTTATTGCTATTCGCAATGATATTCTTCCCCGATCCGATCCGATCCGATCCGATCCAAAATCCAAAGGGTTGATCGATCCACAAACTCCGTGAGAGATGGAAAGAACGATTGATTCCGTGAGCGGTTCGGTTTGTATCGATTTCTCTTGTCACGACGCGACACCGAATGCTGTCCGTTTGTTTTGTTTGTTTTGTTTTGTTTTGTGCGCGCAACGGTCAAAGAAAACGTCCAACCTCAGCGGATGGATTTTCGTTTGGTAATGGCAACGACAATACTAATTCGAAAGATTCGGTCTTCTCGGCGTTGTTGGAGTGTATCGCACGTAGCTTCGGCAGCATCGAAAGGTTGTGTGCGCTGCATGAGCTGGTGAGGCGCGAGAACGCGCTGCTGTATTGTGTTGTATTGTGTTGTATTGTATCCCCGAAACTCGATGCGGCTCTGGGACCTCGTTCGTTTCTTGATTTTGAGAAACAAACAATACTAGTAATAGCAATTGTGTCTGGTGTGTGTCTCTGCGTGCGCGTGTGGCAAAGAGAGAGAGAGAGAGAGAGAGAGAGATCTATTGTTCTTGTTTGTTGACGACACGAAACAACACAGATATTATTCTTGGACAGATTCATTGGTTCGTTCTCAACCCCGGTGGTTTCGTTTCCCTTGTTTCTCGAGATTTCCACAACTCGCGCAAACTGCGTTCTCCGTTCTGTACGGTAGCGTACGATACGTACTGTTCTGTACGGTACCGTACGAGAGTCAGAATCATCGCATGTACGAAGTAAGGTTTGAGGTTAAGTAGTTACCAGGTAAACCTTACGAAGTACAAGTACCGGTAAGGTTAATTAAGAACCTATACCGGTACTCGTACGAGGAGTGTTATGTTTTTTACCAGAGTGAATCGAATCGAATCCCGCCCCTGCCAGACCGTGTCAGACTTTCGGACAGACATGCGCGCGCGCGATTCTGGAAAGTACCACGGCAGATTTGATTTGTCGGGGGTTCGACGGTGCCGTCTTGTTAAGGCTACGGGGGGTGTTTCCTGCTGCTTGTGATTGTTGTGGTTGGTTTTTTTGTTTGCGGTTCGTGTACAAGCACTAAGGTGTACCGTACCTAACCTTACCGCAGAGTCAGTAGAAAACTGTTGCGGCGCATGGTTGGCGCGTGCAGATATTTATTCAATACGGTATGTTGAATGTAATGTGGGACGGATTGGATTCAGTCATGGGACTAAATAATGCCTTCAAATAATGCATAACCAATTTCGTCAAATTAACCTTACCATAACAGGGGTCATAATAAGAAGGGGTATGCCACGATCGCTAAAAATCGGTGATTCATATTCCATGTGTGGTCCAAAATAGAAAAATTTCCCTCAGTCAATTTTTTTCTTCTCATAATTTACTGCATATCACTAGTAAAAGTGTACCTGATAAAGCAACTTACCAAGTACACTTCCAATCACTCTCCAACTTTTAAATTTGATATGCAGTTCACGTATATAGTTGAGAGTCAAGTAGTAAGTACCTTTTTCAGTTTACATCCATCTGCTGTCTGATATTGCTGATTCAAACTACCAGTGATCTGTGCCTTCCACCTGGAATATAAAATACAAAATCGGATCGTCCGTCCGTCATCCGTTTTATTTTTATTCAATTAAAAGCTTCCACTTGGAACCAAAATTTGGACCATCCATCCAAATAAATTACTTTATCTTCCATCCATCTAGAGTGAAAAGCAGTTACATATTCATAATCCCTGTAAAAAATTGGGCTAGATACAATATTCAAATATTGTTTTGTTACAATTTTTGATGGAGTTGTTATAGATTGAAGTGTAATAGTTTTTGTTAGTATTATGCAGTGAAAGTGGAAAAAAAAAATTGAGGTTGAGGGAAATTTTTCTAAATTGGACCACACATGGAATATGGAGTGCCATTTTTTTTTTCCTAGTATTTGTACGTCGAACACGGGCGACGGACAGACGTCGTGGCATACCCCTTCTTATATTATGACCCCTGCCTTATAAGAAGTACTTCCTCGAAGCAGCGAAAAGGCAATCGATCTAGTACTTTCGTAGTTACTAGATCATACCGTAAGGTTACCGGCACAATACCACTCGCAGTTTTTTACATACGAAAGTAATAGGTCTAGTAAGATTACAGATTACTATTGTAATTGATTGATATATTACATCTCGTACTTTTACCCCAATTTGTTTGCTAGTCATTCAATTTTGGCTTCTTGCTCCCCTGGGATATTTTCGATTTTGGAACGTACATATTGAACCTAAGGGTAGAATGGTCACCATCTGGTACAGTTAACTTGACTTTCCTCGAAGACCCTGCAACGCTAACAGTCGTCAAAAATGTGTCCCCGGAAGTCAGTCCACTGGGGACCGCAACCTCAAAGGACACCTTTTTCGTCTCTACTTCGGACGACGGGGTCAAGAGATCCAAGTTGTTCGAGGACGGTGACGGGGATTTCCGCTTGCCGCTCTTGAATTCGTCGGGGTCTTGCGCATCCTGTGTGCTGCTACCACTGCTTTTCCCCTTTTTTGTTTTCGATTTTCCGAAGACGGCATTGGCCGACAGCGACGGAAAAAGTGCCTTGCATTTCGCCAAAGCGGCTTTGAAAATCATCGATTTCTGGCCACCGCCAGACCAATCTCCAAAGTCGTTGGTAACCGCGATTTCATCTCGGATTGGATCGCCAAGAGACAGGTACGCCGCACACATCGCATCAACTTCAGAAAGGGATGCAGAACCATACTTCCACGCACGCGCCTTCCGGAGGTCTTCCACTGAACAATTGAGACGGAGGTAACACGCATATGAATGTTTCAGGTAGAACTCCGTCATTTTATTCAGTTCGGGGGACGCTGTATTAGACGACAATGGTTTCGATGGAGCCGAAGGAGTCGCCCTTTTCGACATTTCGTGCAGCAAGATATCGGCAAGCATCCCGTTTGCCTTCCTTTTTGCAGCTAGCAGGAAACCTTTCGACATTAGAACACTCTTGCTATTGACAATGAGCAATGAATCTTGCGCGTGGGAAAGGGGTGGTTTGTCGCCGCAATTCATAGCTCCTGCCTGAAAGTACGACGGACGATCGCGTCGGCTTGTGTACAGCCATTTCATCAATGTTTCGACGTCGGATCTGAGATTGCACATGCGCAGTGTTTCCAGGTATGCGCCGATGTATTTTCCACGCAACGAGTCATACTTTCGCACTGTGCTATTCATCGCTTGAAAAGGGGAAGCTGCCCCACTATTTGTCACCCAAACAGCACAGAGCTGAACACGTTTCTTATCAAAGAGGGTACCTAGGACGCTCTCGGCGCTGTGCGCTGCCGGTTTTGAACTGTCAAGGCCTTCAATGTAACAGCTATGTGATGCAGGAATAATTCCCATGCTCCCTTTGCTTGACGATGGATCGTAAAGGACTGGAGACCACATCAGTGCCTGAGCATGACGGTACACAGATCGATGGAAGAATGCCTTTAGCTTCCGGCACTCAGCAAGTCCGTTAACAATGTCAGCGAAAACTATCCAAATTCGTTCGTTTGCACTTTTTTCTAGTGCTTCGTCCGAAAAATCGGTTTCTTTGAAACGATGTTTCTCAGTCAAACGCAGTGCCTCCATTATTGCTTCTTCTCTCTCTTCCTCCTTTCTTGAAACAGCACGAATCAAACACTTCAATCTCGATGCATGAAGCCGGTAAAGGATTTCGGTTGACCCATGACCGCTTCCGCCAGAATCGAGCAATTGGCTACCAGCATCTTCCAACTTTGTTGCTTCTACAAGGGCTTGTTGATAAACCGACATCGCTCTACTTGTATGCTGTTCGTAGAGTCTTGCATTGGGTTGTATGCTGTCGGTCTGTTTCACGAATGCTTCTTGCTCGTATGTGCCAGCAATCTTTTCGTCGCACTATGGAAAATAAAGGGTCGGTGTTCTGAAGTGAGAAAAAAGAAAAGTAAATTTTGTGCCACACTTATCGATTACGTTACGCACCTTTCCAACCATGAACTGTAAATCCCACGTTGAATGATCGTTTCTGTCGTCACCCTCATCTACGGAATCGTCTGCATGTTTAATAGAAGCAAGATAGCATGCCTTTGCAGAGACGGCAAGATCTCTTTTTCTCTTTGATGTAAGCACGCGCATCGGCCAGCCATATTTCTGAGAGGCCATCAGTTCCGTGTAAAATATATTCCCAAGAGTTTCACATACATCTGAAAGTAACACCTTGATGTCGGAGTTAATTTCTGGTTTAGATTGGAGAATGTAAAGAGCGACACTTAAAAATCTTGCAGACAGATTTCGAAGCGCATCGACGAATAAACCTCCACAAACCTCTTGCCACTCGAGATATTTTCCATCGCCATACTTTGAGTCTAGATCGTTCCAAAAAGCAAGGCACGCATTTCTATTTTCACCCCTTTCATGTGCGTAACTTTCCTTCAGTTTCGATGTAAAATCACGCAATGAGGGAAACGAGGACCATGCATGATTAATATACAACGAATAATCACGCCCAAGTACGTTGATTTCTTTCATCATTCTATCTTCATTCTCTTGCTCGTCTTGCAATTTCAGGATATCTATACTTCGTTGATTCGCTCCTCTATGGGCTGGGACGCAGAAGAGTTCTATCCTGGAGAAACCTCTTGTAAGACCAAGTCGATCAGCAATTGCTTCTGCCTTCATCATGCAGCATTGCCCAGCCCTGTACCATCCCTCCCAATTGTCCGCATCACTCAAACATAAGTCATCGATAATAGCATTGAATTTCTTTGCGATTGCCATCTCATTGCAAATTGTTTGCGATCGGTCATCTCCCGTTGCAGTCTCGGATTTGCTTTTTGAATCACCCGTGAATATTGGCAATGGTCCGAGTGCAAGTTGCTTGGATAGACCGCGTCGCACTTGAGTTGCTTCGAGTTCGTCGAGCGAAGAATTTCCATCACTATAGAGGGAATCTTTGTTCTCTGCGATGGAATCTCGAACAACGGAAAAAGGAGAATCCCAATTCTCATTCATATTCAAAAGTTGATGCATATCGATGTCAATGTTGTCCCCAGAGAACATAAACCTGCGCAAAATTTTGCTTTGTTCACTCTCTCGATGTTGTGGCAAAGCGGCTTTGACAGCTTCTAATGCCTTTTTTGGGGGTGTTCTCCTTCCACTTGCATATGCTCTCATTATACATCGATAGAGTTGACCCGCTGCGACAGTGTTTTCAAGTCTGAAACCTCTTCTAGCAATTTCATTTATATGGTTCGCCGAGTGGGAAAGTTCATTCCCCGCATTCGAGTGGTGGGTTTGCTCTCCTACCAGTGCAAATCCATATTGCCATCGGTATGTCTTATACAGAGCAGCATCCAAGAGCTCTCCCACATATCTCGTTCGGTAAGGATAGGATGGCGACCACAACAGAGTCCTGTCTTTGCCGTCTGCCTCATCACCAAAATTCAAAAGGAGCGCATCTGCAAAAAAATTTAGTACTCGAGCTGCTACCAGAGGTAGGAGTGGGCCCAGATCCGTGTCGCAGTCAGTTTCCAGAAATTTTGTAGCGGCATCTTTGTCATCGACTTTATCAAAAACCAAAACAACACAGTGTGTTGCGTGGCAGATGACACGCAATAATTCCTTCTTCGACCTTTGAATTGCGTCCTCTTCATTTTCGCTGTCAGACTGCCAATCATTGATACTAGCATCAGTGTCAAGAAACTCGTTGAGACTTAGAAGACAGCTTTCCGGACCTTCTCTGGAAGTGACTGCTTCGAGATCCCTGGTGTTCCGACTACGAGAAGAAGAGCCGCATGTGCCGATAACTAGAATCGTGATGGGAATCTTCAATTCTTTGATGATGGGACGGTCAAAGGAGTTGGGGGAATTGCCGTTGCTGTGGGTACTCAAGCTTTCACCTCCGTCCTGCAAGGCAAATTGTCTCAGCCACCTCACGGCAAAAAGGAACATGATCTCGTCGTCGGACGTCAGCAGCTTTGACGTTTCTCGCTTCGTTTCCTGGATGCCATGGCTCTGAAATAGAGGGCCCTTCTCAAGGACAAAATTATTTACGGTCGCCAAATTCGTTGAAAGCATTGCACCCAATTCGGACGCAACAAGGCCGATGTAATGTGCTCTTTGGATGCAAAGGCGCTGCCTAGCGGTTCGGTTCGATCGATCCACTTGGGAGGTGATGAGATTCTTCAAAACTTCCTGCTGAGAAATGATAATTTTCACCAGACCACGAAAGAAAACCGACTCAATTGCCTTCGATATCGTCCCGTTCTCGCGAAGACTTTCCGATTCGCTTGCAAGTGTTCGCGTCAAGCGAACCAGATCCTGATCGAGAGTATCATTGGGCATTGACAAAAACCGAACAGTGGATTGGAACCATCGATTCGAGAAATCGAGAACGGAGCTTATCATAGTGCCGAATTCGTCCGAAGTGAGCAAATTTTTTTTCTCGTCCTCGGAAAGATAGGACCGCAGTGCAATGCAAAGATATTCGATCAGGAGTTTGATGAAATGGCCACATTGCCTTGCTTTCTTTTCGTCGTCTTCCCTTTGCGACGATTGCGGCCGGATGCCACTCATGTCATCGTCGCTGTCACTCATTGCATCATCGGATTGATATCCATCCGCATGCTTTCGCGTTGCTCTGTAGTCAGCGATTTGCTTCAGCAACAAGCCGTGACAATCCCTCGTGGTAAGGATCAATCGCAACAGGAGCCGAGCAACGGACAATCGGTTGGACCGATCCATGTTCAGGCAAATGATCAGCATCGACACTATCGTAGGGTTGGACACCTTCTTCAGGTCTTCGACCGTGTACGGTTCCAGTTGAATAAAATCATTGATGTCGTCGTTGGGAACAACATCGGCCCTGCTCGAGCGTTCCTGCGGCTGAGGCTTCTGCCGTGGCGTTGACGACAACAGAGCTCCACCGCACGATTCGAGAAAATTGTCCACGAGTTCGACCAGTTTGGATTCGGCACTCCCGTACCGTGAGCCGTACCGTTCAAAGAGCTTGCGACCGATTTCGGCCAGGGCACTTGCGTCCTCCGCTGCAATGTTTGGTTTCGTGGAGGACAACAACGGGCCGCCCGGATCGTCTTCACCTTCTGCTGGTTTCAGCTGCGCCACCAATTCCTGGAACCGCTGTCGGGCGTGCGAGACGACTGACGAGGCCTGGATCTCATCACGGAAACGTGACAGAGACTCGGGGGAAATTTCGTGCCAAAAAGCATCCTCCCGTCCCGGTGATCCGAGATGGGGAGTCTTGATCACCCCCCTGGACCGAAGAAAAGGGGAGGATTCGAAGCAGTCGATGGCCAATCCGATGAAATGGATGCCCTCGTCTTCGGCTTCTCGGGACATGTAGATTGCCCGCGCAATTCTGCTTCTCCAGAGAAAGAAACACGCCGTCAGCCAGTGGCACCGTATCTCCAACCGATGGAATTTCTGGCGGTGGTCATCGTCGATGCTCGTTTCGTGATCGCTTTCGCGTCGTTCTTTCGAGCCGAATTCTTCCCGCAGTTGGTGGCAGGATTCCACGAGACCGGGGATCATGAGCGAGATCAGGTTCGCATCGTCGTCGAATTCAACGACCTTGGGAAAGTATCGATCGCACTGCCGCAAAATCAACTCCGCGTAGAGGAGATCCATCGCAAAGGTTTCGATGGATCGCAACGGGGACCCCGTTTCGGCCATCGGCCGGAAGAATTTTGGCACAATGCACTGGTGAGACCCGCTCCGCAGCAGCAGGGCCTGAAACGAGGAAAGCACGCAGGAGTGCAGTCCCATCGTGGGGGAATCGCTTGCAAAGACGTCTTCCACAAAGAGCGCCACGTGGGCCAGATACCGCTCCAGCAGGTCCATTGGACCGGAATTCTTTGCCGTCCACCGCTTGACAAAGGCCGACAGCGAAGCGTCGCCGATCCGTTCCCTGGCATCTGAATGTTTGGCGCTGCTGGATGATCCGTCCAGCTTCGGCAGCCACGACGACGTCGACGACGACGACGAGCGAGCCTTGCGCCGGCCTCGGGCACCCGATGGCGTTTGTCCCGGAGGTTCCCCGCCCTTCAGCAGGTGAGCAAATTCGGTGGTCTTTCTGAGGCCGTGCACCAGATCGTTGTGCTTCTCCTTTGTGCACGAGAGCGTCGCCGCGACGAAGCAATAGTCAAAGGACTTTCGCTTGGCGGCCCGATCCTGTTTCTTTCCGGTGGATATTTGTTGGGAGCGCAATCGCTTGGAAGTTCTTGAGCTCTGTCGCTGGGGCAATGGGGGTGGTTTTGGAGGAACCGTTTGGCTGGTGTTCGGCGTTTCTCTTTCCGTATCGCCATTGTTGTTGCTGCTGGTGGTGGTGGTGGTGGCATTGGTATTGTCGTCGGGATTCGTTTCGGTACCGTCATTCATTGTTTCGTCGTTGCGCAGCATCTCTGCGTCCTTCTCTTCGGCTGGCGACAATTCTTTCGATCCTTGCGACGAGTTTCGACTCTTCATCTTTTGGAGTTGTTCCTTTTGCCTGATTTCTTGCTGCCGCAGCAACAACTCTGCCGCATCGTCGTCGTCGTCGTCGTGGTTGTTGTTATCGTCGTCATCATTCTCGTGTTCTTCCAAAAGGGCACGAGCCGCTAGAATGTTGACCGAGAGGGCCTTGCAGGTAGCTTCGAACTTCCATATAGAGGTGTTTTCGAGGTACTGACAGATTTTTCCGAGCACCTGAGACGGGAGGACGAGCATGGGAGACAATTTCAGAACAATCGCCGGGGATCCAAACAGGGACAGCGGGGGGGACTTGTGGTGCCGGAGGAGCCCCGGCAAAGGCAGTGGCGACGTCGCTTCCCACGGAGCCGTGATTTCCTCGCCCTTGCAGGCCCGCAGGATCAGCTTTCCGAGGACCGCCCACGAGTACCGCGTCAGCTTGAGCTCCAACGTCTCGGTGCGAACGCCAACCCTGGTCGACGACGATGTCGGTGCTCCGGAATCGTACGTCTCCGGTTCCGGCTCGGCAGAGAGTTCCTCCAGGGCCCGGACGATGGTCCGGTTGGGTGGCATGTGCCTCGGGAGCGCAACGCTGCCCGCCTCGAGGGCAAAGGCCTGGAGGCGCCGGTGCAGGGACCGTTCCAGCGTCGTCATTTTCGTTGTCCCCGCCGCATCATCCGCTGTCACTTCCAGCAGCCGTTCGAGCCTCCGCGAGGCGCAGGCCAGCTTGAGCCAGACGATCGGATCGCTCCCGTCCAGCTTGGACGCGTCGCACAGTGCGGCAACTGCCAGTCGCTGCGTGTCCACCGGATACTCGGGGGACCAGCAGCAGCTGTCGCTGTCGTTGTTGTTGTTGTTGTTGTTGTTGGCGAGGGATTCGAGCCTCGGGACGATCCCGCGGTCGAGAATGGAGGATTCGGCAGGGTGATCGCGATTTCGATTTTCTTTTGCGCAGCAGCCCTGCTGCAGCAGATCGGAATAGTTGACCAGGGACAGATAGGCCAGCTTCGCCAGTGTCGATTTGTGCGCCGCCGACGAAAGAATCGGCGGAGAGGGGCGCGGTTCGTTCACGGCGCTCCACAGCGAGGAACGGTTATCGCTATTGTGATTGCGATTGTCATTATCATTGTCATTAGGATTGTTTTTGCCATCGACATTGTTGCGGTCATTGCCATCTCTACTACCGTGTTTCGTTTGCTTCGACGAAAATTCGAGTTCCAATCCTAATTCCAGCACGGTCTGGTGCAGAACGGGAATGTGGGGAAGCATCAACGGATCCAACAAAATCGCCGTCTCCAGTGTGGTCCGGGCAGCATTGGAAACCTTTTGGATGGTTCGAAGCGCGCTGCTGCTGCTGCTGCTGCTGCTGCTGTTGTTCATTTGGGGAATGGCGGCAGGACGAGGAGGAATCGTTGCAACTGGAGTTGTAGCAGAAGTAGTATTAGTAGTATTTGTTGCTTTTGTGGACTTTCTCTCGCTGGAAGCGGCGGCGGCAGTTTCGGATTGGTCCTGGCCGAAAAAGTTGTTGCTTCCTTCGTGTTGGCTTTGTATTTGCATTTGGTTTCGTTGCTGCTGCTGTTGTTGTTGTTGTTGTTGTTTTTCTAGTTGCTGTTGTCTTGGTTGCTGTTTTTGTTTGTGTTTTTCCCTCACGATCATTTGGTTCGTTTTGTGGATGGCACCGATGCATTCGATGGAAATGGTGTACGCCTTGGACAACCTAGACAAGGCGGCTTCCACGGTTTCCGAGGAGATTGTGCGGTGGCGAGATCTTCTTGCGCCGACCGTTCCGCGGTGTTGATGATAGTGGTAATGGTGATTGGAGTGGTTCCGTTGTTGTTGTTGTTGTTGTTGTTGTTGATGTTGCTGCTGATGATGATGATGATACTTTTGCTGTTGGAGGTAATCCCGACGGGAGAAGTTGTCGGAGTTGTTGATGTTGATGCTGTCGTGTTCGTGGATTTGGCGGCTTGAAGGATCGTGGAGCAACGCTCCGTCATCGCCCAGATTGTCATCGTCTCGGGAGGGGGCGTTTGCGGCCTCCCACATGGTGGCTGTAGTTGGTCTTGGTGGGAGTTGTTGCTGGTTGCTGGTTGCTGCTGCTGCTGCTGCTGCTGCTGCTGTTGCTGTTGCTGTTGCTGCTGCTGTTGTCCGTTACCTTATTATTATTATTTCTGATGGATTGCTGCTCGCGATCCGGGATCTTCTATTTTATTCTCTGTTCCAACTCGTTGTGTGAAATTTAGTAAGGTTTTAATTATTTTTAAAGAAGTAAGCCTTACTGGTATGTACAGGTACCTTAAATACGGGTAGACGTATGTATTGGTAATAATGGACCTGGGGGAGTAAGGTTAGTGGAGTTGTATCGCCATCACGGCCTCTATGTAAGAAGTAAGGTTACGGTAAGCCTTAACCTTAATCTTACCATTATATTTGTTTTTGTTGAATGACTTCGTAATAGATTACATTTTAAAACTAAGGTTACCTTAGTTTCGTACGAGAAGACAAGAAGTAAGCCTTACCGTATTGGGGTGTGACTGATAGCAGCAGTAGTACTAAGGTTTACTTGTAGTATCATGTGGTAGTACCACACGTACTAAATATGGGCCTATTTCTGTACAAATCCGTCTATATCTTCGCACACTGACTATCTTATGATATAGGGCTGCTAAGAGCTGGGGTATGTAGATCTGGTACAAATCCTACTGGAAGGGCCCAGCATCCTGCTTAATATTCTGGTGTTCACTATCCCACTTAGCATAGCACAGTTCCATTCGTCAGTTAGCACCCCCTATAGATCTCCCAATCATATTCATCTGCTAAGAGCTGGGGCATGTACATCTGGTACAAGTTCTACATGCAGGGTCCAGCATCCTGCTTAGCATCCTGTCCAGTATCACCCTTAGCACAGTACAGTTTGGTTCATCAGTTAGCATCCTGTAGATCTCCCAATATTGATCTGCTAAGAACTGGGGTATGTAGATATGGTACAAATTCTACTAGAAGGGCCCAGCATCCTGCTTAGCATCCTGTCCAGTATCCCCATTAGCCCAGTAGTACGGTTCAGTTTATCAGTTAGCACACTGAATATTTTATAATATTGATCTACTAATAAGAGATAGGGTATGCTGTATATCTGGTACAAGCAAATTCTACTGGAAGGGCCCAGCATCCTGCTTAGCATCCTGCTGTCCAGTTTGCCCCTTAGCACAGGACAGTTCCTTTTGTCAGTTACTAGCATCCTCCTGTAAATCTCCCAATATTGATCTGCTAAGAACTGGGGTATGTAGATGTGGTACAAATTCTACAACCAGGGCCCAGCATCAAGCCTTGCCTCCTGTTCGTCAGTATCCCCCTTAGCACAGGACAGTTCTGTTTGTCAGTTAGCACCCCTAATAGACCTCCCAATACTACTAAGAACTGGGGTATGTAGATGTGGTACAAATTCTACATGCAGGGCCCAGCATCCTGCTTAGCATCCTGTTCAGTATCCTCATTAGCCCAGTACGGTTCGGTTTATCAGTTACTATCCCCCTTAATACAGAACAGTTCCGTTTATCAGTTAGCACCCCCTATAGATCTCCCAATATTGATCTACTAAGAACTGGGGTATGTAGATCTACAGCACTGCCTGTAGTAATTTAGCTACCCTACCGGTACGGGTAACAAGCTTTACGCTGTGATTGGTCCTAGTAGTGTACAATGTACAATGTACGGCAGAGATCTTTCAATCTTAGAATTTTGTACCTGGGCAAGAATACGAGTATCCCAGATCTTCTGCTTTTGCCGCGCCCAATCGACTGTACCTTTTTGGGAGAAGGTTGGAATTAGTCCCTTCACACGAAACTGTCTCCGAGATCGTAACGTCGTGCACGAGCTGATGATTTTGCCAAACGGAAATATCGACGAAACAAAGGACCCAGCGACGGTGGAACTACTGGAGCTCGAACGTCGAAACGCTACGGCGGTCGAAACGCTGATCAAATTTGGATTCGACGGAGACGTATTTCGCAAGCAAGCACCGCGGAAACAGCTACGAGTTACAAGACCGGAAGCTACAACGGCGCGCGCGATCCAGGACGCGATTGCTAAGGCAAATACGGCGGGAAAGAAATACATCGTTCTAGGGGGGAGACCTTACAACTGCCACGATCAGCACATTGCGGACGAACGAGCACGTCGCGAAAAAGCAATCGAAGAAATGAAATCCGCAAAGGCAAAAGCGGAGGTATATGCGAAGAGGGAAACGGAGTGTAAAGCGCTAATTCAGTCATGCAGCGGCGAATTGGCAAATCTGCGGGTGAACGACATGAAAAAAATTTACGAGTGGAAGCTTGGCAAAAAGGCTACAGCTCTGAAGAAAGAGGAGGTACTGACTGCACTAGTAGCAGTGAAGGATGATCCCCCAGTTGGTGTAGTTCAATGGACTGAAGGGGATGACGCTGTACTGAAGCAATTAGAGGAAGAGGATATTACAATTAAGGAGACAGAGGTGGGAAAGAAGATAGCAGAGAATTATGGAAAGTTTGCAGACCAAGCAAAAACTATCACGAACGAGGTAATGGAGATTGCCAGAGCACACCTGTCCACAGAGCAAATCGAAACGCTACAGGATATGAAACAGAAGTATCCTTGTGAGGAGTAGCGCGAGCGCTTGTAGTTTATGTTGTTAGTGGTTTAAAATTTAGAGTGGATTATTTGTTACAGAGCAGCAACTTGCCTTTATTATTGTTGCAAATAGAAGACCGGAGCAAAAAAAAGTGATCGAAATTTCGTCTCGGAGATTTCGAACCTCTATTGGAACTTTCGAACCTCTATTTCGAACCTCTACGTGGAAGTCTTACAGACACTGTGACAGGATCGAGGCATATAGAGTTTTTTGCGCTAAAACTACCGGCTGACGCACGTGTACAAAATGTACTGGTTCTACTGGTGACACGCTCACTTTGGTTACTAAACCCTTACTGTAAGTTACTTTAAAATTGAAAGTACCTTCGGTAGTAAGTTAAGATTACCGTAGGGTTCCCAAGAACTGGGAAGATTGGATGCCAAAACATGCCGAACCCCGAAGAACCGTTGCATCCATCATTTTTTTATTAATAAGGTTACCGTACTGTAAGGTAACCGTAGTAATACATGTTGGTTGATTGATTGAAACAGCCGTCAGCCGTCGTTCCATCATGGCAGTCAACGCAATCGAGCGTCTTTGGTCACCAAACCAATCATCATAGTAGCTCTTTCAAAGAAGTAGTGTTGCACGAGAAGGCAGTGGTGTACGTGATAGGAATTGCAGATCCTAGTAGGCAACCATGGAAGCACGCATCAGCATTGGTAGTGGTAGCAGCAAAGAAACAGATCCCCTATACGCAAAGGAGAACAGGCAGCAGCCGCAGCAGCAGCAGGAGGAGGAGGAGGAAAACCATGGATTTTATGAATACTACGGTCGAAATGACCCGAGACCCATGAAAGCTCACCGGAAGACTTGTGTCTGCGCCACTCTGCTCGTTCTATCCCCGATCGTATTGATCCTCTTGGTCCTGTACATCGTCATGTCTCTCGCCATGTGTCTTTTCGTGCCAATGAACGATCACCAAATCAAATCGGCCAAGATGCTAGGGCTCGAGTTCTATTGGAGAACTCCCGGGAAGCTGCTGACTGTCAGAGAAACAACGACCACAACATCATCGACACCGACACCAACACCAACAAAATCCGTATCGGGTGCACCATCGTCTGCGGACATTCTCATTCCCGACGAGTTTTTTGTGGAGAACGACGATGAAACGGGAGGGAAAAAAAAACTCGACACCCTGAAGCGGTTCAGCCTGAGAAAATCCATCGAGCACACCGTGCAGGAAGACCTTCGAAGGGGGCCCTTCGGCACCCGAATCGGAAACGACTCGGACAACGATCGGCCGCGCTTTCTCTTGCACGGGTGGACCGATCCGTACGATCCCACCAGCAACGAAACCAACGGCAATGATGGCGATGACGATGACGATGCCATCGAACTCTGGTGCACGCACGCTCGCACGGCAACCTGGGCGGCGATCTACAGCTGGTCGGGCAGATTGCCGCCCGGGGGCTGGACCGATTGGAGCCGCACCATCGATCTGGAGACCGCCCCGGAGGCGCTGGGGTTCATTTATCTCCTGGAGGTCGCGAATCCGGCGTTCTACGACGTGCCCCGGATCGCGCGCATCGGCGCCCTGGCGGTGAATGCGCCCGACCACACGCCGGAAACCAAGAACAAGATCTTTGCCCGGTACAACTACGGGCACTCGCGAACCATGGGCGATTTTCCGGAGGGCGATCCCGATGCCTTTGTGTTCAAGGGAAGGCGCGTGTTCGAGGAGGCAAACATCGGGATCCTGCGGCAATACCGGGTGGTGAATCCGCTGGTTGCGACGACGACGACGACGACGACGACGACGGCTGCTCCATCCGAGCGTGAGCGAATTTCGAGCTGGGTAGTGCACTGGTGGGAAAGGAACTGGGCTTCGGGCTTGGAAATTCGATGGGTGGAACGCATCTGGTGGAACGCGGAACATAGCTTGGTTTCGAGCTGGGAATCGACCTCGGACTGGAGCTGGGCTGTAGGCTCTGAGATCCGCTAGGCAAGAAGCTGGGAATAGAACTCGGAACAGAGCTTGTTGTCGGTTCCGAGCTAGAAATGCTGCTGGGACTTGTAGTAGCACCGGGACTCTAGCTGGATTGTTGTCTTCTAAACCCAACAGGCCAGGAGCTCGGAATAGAACTGGGGATGGAGTCTCGGTTTTCAGCTTGGAATCGAACCATTGTTCTAAATTATACTTGACAGCGGATCCACTTTTACTCTCGTCTCCGAAAAAAAAGACCGACAGTCTTCGGAAAAGTGAACAACGTCACTAAAATAGGGGCGCCAAGTACCGGAATTAGTGGAGTTGTTGTTAAGCTTGGTTTAGCCCAAACTCTTCTGAACGTTGCTTAATTTGTTACTTTGCAGGGGCGAGGGAGTTGTTTTTCCTTATTTGCTTGCTAGTAGGGTACTAGTAGTATGTATGATTAGTAGAAATTTCTACATGTGAAGTAAGCACCAAGATAAAACTTGATCTAAATTGATCTATTGGCACTATGATACTCCTCATAAGATATCTCAGTGGTACTATGTAGTATGCACCTCTAGTAGGATTTGTACCAGAACTATATTCCCCACCAGCTGTTACCATCCCAATATTATAAGACATACACCAGGGTGCTAGCAGGTAGATCAAACTATTCAGGGGTAGGGAGGGGGATAGGAAGAAACAGGATTATGCTACTAAACAGTTTGCTAGTTCTAGGCTCGTCTTCTACAAGTAGGATTTGAACCAGAGGTGCATACCTCAACACTTAGCAACCCAACAGGATTGAAGATATACAGGGTGCTACTACTAACAGATAGATGGAACTGCTCTGCATGTAGGAGCAAGGGAGGGAAAACTAAAAAGGATTCTAAACGGCATGCTAGGCCCCTCTGGTAGGATTTGTATCAGAACTGTATACCCCAACTCATAGCAGCCTAGCATTAAAAGATAGACAGGGTGCTAACAGATAGATGAAACTGTACAGAACTAAGGGGAGATACTACTTTTATACAGGATGCTAAACAGCAGCAGGAGGCTGCTACTACTAGTTTCCTCTACTAGTTGGATTTGAAGCTGCATACCCCCATATGTCACCATGATCCCTGTATTTATTTTGAGATACTATTATACAGCGTAGAAGAAAGATGGAACTGTACAGGAGTAAGCAAGGAGGATACCAAAGAGGATGCTAAAGACAATGGACACAAATTTGTGTATACACCAGCAGTGTGCATATCAACTACTACTAGTAGTAGTTCCGGTAGGATCGATGAAGGGAAAAAAAATTAGGTAGAGGGAAATTTTTCTTACTATTATTTCGACCACACAAGAAATAATATGAAGTGATTAGAAATACAGGTAAGGTTTTACCGGTAGTAACTTCGCATAGTAAGCGATTCCCGAAACTAATATGCACATGTAATATTACATTATTCGTGACGTGGCACACATATTATTATGTGTTATGTCTCACAGATATACGAATCTTATAACCGATTTTTCTAAATCTGACCGACAGAAATCTGCCCCGGTCAGATCTGAAACAATGTTTCAGATTTCAGCGGAATGACCCCTGGACTTGTTGCGCACAGTACGGAAGTACAAACAAGGCTAGCGGTGGAGCTACTCCGCTGCTTTACATCCCATTAGCTTTTGGTTCATGGTAATTATTTGTCAACTTGCTCGGTTATTAAAAAAATTTTCCACCGGTAAACATTACACATGGCAAAGAGGTGAAAGCAACGTCCCCCAGCACAATGAAGATGGGTTCTGGTCCCCAGCAGAGCAGAAAGAAATCTATGGTGACGTCATTGTGTGTTTCGTTTGGATCGATTTCCAGCTGAGCTTCTCGATCGAGGAAAGTGTGAAGAAGCAGCACATGAAACAAGATGATTCAAGCATTGAAGACTACCTCGTATCATCAGCATTATCAACAACAACAACAACATCATCATCATCATCACCATCACCACCACCATCATCACAATCATCATCAGTCCACCAACCAACCCCACCACCATCACAATCATCATCATTATTTTCATCATTACAATCACCATCACAATCACAATCACCAACGGATACCGGTAACCTTACACCCCGAGTCTCTCGGCTCGGATTCGGATTCATCCACGTTGGGAAAACCGGAGGATCCACGATTACGAGTTTTCTCCGCAACGGATGCCACTCCTTCCTGCCCAAACCGTGCCAAAACGTCATCAACGAGACCGTGGTTTCGAAACTCGTAGAGCACTACTACCACGTCCCGGACTTTCACTCCCTTCCCTATTCCAAGGACGATAGCTTTGTGATGTCCGTCCGCGACGTTTACGACCGAACGGTCTCGGCATTTGTCTACCACCTTCCGAGCAACGTTAGGCACTACGGCCGTGCACACAAAATAGGCGGCACCAACAAAAGGTCGAGGGCCAGAAATAAAATTGCGTACATCTGCTTTCCGAGCCTCGAGAAGTTTGCGTCCCTCCAGATTCTTGGCGACTCGGAAAAGTGCAATTATGATATCGATCGGCAATCGATCCTCAGCGCAAACTGTACCGAGTTTGCGTGCGCCGTGATTCATGGCCAGGTGCGGATTTTCAACCACTTGTATTTCAACTACCGCAACATTCTCCTCACCAAATTTCCGAGAGCAGCACCGGCGAGAAAATTGTACGTGATCCGGCAGGAATTTCTGTGGGACGATTGGGCGAGAGTGAACGCCATGGTTGGGGAGTCGGAGGGAGTCGTCGGCGTCGCCCCCCGCAAAAACGACAACGACAACGACAACGACAACGACAACGACCACAACGAAATCAAGGCAAGGGACGTGAGCGGCTATGGCGAAACAGTTCGGAACAGCCGCAACATTAGCGAGACGGGGAGAAGGCAATTGTGCGCGGCCCTCACGAATGAATACGCCGCCTACTTTGCAATACTCAGGAAAGCGGAAAACATGAATGCCAACGAATTCGAAAAAGCCAAAACAATTGCGATGCGGAACTGTCCCGATCTCGAGTTTCTCTCGTCGGAACCATTTGAACCGACCGAGTCGGAAAAAAAACTGTGGGAACCCGATCCGGACGAGTACAAGAATGAGGATGGGGACCAGAATGAGAATCCGGACGAGAATGCGGACGAGGACCACTCGAAATGAATGCCTCGAGAAAATTTGCGTGTAGCAGACTGCAGAATCAAGGGCGACAATGGATGGACGATCGTAATGGTTCGAAAGCAGATAAGAAGTTCAGCAGATGAATTGTGTTTGATTACTATTGTTGATAGTACTGTATTGTTGTATTTCTCTATGATTCATAAATAGATAGAAAATAAGAAAGATAATCATCATCGTTGTCGTCATCCTCAAAACAGAGCTGTACAACGCACTGCACGGTACACGTCACCGTCGGGGAAACAAGATGACGCCCTTACACCATTGCGCACTGGTACGCCGCCGCCCCGACCGCGGCGAGTCCAGCTCCCACAAAAAGCTTCGACAGCAGGCCTTTCGGCGCTTTGATTGTTGGTTTTGTTCGAATCATCCCCGCGTTTTTCTCGGAGTATTTCAGAAGGATGCGGTCGTTCGTTCTTCGGGTCGGCGCATTATGGCCAGCTTCACCGGCCGCTCGTACACCTCCGACAGCGGGACGCCCCGGCGACCGCAATGATCCTGGTCTGTCCTAAGTGCAAGGAACCAAATACAAGATGATCTTGGTCTTTCATGGTGCATGTGGGGAATCACCAAAGACACAACCATTCCTGAAAGACTGGTGGGATCATCATGATGTATTTGTAGGGATAGCTACTAGCACACTCACGAAAGACCGGCATCACCACGAGGTACGGTATTTGGTAATAGAGACAACATAAGTACAGTAGGGTTTACCTGGTGAGGTTACGTTGTGCTCTAAAAGAAACAGATAATCAATCTCCTTTTACGGTAAGTTAACTTTTACATTCGTTTTCTCGTTCAGAATTCAGAACATATCCCGTAAGATTACCGTGTAGGTTGGGGCAACTTCGTACAGGTACTAACAAAAGACGCTCCTACAGCAAAGTTCAGAGAAAAAAAACTTGGGTGTCAATTGCCAAAAATAAAAGATCCCCCGCAGTAATACCGTAAATCTTATTCCCCCCAACTTCAAAAATGTCCCAAAACTAACAAAAGCGTTCTCCCAACCACGAGTAAGGTTACCGTAGAAGTGACAAAAACGCTCCCTCAACTAATGTTAGAAAAAAGCTTCAAGGTTCCTTACTGTAATCTTACCTGTGGTACAATCAAGGTTACTACCGGCAGTTTTTGGTAGTTGTGTTATTCTTATGAAGTAAGGTTACGAATCTTTGTCGAAGAAAGAGTACCTGCAGACTCGATACTTACTTAACCTGTTGGTGGCTTGTCGATTATTTGTTTTTTTTCAGAGGACTAAGTAGTAAGCCTTACTTCTAATTTTTGATTTGTTGTCGGCGTACGGTATCAAATATCTATTTTTGTTGAGATCACTAAGTCAAGGTTAGTTCTTCTGGTTTTCTGGAGAAAATTTATTAACAAACACGATGGATCAACAGAGGCACTAATCGTACTATCTCAAATTGTTGCTCGAATGGACTCCTCCTTTTTACGATTGATAATCATGTTCGGACTTGATTTTCTCTCGTGCTATGAACAGTGATTTGCCCGATTCAAAGGAAGAAGAATAACCTCCTACCGGTCCAACATCCCAATGTACTAAAAATAGGACCATAAGTACCAAACCCACAGGGCTTTAAGTGTATTCCTACTGGAGAGATTGTCCTTCTTCTCTCTTTTTGCAACGTTTGACTAAATAAAGAATACACTTGGACTTTTGCTCGAATAGACTCCTCCTTGAGTCGTTTTTTTTTTTTAAATAATGTATCGTACCAACAGATTTTTCCAGATCACTTATCCTTCTCTCTGTTTGCTATGTTCGACATGACAAAAAATACACTTTAACAGTTGCTCGAATGGACTCCTCCTTTTTTCGATTGATAATCATAGCGACAGGTTTTCCGAGACCACTTATTCTTCTCTATGTTTGCGATGTTCGACATGACTATATATACGAAGCTCCTTTTTTCGATTATAGTAAGGTGACGGGACAATGACAAAAAATACACTTTAACAGTTGCTCGAATGGACTCCTCCTTTTTTCGATTGATAATCATAGCGACAGGTTTTCCGAGACCACTTATTCTTCTCTATGTTTGCGATGTTTGACATGACTATATATATACGAAGCTCCTTTTTTCGATTATAGTAAGGTGACGGGACAATTATTCGTTGCCCGAGTTACCTTTCTTTTTTTTTGGAGACCTTTCTCAACAGATGTTTGGACGTGACCTCCAGTGGTGCTTGAAACAGTGACTTGCCCGATTCAAAGGATCAGAGAAAAGGGAAATTACTCGTACCTCCTACCGGTCCGAACATTCCCAAGAACTAAAAATAAAAGGTTAAGTACCGAGTCTACAAGAGGTTAAGTGTAATTCCACAGGAGCCAGTACACAAATATGTGGGGGCTTGGAATGAATGGACCGGAACAAAGAAACCAATGAATAACACGAGAATACGCGTGATCGAAAGACAAAGAAAGAAATTTAGCAAAACAGACACACGCAAAACTTTCGAAACATCGCTGCTCTCACAATTTTACATTCGATCACAACCCAAACCGAAAACAAAATCAGAACCAAAATACCATGAGATTTATCGGTCTTGCATCTGTTGCCCTCTCTGGGAGATGGTTTGCCCATGGTCTTACTGTGATGGGCAACTATGAAATCCGTCCGGCAGGGGATGATGGTTCATCGAGCGCATTCGGTAAAGTTCTTACTGTTGAACCATTCGTCGCCGAGACTTATTTTGAGTCTGTGTCTACCGTTCCAGATATTGCTACGTTTGAGCTTTTCACAAATGCCGCTGATGGTAAGCCGTGCAGCACTGGTACGGCTATCTCAAATTCGACTTTCAATGTGTCGACAGGCATAGGACCAAAATACACCAAGACAGGTTCAAATAGTCAAATTTTTGCTGCTCAATACTCCATTCCAGATGTGACGACAACTCCAGCATATGACAATGGAAAGGTGAATCTCTGTAAGTGAGGCACAAACTGTTGTATGGGTTTCCATCTGTTGTTTCTTCGATCTTTCCGTACTAACAATCCTTTTGTTATGCTGTTTCAGGTGCCCGTATTGGCATTAAGAAAGAATATGATTCTTCCTCAAGTGGTACTGAGTATGTGTCCTATGTCGATACCCTATTGGTCGTCAACGTTGACTTTACCGCCAAGTTTTCGAACTTCTCCCAGACCGTCAACATTAGCGCAACAACTATGGGGAATCTTACACAGAACGTGACGAAATTGGTTGCCGTGGAAGCTGTTTTATGTGCCAAAGGCGCCAGTGCATTATCGAGCTACAAAATTGGTCAAGATTTTTCCATTTGCGTGAGCCCGAAGGATTCTGATATCACTGTCTCAAATTTTACCAATGTAACCTGTGAGAATTCAGCATCTTCTCGCCAGTTGGTTATGAACACTGTACCAGACACCCTCACAACAACTTCGCTAAATGTCACTGGTTATCTAAATGCTTCTGGATCTGCTGTCGGAGGAGATGGTGCGGTCTTCAGCAGTGTTGTTACTGCAGGATACTTTGGCCAAGGTGATACATTCTTTACCTGCTCTGGTGAAGTATCACTTTCTTACCCCGTTCCTGTTCCTTGCACATCAATGGGCAGCATCCTTATTGCGCAAACTACTCATAAAGGAGTGTATGGTCTCCCAATGTGTGTAAATGAGTTCGCTACTTCTTCAACTTATATCAATCAAGGTTATCTGACAACTGCAAATCTCACTACGAACGTACCTAATGGTTATGAATACAAAGCAATTCCTGGTGGTCTTAATTGGGATCATATGTATGCGTTTGAAGATTTCAAATCCAAGGTTAAGGTGATTGGCAACAATCCTTGTAAAAGCAATGCACTTTACATCCAACCCAATACCTTTAATGTAAGTTTTTGTCCTGAGTGATTGCCACTTGTGACCAGATCAGTCCTCAAAAACTCATTCTAATTCTACCGCAACTCTTTCTTCTCTTCAGCTATCTCAAATAGATTATAGTGCAACGTTCTCCGTGGGACTCGTGACAAAGCGAAGCAAATCAACAGACATGATCTACACTTGTTTTGCAGTTCCAAACATCACAACCGCTGAGCAAGCAGCATTTATTAAGTGGGGACCCGGTGATGGATCTACGTACTACGAATACATAGGGGGGTTCAAATTAACAGCAACCGCTACTCTTGATTACGTTTGGAATTGGTATTGCCCCAAAAAGCAATCGGAATATGTACCGTTAGATTATTTCAAAAATATCCAACAAGAAGGACTGGTATGTAATCCTACAGACCGTCGTCTGACCTCTGTGAGTTTTACCGATAAGTTCAAAGCCGGAGCTCTTGTTCGCAAACTACAAGAATCAAATGGTGCCCCTAGAGAAAGTGAGTCTTTTGCTGCATCAGTTGGTCTTTCTGAAAATGGCCTGGATGGGTTGACTGCCTCGGCGGTGTTTTATGGTGGGTGGACTGCCAGCCTTGGTGGAATCATTGTTGTCTTTTTGACAGCAATGTAAACAGATCTTGGAAGATGAATTAGCCAAGTCACCCCCCTCATCTCGCACGAGCGATGGACGGTGTTCTCCACGGAGAACAACGACTAAAAGAGCCATCGACTCTGTTTCTATCTACATAGTATTACACATATATTCCACCCGAACAGCACGTGGTGTACGTCTGGCACAACAGTATCCGGCAATTGACACATAGTATACACACGACATAGTATACAGCGATGTGAATCATTCTTCCAGGTTCGGGATGAGCGTACACGTCTAAAAAAATACGAGACTCACAAAACAGTAAGCTTACCAAAAAAATAGAATAACAAAATTAAGCCCGTTCCTGTACGTTGCTATCTTGTAAACGGTGGTTTTGTGTTTCTTTGTCTCCGGTTCCAGGATCAGCGTTGTCATCAGGATTTTTTTCACAGAACATGCGACTGTTGTACAAGTGATCTTACGCTATGCGTAAGTATGTTGATTATTCACCCTCCTCCAAGATGCTAAGGTCCCTGTGCTAAGGTCCTGTGTAGAGAACTGTACCAGAGCTACAGGACTTAGCCCCAGCAACAGGACCGGTTGAGTGCTTAGCAAAGCGCTCAGCAGCAGGCTTAGCAAAGCGCTTAGCAACGGGCTTAGTAGAAAAGCGCTTAGCAACAGGCTTAGCAAAGCGCTTAGCAACAGGCTTAGCAAAGCGCTTAGCAACAGCGCTTAGCAACAGGCTTAGCAAAGCGCTTAGCAACAGCGCTTAGCAACAGCGCTTAGCAAAGCGCTTAGCAACAGGCTTATTTCAAGTGTTATGGGGTGCTACAGCCAAGTGACCCGGGTCATCGTGTAGGATTTGTACCAGTTACAGAAACCCGGGCGAAGCACTGCTAGCACACACTGTAGCGTAGTGCTACAAGGTTAGGGTTGCTAATGCTACGAGATACTGGATATGCTAACCTACCATGCTACTATGCTACCATACTATGCTGCCGCCGGGGTGAGGTCATTGGTGTACTATTAGTACTATAACCGGATACTACCCGGCCCCTGCAGTTGTAAGCAAGCAAGCGTAACTTACGCTACGCTACTCCGTACGCTACGCTAATCCATTACGCTACGCTACTCCGTACGCTACTCCGCTTTGTACAAGCCTGCGTAGTTACAGTACTAATAAGATACTGTACGATACGACGAGTTCTCTTTTATGTCCAGAGCTCAGCGCTTCAGCTCACTCTTTTCTTTTCTATGTAAAATAAACACCATCATGCCCTCCACCTTTCGATGATCCCGATGTACCTCTAGGGGAGTACCTTGTAGTATTTGAGTGTATGCAGTAGCGTTGTTTGAACAGCATCTTCTGTAGACTCACGATTTCAAATCTGAAAAAAAAATTACCTACCGGTATGCGTGGCACAACTAACAAAACCTATCCATCAAATTTTTTATATTTGTTTTTCACTAACAAACACTAGTTAAAATACCTTAACTTCAGATAGTAATAACTCCATCAATAATCATTCATAATCTTTATTTCAAATACCTGCATTATGATTTAAACTGTTTTAAAGAAGAGTATTCAATAAAAATGAGGTTTTGAATGAGTCTAAAGTCATCTATTACTGATACAGTACAAAATACTAGGCCTTTTGGGGTGCATGACTGGCGAATTTTGGTGCATGACTGGCAAATTTCGGTGCGTGACTCGTGAATTGGTGTTTTGGAACCACAACGGTGTTTTCGAACTACAACGGTGTTTCCAAGCTACAGCGTCTACAATGGTGTTTCAGAGCATCCTTCTTCGATCGGCGGTAGTGGTGAATCTGAGACTATCGACAGAACAGACCGGCACCTCAATCGGTTTGCTTGCTCTTGCTGTATATCTCCAAGCTTGCCTTAGGACCTATAAGCTTAAACCCAGTTTCAGCTACAACATTTTAACATTCGTACCAAATTTTTGCCTAGGTGCGCATCAAAATCACCGTGATAAAACACGTAGGCTAGGGGAAGTAAGCCTTAGTACCCAGCATGTTCTTACTGCCAAGGGGTGTTCAGTGTTTTGTCGGTCTATTACTACCTGTACATGCAGTGCTACGGTAGTACTACAAAATTCCTATCAGCTGTCTTTCGGTTCTACATCCCCAACTACTACTACTAATTTCTACGGAAACCTGGGGACAGCTGATAGGAATTCGGTAGTAGTGTCAACAAGTCTTCGCAAGAACTACTACTAGTACATTAAGGTTTACGGTACTAGTACTCCTACATGAGTGTGAGAATGAGCATTTCGCGCCAGCAATAGGGCCCTAAAGTCTCGGGAGAACTTGCATGTGATCGTCGATGCACAACGGAAGATTGGATCTCTGTGCTGGTGCAAATCAAGAAGAACAAGTACCGGTTCGTGTTATAATAGCTTGTGCTCCTGCACACAGAGCATGTCCAGATCGTGCTCGGAGCACAGATTGGAGAGCGCGTGTTTGGACGTGACATCCAGATGTGATATGTGCACTTATGATATGCTTCGTAAGACTATTGAATATGGACATAAGACTATGGAATCCGGACTGGGACTGGGAATGAGAGTGACCGGGACTAGAGACATGAGGGATTACCACTTACTTGAAGAGACATTACCAAGGTTACTAAAAATAGGACTCTAAGTACTGAGTCTACAGTGCATTAAGTGTAAACATACGGGCTCTAGTAGACTCGTGTACAGAAGGTTAATTGTGTGGATAAGAATAAGAACAGGAAACAAGAGATGAGAATGGAGAATCGATGGTCTGAATGATCATCTCAGTAATCGAAATACTCAGGATTTAACAATGTAATTAAACAATTAAGAAACTCAAACCTCGTACTGTACAAATCTACACGGTTTTACGAGCCCTCCAAACAGCGCGGTGGGGGAATTCTTGATCAGGGCCCGGAGGCCAGGCACGTTCCACGACGCAATCTTGAAGGCTCCGTGCGTCGGCACGTGTCGTTGTCGTGAACAGCTGTCACGAATTTCCGAGGTGAAAGATTCAAAATCAAGAACATGTTGCAAATTTCGTAGTAGCCTTAGTTGTAAGATTCGAAATCAAGAACATGTACCGAACGGTACCTGTTGCAAAAGGACGGAAGTTTGTCAATTGATTGAACCAAAATCTTTGTTCATAATGACCGGAAAGGATGAAAGAAAAGGCAGAGTCATGAGATAAGATTACGGTACCCATGAAAATCATCCGTCCGGAAAGCAAGACTCCGTGCACGGCACTTGTTGTTGTCGTGAACAGCTGTCACGAATTTCCGAGGTGAAAGATTCAAAATCAAGAACATGTTGCAAATTTCGTAGTAGCCTTAGTTGTAAGATTCGAAATCAAGAACATGTACCGAACGGTATCAGAGGTTCGGCTGGTGACTTTTTTATTTTTTCATATGACTTTTTTATTTTTTCAAATGGGATTCCAAATTCCAAATTGTACCAAATGGGGGCCAACCGGCCTCGACCGTTAAATTAGTGCGCTAAGAAAAAGACGTTAATAAATGCCAAACATGCCCAGCCGTTAAAAAATGAATTAAATGCAAAATATGTTTTCGGGAATGACTCAATGACCGGAAAGGATGAAAGAAAAGGCAGAGTCATGAGATACAGTACCCATGAAAATCATCCCTCCGGAAAGCAAGACTCCGTGCATCGGCAGTTGTCGTGAACAGCTGTCACGAATTTCCGAGGTGAAAGATTCAAAATCAAGAACATGTTGCAAATTTCGTAGTAGCCTTAGTTGTAAGATATGAAGAACATGTACCGAACGGTACCTGTTGCAAAAGGACGGAAGTTTGTCAATTGATTGAACCAAAATCTTTGTTCGCAATGACCAGAAAGGATGAAAGAAAAGGCAGAGTCATGAGATACGGTACCCATGAAAATCATCCCTCCGGAAAGCAAGACTCCGTGCATCGGCAGTTGTCGTGAACAGCTGTCACGAATTTCCGAGGTGAAAGATTCAAAATCAAGAACATGTTGCAAATTTCGTAGTAGCATTAATTAGTTGTAAGATTCGAAATCAAGAACATGTACCGAACGGTAGCGTTAAGATCTTAGTTGTAAGATATGAAGAACATGTACCGAACGGTACCTGTTGCAAAAGGACGGAAGTTTGTCAATTGATCGAACCAAAATCTTTGTTCGCAATGACCGGAAAGGATGAAAGAAAAGGCAGAGTCATGAGATACCGTACGGTACCCATGAAAATCATCCCTCCGGAAAGCAATGGTTAGTATCTAGGATTTAATACTACACCTACACGCACAAGCCATGTAACACAAACGAATTATCAGCAATCCTTCTCTCGCACTTTGTTCGTCTCATAAAATGCAAAACGCAGCAAACCAAAAAGCAAAAAGCAAAACAACCAACGCTATTAGAAAGAACATTTACGTTTCAACCATGGCCTCTACCCTCGATACGGATTTCAAGGCTCTCTCTGCTGGCTTGTCTGTCGAAGACTTTGACAAACAGGTGATTGAGTTTCTTGCCCAAGCCGAATCGAAGAAAGATCTGGTTCCCGAAGGAGGTGGTGATGATGATGTCTCTATTCAACAAGAAAAAAAAATCGTTGTGAAAAACACTGGATGGTGGCCCCTTGGCAACTATCGTGTTGAAGTCCACAATCCATTTTTGCAGGAAGAACTTCTCACGTTCAGCAGCATCGCTCAAGCTATTTCTGCGGCTGTTGTTGTGCCGTGCACCGGAATACAGTCACGAATCCGTTCGTGATTGGATTACGATTAGCGAGTCTCCTTATCGCCGAATACAGGAGACTGCCGGAAAGCAATAGCAATAGACTAATCAATAGCTCTCACAATTTGCATATCACTACTATCGTAAACACTACTAGTAGACCCGGGGTATGGCATGATTTTAAAATCAAGCTGAGTGCTGATGACCATGAGCAGAAAGAGATCGATCGGTGAAGGAACCGACGAGATCGAAAGACTGCCAAAAAATGGAGGCACGTAGAAGCAAACAGGGAGAAGGACATCCGGTGTCTGCAGCACTAAGGAATACCAACCCCAGCAACAGTTGGCTCCATTACAGGGAGCAACTGCAGCAACAGAGACACCTAAGGACCTAAACAGGACCATGGTCGACAAAAGAAATAATCGAATAAAATGAGTGTCGAAAAAGTGACACATAATCCAGTGAGTGGACTAATTGGACCAACACTGAGTGGATGGACAGACCGAACAGGGGATGCCAACCACAACCGAAATATACGGATATCCGGAAAGGTATATAATGAATACCCAAACACCACCAATCCCACGGGAAACGGGAAGTGGGACCGGCCCGGTGATTGCTTAATAGGGAAGCAACGCCGGAGAACCACGGGAATCGAATCCCACGAAATAAAAACAGAAACAACTCCGGAGAACCACAGGATTCCCGGGAGCTAAAGAGAGAAACAACTCCCACCACTGTACAAGCCTGGGAGAAAAATCAGTTACAACACGGGGTATCGCGTGGAAGTGAACCTCAGGGGGAAAAACTGGAGCAATCACTTTTTGCTCATTTCCAACCCAAATAACAACTTACAGAAATACTGTAACTAATTAAACTAAAATATAATAACTGACTGATTAACTCACCATGGCGCCTAAAGGAACTAAACAGAAACCCTTTAACTTTACACGAGAGGACTGGCCGGAAGATGCCACCACCGTGAAAATGAGTATCGACTCAGAAAAAGGAGGGGTAGCCTTCAGTGACTATCTGAAGGTACTCACCGGCACTGAAAGACCGGAACTCTTTATCATCTGGAAAAGAGACTTTGACCAGAAAATTGCTGGCAATGACAAACTCCAAGGAGACCAGAAACTGGACGTCCTCCAGAGGGTCCTCTCCAACGAGGCACTCTCTATTGTCCAAATGACTCTAGGCCGGTCCTACTATATCCATTCCCATGAAGAGAATGGGGGAGCTCTCCGACCTGGACAAATGTGAGGCAGTGTTCTTTGCCAACACCCAAAGTCCGATCCTCCAACAGGAGGAAGAAAGGCAAGCCAAAATCCTGGACGCCGATTACTCCAAGGTAGACATAGATTCTATGGTCAACGACCTGGAGATCACAGACAAGTCCAAGGACGCCTTAAAGAAAACTTTGAAGAAGTTCCCTACTCTCTTTGGAGGAGGCCTGGGACTGCTCAAAAATATCGAACCGGTATCTATCGAACTCCAACCTGGGGTCAAACCGGTCAGGCAGAGGTACTACTCAGTACCCCATGCCTTTGAACAAGCCCTCCGGAAGGAGATCAACAGGCTCTGTGAAATCGGAGTACTGGAGAAACTTCCACATGATGATGACTCACCATGGGCATCACCGACGTTCTGTCAACCCAAAAAGACAGGGGACATACGAGTCCTTACGGACTTTCGGAAGATGAATGCAGCCATCCAACGAAAGCCGTTCCCCCTACCACGCATTGGGGAAACCATCCAGAGACTACAGAAATTCAAGTCCACTACGGCACTGGACTTATCCCAAGGGTACTACACCATTCCCATCTGCAAGGAGAGCCAAAAGATTTGCTCCACCATTTTGCCATGGGGAAAGTATGCCTACAAGCGCCTCGCGATGGGAATTGCGTGCGCTCCGGACATCTTCCAGTCTGTCATGATGAACCTCCTGGGGGATCTAGACTACGTCCTTGTCTACATCGATGATATCTTAATCATCCAACGCGAGGGGGAATCTGAGCAGGATCACCTCGACAAAATCGATACAGTCCTCCAGCGACTGGATGATGCTGGCTTCCGAGCCAACCTCCGAAAATCCTTCTTCATGCAAAAAGAAGTGGAGTATTTGGGTTTTCTACTAACAACAGAGGGCATTCAACCTCAGCCAAAGAAGCTGGAGGCGATGAAGCGCCTGGAACCCCCCAAGAACACCAAGCAACTCAAGATGTTCCTTGGGATGGTCAATTTCTACAGAGACATGTGGAAGCGCCGCTCCCACATCCTTGCCCCCCTCAACAAGCTTGCGGGCAAGAAGGGGAAAACAAATTGGTACTGGGGCCCAGCAGAGCAGAAAGCTTTCATGGAGGCGAAGAGGATGCTCGCAGATGAAGCGAAACTCGCATTCCCGGATTTTACGAAACCATTTCATCTCTACTCAGACGCCAGTGACAGGCAACTGGGAGCAACCGTATGCCAAGATGGCAAACCCCTTGGTTTCTACACAAGGAAACTGAACTCAGCGCAGCTCAACTACACTGTCGGGGAAAAAGAACTCCTTGGTATAGTGGAAGGCTTGAAAGCGTTTGAAGGAATCCTACGAGGACAAGATGTAACCATTCACACGGATCACCTGAACCTGTTGTATCAGCAGATGCCGACCCAAAGAATGGTCCGGTGGAGACTCCTCATGGAGGAGTTCCATCCGGTAGTCAAGCACGTTGCTGGCAAAGACAATGACGCAGCAGATGCACTGTCTCGATTGGACATCACAGATGACCCAGCAGACACAGTGGAATGGCTGCCACCAAATAAGCCCCTCACCTACGCGGATGAGGAAGCGCACCTCCGGCAACTCCTATTCCCACTTGGAGAAGCACCGGAAGAATTCCAGGGCAATAGTGCATTCCCACTTGCTCCGGACATGATTCAGTTCTACCAACAGAAGGACACGAAAATCATGAATGCTTTGGAAAAAGACAAAGGCCTAACTACCAAAAATGTGGAAGGTTTCAGTCTCATCCACAAAGAAGGCAAGATCCTGATTCCCGACAAGCTCAAACAAAGAGTGATGGAGTGGTACCACACCATATTGGTGCACCCGGGGGAAAAGAGAATGGAACAGAGCATACGCTCAGTCTTCACCTGGAAAGGCCTACGGAAGGACGTCCAGGACCTTTGTAAGCACTGCCACACGTGTCAGATGTTTAAGAAGAGTGGCCGGAAGAAGTATGGACTACTACCGGAAAAAGCAGCTGAGGTCACCAAATGGCAGAGGGTCAATGTGGACCTCTGGGGACCTGCAACTGTCCACAACAAAAATGGTAAAGACTACCAAATCCATGTCCTCACCATGGTGGACCCAGTGACCGGATGGTTTGAACTGGCTCACCTGAAGGACTCCCCAAATGCAGCAGAAACTCAACGATTGCTAGACAGTACCTGGTTGGCAAGATATCCGCGCCCAAAGGAAATTGGCTTTGATGGCGGGAGTGAGTTCAAAGCAGAGTTCCAAGAGCTCTGCGAGAACATGGGGATGAAAAGAAAGCCCAGTGGGGCTTGGAACCCACAATCCAACTCAGTGTTGGAAAGGATCCATCAGGTATTAAAGGACTGTCTGTTGTCCTTCAACCTGGAAAACAGGGACCTCCACGAGAAGGACCCTTTTGAGGAATTCACCACCAAGGCAGCGTATGCCATCAGAAGCGCCATCCATACTACTTTGGGGTACTCCCCGGCACAATTGGTGTTTGGCAGAGACATGTTTATGCCGGTGAACTTCCCAGTGGATTGGGAAGCAATCCAAGCAAGGAAGCAGAAAAGCATCCACAAGAGCAACATCAGGGAGAACCAGAAGAGGATCCCCCATGTCTATAGAGAAGGAGACTATGTCACCCTGGAAAGGAAGGGCATTATCCCGAAACTATCTTTCCCACGGCAAGGACCTTACAAGGTACTCAAGGCCCATGATAATGGAACTGTAACTATTGAAACTGCCCCCTTTGTAACCGACCGGGTTAACATTAGGAGAGTACACCCCTATTATTGCAGGGATAGCACTGAATCGAACGAATAACCAATTGTAACAGTACCATGGGGGAGCATGCCGTGCACCGGAATACAGTCACGAATCCGTTCGTGATTGGATTACGATTAGCGAGTCTCCTTATCGCCGAATACAGGAGACTGCCGGAAAGCAATAGCAATAGACTAATCAATAGCTCTCACAATTTGCATATCACTACTATCGTGAACACTACTAGTAGACCCGGGGTATGGCATGTTGTATTGGAGTTGGCTGTCAGTGGCCCAGTCGGACTTATGATTGCCACTGCAATTGCATGTCTTGTCATTATCAGACAAGGAGACGTCAAGGGAGCAGACAAAGGAAAGGGCATCGTTATCAACCTTTCCAAACGTGAAGTCACCGGACTCATTGCCAGCCTCTCTTCTGACCCGCGTGCGGTTGCCATTTGGGCTTTGACTAAGGAAATCGAGTCTCTTTGAGTTGTCCGATTAGAGATACTAGGAGAGCGTCCGAACTGGTCATACTGGACAAAATTCACGATGGACTCGAACTGAAAGGAGAAAGAATCTAAGAATTACGGAGGAGAGTATCGTGACAAGAACAGGTAGAGTTGACGGAGTGACTTGCAACAGAAATGTTGGGATTATTGGAGGAGAACGACACCTGGCTCATATTTCGAAAAAAATAGAATCCAAATAAGGTAAACACTTTGTTCAACCATTACTTCTTTCAACCATCTCTACATTATCGTTTCTGATGGACGATGGTGTTTCTGGTAGGGGTCCGGGTCGTGCGCCACTGCGTTGAGAAAAAAAAGTACCTACGGTATGCGTTTCACAACTAACGAAACCTATTTACCAGAATTTTTTGGTTGTTTTTTAGTAACAAACACTTGTTACTACTACGTGTCACTCCGAATTTTACCCGGACGAAGATGGTGACTCGGTAAGTTACCGTACCGGTAGTAATACGGTAGAAAATGCTATTTTTCCCGATTCACCATTCCCGTGCTTTTTCGTGCTTCCTCTTTGACCGAAATACCAATTCTAAGGGCTTCCAACTCGGAACCCACTGGATCAATCAATCAATCAATAATTCCCGAACTTGGACAACCTGGACGATTTTAGCCGATAGCCACAGTAACCTTACCGGTAGTCACGGTAACTTACGGTAACTTTTTACTTCCTCCGTTCCGAAACAACTACCGGGTAAGATCTTATGCGATGATTTCTGTACCTGTGTTCGGTAACTTACTACGTAGTTAAGACCTTACCGGTACTACCGTACGGTACTAATAATTCTTGTCTCCCGTCCCCTCCCCTCCACGACTTTATTGTCAGGTCGGGGACTTTCGGGCATTTTGAAATTCGTCTTTTGGTAACTTGTTACTGCAGAATTTTCTACGTACAGTAGTAATTAACCTTACAAGTATCATTATTATTTTTTTGGTATTTTCAATTTACCGTAAACCCGTACAGTAAGGTTACCGGTAATTAGTTTAGTTCTCTGTGCTTTGTGGTAAGGTTTACGTGAGGGTAACCTTTCCGTAACCTTACTACTGCTGCGTACTTCGTTGTGCTTTAGTGTAGTACAAGTACCGGTACAATCAGGACGGCACAAAACAAGCCATTCACCGTTGCGGCTGTTTTGCTAGCCCGTGAGCTATTGTTGTGCTCTGCTCTGCTGTGCTCTGCTCTGTCGTGATCTGCTCTGTCGATAGAGAGCGATGCATCGCAGCGCGGTGGTGGTTCCCTCTGGCATTTTCCGTCGCAGCAGTTTCTTCTACTTTTGCTGGGCACTTCCGCTCTTCCTTCGTCGGTTGCTTCGTTTCGGCCCGAGCACCTCGAGAACGGCGGAGACCGCAGCGACGAATCCGAATCATCCTTTCCGCTTCGCGAGTGGTGGTGGTCGTCATTGCTGGCACGCTCAACAACAACAACAACAACAACAACAACAACAACAACACAATCGGAATCGGAATCCGAAGCACGTTCCCACAAATCACGGCCACGGCCACGGTCGCAATCACCACGACTCGTGGATCTCTGCTCCCCCGTCGTTGTTTTGTCACGCCTTTGTCGTTCCACCCGCGGCGACCCTGAGCTCGAGTAGTCGGAGTCGGAATCGCAGTCACAGTCACAGTCACACTCGCAGTCACGGTTGCGGTTGCGGTTACGGCTACGGTCACACCCACGACACTCTCGCCCGGCGGTGGTTGGTTTCGGCTCCCACCGACGATCGAAGCAGCGACAGCGACAGCGACAACGACAGCGAGGACAACGACAACGGCAGCGACAGCGATAGCGATCGCGATTGGTCTTTGCTGAGGGTCGTGGACCTGAGGGACGAGCTGCGGAGCCGGGGACTGAAGGTATCGGGACGAAAGGCCGAACTCGTGGCGTTTCTGGAAGAGGACGACGCCGCGTCCGCCGCTTCGGCTTCGGCATCGCGATCGGCAGTGCCATCATCGGCAACGAGAAAAACGCGGACCACAATGACGCGCCGGAGCACCCGCACCCGCGCCGGAACCAAGCGCGGCTCCGAGGAACGGGAAGAGAAGAACCCTCCCAACGGGAAGCAATCCAAGACTGCTGATACCGATACCGATGCTGATGCTGATGCTGATGCTGATACTGCCAACAACAAAGACAATACCAAGCCGAGCCCGTCCTCCAAGAAAAAACCCAAGGCCGGGGACCACCAGCGCATCACCGAGATCGACGAGCTTCCCAAGCTATGGAACCAGGAAATGGCCAGGGAGAATGGGTCGTACAGTGAGTAAACTTTTGTTCGGTACAGTATCGATCGGTATCGTCGTCGTCATCTTCATCGTCATCATTTTTATCATTTTTGTTATTGTTATTGTTAGGATTGTTGGTATTCTCATTTTTGTGTTTTCGATGATTCGATTCCCGACATTACATTACATGACATCATTTCCCTCCGAACATCCTTCTCACGGACGTCTTTCGTTGATTCCACGGTTCTGTGTATTTCGTTTCGTTTCGTTTCGTTTCGTTTCGTTTCGTTTCCATCCAAACCATAATAAATAATCATACTATAAATCAAACAACAACAACAACAAACAATACAACCTCAACGACAACGACAACGACAACGACAACGACACGCGCCGACGCACGCAGCCTTCAAGATCGCGTCGTGGAACGTGGCCGGCCTCCGGGCCCTGATCAAGAAATCCCCCACCGCGCTCTCCGATCTGTGCTCCGAGCACGATCTGGACATGCTCTGTCTGCAGGAGCACAAGCTCCAGGAAACGCACCTGAACGATCCCAAACTCGGGCTGAGGGGGATGATGGAAGGCTTCGGATACGACGAGTACTGGAGCTGCTCGACCGTCAAGAAGGGATACTCCGGAACCTGTGTCTTTGTGCGGAGGCGGCGACAAGGGAACGAGGGAAGCGGCAGCGGTAGTACCACGAGCAAGCAGGGGAAGATTGGCAGCTTTTTTGCGCCCAAGAAGAAGAAGACCGAGAGCGAGCCCGCGGACGACCAGCAGTCAACCGCAACCGCGAGCGCGCTGCCGGAGGGCGTCTCCCCCGAGCTGCTGACACCCACGAGGGTCACGTATTCGATCGGACAGGAAATCGACAACGAGGGACGGGTAGTCTTGCTGGACTTTCCCTGGGCGACCATTGCCAACGTGTACGTTCCCAACTCGGGACAAAAACTCGAACGCCTCGACTACCGCACCCAGCAATGGGACAAGTTCTTTGTCCAATTCCTCGAGGACCATCATTCACGGCGAGAATCGAAACACAACGAGAACAACAACAACAACAACAAGAAGAAGAACGACAAAACCATCCCGCTCCTGTGGCTGGGAGATCTCAACATCGCCCACAAAGCCCTCGACGTCTGGAACGACGGCGCCAAGCACCTGGCCAAGCAGGCCGGCGTCACCGACCGGGAACGGGCTTCCTTTTCGGAGCAACTCGCGAGCGGCGGCGGATTCGTCGACGTCTTTCGGAAACTCCACCCGACCGCCCGCGGCAATTATTCGTACTGGAGCCAGAGGGCGGGGAACCGCGGACCCAACAAGGGACTCCGGCTGGACTATTTCGTCGTTTCCGAGCGCGCCTTTGACGAAGCCACCTCCGGGGTGATTCCGCGGGACTCGTACGTGATTCGCGACAAGCTCGGGAGCGACCACGCCCCGGTGGTCCTGGAACTGGAACTCAAACCGGAGGCGCTGGAAGGGAGATACTAGTAGCAGTAGTAGTAGTGCGCAAGCGGACTTGTAGTAGGCGTCGTAGGCGACGTTGTAAATAATACATACCGTACTGGAGACGCAACTACAATACCGTACGTGCAGACGGGAGCTACGTGTAATGAGATTGAGAATGCTATCGGAAAGAATGACATCCAAATAAATAATAATAATAGTTATTCATAAAATACCGTACTGCGGTGACAATGATCACGAAAGAAAATAAATGAATGAGCGAAGTGTCGGGGCGCACGCGCGGTCGAGAACAAACAGCAAGACCGACGGTTCCTTCGCTTTGGAGTTTCGTTTCGTTTCGTTTCGTCCGTTCGTTTGCGCAATGGTTGCAAACAATAAATACTTCGAGCAATAATAATCTCTTATAACTATTACGGAGTGGAAGACAGAACCGTGCATCGTACGGCTCTCTTGGCACGTGCAGATTATTCTGGTGTTGAAAGTAAATCTTACTAATACGAAATTTTTTTTTTAATAATAATAGAATACAAGTACGAAGTGGTATAATACGTAACTCCGGTAATACTTCGTGTTGGCAGTTGGTTGTATCATTGTGTGTTTGTTGCTGGCACTATCCTCTACGGTACCGGTACAGTTGGAAAGATCCCCGGGAGTTGGTATTTTTCTGAAATAAATATTACTATGTATATACAAGCGCTAGCGTTGGATGATTCCTTTCCGGGAATCCTTGGGGTGTGCTCTCTCTCTCTCTCTCTCTGCGCCAAACATGTATACCGGTACATGCATACCGGTACAGTCAACAACATGCATCCGAGATGGCCGCCCCCGAGCGATGCGGTGCGGTGCGATGCGTGACAAGAGACGGTTCGGCACGGCATGACATGGCATGGCATGGCATGGCGCGGTTTCTCCGCTCTTGTTTCTCTTACTCGCAGTCCGGGAAAAAGGAATTTCGAAAGGCCTTGCGCTTGAAGCAACTGGCGAGGCACTGATCCTTGTTGTGGATCATATCGTAGTCCATGCTGATGGCATCGTCGCCGTCCATGTCGCATTTTTTCATCTGGTGCAAGCACACAGAACACAGAACCAAACCAAAACAAACCAAACCAAAAAAGATTTGGATCGGATCGGATCGGATCAAATTCGGCGTGAGTTTCCATTCGAAAACCAATCAATTAAAAAAACACGTACAATCATCTCACTACACACACGCAATAGTATGCGTCGCATGGGGATTTGTGGTTTGGTGGCTTGCTTGTTTGCCTATTTTCTCTCTCTCTTTTTTGTTTTGTTTTGTTTTCGTTCCGGTTTCGTTTCGCATCGTTCGTTCACACGCATGAAAATCAACCGTAAAATAACACGTACCATTTTGTCGACGGACCCGAGAATCTGGAGGATCCCCCTCGCGTACCAGGGCAATGAGTCGATGGCTCCCTGGAGTTCCGGGCGGTCGAGCTTTCCGTTTTGGTTGGTGTCGAGGTACTTTCCGGCGCATCGAATGATGACGTCCCGGGACGGACAGTTGGGATCCACCGGTTCGGTGGCAGCGGCAGCATCCGTGGCAGCGGCATCGGGATTGGCGCATTCTCCCTCTCCGGAAGCGCAGGCCTCGTCGACGGCGGCGAGGGCAACCGGCATTGTGTTGCCAAAGATGGCGGCGGTAGCCACTACCAGAACGAGGACCAAGCGAGGGTAGTAGGAGTAGGACTTCATCGTTTCGTTATTGCTGATGTGACGGTACGGTTCGGGGTGTTGTGTATTGCGTACTGCGTATTGCTTATTGAAAGTGACCAGCAAGTAGAACCGGTTTGCGAATTGTGTTGTACAGTACCGGTAACCTTAGTGTATTGTGCTGGAAACTCATAGATCAAGCATTGAAGTGAACGAACAAAATTGGTCCAAAGAGAATTTTTTTGACAAAAGGATCTGCTTGCTGATGATTGATGCGCACTTCTACGGTAGTACAGTACGAAGTGTATCGTACATCGTGAAGTACCGATAAACCTTAAGACCCCGGTACAGTAAAAAGTGTGTGTTTCTACGGGGGTACCAGGCACTTTCGAGATTTTTTACACAGCTTCCCGGACCACCCAGACCACACAGCACTCTTCCAACATACCTCGTCTATGATCCTGCAAGAGGAGGCTCTCTGAAACTGACCTTAGCTATCTCTTTTTCAAGATCAATTTATCATCTATTTTCAGCCAGAAAAGTGGCGTATTCATGAAAAACGGCATGCGGGACTTGAGAGTTTTTAGTATGGGGTTAAGTAAGGCATATTTAAATTTGGCGCGCCACGCGCCGGGTGACACTTTTTTCTTTTAATCCCGAGTGCTCAAAAACTATTCAACGGACGAAAATTGGAAAACAATCACGTAATAACATGGGATATTGAGTATTAGCTATATTACAAGTTCGATGGGTTCCAGATCAGCTTAAGGAATGGGAACACTTGTAAACAATAGTTCTTTACAACCCCGGTCATCCCGTATCATCAGAATAGGCCCCGGACCGTTCCCCAGAATTCGTATTTTCTACCCTCTGGTACTAGAAACGCGCAGTATTTACCGTGCCGGGGTCTTAAGGTTTACTCGTAGAAGAATCAATCTCAACAATCATTCGATGCCATGATCGGATCGATCGATCATCATCATCATCATCATTCAGTTTCTCATCGCAATCAACGTCATCAGGTCCGTTTCATTTTTTTTGTTGCATTCGTGGAGTGAGTTTTTGTAACGTGTAGCTCGTTGCAAGACTTACACTTTGATGATGATGAATCAATCCCGAATAGCTAGTGAATAACTCACTCTGTTCTACCGTACCGGTACCAGGTAATCCTTACTACTACGAAGTACTACTAATACGGTACATTCAAATAATACTACGTAGTATCGACAGTGGAGAGCATGTTAAACCTTACATTTTGCAGGTTATGAGCATCTGGACCAGTAAAATCCAAGTCCGATCGTTTTTCGAAGCCTGTGTATTTTCCCGGAAAATTTTGTGAAAATCTTCACATTTTGCCGAACGATTATTTTTTGTACTACGAGTACTAATTTCCTAACAGCTGTCCTCAAGTCGACGTAGAAATTAGTACATAGGCGTGTAGAACCAACGGACAGCTGTTAGGAATTTTGTACCGTAGTATGAAAAAATAATCATGTCACAGGGCTTGGGCTGGAAAATTTTCGAGAATCACGACCCAGTCTGGATCAGACATTTTGAGAATCACGACCTACCAGTCTGGACCAGAGACAATTTCACCACGGTAGTACATCGTTCACCACCATAGTACATCTTTCATCACATCTCCAACAAGATAATTATACTTTCGTTTGTGAAGAAAGCAATTCACTCATCAACAAATCGATGACCAAGTACTTGCGATTCTTCTCTGCCTTCTTCATCGCTTTTCTTTCCGTTGGTTGGCTTGCCCGAGCGAGGAATGAATTCGCGTGAAATTTGGACGTCCTGGGCGCGGACAATGTCCTCTTGGAACCACCTCATGGTGCTCGTTTTGGTTCCGATAGTGGTGATCGCAATCGCAACTACGATGCTGGACAACACCCCAACAAAATTGTAGCTACGAGCGACAGCTCGTTGACGACACAAGAAGTACCCGTGAAAAATTACAATGGATCACGTTTACCATGATGGATCACGTCGAGTGACAGCATCTTTGCTTTTTGCAATATCTCCTTGCATACACCACCTCTGTTCAAAGTAAAGACATCGTCTGTTAGCTAACACTCTACTCTACAATGTTCTATATTCACTTTTAAACAATCTTGCTTACTCTTCCCTTAGTAAGCTCCCAAATACAGAAATTGGGCCGAAAATTGTGTGTTTTTGAGAAAGGACACACTAATTAGCCAATCATATTGTAGAGTGGATCTATTTAGCCAACCACATTACAGTCGTCAGTGGGGAGAAACAAAACAAGAGAAGATGATCTTGGTCTTTCGGGAATGCAAAGAATCAACTACATGATGATCCCGGGCTTCCAGGAGTGCATAGAGGCAAGTACATGATGATCCTGGTCTTTCGGGAATGCAAAGAAACAACTACATGATGATCCTAGTCTTTCGGGAATGCAGGGAACCAAATGCATGATGATCCTAGTCTTTCGTGAGTGCCGGTACACAAATACATGATGATCCCGGTCTTTCGGGAATGGAAAGAAACAACTACATGATGATCCCGGTCTTTCGGGAATGCAGGGAACCAAATGCATGATGATCCTGGTCTTTCGCGAGTGCCAGTACACAAATAGTACACAATGATCCCGGTCTTTCAGGAATGCCAAGAGACAACAACACGATGCTCCCGCGGTCTTTTTTGGGCGCCGGCAGGGAACCAAATACATGATGATCCCCGTCTTTCGAAAATGCAGAGAAACTCTTTCGTGAAAACCGGTACACAAATAGTACATCATGCTCCTAGTCTTTCGTGAGTGTCTGTAAACAAATACATGATGATCCCGGTCTTTCGGGAATGCAGGGAACCAAATGCATGATGATCCCGGTCTTTTGTGAGTGCAGGGAACCAAATACATGATGATCCCGGTCTTTGGTGAGCGCCGACAGGGTACACAAATAGTACATGATGATACCGGTCTTTCGGGAATGCCGAGAGACAACAACACGATGATCCTGGTCTTTTGGGAATACGGAGAAACAATTACACGATGATGATCCCGGTCTTTCATGAGCGCCGGTACACAAATACATGATGATACCGGTCTTTCGGGAATGCAGAGAAACAAATACACTGTGATCCCGGTCTTTCAGGGATGCCAAGAGACAACAAGAATGTCGAGAGACAACAACAGGATGATCCCGGTCTTTCGTGAGTGCAGGGAACCAAATGCACGATGCTTTCGGTCGTTTGGGAGTGCAGGGAACCAAAATACACAATGATCCCTGTCTTTTGGGAGTGCATACAATCAATCAAATACACGGTGATCCCGGTCTTTCGGGAGTGCATACAATCAAACACACTATGATAAAGGTCGCGTTGATCCAAGTCTTTCGGGAGTGCTCGGAAACAAATACATGATGATTTCGGTCTTCCGTAAATGAAGAGAAACAATGACACGATGATCCCTGTCTGTCGGAAATCCAGAGAAACAAAGAAACGATGATCCCTGTCTTTCGGGCGGGAATTCAAAGAAACACTGGCACGATGATTCCTGGCTTTCGTGAGCAACTGCAAGGAACCAAAGTACACAATGATTCCGGTCTTTCGGGAATTCAGAGAAACAATGGCACGGTGATCCCGGTGTTTCGGGAATGCAGAGAAAGAACGACACAATGATCCATTCTTTCGTGAGCTGCTGCAATCGATCGGTGTAGCAGCATACAATATACCCTACTTGTACTAGGTCGTTGGTCGGTTGGGTTGGTGGTGTAAAGGAGAATTAAAATCGATATAAATTACAAGAATCTACAATAACTTTTACATGTCCAATTGATATTGGCCGTAAGTTTGGTTACAAATCAGTGCATCTGTTGCACGAATGTGGGCAGCTTTCCCACAATGGCTTGCCATTGAATGTGTTATCACATTTCTTCTTCTTTTTGATCCATTTGCAGTTCTTCTTCTTTCCTTTGCCCGAGCTCTTGACTTCGAACTTTCCTTTCTTGTCCTTGCAGACCGAGAATACTGAACTCGTATTAGGTTTGGCGGTAGGGGTAAGAGTAGGAGGAATGGTGGGTGGTCGAGTAGGAGCAAGTGTAGGGGGTTCGGTAGGACTGACAGTGGGTGGTCGAGTGGGAGAGGCTGTAGGGGGTTCAGTAGGACTGACAGTGGGTGGTCGAGTAGGAGCAAGTGTAGGGGGTTCGGTAGGACTGACAGTGGGTGGTCGAGTGGGAGAGGCTGTAGGGGATTCAGTAGGACTGACAGTGGGTGGTCGAGTGGGAGAGGCTGTAGGGGGTTCAGTAGGACTGACAGTGGGTGGTCGAGTAGGAGAGGCTGTAGGGGGTTCAGTACGACTGACAGTGGGTGGTCGAGTAGGAGCCACAGTAGGGGATTCAGTAGGAGAAGTGCTGGGTGGTTGAGTAGTAGGAGTGGCAGTGGGAGATCCGACTGGCGCAATGGTTGGGGAAGTAGTGGTTGCAGTGACCGCATTTGGGCTTGCACCAACTTGAAAGTGCTCGACTTTCACGCTGAATTTTTCGTTTGCTTTCACTCTGGAAAACAAAACGTTTCCTTGGGAATCAAGTGCGCGATAGGAGCCAGGGCCTTGTTTACAGCAAATGCCATCCTCGTACTGGTCATACAGGATAAATTTGTAGCTTTTGTTGTACGGAAGGCAAACTTCAGTTGTGTACAAAGTGCGCTTTTGTGTCATGCCTTGACCCTGAGCCACCATCGTACCAAGCTCATCGTCAAGAATGACAAATCGATTGTCTTCGGGGTAATCATCGGTTGTAATCTCGATGGAGTGCATCTCGCATTCTAGGGGTGCAGCAGTATGAGTTTCGGGTCTGTTGTAGACGTCAATGACTTCGATAGCAGCGTCTCGAATGTCTTCGTTTCCATTCGAAACCGCGGCAAATTTGATTTCAACGTGCCTTCCTTGTTCACCGTTGAAGTTTTCGATCACATGGGATTGGCCCAGGAACAACGATGCAACCTTTTTGGATTCACCGTATTCTGTTGGCAGTCCTTTCTCCTTGCGGACAATTGTGACGAGATTTTTGTCTTCGTAGGTGTCTTGGTTGATTCCGGCTTGGCGATTGTATCCTACGTAATAATCTTGATCCGATGCCATTTGTTCCAACCGGACTGCAATCAATGCATCATCGTTCCCGTTGTCATAGTCGGCGACTCCATTCAGAGTGAATTCCTTGACCGGCTCACCGTCGAGAGGATTGACCGTCGTTACCTTGTCATCGTACCAACCAAGTTGATAGTTTTTGGCTGGATTGAAGCACATATTCATATCGTCAGCTCCATACGAGGCTCCCATGTACCCTGTCTTGTCCCCGTAATTGCTTCCACCCTCGTCTCCAGAATGAGCCAGTCCAAGATTGTGACCAACCTCGTGCATTTGCACCGACACCGATGATGCAGCCTCGTTGTTGTAGAAGCTAAATCTGCCACCGACGAATGCATATGCCAACCAATCACCGGTGCCTGGTGGAAAGACAAAAGCAATCAGGTCGTACGTGTCCAGGTCTCCGAGTTGATCGATGGCATCTGCCACCGCAGCCTGTTGCAGCTTGTTGCGATGGTTGTTGGTGGACAGATCAAAATTGATCTTGACGTCGACAACTCCGTTATCGACTTGCACACCGGTTTCCGTGGTGCCCGAAAATGGCTCGATCCGGAGCTTTCCGTAGGAGCAGGCCATGTATTGTGTCTTGAGGCAGCTTTCGTCGTCGAAAAAGTCGTTTTCGAGCTGAGAAACGCCGGGAGTTGGTCCGATGTTGTTGGAATCGGATACGCGAATCACGAGCGTGGTGAGAACCCCTGTTGCTTTCACCGCTAGAAGATCCCGGTCGACTCGTGCGGGGTCGGCGCCGCGGGGATCGTTCCGAACCTCGATGAGCGCATCCTCGGGAATGTAGATTTTCGGATCATCCACATCCACGATCGCTCTGCTGAGGGTCATCGTTGACTCTCCCGGCACGGCGTGTTCCATGATGCCGGACTGTTCGGTTCCTTCGATTTCCAGGTATTGCAATCCGCCGAGCATTTTGGAATCTTCTCTCGGCAACTCGCAAACCCATCTATCCGCCGATGTCCTGTCGCCGTTGGTTTTGTATTGGATGTCCTCGATGTACAGCTTGCACGTGGTTGTTTGCGACAACTGTCGATGACGGGATCCTCGAAGAAGGACGGTGGTGGAGGACACAGCATGTACCAAAAGGATAGCGAGAAGTGTGAAGTAAAAGATATTCATTGTGATTTTTTGTATATACAAGAAGTATAACAATAGTAGTTTGCTGTTTCAAAAAGTGTTGTTGTTGTTGTTGTGGTTGTGAAATTATGAGATGGGTGAGACCGTACGGGACCAGAGAGGACATGGATCGAAAATTGGTTGCCCCATCATGCATTCAGAAATAAATTGTGACGAACAGGACTTTCGTAGTAACCTTAGGGCATGGCGCCGTGGAGTCGCGTGTTCCGAATCCAAGAACGATGGGCAGTTTTAGAAAATCGTATTAAAAACTAAAAGGAACTTTCTAGAGATTCTTCACTGGCCCTGATAGAGTGAGTCTTTCGACAATATTTAATCAGAATTGGATTGGTTTTTTTCTGTTCATCTCAAAATATCATGCTGTGGTAATCTCACCGCGGTTATCTTAATTACTACCGGTACGTTCATCTTTCAATCTCGAAAGGGTTTTTTGAACTGTACGGTAATTGCGGTAGATAACAGAGCATGGCGCATCCATTATTTATTTGCTTCAGTGTAGTATGTTAAAATGGTTCATAGCGTTTCCTCCCTGTAAGCAGCAGCACTGTAAGATTACTTTGTCTTCATACCGTATGTCTTCATACCGTACAGTTATGATGGGCATTTGGCCGCCGAACGAGTTTTTGACGCCATCCATAAACATTAATAATAATATAACGATCACAGCTTTTCTAGTAAGATTACTACGGTAGTACCGTACGATGTCTCGTCTTCACAATTTCCTAGTAATAGGCCCTTGGATGTTTCCATGGAGGGACGCCGGCTGTGCACGCCCGAAAACGACACGCTCCGCGTGAATGAATCGGAGGAAATAATCATACGGTAACCTTATTATTATGCAGTTAGTTAAGGTTACCCCATTGCGAAGAAGTTCGTACGTACGTGTACCGTGCGCAAGCAGACACAAGATTGTGAACAGCACGCAAGTTACCGTACGGGAAAGTACGTACCAGTAACTGTTTTTCGACTAAGGTTACCAGTAATTACGGTAAGGTTACGATGTTCATTATTAAGGTTAATTACTTAAGATCTTACTCCTCTCTCAATCAATCAATCTCAAAAAAATAGCAAAACAATCTTCTCGAGATCGCTCACCCGCTTCTCGCTTCTCGCTTCTCGCTTCACACTTACCGCACCTTTTCTTGGTACAGTAAGTTATTTTGCACTTTTTTTCGGTGCTGCCCCGGATACAAACAAAAGCTTTTTTGATTTTGAGAGAGAAAAAAAAACCAGCGCAACGCCGGATCTATCATCCATCCGTCCATCCATCCAACCATCCAACCATCCAACCATCCAACCAATCCCCCCCCCCCACCAACTCTTTTTCTTAAGTTAATGCGTAATTACCGTTCACGCACTCGTTGCAATATGCACAATACGGCACGCGTGGTGCATGTTCCGGTGCGGGACCGCAACCCAAGCACGGGGAGGATCCGTTGCGGTGGTTCCGGTTTGGGGTCTTTCGCCACCCTCGGGGCGACGCTGGCGGTGCTTTGTTCTCCGTCGTCGTTTTCGTTGTCGCTGGTGGCATTTGCATTTGCATTTGCATCGGCATCGGCATCGGCATCGACGTCACCGACAAGAAGCAGCACCCGGAGTGATCTCGGTCGAGCGCCGCATTCCATTTCCAATTCCAACCAAGACAACTGCGACCGCGACTATGGCTACCAAGATTTCAACAACAACAACAACAATGACTACCATTACTCCAACGATCGCGTTCCGTGGCTCGCCGTGGGTGGTTCTTCTTCGCATTCCGGAACCACCCAGAGTTCGGGCACGAGCACGGGTACCAACGCACACGCAAACGCAAACGCAAACGCAAACACCGACGAGGTGGCCCGGTACGAGGAACTCCCTCCCACCGTCTTTTCGCCGAGCGGACGCCTCCATCCGGTAGAGGCCGCGGTCCGGGCCGGAAAGCTTGCTTCGGACAGCAACAACAATGGCAATCCAATGTCCAACGGATTGGTGGCGATGCGATGCCGCGACGGACTGGTGGTGGTCACGACGCTTGCTTTGCCGCTTTCGCTGTCCTTGTCCTTGTCCTTGTCGCCCGACGAGGTCCGCGCCGATCTTGCCGATGCCAGCAATCGCAACGAAAACGAAAACGAGGAGGAGGGGGTGACAACCAGGGACAAGGATGCGGACGGCGACAACAAGGGCTACCCGCCTTCGCTTCCCCTCTTCTTGTTCGAGGAAACGACCCGCCCAACGACCGCGACGGGTCCCCTCTGGGACATTGGACCGGGAATGATCGGTGCCACGGCCGGAAACGCCGTAGACAATCGCATCCTGGGAGAAAAACTCCGTGATCTGGCGGCGGAGGCTTCAGCTTTGGATGGATCCCTCTGGGACGACGACGTACACGAACAAGAACAAGAACAAGAACGCAAAAACGACTCTAAGGATTGCAACAACAACATCGAAAACGAAAACGAAAACGAAAACGAAAACGACGCATTCCCGGTGGTGGCGTCGTCCGGACGACTGGCCCGGGACCTGGCCAACCAGCTCCAGGTCGTGACGCAGGACCTTGCGGCGGCCCAGAAACAAAAATTGGGGCGAATGCTAGCGGTGAGTGGCGCTCTTTTGTTTCGGACGGAATGCAAGCAACGGAATGCAATGCAATGCATTGGAAGAAAACGGAAAGCCGTGCTTGGGGAATGATGCGAAATCGAACTTCCGTCGTTTGGGTCGGTGCGGTTTGTCGGTCGTGCCGCAACGAACAAGGGGATCGTTCTTTCTTTCTTTCCGCGCGCTCTCACACAAATCGTCTCCCGCTCGTGTTTCCCCGCCGCATGGTTTTGGGTTCCTCTTCCAAACAATCGAATTCGAATTCGAAATCGAAATCGAAATCGAAATCGAATTCCTTTCTTGTGGATCGGATCGGATCGGATCGGATTCGAAACGAAACGAAACGAAACGAAACGAAACGAAACGAAACGAAACGAAACGAAACAAAACGAAACGAAACGAAACGAAACGGATTGATTCCATCGAAATGGATCGGATCGGATTCGAAATGCATCGCATCGCATCGCACACCGCACTGGTCTCGTCGACGCCGCAGAGTTCGGCGGTGGTTCTGGGCGACGGAAAGATCTGGAGGGTCGACCCGACGGGACAGTTCTGGGACTGCGGGGCCGCCGTGCTCGGAAGCGATGCCGATCGAGTCGAGGAGAAACTCTGCGCGCGGTTGTGGGAGGAGCGCGATCAGCGAGAAACCACGAAGCGAACGCGAGAGCAAGAGCGCCGGCCAGGCGCGGAAACGGACGAGAACGAGAACAATGACGACGATGGCGACGAAACGATGGACGTCGGTCGGATCCTGGAGTCTCTGTCGCTCGATCGGGCACTCGAGCTGGCCAGGGACGTCCTGCTTCGTCACCACGCCGGGATCCACCAGCGGCGACCGCCACTGCTTGGGAATCCAACCCTTGCGACAGCGGCGGCGGCGGCATCGGGGAATGCAAGCGAGAGGAGCGGTTCATCGCCCGGCGCCCCCGCCCCTTTGGAGAACGCCAATGCCAACGGCAATGCCAACGGCAATGCCAACGGCAATGCCAATGCCAATGCCAATCCCGCGCCGATCTCCCGGATCTACTGGGAGGCCGCAATCCTGGACTACTCGTCGCCGACGAGAAGGAGGGGAAGGCCGCGGAAACTGTGGAAACGCGGAACCTTTTGCGTTCCGAACCACAATCCGCGAAAGGAGTAGCCCGAACAAGAACAAGAACAAGAACAAGAAAAAAAAAAGGAAAAACGAATAAGAAATCGGGACCGCGTTGGATGTGCGCCGTGCGCTGCGCCTCGGAAAAGCTGCCGCCGCCGCCGCCTCTTGAATCACGCAACGAACCAAAAATTTCCTCCGAGCGGTTTCCCCCGAGGGAGAGGAGTCCGTGACCCACCGCTTTCGACTCCGATTGGGAACGAAAGACACGAATTGGATCGTTTGGATCGATGGATACGCCTATCGGATCGAATCGGATCCGGTACGATCCGGTACGATCCGACCCGATCCGATCGGCACCCGTTTCCTCGCGACCCACCGCGGTCGTGACGAGAGCAAAGCATAGAACGGTTCAACTTGCTGTTCATCGCTGTCGATGGGGTGATGAACTGTGTACCGTCACAACGTACTTCGTCCTTCTGCCACTGGTCTTTGGAATCTTCGTGGCTCGAAAGCGAAGAGACGAGTGTGGAGGGGAATCCGGATTTTATTGGTGTCGATATTGCGTTCCGCGGGTGGATTCGACGGCATCGGTGCGTTTTCGGCGGGCCTCGGCGACGCAACGTATTGTTTTTTTGAATCATCCCCCATCGGTCGGCCCAAAAAAAAATAGTTGTCGATGCGGTCTTCGGAGGTGTTCTTCGATTCTGCTCGGGCGGCCGAAAGGGAAAGGACGACAAAATAAATACAAGTAATGCACATCCCGAACCCAATGCTGGGGTCGAACAGAATCAAGTGCCGTAGGTCCTACCTAGATGCATGCATAGGATACTTGTATTCATATTCATATTCATAGCGAACAACCCACGTCTAGCATTATTTTGTCGCTTTCGGTGGTTCTATTGAATTGATGATCTCTTCGTGCCGCACGGCCAGAACTCGGTGGACGATGGTGTCCGGCGGTAACTTGCGCGAAACACAACTCCGAAAACAAATGGCAGGAACGCACGGGTACGGGTACTTGTAGTATTATTATTTTATTTCATTTTTGGTACAAAGCCGGTTCGAGCGAGAGAAACAACTTCTCCGATCGGAACGCCGCCCCAATGCTTGCGGAGCCGGATTCCAGGCAGTTCCCCGTACGGCAGCAGTGCTGCGAACCCGAGGTCGGACTCACAAGGGTACCGGTGCGGTAATTGCGCACTCGCAATTATCTTACCGCATTCCTCCAAACAATACGGTACTAATCGACCGCGTTCTTGGGGTTCTCTCGACCGCCCGCGGTGGTGGGAATTCTTGCGCTCCAAAATCAAATCAAATCCGTTCCATCCGTCCGACCGACCGATGATTGGATTGGCACCTCCACCGGTCGAGAGCGGCGCGCTTCTCCGCTTTCGCGGTCGCAAGCGGTTTGCGCGCTCGCAACAAAAGCGATGCGCGTCGCGTCCGTCGTTTCGACACGTCCGCCGCAACCGGTCGACGACGAACCGCCATCGTTCCGATCTCCTCCGGAGACGCGACTCTTCGTCTCCGATTGGATGGATGGATGGATCGGACGCGACGGGACGAGACGAGACGAGACGAGACAAGCGACCGAAACGGTGTTGGGCGTTGCCACGGAGTCTCTCTTCGCTTCGCGGAAACGTCGGTGGCAAACAATGGTGTTCCGCGGACAAGACAACACCCCCCGACTCGGTTCGTTCCGTTCCGTTCCGCGTCTGCGATCCATTTCCGATCGAGACGAAACAACGCACCAATGTTTGGATCGCGAACGGCACCGCTTCGAAAATCGCGACGGCGACGAACAATCGGTCTCGGTCTCGCGGCAAGATAGCTTGCGGTGTTTCGAAACCGGATGTGCGAGGACGGACAATCTCGCGTGCTCCCCACGTTCCAAAACCAACGCCGAAACGGGAACGAACAGCATGGGTGGCTCGCGTGGCGTACAAGGGAGTGCTGCTGCCGTCGTCGGAACGATGGCAGGAAGGGAGCGGAGCGATCGTCGGCCGGGCAGCGATTGCGTACTAGGGTGAGAAAAATGTGCTTCCGCATCAGATTTCGATGGTCTGAAACATACTATAAATTTTTAAGTAAGCGTTATATCTCTAAGTTATTCTTCGCATAAAAGCGTGGTGAACAAGTGCACGGACATTCGTTTGGTTCGGCAAGCTACAAAATAATTCCGGCCGACTGTCCTCCAACATTGGCAAAACAAGTCCCACAGGTCTTGGGACAAAAGTCTGCGACGGTATTTTTCTTCCCTACAATCATTTTCTGGGCCAAGCCCTTGCCCTTGCCTCCTTTGGCTTTGTTGCTGCATTGACTCTGTTCCGTGATGTCAGGGCACCTGATGGACTCGCGCTTGGTCTTGAATCGCTTGCCGGAATCCCTGCACAGGCAGCGCAAATCGCAAGACATGGGACAGTATACCTTGGCTTTCACCTTCGTTTCTTTGTCCTTGCGACCACAACGTGACCCTGCTTTCTTTGCAACCCAATCGCAATCGAATTTATTTTTGCCATTCAAGCGGAACGAAGCATCATTCACACATTCACTTGGTTGCACGTTGGGAGCAGCTGTGGGCGAAGCAGTCGGACTTGGGGTCAGAGGCATGGTTGGGGGAGGGGTTGGGGTTGTGCTGGGGCCAAATGTTGGACTCGATGTATCGGCACGGTTTATAATTGATGGCTTCACTGAAGGGGAACTGGTAGCAGCTGTTGGACTCGTTGTAGTGACAATGGGGGCAGGTGTTGGACTCGTTGTAGTGACACTGGGGGCAGGTGTTGGACTCATGGTAACGTCATCAGTGGGGAAAGAGCTTGGACCTGTGCTGATGCTGGGGGTAGGTGTTTGACTTGTGTTTACATCAAAACTGGGAGCAGAACTTGGACTCGTGGTGATAATGCTAGGGAGAGAGCTCGGACTTCCAACTGGGCCTGTGGTCGGGGTAGAAATTTGACCAATGCTTGGGGCAAAACTGGGTAAAGAGGTTGGACTCACACCTGGACTAGCGGTTGGGGGATTGGTAGAGGGAGAGGAGGTTGGGTTTGGTCCTGTACAATCATCAGTGCACCAGATACCATCGGAGATCAAATTAAATTCACATGCTGTCCCATTAAACATATCTGTCGTAAATATTCCTCTATCAGAAGTCAAGCTTTCCCATGAGCCCAGGCATTGATTGAAAGATTCTGCAGATGAGAACATTTCCACAAAGAAAACAGCCTGAGCGACGTTCCAGGCATCGAGGGCCTGATTGAAGACAAGAGCAGAAGAAAACATTTCCGACAAGCTTTTCACATTCGAAACATCCCATTCATTGAGAGGCTGGTTGAAAGCCCGTGACTTTCTAAACATTCCTTTCATCGTCCCAGCATTCACAACACTCCATTGGTTGAGTGGCTGATTGAAAAAACGAGTATCAGAGAACATGTATCTCATATCAGTAACTCTCGACACGTCCCACTCATTGAGTGGCTGGTTGAATTTAAATGCAGTTGAGAAGAACCCAAATGTACTTTCAACGTGTGAAACGTTCCAATCATTGATTGGTTGGTCGAAGGAAATGGCCTTGTAGAAAATATCTGTCATGTTCTTCACTTTTGAAACATCCCATCTACTGAGTGGCTGGTTGAAATTTTTTGCACCTTCAAACATCCCACCCATGTCTGTCACTTCAGATACATCCCAATTGTTCAGAGTTTGATTGAAAGCAGCTGCAAATTTAAACATCCCTTGCATTGAAGTAACTTTTGAAACATCCCATTGGTTGAGGGGATGGTTGAAAGCAGAACAATTATAAAACATCTTATCCATGTTCGTCACTCCAGAAACATCCCAGCAATCCAAACGTTCAGTGAGAGTATAGTGCACTGCTGAAGACATGTCAGTCACCTTAGAAGTATCCCAGCAAGTCAATGGAACATCATCAGCATATGGGCATGCTCCTCCAGTAGTGCATTCAGAGACAACAGTCTTGAAATCAGATCCAGACACATCAATGATTTGGCTTGTGAACGGTGAACAATATGTTTCACAATAGACCAAAGTGGGAACCATGCTAGGAAGCATGCTGGTACTGGGAGAAACAGTGGGGAAGGGACTGATTGTTGGTGATGAAGATACGCTCGGAGGAGATGATGGTGATGAGGATGTGGTAGGAAGTACACTGGGAAAAAAGGAAGGAAACTCGCTTGGACAAGCTTCATTACACCAGATACCATCAGAGAATGCAGGTGGAAAGTCAAATACACAGGCAGTACCGTTGAAAATGCCTGTGTAGTCCACCAATTTCTCAGTCTTTCCTCCCCATGAACCCAAGCACTGATTGAAAGATCCAGCAGATCCAAACATATCCCCCATAGAGAGAACTGAAGACAGATCCCAATCATTGAGGGGCTGATTGAAGGTAGTTGCTTTGTAAAACATTTTCACCGTGTTTTTCACCTTCGTAACATTCCATTCATTGAGAGGCTGGTTGAACGCAAGCGCAGCTGAAAACATTCCTCTCATGGTCACAGAGTTGGACACGTCCCACTCGTTGAGTGGTTGGTCGAAAGAATGACAAGAAGTAAACATGTACTTCATATCAGTAACTCTCGACACGTCCCACTCATTGAGTGGCTGGTTGAAGGCAAGTGCAACTGAAAACATTCCATCCATCTTGTCAACTTGGTAAAGGTTCCAATCATTGATTGGTTGATTGAATGAATGTGCTCGGTAGAACATATCTATCACATTCTTCACTTTCAAGACATTCCATGCATTGAGTGGCTGATTGAAATTTTTTGCACCTTCAAACATCCCACCCATGTCTGTCACTTCAGATACATCCCAATTGTTCAGAGTTTGATTGAAAGCAGCTGCAAATCCAAACATCCCTTGCATTGAAGTAACTTTTGAAACATCCCATTGGTTGAGGGGATGGTTGAAAGCAGAACATTTATAAAACATCTTATCCATGTTCGTCACTCCAGAAACATCCCAGCAATCCAAACGTTCAGTGAGAGTAGAGTGCACTGCTGAAGACATGTCAGTCACCTTAGACGTATCCCAGCAAGACAATGGAACATCCAAAGGATATGGGCATGCTCCTCCAGTAGTAGAGCATCCATAGATATAGTTCTTCAATTCAGCTCCCGAAGCGTAAACGATAGGGCGTGTGAACGATGCACAATATGTTTCACAATCAAAGGATGCTGCAGGAGTTGCATCAAGATGGCGTCCGACCATTCCACCTCCTTGAAATAAACCCCTACTTGTTATCTCCTCCGACTTGTACTCAAAATCAGGTGAACCACTTGACACAGCTTTCACTTCTTTCGTGGGAGTAGGCCTTCGCCCCAGAATACCTAAGTCTGCAGTAGTAGTTGCATCCATCACATCTGCACCTGATTCAGTGTTGACTGGTTCATTCACAGGATCATTTTTCAAAATAGGACTGACGAAGGAACGATCCTGCAAACTATCCACTTGGCTGGAGTGTGTCTTGAAAAAGGAAATGTATTTGTGATAATTGTCAGAATGAAACCATGGACGGTTGGAAGATTCTTTTGGAACATCATGGTGATTTTCAACAATGCTTGCGGAGGCAAGTGTTGTTAGTGCGGCAACGGCAGTAGTCTCGAAACGCATTGTGTAATGTCTGTACAATTTGACGGAAAAATGACAGCACGTGTGAGTTAATGACCGACACCAAGCATGTAGTCAACCATCATTTTTCAGTCGATTGTTAATTCAATCTCGAGTTTGTGGCATGGTTTGTGTCTATTGTACCGGTAGCGGTACTCATATTCGGGTCGTGAGTTGTAGCGAATCCATTGTCTTCTAGTTGGTGTCGTATCGTACGATACCAATCCCCAAATGATTCACGACTCAAAACTAATTCATTCGTGAGAATCATCCTCGATGTTCCTCAGGAATGAATTAGTTTTGAGTCATGAATGATTCGGAGATAAGACGAATGACGTACCCGACACGACACAATTGACTGATTCGATCGTAAGTCACGAAACAAATCTTTGAGTCAACTGGATTGATTCATTCGATTAGACCTGATGTCTCACAAGCTACGAACGCCCCCAACGTAAGCGCTCGGACGAATCAAAAAATTGAAGTCAAAGAGATCTCAACAATCGAATTTGATCGATTGTTTTTGGGTTCGAAAATTGAACTGTGCACGACCCCATCGACTCGAGTATGGGTGCAGCAATTTTGAGAATGATTGAACAAAACATCGAACTTTCGAATTATTTTGATCGAGAAAAACTTACTATTATCGTCGATGATGTGTTGTACTGTACGTACGAAGGGTTTGTATGTCTTTTCACTTTTGTCGAAAATCGGATTGTGAGCTCACGATGTGTTCGAATGTTTGTCGAATGTTTGTCGAATGTTTTGTCGAATGTTTGTCTAGTTTCAACGACATCTTCGCGTGGAACAAATAATTCACGACGATCCCATCAAAAAAAACAATGCGAAGTGACGACCTTCGAAACAAAATTGTTTACGTCACGCGATGAATCATGGCTGGATTTTCAAGAGTACTATTCACTAGATTACTGACAAAAATTATTGATAAAATGTGATCCATTCCAGACCTGTTCACGATTGTATTGATGTTGTGATATTTCCGACCCATTATTGGTAATGGAACTATTGGGGAACTTTTGTTATAAATGTTTCTATGAAACTTCAATTGGTCAGACAATTTGGGATAAGAATAATATCATACACTTGCTGAAACGCTCTCTGTATGACAAAGAAAGTTCCGCGAGTACCATTTTCTGGGCTCTTGTCATAAATGTTTCGATGACATTGCAACAGATTTGTAAACCATTCTCGGTAACAATGATATGCTACACCCTTCAACAGGCTCACTGGGTCGTGAAGAAAGTTCCATGAGTACCATTCAATGAGCTTCCTAGTAATATATACAACTGTAGCTGATTATTGAATCATTGACGATCATAATAATATCATGCTCTTTCCGACAAGCTCATCGTGTCATGACGAGAATTAAGTAAGTTTCAATTTCCGGAGCTGTCGACATAAATGTTTCCGTACAACTGACATTCAATTAATGATTACAATAATATAAGGATCTTTCCCATACGCTAACTCCTTTATGAAGAAAGTTCCAAGAGTACTATCCACTATGCTCTCGATAAAACTCAGCGATGGGATTATCGCAGATTGTGAACATCGCAACAACTATCTTGACATCTTGGTCTGTCTTACATGCTCATTGTGTCATGGAGAAACTTCCGTGAGTACCCATTTGCGACATAATGTTTCCATAAAACTACACAAAATTTGCAACCCATTCATGATTACAATAATATCATGCTCTTTCTGATACGCTAATTCCTATTTCATGAAGAGAGGAAAGTGAACACGTGCTGTTCAACTACTATCCAATGGGCTTTCGATGTAACTCGCCGATAACGATAACATCTTGAAAGTGAAAATGATATCGTGGTCTTTCCTATGTCATCTGGGATATCGATGTACTATCCCGAGGCCAATCTGAATGGCACTCCGTGTCTCGGAACGGATGAATGCCACTCATCATCCATGGGATAATCCTACCATTCATCATTGCGGAGTATGTTAATGACAATCTCCCATGAATCTTCGATTTCGATGACTTTTCAGAAACAAAATGTCATCGATCCAGAATAAGCACTGCACGTGCAAGTACCTTTGAAAGAGACACACTAATGAAGCACGAACGTAAAAGTCAGATATGTCTTTGTGTGATGGGAACGGACGAGCAATGAACGAAAAGAGGTGCAATGGATGGAATCGACGAAAAATAACGGAGACTGTGATTTTTATGGCATATGGGAAGTCTCTTGGAACCGAGGTGAAGCATAAAGCAGTTCAAAGCGCGGGCACGCAGTGGATGAATTTTGAAGGGCTGAAGTCGGCGCTGTTTTGCAGCGAATCAGGTGCTTTCCATGAACACCCCAAAAAAACGAAAAAAACTCCATTTTTCGCAACTTGACAAGGGACGTGATCGACCTCATTATCGTCGTTGTATCTAGTGCACGGTTTAACACTGATGCCAGTGGCCTCTCCATCTTCAGGAGAAGACCTAGAAGATGTCCCAGTTGCAGATCGATTGCTTGAGCGTGTGTCGAGGAGTGGGATTGCAAAGCAGAAGGCCCGAACCACGAAGCTGAAAAAAATATGCGCCCAGCAGCAGAAACAAGGACACCGATTGACTGATATCTCGGAAAATACCTGGTTCATTCCGTACTCCTTGCGCAATCACCACCTTTGTATCAAGAGTTACCGTAGAAGACTGTGACTGTGGAATTGTGGATTAATTCGTCTGGTGGGTGACAGTTTTTCGCCACTGCGAAAAAAAGAGAACACCGTTCGAAACTGGAAAAAAAAAAAAAAAAAAAAAAACGCGCTGCGACTATTCGCAGTCGATCCTTTTATCTCAGCAAGTAGAGCGCCGATTCCAGCGCCATTTGTTTCTCTTACACTCTCTTCCAAAAGACGTGTAAGCATTGTCAATGCACTAATTTACGCAGTAACAAGACGAACAAACAGATCGTAGCTCGATCAAAAGAGGATGGCAGCTAACAGCGGACCGCTACAGCAAAACAGCGATGCTAACAGCGAGCGGTTTCGGTAGATCCGATACGTCGTTTTTGTGCTGCGAAACAATACCATAGCATCGCCCTAGATAATCAGAACAGGGGGGAGCTGCAAGCAGCAAATATCATACCGGGTTTCGCTAGGTTTGGTGCGTGGTTTTTCTACTGTGAAGAGATACCCCAGCATCGTCCTAGATACATAGTACAGGGGGGAGCAGCAAAGCGTCAATCCACAGAGGACAGCAAGAATCAGGAAAGAAGAAACAGCGCACGGGGTTTTACTAGGTTCGACGCGTGGTTTTTGTACTGCGAAATCATACCCAAGCAGCAGCAAAGAGCGGGAAAGTGTACTCGGAACAGCAAACAGCAGGCAGCGAATGACGTTGGAGTTTTGCTAGGTTCGACGCGTGGTTTTTGTACTGGAAAGAGATACCCAGCATTGCACTAGAAAAACACTATTTTGGGAAGCAGCGAACAGCAGCAAGAAAGAGCAGCAAAGCGTCGACATATAGGGGACAACGAACAGCGAATTTTAAGTCGAACAGCAACGCGTCGATCTGCAGGAGACAGCGCACGGCGAATTCACAGGGGACGCGAGGCGATACACCAAAAAATTCATCCAACCAATACAGGGGACTCGAGATGATGCGAGGTAAGCAGAGAAATCTACTGTTGTTCTCGATCGCAAATCCATTTTTCTATGGGTTCTTCCTTCTCAACATTGTTGCAATCATCTTCAGAAACCTTTTGGTTTGTTTGCAACAACGACAGTGCCGAGGGGATCTTCTTCAACGACATCGGGCGCACCTCATCAGGTAACGCAGTGACAGCATTGTAATGGTTCGATGCTCTTGCGCTGCCCGTGCAACTTCGACATCTGCTTCCGCAATCGGTGGCTTTTTCTGTTTGGCACCATCCGCTTTCCGCCTTTTTGTTTGGGAAATTCTGACTGCTGAAGTAACTCTTCGCTCACTGCACTGTGATGAGAACGCGCTGATTCCATTAAACCAAGTAAGAAGAGATGCAAGACGAGCCATACAAAAAGCACGAAAATTATTGAGTCGAATGTGTGAATTGTAGTAGAAGGTCAGATAGGTTCCAGATTTCGGTGGTTTAAAAGTATCGTCTAGTGGTGGCGGTGTCCAAAATCGACGCGTATGCGTTGGTTCTTGTTTGAGCAACCCTAACTTCTAAAATTTTCATCCAAAAGTAACATGTAGCAGCTCGTTTGAAGAAAGCTCGTACTTTTGTCTTTCAATAGGTTCATGGTTCTACAGTCTTTAAGAGTTGTTCTTGTTGTTGCAAATTCAGGTGCTAAGGACTCTTGAGGTTAGTCCGGCATTAGCTGAAAATCGATGATAATCAAACAAGCCACTTCGATGAACTGTGTCTTTGTACTTGAGAATCTGACGAAATTGGTTACCGTACACCAATTATGCATTTGAAGGCAATACTCTGGGCAGTTAGGTATGGTGGTAGGGTCTTACTAGCTCTCTAAATTCTTATAATATTAGTATTTTTTTATTGAAAGAAGCAACAAGTTGCTCCATTCGGAAATGATACTACTATCTGACCACCACCCTAGCACATACTTGTATAACAAGGTTGAGTATCAATCAATATCAACCGTTTTCAACTGTTCCTTTTGTGTTGAACTCTCCTTAATCCACTCTTAGTGTTGACCGGACACATATTATGCCCATTGTATTGTTCAACCATTCATTGGCACTCAAAGCAGTACCGTACTCCTACTAGGTAGTACTACTAATAAGCCTACCAGATAGGCGTTCACTCCAAATTCGATAACAACAACTACGAGTACCAGGGTACGTACCGTAGGTACTGGTCGCAACTGTTCTCAAATGGTGTACGGTAACTTACCGTAACCTTACGTAATTACCGTACACGACTTTTTTTTTTAAAAAAAAAAATACAGAAGCTAACGGTAAGGTACACACTATTAGCCTACGGAAGCACTGTACGGTACGGGTAAACCTTAGGGTAACCTTACACCTACAAGTCCCGGGATGGCTCTCTCCCTGAAATCTCGGTAACGAGAGATTCATTCACTTGTCTTCGTTGAGCTCTATTTCAATTAACTAAGATCTTACGTAACAGTATTTTTGGTATTTTTAATCAACACATTATTTTAAAATACTACGAAGTAAGCCTTACAAGTAATTTTAAGTTAATTAACCTTACTTCGTTGATACTATTATTTTTTTACTAGTACTTCGTATTTACTTCGTATTTGTTTCGTACGATTAAATTACTCATACGTTTACATCAAAAGATGGTAATAATAATATTCCTCTTACGCGTCCATACCGTACCTCACTCGTGCATCGAGAAATTACTATGGCCCACCTATCACATGCATTCGTTTGGTTTGTTGCGTTCTAGGTCATGACAAGTTTTCCTCTCTCAACGACTAGTAATCTTTTCACAAGGCTTGCCTGTACGGAACGTTGCTGTAACGGACGAACCTAGGACTACTGGTTCTGGTACACCGGCATACCGTTCTCCGTACGGCATATCGCTAACCGCTGACCGGAAGATACCGTACGACGGTTCATGTTTCCTTTTCTTTGTTGAGCTGGGACAATCTCTCTCCTCACAGAATAGAGCCAGTGCACGCGCTAAGAACAGTTCCGCTTTGCGAGCTACTCGTAGAGAAAAAATGGGCAAAAACAATACAAACAAGAAACGAAACAAGACTGGAAAGAGAGGCAAAGGTTCCTATCAAAGCATCGACGATGGAGAAGAACAACCGTGCTCTGGGCAACGAGGCCGCAAACTCAACAACAACAACAACAACAACAACAACAACCGCAAAAGCAACAAAAAACACGATTTCGACGACGAGCATTACGACACGGAGGACTGCAAACGGCTACGGAACACCCTGGACGCAGACGGGCTCGAGATTGTCGAAATGAGTGCCGATGGGAATTGTTTGTTTCGGTCACTTTCCGATCAGCTGTTTGGGGACTACGGGAAAATGCATTACGAGGTGCGATCGGCCGTTTGTGACTTTATGGAGCAAAACCAGGGGGACTTTCAGGTCTTTCTGGTCTTTGAAGACGAGGACGACGAAGACCAGAGTGAAGAGGACGCCAGAGACTTTGAGGATTACATTGGAAACATGCGCGAACAAGGGCAGTGGGGAGGGAACCTCGAGGTTGTGGCAGCGGCTCGGCTGTACCGGTAGGTAGCAAAGCGTGATGGATCAAACGAGGGCGAGCTTTTGTGGTTGGATCGCAATGCATATTGCATCGCATTGCATTGTGTACTCCATCGTTACGAATGAACTCACCGACTCGCATCGCATCTCGCATGGACCGGACGATTGGACTGGACTGGACTGGACTGGATGGTGCATCGGTATCGAACGGAACGGAACGGAACGGAACGGGTGGTCGCGAATCGAATCGAATCCAATCCAATCCAATCCCAGACGCAATGTCACGGTGTACTCCGAAACCATGGCGGCGTTTACGATTGACCACGGTGAGTCGAAATCGATGGGACCGGATCTTCTCGTCAGCTTCCACGACAACGATCACTACAATTCCGTTCGAAACAAATTGCACCCGCCGAAACCATCACGCATAAAGGTCACTCCCGCTAATGGCCAGGCATCTACCATCATACAAATCAACAACAACAACAACAACAACAACACAACCAGCAACGAATGCGTCGAGCAGGAGTCCCCCGAGATCGAATGCGTCACCGCTTCCCTGTCCGGATTGCCACTCTCCTGTCAAACGACGGGCACGGGGCCAACGAAAACCGTCAAGAGGAGCGCACCCTGCCCGTGCGGGAGTGGTTTGAGATACAAAAAATGCTGCCTGGCGAAACAAAAGCACGCAATTCGGGTCGAACGGCTCAGGGCCAAACAGCAGCACGAGGACGGGACCTTGTTGACCGATACCGAAGAAGAAGAAACAAATTCTCCCGAGATGTTTCGGGTTGTTGCAATATGATATTATGATAATATGACACGACACGACATGATATTCTGATAACATTATCATGATACTGCACAGTTTGGTTCCAAACGAGTCAACGAATTAATTTTGTTTTCTTTGGGAGTGCCCTGTGCGATTGGCACCGCGCTTTAAAATTCCGGATCGCTCTAGTTAAAAATGTTCCGGTACCGCTAGCACTTGTTGTACAATATAGGTAGTTTGGCTGTGTGGGAGTGTTTTGATTTGAGAAACAAGGTCTCCTTTTTGAACAGGCTGTTGTACTGTTTTGGTTTGCAACTCATTCAGCCTTCCAATAAGAGGACAAGAGAGTCCTGTGGAAGGCAAAGAGAACATGGAAATGGTGCTCCAGTGGTGACACACGGGCAGCACCAGTGTAGCATTAGTACTACTATTAGAAACCCAGCAGAGTCACCTCTGTTTCGCTGGAAAAAAATCTTCTCAGACTCCACTAGCTACTAAGCGACGCGGCTGAAATCGTCATCCGCCAAATCCTGCTATGCTGCTGCCAGCACGTGATGTAGCGAGCGATTTTGGGCGCAACGCCCACGATGCCATTTTTTGGCCATGGGTACTACTAGTATCAGTACCTACGTGGGGAGGCCAAACATTCCTCTCTATGATTTCCGAGAAGTGAGCAAGATGGATTTGGTTTTTCTAAAAAGAGTTTAGCAGCCATGAAATAATTGACCTTATGCTTTGCTTAAGAAGAAGGATCGATAGCACCACATGTGCATTATCAACATTCATGTCAAGACTACTATTAGTGCTAGTAGTGCCATACCCTGGGTCTACTACTAGTAGTAGTGATTAGAATAGTAGTGATATGCAAATTGTGAGCTCTATTGATTAGTCTACTATTGCTATCGGATCTAGAAGCCATCTCCTTGTTGGCGATACGGAGACTCGCTGATTCCAGTCACGAGTGGACTCGTAACTGTATTCCGGTGCACGGCAAGTAGTATAACAGGCACTTCCACCAAAACGTAGTAGTCAGTTCAATGGAAGCAGCAGACGTTTTTCTGCAGGCTTTCTTGCAACTATCTGACTGTAAGTTAAGCAAGAAGCTAATACTTAAATACAAGGACGTGGGGTATCCTCACACTTTTTTCAGGGTAAATTTACATTTTTTTTTAAACATACAACATTACCTACTTTAACTAAAAAATGTATGATGGTGAAAAATATCAATATGACGTAAGGAGTTCTTCTTCTCCATCACAGAATGTCGTGGAATAACATCCTCATTCTTCATTCTCCCAATCGCAGTTTTATGTGTCTTGTAATACTCCAGTTCCAAATGGAACTTGCTCCTTTAGTCATTCACAGCGGCAAACTACTCTCCGACCTTTTTGACCTCAACAATTGCGTCACATTACCAATGACCGTAGTAGCAATTTTTGTGTCGGCATTGATAGCAAGCTTCTCCCCATTACTATTCCCAATATCTTCTTCAGCGGCCACTGTGCTCCCTTTCCTGCCTGGAATCGTCCTTGTCACTAGCCATTGAGATGCGTATAATCCACCAATTCTCAACTCAGGCACCAATTCGCACCATGGCATCACAAATCAACTTCACGTCGCTTTTTGATTATTATGAACCGGCAATTTATGAGGCGGATTATTCCCCATCTTTATCGTCAACATTCAGTGGTTTTACGGATGGAGCCAACTGATATCCATGGACCCATGGACCCAACGGAGGTGTGTCATAGTACCGCCATTTCTTTATTTCTTCACAAGAGTCAGGTGGATTGTTGACTTCTATTTTTGTCCGTTTCCTCTTTAACACTCATTATACCTATTTGTTCCCTCCGTCAGGATGCCCTTTGTTGGTCCACAACGGATAAAGGTTTGGCGCCAACAGATAAAGGTTTGGCGCCAACGGATAAAGGTTTGGCGCCACATTTAGTTATCATAAAAATAGAAAACCAATGCGGACCAATAGGGGACAGGCAGACAGTGGGGAAGCGGACAGGAAGAAGGGGGACAGACAGACAGTGGAGAAGCGGACCAGTCGCGTACGATTTATACCAGTTGTACATACCCTGGGTATAGCATCCGCACTAGCACAGTGTAGCTGAGTGCTACAGGGTTAGGGTTGCAAATGCTACCCTACCATGCTACCATGCTAAGATACTATGCTACCGCCGGGGTCGGGTCATTGGTGTGCAATATGTACTATGACCGGACACCTAACCCAAACAGTTATTAAGCGAGCTAGTATAGTATCTTAGCATGGTAGCATGGTAGGTTAGCATTAGGAACCCTAACCCTGTAGCACTCAGCTACACTGTGCTAGTGTGGATGCTATACCCGGGGTATGTACAAGTGGTATAAATCGTATGCGACTGGTCCTTAGGGAGTTTTACGTAGAGATGGGGGAACAGACAGTACGTGTGATTCTACAGGGAAAATTCTGGTAGTTCTGTCCAGAGTTGCGGGCAATGGAATAGAAGTACTACTTTTGGCCCTGTAGAATTTACGTAGGGGGGGGAAAGACAGACGATTGGATGAGCCAATTAAAAAAATTCAAATTTTGTGTAGGATTTGTACCGGGAGCTGTGTAGAAAATAAATTGACGTGAGAGAGGTGCGATCGATAGAGGTGCAGCGGCATGTCGACGCGATAGAGGTGCAGATTGACGCGATAAAGGTGCAGATTGACGTGATAGAGGTGCAAGACGCGCGCGTTAGAGGTGCAAGACGCGAGCGATAGAGGTATGTTGCTCTTTTAACACTTACAGAGAGGTGCAAGTCGATAGAGGTGCGAGCGATTGTGGTGCGATTCGTATGTCGACCATGGAGGTGCAAAAATTGTTCGGCGTACGTACGGTGGGTGTAGGGGAGGTGCGAGTAAATTAATATTAGAGGTGCATGTTAATTAAGTGTAAAGTTAGTTAAGTATAGTTGGTTCTTAATTAAGAAGAAGAACGTTCTGACGTAGGTACGTTCATATGTTTGGAAAGTTCTGTAAGTGGTTGAAAAGTGTAAGGAAAAAGTGTGAGGTTACCCAAAAAAAGTGTGATATTACCCTTGTACCAAATACAATAATGCAAGACAAAGGAAAGAAATCCCTTTCTTAGTCAGACTTTAGCCTTTCCTCCAAACGAAAAGGAATTCTAAAAAATGCAATGTGTCAAAAACTGTCTGTCCAGATTATACATGTACAAATTGGTGTCTCTTACAACCAATTCTTTGAATCGTTCTCAGTATTTGAGGATGAGGTAGAACTCAGTCAATGCTTGTGAGTACTACTGGTAATTTTTCTCACAGAAATTGGAGATAAAATATTCGTCAGATATTTTGGGGATGCCAATTAAACACAAGGCCTAGTAGACAGAAATTAAACTAAGGCTGCTGATTATGCAGAGCGAAATGCACCAAAAACCACCATCTTGAAAATATGGTGAACCTTCTTTCCCCAAAAAATGCTCCGTTGGATCTCTTGGATGTGGAAGGTCAAATAGATACAAAGGGATTCTAGACTCCAGGCATCTTTCAGGCAAAATTGCAAAGCAACTTTTACTTTTTCTGTCACAGATCTTCATGTGATTTTTTCCAAAAATCAACATTGTTTGCTGCCTGCTTGATTACCCAAAAACCTTACTTGTTGATTGTAACCAGAAAATTAGCATTGTTTGCTGCATGCTTCTTCTTGCTTGTTACAAAAATGCTACTTAAATTATTTCAACCAAAAAAGTAGCAATATTGTTTGCTGCATTCTTGATTACCCAAAAAATGCTATGAGAGTAATACTAGTGTTCAACTACTGGACATTGAAAATGCCATGGATGACAGTGACAAGCCTGTGCTAATTTGGGTTTTGTTGTGATAGTCCCTGCAGAATCACAGAAGTAATGTGGGCTTGAATCAATCAGAACCTTTGTTGTTCAAATTTCCTGGTGACACATGGCACCCAGATATTGTTACCATACCACTAGTAGTAAAAGTATGGACACCTACAGAAAAGGGGAACTTTGATTTCTTTTTCTTTTTATAGTCTTGCTGATTCATAGTATGAATAATGTCAACAATGTAATGATAAAAAGTGAACCCAATGTCACTTTCATAATAGCTTTGGTGGACAATTTTGTTGAATTGCCCTGAGCAAATTACATGTTCTTTGATATTCTATTATTAGTGCTGGGCCAAAAATATGAGAGATAATGTCACATTCCTTTTTCTCACATACTAGTCTTGCAAGTGTTGAGCAATATTGGCAGTTTCATCATCAAAAATATGGGTGAAGGAGGCAGTGGAAAAAGATCAGTTCCACTCTAACAGTAGGAATTGGAGTACAGAGGTTAATTATTAAGTATCCTATGGGATACCCCGGCACCGTCTTGGGTGTAGGTCAACTTCAGAGTGCATGTACTCTGTGCTCACATTGGCTGTGCTAGGTCATATGCAATATACAGTATGTCTACGCTGTATCCGCTCCCACAGGGACAGCACTCCTCATTGTTGTTGGCTTGGTGTTGGCCAAGGGACAATGAGGTGAGCAGATGGGGAAGGCATCGTCCCGCACCTCTGTGCCCGGCAGCTGTTGTGTACCTCATGTGGGCATCGCTCGGTGCCCGTTTGTGGTGCGCGTGCTGTCATCCCTCTCGTGGCACTTACCTACCTACCATTAGGACCTTCCTTACATATGTCATAGTGCTCGTCACGGCGCGTGTGGCAAGTTCACGGGGGTGCGCGTAGAGGTGCGGGCGTTTCCCCACCCGCATCCTGCAGTTGCTGCGGTGTCCTGTGTCTTGCCTGGCAACATTATTCAGTTCTTTTACTACTAACACTACTACTGGTGGTACTAGTAGCATGGTGCAAGGATATCACGAAACATTTTGAATTCTTGTAGTGGCCTATCACGCGTACAGCAAGAAGGGGTCTTCTCTAGTAGTGGCCCCTCCCCAAGCCAAACCTCTGCCGATTTCTACGGCATTGCATTGGTGGTGGTAACGAAAAAGTTCGAAGTTACTCTTACGTAAGGTTTACACTCACCTAGTACGTACGTATCACATACGAGGTAGTAAGGTACTAGTTCTGCTATTGGTTCGTGCGTACCTGGTACATAATATGAATAAGGTTACCGACGGAGAGGGATTCATTTCCCTCCAACACCTCTTTTTCATCGTACTTACGTAGTACTTGCGTAATGGTAAGAGAGAGTAAGGTTACGAGTAACTTATCGGTAAGTCTTACCGGTCTTACGGGTAAGTTAGTTAACCTTACTTGTACGAGTAAGTTACCCGGAAAAAAATTAGGAGTTCCACGCGATCAGTAACTTACGGTACGAACCGAACACGACTTGTCAAAAAAAAAAAGCGATCAGGTTCAACATACTACGTAATATTATTATTATCATATCCACCTTGTGACCGGTAATTACCTGTACTTGTAACTGGAAAGGAAGAACGCAATTGAACGGGAATGTACGGTAATTACGGATAAGATTACACTAAACTTCGGGGGACTTGGGATGACAAACTCGTCTGTTGTTGTCCGCTTGCTCTTCCATATTCCACGTGGATGCGAACCGTAGCGTCAGTGGAACCAAATTTAAAAAATCGATGAAAATTCGGGCTCGTATTTATTCGATGGATGAGAGTAGCATTCTCGCAATAGCATTCTGTTCAGACCGTTTTCCCCACAAACACAGAAAAGTGCCTGTCTTCGTGTTGTATCGACGAAAGGACTTGAAAGAAAAAAAAGTACGTAACATTGCCATGTATCCTACACCATTTGAAGATCACCACGAAGAGGAAGTAATGCAACAATAGAGTTGAGCTTGGGTTACAGTTTTCTTTGTTGGAACGGCGTCGACTTTGTCCCGTGAGCTACTGGTCGATGACGACCATTTGACGGAAAATGATCCAGTTACCTCCCTACTATTTCAAATCGAGATTCCATTCAGTCCCGCATAAACTGTAGCGTTCGAAACGGAATCCGGAATCTTCCAAAACTTTCTTTAAAAAATGAGGCAATTCGTCTCTCGAAATCACTTTATTTTTCGACCTCAACTTTCCAGATAGGTGTTTCTTACCCATCTGCTTTGGCTCTTCGTTCCCTCGGACCATCCACCCTCTCCACTTTCGAAACAGAAAAAAAAATAAAAAAAATAACCATTGCCACGACGTTGAAAATCACCATGTCTGCTGCAACTTCGACCCCCGCCGAAGCCGTCCCGGCCCCTGCCCCAGAGACTGCTGCCGCCCCCGTTCCTGCTCAGGCTGGGCCTTCCGGAAGCGAAGCTCCCGCACCCTTCCATTCGGCATCGTTGTACGTCGGTGATCTTGCTCCCGATGCCAACGAAGGTCTTTTGTTCGAGATTTTCAACGCCGTTGGACCCGTTGCCTCCATCCGTGTTTGCCGTGATGCCGTCACTCGTCGTTCCCTTGGTTACGCCTACGTGAACTACCACCAGATGAGTGATGCCGAGCGCGCTCTTGACACCATGAACTTCTCCATGATCAAGAACAAGCCCTGCCGCATCATGTGGAGCCAACGTGATCCATCTCTTCGACGATCGGGTGTTGGAAACATCTTTGTCAAGAACCTCCACGAGTCGATCGACAACAAGCAGTTGTACGACACCTTCAGTTTGTTTGGTAACATTCTTTCCTGCAAGGTTGTCACCGACCGCGAGACTGGTCTCTCCAAGGGATATGGTTACATCCACTACGAGACTGCCGAGGCAGCCAATGCTGCCATCGACAAGTTGGATGGCATGTTGATCGATGGGCAGGAAGTGCAGGTCGGACATTTCATTGGCCGCAACCAGCGCCCCGGACAAGAAGACTTCACAAACTGCTACGTCAAGAACATCCCATTGGACTGGGACGACGAACGCCTGAAGAAGGAATTCCTCCAATACGGAGAGATTGCTAGTGCTGCCGTCTCCACGGGCATTCGCAAGAAGAGAAAACCCAGAAAGGAAGAATCCGAAGCAAAGGAAGAAAACACCGAAGAAAAGGATACCGAGAAGAAGGAAGAGGCCAAGGAAGAATCAAAGAGTGAAGAGAGTGCCGAGAAGAAGATTGAGTCTCTCGGCTTTGGTTTTGTCAACTTTGTGGAGCACGACTCTGCTGCCGCTGCGGTGGAAGGCCTCAACGGAAAGAAATACACTTTTATGATGGACGGAGAAGAGGTCGAACGTGAGCTCTACGTTGGCCGAGCCCAGAAGAAGTCCGAACGAGAACGTGAAATGCGTGCCAAGTTCGAGGCCGAGAAGATGGACCGCATTTCCAAGTTCCAGGGTGTCAACCTCTACGTCAAGAACCTCGATGATAGTGTCACCGACGATGTGCTTCGTGACGAGTTCTCTGCCATGGGAACCATCACTTCCGCCCGAATCATGAAGGATATGGGCAAGGAAGGACGCTCTCGTGGATTCGGTTTCGTCTGCTTTTCCTCGCCCGAAGAAGCCACCCGAGCCGTCAACGAAATGAACGGAAAGTTGATCGCCAACAAGCCTATCTTTGTTGCCTTGGCCCAGCGAAGAGAAGTCCGTCGCGCTCAACTCGAGGCACAGCACGCCAACCGTGGACCTCCCGGACCAGGACAACCTGGCATGATGCGCGGACCTATGGGAGGTCCTATGGCCTACCCCGGCATGCCGATGTACATGCAACGAGGTGGACCCGGAGGCGGTATGCAACCGGCCTATCCTATGGCCATGCCTCAAATGATGGGACCTGGAGGTCGAGGGGGACAACGACCTGGCTATCCCATGATGGGTCAACCCGGAGGTCGGGGAGGTTACCCCATGCCTTACGGGGGTGTCATGCCAGGCCGCGGGGGACGTGGACCGATGCAACCAGGTCCTAACCCACGCGCAGGAAGAGGCCGAGGCGGTGCCATGCCAGGCCGAGGCCCTCAAGGAAACCAACAAATCAAGTTCAACCAACAGGCTAGAAACGCCGGAAACGTGCCACCGGGACCTGCCCAACCGCCTGCCCAGGCGGCCCAACAAATGCCCCCACCCGAGGGTGCCCTTACAGCAAGTGCTCTTGCGTCTGCCACTCCCGAGATGCAAAAGAACATGATTGGAGAGCGATTGTATCCTCTTATCCACCAGTCACAACCCGACCTTGCTGGCAAGATTACGGGTATGCTTTTGGAAATGGACAACTCCGAATTGCTCCACCTTTTGGAAAGTCCTGAAGCACTGAAGGCAAAGATTGATGAAGCAATCCAAGTGCTGGAGGCCCATCAATCTAGCGAGTAAATAGAGAATGACACACAAATTGCTTTTGAATGAAAACATCAGCTGAAGTTTCTCTTAACGGCAAATAATAAATATATGACACTAGGTAGAGATGAACTGTTATGTTTGAATCAATCACGAGAAGTACCGATACAAGGGAAAATCCTCAAATTTTTTTGTAGATGATGGACCTATAGCAGCATTGGTTGTATGTAGCCTCATGGCTGCAAGTGCTCTCAGTTTGACCAGAATGCACTGCATGTTGCTAGTTCTGGACCTCCTCTTCTCCAATACTGGCAGACCCACCATGATATCCCCATTCCCCAACCTGTTTAGAGTTCCATCCATTGGTGTGTCCATCAGTCTGCCTTCAAGCGTCTCCCTCCTGGTATGCAAAGGTGGTTTGTCAATTTTGCTTCTGGCTGCATTGGTGTTGGCAACCAGCTACTTCACTACCAGCATCAGGATCATTCCAGGTGCCCCTTGTGTGATACAGACAATGAGAAGGTTTCTCATGTGCTTTCTTGCACGGACCCTGGGGCTGTCAAGCACAGTGTGTCTGCCGTCAAGGGTCCCCTGCAGCAGAGGCTTGAGGCTGAACAGACTGATCCATCCTTGGTTGCTGCCATTGTGGATCTTCTCACCAGGGTTCGTAAGGGCCAGAGCATTTATCCATCATCCCATCCCCCTGCAATTGCTTCTGCTGTCAGGACACAGAGGACAATAGGTTGGCACAACTGGCTTCTTGGTAGGTGGTCTCCTTTCTGGCATCGCATCCAAGCTGATTACTACTCCCAAATTGGCAGCAAGTGCTCTCCTAGACGTTGGGCCACAGCTATCATCCATCAGTTCTTTCTCACCTGCTGGGATCTTTGGACCTATCAGAATGAACAACTCCATGGTCCTGGGGGAACCCTTGAGGCCGAACAACACCAATCTCTTGATGCTTCCATTTCATCTGAATTGGCCATTGGTGCAGCTGGTGCACTCCCCCAGTCTCATTCCCTTCTACAAACCCCTCTCCAGGTCCTTCAAGGTTACACCCTCACTGCCAAGATGCAGTGGCTTGCAACCATCCACCTTGCCAGGAAACAATTTGCAGCACCTGTCCAACCAGTGCATTACTGTGTAACACTCTAGGGTAGAATCAGATGGAGTGGTACGCGATAGGTTAATAGATTGGTATTTTAATGATGAATAATTATAAAATTGTGTTATAAAAGAGAATGGTTGAATACTTTACGAGATGGGAATGATTCCTTGAGTATGGGATGAATGAACGATCGAACATTGATAATGTTCGTCGGGCATAATATCAATAATCGGCGAGTCATGTTTATCTTGATATTTGAGTATCCAATCTGTTTCCGTTGTATGTGTGTATATACCGAACATACATACATGAATACCATATATATTGGAGTACATGCGGGATTCAATAATCATTTAGAGCCCTCGTAGGGTAACATACGGTAGCATGTTACAAGCCATACCAACAGTAGGCTGCTCTGCTGCGAGCTTGGCTTAGTGGATCATAAGGGTGCTTCCATTTTGAGGCCTGGTACCTTCCACACTTTTCCTGCTTCCTGTCCAGTGCTATATTCCTTTGATCTTGGGATTTCTCCCACTATCTTCCTTTCCACTTCACTTTTTCCCAAGTTTCTAGTTTGTGGGAGTTGTTTGTTTATTTCCCTGCTTGTTGCTCAAGGTTTGCTTGAAAAATTGTTGTTCTACCACTTGGGGGGGGTCCTGACTCTCTGATGGAGGCAACGTTAAAGTCTGGTTACAGACTGAGTAATTTGGTTTCACCTTTGGTGATTGAACTTATTTAAATGCGTATATGATTATTATTGTTATTATTGGTTGTACGTAGCCTGAACAAAGGAGAGGAGAAAATAGGAGTGAAGTACCGTATGTAGAGATTATTATTTTATCACAGGGAGGACATTGCTTCAGTATGCCAAGAACTTTAACAATATTAAAAAATACCAATAGTACCTTTAGGTTCAATGATCGCGTGGTCAAGCTATGCTGCTATTGGTCATGACTAAAGGTCACTTCCCTATTTTAAGCTACTAGTAGTAGTATGATTCTAGCTTAGTGTTCTACTAGTACTAGTCGTAGTAGTAATTCCTCTATGATTTCAACTCCCCAATTTGATGAGGCTAAGACTTACGGGACTACAGAGGACTACGAGTGAGTCGTACTACGGAATTCCTATCAGCTGATCCCCCCATTTTTAATCAGATTAACTCGGGGAGTTTAGGGCATTTTGACCTTTGTCTGGTAGTAGATTTTTCTACACGGCTCTACAGAGCATCTCCAAGGCAACTTGTTGAGAAATCTCTCCAGTACTAATTCTACATGATATTGTTCAAAATTACATTTTGGCTCCTACTCAACCAATCTTGACTTGATAACACCAGACAAACCAACTCTGGGCACAAGGGTTGGATGGACATAGGTGGTATGGCTACAAGTCTATTGCAACTGCTTCCAATTCAATCACTATGGTCAGGAGGAGTTGTAGCCTAATTTGTACATGAATTCGTGTAGAAAATTAGTACCAGAGTTTCTTTCTGGGAAATGACTGAGTCGTGTAGTAGACTCCAGTAGAAAAATATACCACCAGACGAAGGTCAAATTGCCCTAAACTCCCCGAGTTAATCTGATTAAAAATGGGGGGGATCAGCTGATAGGAATTCCGTAGTAACCTTAATTATACGAGTTCGTAAGCCTTACCCAACACTACGAACGGTACGAGTAACACTGAACAACTCCAACCCAGGGGTCATAATAAGAAGGGGTGTGCCACGACGTCTGTCCGTCGTCCGTGTTCGACGTACAAATACTAGTAAAAAAAAAATGGCACTCCATATTCCATGTGTGGTCCAATTTAGAAAAATTTCCCTCAACCTCAATTTTTTTTTCCACTTTCACTGCATAATACTAACAAAAACTATTACACTTCAATCTATAACAACTCCATCAAAAATTGTAACAAAACAATATTTGAATATTGTATCTAGCCCAATTTTTTACAAGGATCATGAATATGTAACTGCTTTTCACTCTAGATGGATGGAAGATAAAGTAATTTATTTGGATGGATGGTCCAAATTTTGGTTCCAAGTGGAAGCTTTTAATTGAATAAAAATAAAACGGATGACGGACGGACGATCCGATTTTGTACTTTATATTCCAGGTGGAAGGCACAGATCACTGGTAGTTTGAATCAGCAATATCAGACAGCAGATGGATGTAAACTGAAAAAGGTACTTACTACTTGACTCTCAACTATATACGTGAACTGCATATCAAATTTAAAAGTTGGAGAGTGATTGGAAGTGTACTTGGTAAGTTGCTTTATCAGGTACACTTTTACTAGTGATATGCAGTAAATTATGAGAAAAAAAAAATTGACTGAGGGAAATTTTTCTATTTTGGACCACACATGGAATATGAATTGCCGATTTTTAGTGATCGTGGCGTACCCCTTCTTATATTATGACCCCTGCTCCAACCGCCCCACACCACCAATAATTCTTTGTCATCGACTGCGTAAGTTACTACCCATAGGTAAAATCTTACCAGTAGGGTTACAAGTAATTACTAGGGCACCACGGATTGCATTATCTATGTGCGTTGTACGTTGCACGGTTTTAACGCCGGTGACGACAACGAATGAACAGTGAACAGAAGTTTCTGTAATTTACTCGTACTTTCAAACTTCGTAACTTCAGGTTACTCGTAAACCTTACGATTCCAAGTATCCTACCGGTAGTTACGTACGTACGGTACCGTATTGTTTTTTTATTTTTTATTTTTTCCCTTTTTGGCTCATCGTCGGTTTTTTGGGATACAAGTAATGGTCTGTGTAACTTACGATAACCTTGGCTAGATCACAAACGATCCATTATCGCGTGACACACAAATGCACCAAAGTGGTCAACGGATGGGAATCTACATCTGTATACTTCCCAACTCATTTTCTTACAGACGAAGCTGTATTCAGCAGTAACGACGAACGAAGAAATGTCAACTAACGACGATAGTGCCGCTGCCAACGAGCCAGGCAAAAGAGAACGACCAGAGGATGACACTGACACCCACGGTACGTGACCCTGATGTTCAAACGAATCAATCAACAGCAGTGGCATCCACGGAAGAAAATTGCTAGAAATTCAAACGATAGTCTCAATTGTCTGTAATTCTTGCTTTGACGTCTCGACCGATGCTGTTCAGAACCGCCCTTGAAAGTAGCGAAGAGTACGAATGCTTCAGATGCTGACGCTTCATCGGAAGCAAAGGCGGATCCAGAAGCACCCGCTACTCCGGTCGCCCCGGGCGAACAGCAGAAAGAGGGAGAAACTTCCGTAAGCGAGACTGCCGAAACGAATGGAAGCACCAAAGAAATTCCGGCAGACCCATCGACCGAGCCAGCGCCAACCAACGGAGAAACCAAAGCCGAGGCTGAAGTTGCTGGATTGCCTCCTGGACTGCCGCCTGGACTTCCAACGACAGAAGGACAGCCGGTTCATGTAGTGGAAACCCAAAATGTAGATGCTGTAACGGAAGAAAAAGGAGAAGTATCCGCCATGTATGTTGGAAGGGTAATAGGAAAAGGAGGAGAAATGATCCGAGATTTACAGGCGAGATCCGGATGTCGCATTGATGTGGATCAGAATGTGCCCCCCGGTCAGCCTCGATTGATAACCTATCGTGGAACGCGCAAAACGATCGATTTCGCAAAACAATTGGTGCACATGCTCTGTCAAGAAAATGTGAACGAAGCCGATTTACCATTGGGTGAAGCAAAACGCGAGTTTTTGGTTGTCCCCGCCACCAGTGTCGGTAAAATCATTGGACGTGGTGGAGAAATGATCCGTGAGCTTCAATCAAGGTCCCAGGCGAAGATTCAAGTGGATCATAAGGGCGCTTGTGGACTAGATGCCTCGGAAAAGCAGGTCACCATGACCGGAACCGAACAAGCTGTTGTTAAGGCGAAGGAGATGGTTCTCTTTTTGGTAGCAAATCCTTTGATGGATGCAATGCAGTCACTGACCATGCTCATCGATGACAAAATCCAACGCGGTGGCACTTGGGGATCGGGTCCACCTTATCCAAATCTGCCACAGAATGGTCAAAACATGACACCCGGTGGTGGTGGATACGGGTACGATCAGCCGTATGGCGGCGGTGGCGGACATTACAATGGAGGCCAGCAACCGTATCAACAGCAACAAGCACCTTCCTACGGTGGCGGCGGTGGAATGGAGAGTGAGATATTTTTCGCCGCAAAACATTACATGGGAAGAATCATCGGAACCAAGGGCATAACGATCAACGATCTACAGAAAAGGTCCGGCTGTGACATTCAAATCAACCAAGATGTTCCACCTGGTAGGGATTGCGAGATCACCCTTCGTGGAACGCGCCAAGGCATCGAAATGGCGAAAAACATGCTCCGGGAGGTCATTGATACCGGCCCGAATCATCCGTACGCAGGAGGTGGTGGTGGGCATTGTAAGTGATCTGATCTCGACAACCGTTGTGGCAACGAAAACTGCCATTTCGGATATCCACGAGTCGAAACTCAACACTTTTTCCTCTTGTTTTGCTTTGTATTTGTTCTCGATTGATTCATCGATAGCCTATGGAGGATACCAACAAGGCGGTTACCATCAGCAGCAACAACAATCCTACGGATATGGGGCACAGGGAGGTTACCAACAGCAACCCCAGTACGGGCAGGGAGGCTACGGTCAAAATTCCGGCTATGGCGTTGCTCCGCAAGCACAGCCTTATCAGCAACAAGGCCAATTCCAACAGCCCCAACAAGGAGGTTATGGAGCTCCACCAGCCGCTCCGGCTGTGTCCGAGTGGAAATCCGCAACAGCACCCGATGGTCAAACATACTACTACAACGAGAGATCGGGAGAGACGACCTGGCAAAAGCCTCCGGGAATGCCATAGAGGATATCGCAGAGTCGTGAAAACGAAGCGTTTCCAGTGGCCTCGCGATGTTGTGTTTGATGAAAAAAAGAAAAGATGTCTGCTGTTTGACTCGCATGATCTGTTCTGTGCTGAATTACTTTCGAGCGAACCAATCCAACCGAACCGGATCGAACCGAACCGGATTGAATTGAATTGAATTGTCGTTGTTGCACACCTGACTGTTACTGGCACGGACATGTTCTTCTCTTGATACTCTATCATTCTTGTCCTGCTGCTGTTGCGTCGCTATGCTTGATATTATTTCTCTTTTCCGTTGACTTGGCTTGGCTTGGCTCGGGTCTTCCTTCTGTGATACGACTTTGCTGTGCATGAAAAAACCGAACCTGAGCAAAATGCGTCATCTTGATTGGTATCATCTTTGCTGTTTTCTCCCCCGCATCATCATAATATATATACGCATATATATATATATATATATAGATGATATCTATATATACACATATTTCACCCATCAACTTGTTCTCGAACGCGAAGAATCGCAAAACCCGAGTCGTCGTACGCTTACCCACGAATTGTTTCAACGTTGTGATCTGATGCGCTGTGACTGACTGACTGACTCTCGATGCTGTTTGAACGACCGAACCGATTCTTAGTATCCTTAACACAACACGAACATAAACAACAACCATCACTTGTACACACGACAATATACGAGGAGCGACGCGATGTATATATGTATATGTATATTATCACAATATTTACCATCAAATACAATAATCAACACTATTGAATAGAAAAAAGACTAGTTTTGTGCTTAAAAAAATCCGTTCTCCGCCACTCCCTAACTATGTACTACGTAGTACTAGAGCTGTTGAAAAACGACTACGACGAGTCCGTCGTCTCACTCGGAAAAAATGATCCCCGTTCCGCATCCTTCTCGCGCAAAGGAGTGTCCTTCCTTTGCCAAAAAATAGCGTAATGCTTCTGGTAACGAATGAATGACCCGATGCTGTGCTGTACAGCAAAGTGTTGTCTTCCCGTCGCCAGTCACCAAGATCGTTGGGATCGTGATCCGGGAGATGCCGTGTTTGTTGGTCGCTTTCTTTTTTTTGGGTCGTGACACGTCCTTTCGCATACCTGGTAGGAGTAAGGTTACTACTCTACTAGTTGTAGATGTATGGCATGCCATGGGATTTCGGCGTGATTGGGCAGCTGCAAGGCTCTGCAAGAGATCCTTCCCTGTCTCTTTGTCTTGATTGAGGAATCAATCATCTCCATCAAAAATCGATGCGCTCTGTCGTCGAGCCGAGCCGAGCCGAGTCAACTCATGTCAGGTCGTATTTGGGCCGACAAGAAGTGGGATACCGGATTTGGGATGGCGGTGTCAACGAACGGAGACCCTACATCCCGATCCGGTTTGTTGTTGCTGTTGTTGCTGTTGTCGAGTACGAAGTGCAGCATCTATCCATCGAATCCATCGATGCGAATCGTGGTGCGGCGCGCGCATCATCGTCGTCTCTGTTTCTTGCGGGGTGGCATCGTGCCTTGCGCTCGCGCTTGCCCCCCGGCCCGTTGAGGAGGAGCCTCCGCAAGGTTCGGCGCCGCGACCGTCTCCCGGCACCGCTCCCACATTTCGTCCGACGGCTCCAGGATCGACGCCAGTATCGACGGCGTGGGCATCATGGGTTCCGACACGTGGCTCAGCAGGATCTTGAAGGCGACCTCGAAGGATCGCTGGACCAGATCGATCCGAAAGGACGGCGAACCGACGTCGAGGGTCGGGTCCAGCGGATTCTCCACCGCGACGGAAAAGGGTCGGTTCGTCAGCCAAAAGTTTTTTTTCCGGTCCGCCGCCCCCTTGGGAAAGAAGAACCCGTCGAACCGCACCGAGATGCCGGTCAGAACAAAGTTAAAGTCCGTGCTGTAAAACTCGAAGAACTCCACCAGCAGGGCTCCTAGGCAGTGCTGCGAGGACCTCCGGTGGTTGTAGCAGTCCCGCTCTCGGTGTTGCAGAAACGCCAGTACCATCATCTGCAGCAAAAAGCTCCCGATCCCCCCGGTGTATGGCTTGTTCAGGCCCCGGGACGCCATGAATTGCTTGAGAAAAAAGGCGAGGGGCCTCAGCGGCGACAGGGCGTCCATGTATTGGTTCAAGAGCGCGGCGGCATGGCGACCTCCCTTCTGGTTGAAGCAAACGTCGATCGAGATGTTGGTCGGGGCGTGAGTGAATTTGACGAGGGGTATCTTGGTGTTTTCGATGACCTCGAGGTAGGACAGGTCGTCCAGCCAGTGTTCTCGGAGGGCGGCGGCCAGCAAGCTCAGGGGGGACCCCGTAGGTTTGTCCCAGTTTTCCATGTCTTCCAATTCTTGCTGCTTCGATGCCTTTTTCTTCTTTTGTTTCGTTTTTTCCGTCGTGTCCTTTCCCCCCGTTTCCTCGTTGTCCTCGAGCTGGATCACGATATCAATATCCGAGGTTGGGAGGAACAAGCTAAAGCGAGCAGTGTTTTGGGAGTGGACCGTTTCACCAAAACCGAAGCGGAGTTTTTGAATCGAATCGAATCGAATCGAATCGAATCAAAAAACATCAAATCAAATCAAATCAAAACAAAACAAAAAAATTGCTTGAGACTTGAGTAACGTTTGGTGGTGCGTCACACCTCACCGCACCACAGCATACCACAACACACCACTCCATTCCATTCCATTGCGGCAAATTCGAGAGAAACAAGTTTTGATTGTTTGTTTGTCGGCTTTTTTCTTTCGATTCTTGTTGCCGCAATTTCATTTCATTTCATTTCTTTTTGTTTCTCCTTACCCGGTGGCTTGGGACCCAAAGACCTCGACCTTGCACCCGTCGGGAAAGGTGGAGTCCGCCAGTTTCACGAATTGTTCCACCAGTCCGTTGCGCGTTTCCAGTTCCTCCGGACGGGGTTCCATCAGCCGCCAAAAGGCCACGATTTCGTTGTGGAGGGCGACCAGGGGATTCACGCGGCGATGATCCACGCGGCTCTCCATCCAGGGGGGCAGACCGGTCCTGGCGTAGTCCTTCTTTCGTTGTTGTTGTTGCTGTTGTTGTTGCTGTTGTGGATTTGTTGCGTGTGATTGATCACCGACACCGCCGTTGGAGTCGGATTTCCTTTTGTCCTTTGCGATTTCTTGCTCTTCTTCTTCTTCTTCTTCATTGTTCTCGTTGATCGGAATCAGGGAAATGAAATCCTCGTTTTCGCTTTCGCTCTCGTCGCCGCCGGCGTCGTTGCTGCCTTCATCCGCGTTGGCATCATCGTTCGGCTCGGGCGGGAGCGAGAGAAAATCTTCCTCCGTGGTGTTTGGTTTCGATTGCGATTCTGCAGCGTCCATGCTTGGTTCGATTCGGTTCGGTTCGGTTCGGTTCGATCTTATCTTATCTTCGTATAGTGTGTCCGTGCTGCCGATACAGATACAGATATATCTGTATCTGATACAGATGCTGATGCTGATGCTGATGCGCTGTGCTGGCGTGAGCAGAACAGAGCAACCGCAACAGTGATCGACGGAGGATTCCAACGAGCATGCACCAGGTACGGTACACACGGAGTTGTTTCGGATTCCTGGAGGAACAGCTTTGTTGACAACCGGTAAATACAACAGTACAGTAATGATTGCGACGTGCTATCGTACAATAATTAATTAAGATTACTTGTCACTTCCAAGAAGAAGATGCAACTCGAAAATCGAGGCAAAGCCCAGACGCCGTCCTTGTTTTGTTTTTTCCCACTGGAACTGTGTGAAAGTGAAAACACTAGAAAAAAACACCCACCGGTACGACCTTACGGTAACTTACGTACTGTAGAAAGCAGGACTTGACGAGTATGCGGCGGAATACTGACTGACAGACAGACGAAGACGGACCGACCCACCCACAGAAAATGTCGATTTCGTAATTACTCGCGCCGCAGATTGATTGATTGATTGATTGATTCATGCATTCATTCATGCGATGATGCCGAACACAAATTGATTCTGATGATGATGAAAAAAAAATACGTAGTACTACTAGTAATAATAAAAATCACACATCGGACAGAAAATCTTGCATCCAAGGAAGTTGCCGAACGCTACCGTACGGACCTACTATCGGAGTCGTTCGACACCTCCCAGCAACACACACAACCAACAAACGATAGCGCGCAAATTGATTGATTTGGAATCGAATCTCAAAAAGCTCTCACCAACCCACCGACTGGCAATCCCCGCACGGACCGGCGAAGGGTTTCGCGACAGCAACGACAAATAATAATAATAATACAAGTAAGTAAATACGAGACAAATACGGTATTGTAATACTACAGAAACAACAAAACCAAAACCGCAAAACCGCAAAACAAACCGACCGCGAAAAATTAGCGGTCGACATACCGTACGAACCATGAGCACCGCCACCAAAAACCGGAACAAGAACAAGAAGAACAACGGCAGCAGGAGCAAAGCATTGCGCGCCGACGGCCGGGCCAGCGACGCGACGCTCCGTCCGCTCGCCTGCGAGCTCTCCTGCCTCCATCGACCCGACGGTTCCGCCCTCTGGAAGGCCGGATCCACCCACGTCCTGGCGGCGGTCTACGGTCCGATTGCCCCCCAGAATGCCAACCACGAGGGCGACACGGCCGGAAAAGTCTCGGTGGTGATCAAGTCGTCGTCCGTATCGTCGTCGATATCGTCCTCCGAAGCCTCGGAGCAAACCGAACTCGGGGACTTTCTCGCGAGGATCCTGGAAGCTTGCATCGACCTGTCGGTCTTTCCGCGGTGCGTCATCGAGGTGGTCCTGCAGGTCGTCCAGTCGGACGGATCCCTCCTGGGATGCCTGCTGCACGGGGCGGTGGCCGCCCTGATGGACGCCGGGGTCGACCTGCTGTGCCTGCCGGTGGCAACGACGTGCCTGGTGCAAACCAACCACAATCGCAACGAAAGCAGCAACGACAAATCGGTGGCGGTCGTGCTGGACCCCACGTCGGCCGAGGAGAAGGAAGCCCGGGAGTCTTCCATCGTGGTGCTGGTGAACGAGCCGGGGAAACCGGACCGGATGCTGGGGAGCCACACGGTCGGTGCCGGGGTGTCCCTCGAGGAATTCTTGTCGTGCTTCCAGATCGCCACAAGGGCCTGCGGTGCGGTGCCCGCGTTCTGGAGGCTGGCCATGGAACAAAAACTGACCCGGGAGTCCCAGACGCTCTGGTCGCGGTGAGTGAGTGAGCGAGCGGGCGAGCAATCCGAGGACAACCCAAACGAACGAACAAAGAAACAAACAAACAAGCGACGAGTGGGTTTTGAGTGAGTGAGCGAAAGAGTCGCTCTCGATTTGTGGTATTCGGGAACGAATTCCTGCGACTGCGAACGACCAACGGTTTATTTTTTGGTTGGCAGGGGTCAACAAACAATAAAAACAGAGTTATTATTGTAATATTATTATTATTATCATTTTACATTTGACGCAATAGGGGATTCATGACGCTTCTCGTCTGGACAAATGATGATAATAATAATGATATTGGTATGGCCTTTTGGGCTTGCGCCTTGGGAGTATCCATAGTACCGCCGCGCTGTGCGATGCGATGCAATACGCGAACCATGAGTTTGAATACGGTTGGTAGTGACCGTCAGATTGATTCGCTGCGCACTCCGTATTGGAGCTTCCATCGCACCAAGAAAGCTCTCACCATCGAATCCACAATGGCGGTTTTGTTGCTCGTTACTGGACTCACTGCGTGCGTGCGTGCGCTCGCTGTCGTGTGCGTGTCGATGGTCTCCTATCCTCCACGAATGAAGGAATGAACGAACGAATGAACGAACGAACGAATCCTTTGCGAATGTCGTGCCAACCTGTACGCATGGGCTGCACATTTCGGCACATATAGAATCCAAGGGATTGCGATTGATGGATTGATTGATTGATTGATTGAGTGGTCGATCTCATCCTTGACCGATGAGTACGTACTCAATACACGACGCGATCTCTAGTCGTAGCGTACGCAATGAAGCGACTTTTTGTCGAGGTGATTTGCGTCCATCTTATCTTGGACCGGATCCCTTCCTGCCGCGATTGCGACTTTGAAAACCCTCGTGCAACCTTTCGGATCGGTGGGATACGGTGTTCCAAACCGGCCGAATGAATGAATCATCGATGACTGAGAGCATCGCTCTTCTATCAATCGTAGGAAACACGGCATCTACAAGTATCTATCTACTGCACCTCGGCGGTGAACATCCACGGGTGCACGCACCTCTTTCGATGCCTCGTGATCCGTTTGCGAGCAAAATCGGGCACCGGACGCCAGCCCTTGTTCACGCTACGAACTACCGGTACACGTGCGTATCGTACACCAGTGAACTACAGTACTTCGTGCGCGATTGGTTTCCTCCTTCGCCCCACCCGGATGGACTCCGGTTCCCACGAAATGGTCGTGGCATCGGTGTGTCAAGAAAAATCCGGCTGCGGAGGAAGATCGGAACCGTTGTAGAAGGAATGAACCGCTTGCATCGCATCGCATCGCATCGCATCGCATCGCATCAAAGCAACCATTCCATCCACACTCCCGCAGCCTTATTGGCTCGCCATTCTCAGGTTGTTTTTGCTTTTTTTCTTGTTGTTGCCTTTGTCGATCGATTGATTGATCAATCGATCCATGAGGAATACACTTTGTTGTCGTCACGGATGCAGGATTCGATTGTTCCTGGTGGGAATTCGTTCCAATGCTGTGCGATCCCCTTCGGGGTAGTTTTGGAATCAATTTTTTTGAGGGAGATTCCTAAGGGCAAGGTATTGGTTGGTCAGCAAGAATAGTGCTGGCATCACAGTTATTATCATTGTTGTTCTCATCGATTGTCATTGTTGTCATCATCATCATGACCCAGCCATAAGTTGGTTTGAGTTGCACAGAAGGCAGGGTTGCGGTGACAAAGATAGCAAAAGCAGTCCATCAATCGATTCTCAGAATCTCTCCTATCGATTCCTTTGTACCTCAGAGCCTGCATGCAAATTACAAAACGCAAGAGGAGTAAGTTTTGGAAAACTATATTCTTAATGAAAGCTAGGCTTTAGAATTGCTTTTTTGCATCACAGAGCTGTGAAGATAGCAAATAATGACAGGAAGACATGATATGGCTTTTGTGATATTAAGAAAATAATGAAAAAAGGGGATCCTCAAAGGATTGTCCTTTGTTCCATCTTTGGACTTGTGTAGAATAAAATATTTAGTTTTGCAAACAAACAATTGCTGACTAGGGGCTAGAAAAACAGAAAGTCTGCACCAGATCCCTGATCGTAGGCTAGGAAAAGGGATTTGTTTCCTTGGGAAGAAATCCTTTGAATTTGTTTCCATCTGGAACATATGAAGAGCAAAAACAAGAATGGTTAGGAACTTTTGAGAATACTCATATGAATCCTTCCATTTTCAAACTGAAGCACTGAAATCAGCAACGTACACAAAGCCAACCACTCTAATCCAACCAGAGAACGCATCTCACTTGGAATGGATCCAGTCAAATCATTATTATCTAAAATACGAGAATAAGGAAAGAATAAGAAAGAAACAACAATCAAATCGCATCATTAGACAGGAAGATACAACATTCCCACAAAATACACATGCTTCAAAACAAATACCAAACAACACAATACATACAAAGACTTAAGTCAGTCAAGCCTGTGAGCAATCCAATCTCGCTTGGAATAGATCCAGTCAAATCGTTTTCGTCTGAAACATGAAAAGAAGCATCGGCAATCAAAACACATCATTAGACAGGAAGACACAACATTCCCACAAAGTATACATGCTTCAAAACAAATACCAAACAACACAATACATACAAAGACTTAAGTCAGTCAAGCCTGTGAGCAATCCAATCTCGCTTGGAATAGATCCAGTCAAATCGTTTTCGTCTGAAACATGAAAAGAAGCATCGGCAATCAAAACACATCATTAGACAGGAAGACACAACATTCCCACAAAGTACACAATCTTCAAAACAATGCACACATCATTCCAACAACACAATACATACAAAGAAGTAAGGTAGTCAAGCCAGTGAGCAATCCAATCTCACTTGGAATAGATCCAGTCAAATCGTTTTCGTCTGAAACATGGAAAGAAGCATCGGCAATCAAAACACATCATTAGACAGGAAGACAACATTCCCACAAAGTACACATTCTTCAAAACAATTCACACATCATTCCAACACCACAATACATACAAAGAAGTAAGGTAGCCAAGCCAGTGAGCAATCCAATCTCACTTGGAATAGATCCAGTCAAATCATTCCGCCCTAAAACATGAAAATAAGAAAGAAACAACAATCAAAACATATCATTAGACAGGAAGAGACATTATTCTCACTAAATACACATTCTTCAAAACAATTCACACGTTATTCCAACAACACAATACATACAAAGATCTAAGCGAGTCAAGTCAGTGAGCAATCCAATCTCGCTTGGAATGGATCCAGTCAAATTATTATCAGCTAATATTAAATTGTAACCGTGACACGATCCACTCCATATGCGCACCATGCGCAAAATAGTTTTCTACAGGGTTTCCAGTACTGCTTATAAACAAGCAGCAAACACAACAAGACAGCAACATCGATTCCCCGACAAGATTGCTGTCATCACTTCTTTAGTTTAACTCTGATTTGAATACCTTGATACCTACATCCTGCTCCCTGAGCAACTCCCTGTAGAACTACAAATCTAGGATCTAACTGACTGTGCCAAGTGGTAGTTAGAATAGATCCGGCCAACTGTCTTCCCCTTTGGTCGTAGTGGTGAATCCGAGACTATCGACAGAACAGACCGGCACCTCAACCGGTTCGCATGCCCTTGCCATTACAACCAGCAATATCTCCAAGCTTGCTCCTTATTCCCTGAGCTAAATTCAGCTACATTTTAACAGATTAACAGTCGCAAGCTTATTTTAAGCTTGCAAAGCTGGAGATCTACAAGCCACGCAAAACAACAAGGGACAACAACAACGACAACGACGAAAAGACAACGACCGACGCTGCTCTCAGTTTTAATTCTACACTGGAACACCAAGCCCCTTGTTGCAAGGCCGTTGCAGGTATTATTATTCTTCTTGTTATTGCGGATAATACGGTACAAACGGCGTCTCTAAATTCCAAGAATTGACGGAGAAAGAATTTTTCAAAATTCTGCTGTGCTGCACCTATTTCTCCAGTCACGACGAGACGCAAGTACAACGACGCAAGTACAACATATAACCTCCCACTGATAGATCTGTATTCTCCGAATACAGCTGTATCTCCCCTTGTATCCACCAGGCAAATATACCCCGTTCCTCTGCCGGATACACCCTTCTCGGATTTATCCACACCACACGGACGGTGTTTTTCGACCAACAACAGCGTTTTCGAACGATAACGACGCCTCGAACAACAACGGTGGTTTCGACCAATAACGGTGTTTACAACTGCTGTTTTAACGGTGTTTTCGAACGACAACGGCGCTTTCGAACAACAACGGCGTTTTAACGGTGTTTTCGAACGACAACGGTGTTTTCGAACGACAACGGCGTTTCGAACAACAACGACGCTTTCGAACGACACAAGACAGCGCTCAGCAATATTTGACCTCCACCAAGGTCACGAATACAGCTGCAATAACCTCTGTATTTTCCCCAGGCATATCAACTCCCTGTTCTTGGATCTTATCCTATTCCGAATACTGGATCCTACCACATTGAATTTCGGACATTCTATACCATACCGAACCCGACAACGAGCTTCGTTCCCTCTGACAACAGCGACACTTCCTTTATGCCTCGTCGACGCACCCGACAAAGCGCTCCCTTCCCCGCATCCTACCAAGATCAGTACAGAGACCTTCGGTCTATTATCACTGCATCTCATTCTCTTTTTGATCGCCCAATAGCCTCTGAAGAATCCGACAACATGTCCGATGAGACTCCCGCAGACACGGCAATCGCTGATGCCTCCACCCCCAACACCACAACTGAAACCACACCTGCTGCTGCCGCCGCCACCCCACTCCCAAGGGATGTTGCCAGCAACCTTACCACACATTTTGATCATTATTGTGCCCGTGCCCTTCCCGCACTTTTTGATGTCAGTGATCCGCAATCCTTACTCTGTAATGCTCTCATTGCCTCTGGCATTACCACATGGCGTAAATTCATTCGATTGACTGAACCTATTATCAACCGACTCCAGTACCGTGATGCTCGCAACAACTACTTTGACCTTCCCCCTTTCACCTCTATCCAACTGCTTCAATTTGTTAAATTCCGTGACCACCTCAATGCCTCGAAACAACCTTATCGTGATGTCACTCTTTACACGGCTGACGCATTTGATGCTTTTGTTGACAATCTCGATGATGGTACTATCATGTGTCCTCCACGGTCATCTGTTCCTTCCCCCAGCTCCGTTTCCCCTTTCACTCTCAGAACCTCTAAAAGCGAAGACCAAATCAAGTTTGAACAATGGAGCAAACGATCCCATGACGTCACTGTTTTCAATGTTTATAAAAATGACGCCCGTTTTGAAACCTGGGTCACTGGATTTCGTGCCCAGCTGGCTGAATATGATATTGATGTCGACACCTTCCTTGACCCTGACTGGGACCATTCCAATCTTACCCCATTTGGAAAGAAATTGTTCGACAAGCAATGCAAATTCTTTTGGGTCCTCTTACTTCGGGTCTTCCGCTCTGACCTTTCCTACACCTGTGTCCAGAGTCACACCAGCACATGCGATGGCAGAGCTGCCTACTTTGAGTTCCTCAACCTCCGAGAATCCACACACACTCATGAATTTGATGTGGCTGGACAATCACAGCTCCTTCAACGCCTCAACCTCGTCGACTGGAAGGACTCCACTGTCCGTTTCCTTACTAAATGGTTTGAAATCTACGACAATCTCTGCCAGATGACTGCTCCTGCTCTCCCAATGAAATATCACATGCTTCGTTCCACTCTTCTCCATGCTGTTGCTTCTGATGCTAGCCTCAGTGACCAATTTTCTAAGATTCCGCTGCCTTCTGCACATGCCTCTGATTCCGTTGAAGTTAAACACATTCTTCAACTCAAGACCACGCTACTTGCCGAAGCCACTCGATTGGATGCACGTGCTGTTCTCACATTACCCAAATCAAGAGCTGATATGAACTTCCAGGCCAATTTTCACAGTGCCTTCCCTTATCTTGACTCCTCTGCATTCACCGATGACTTTGTCAATGACGTTCACACCTACGCTGCGTTCCGTGCTAGTTCCACATCTGATAGCTCTGTTGACCCTTTGGCCTTGTCCCATCGGCTTCCCCATGCCATATGGTCTACCTTGAGCCCTGTTGCTAAGCAACTCTGGACTCAATTTCCATTTGCTGACCGCCAAACGCTTGTTCTCAACCTGAACCCCAACAAATTTCATGCGCCTCAACCCAGTCCCACGCCTGGTTCTGGCCAACCTGTTGGACGTCAAGCATACTTCCATTCCACCCATGCTTCCCCTGAACAAACTAGTCCTGATCCCTTTTCCAGTGCTCCTCCTGATGACTTGTCACCTGATCCTGGTACGGACGCCTCCGATGCTCTGGTTACCCAATGGATTGCCCGGCAGCACGGTTCCCAACCCACCGGCTCATACCAACAACTTGGCAAGCAGGGCTCTCTATATACACACCCAACACGTTCTTCCACCATCGGGAAATCACCTTCCAAATCCAAGCTTCCCCTCGCCTCTTCCATGTCACCTGGCCATCCCGCTCGGCTCCTTGCTGACAACCCCAAGGCCCCTACCAAACTCGTTGCCCGCATGGCTGATGGCTCTCAATCTGTTGTTGCCCACTTCGATGATCCTATTGCTGGCCAGTCTGTTACTCATCTTCTCCAAACCCACACCAGTCCTCACAACTGGTCACTCTGCTAACGTGCTTCCATTTCTGTCTCCTTCTTGTCCTCTGCCTCATTCCCTTTCGTCATCTGGGGCGTTCTCTTCAGAGATGCCATTGGCAATATGCAGAGTCCCAACAACATCCGCTCATACAGATCCCACACCAAACATGGGGCGCATCTTCCAGCTGATATCGCCCAACAACAGGGCGCATCTTCAGGCTCTGTGCCATCACTCATCCACATGGGGCGCATCTCACCTGCGCTATTGCCCATCCCTTTACTCAACGTGGGGCGCAACCTATGCGCTATTGCCCATACTTGCTTTCATTTATTTCCGTCTGTGTCACAGCTCCAACATGTCCATGACAACGAAGAAAGATTCTCTTGCTTCCCTGATCATAGATGGGGCGTATTAAATTGTAACCGTGACACGATCCACTCCATATGCGCACCATGCGCAAAATAGTTTTCTACAGGGTTTCCAGTACTGCTTATAAACAAGCAGCAAACACAACAAGACAGCAACATCGATTCCCCGACAAGATTGCTGTCATCACTTCTTTAGTTTAACTCTGATTTGAATACCTTGATACCTACATCCTGCTCCCTGAGCAACTCCCTGTAGAACTACAAATCTAGGATCTAACTGACTGTGCCAAGTGGTAGTTAGAATAGATCCGGCCAACTGTCTTCCCCTTTGGTCGTAGTGGTGAATCCGAGACTATCGACAGAACAGACCGGCACCTCAACCGGTTCGCATGCCCTTGCCATTACAACCAGCAATATCTCCAAGCTTGCTCCTTATTCCCTGAGCTAAATTCAGCTACATTTTAACAGCTAAAACATGAAAAGAAGAAAAAGCAACAATCAATACACACAATTAGATAGGAAGATACAACATTCCCATAAAATGCACATGCTTCAAATCAATTCACATCATTCCATCAGCACATTCCATCAGCACAATACATACTAAGATATAAGGTAGTCATGCCAGTGAGCAATCCAATCTCACGTGGAATAGATCCAGTCAAATCATATTCGTCTGAAGCATGATAATACAACAGGAAAATACAACCACTTCAGTAAAAATGGATATATAACACTCCCACTACATACACATGCTTCAAATCAATACACATCAGTCCATCAGCACATTCCATCAGCACATCACATACCAAAATTGTTTCCATCTAACGCACAAAAACACGAAAAACAACAACAAAAATTAGACAAAATGATAGAACGTTCCCAGATAATACAACTGTCTGAAGGAACATATGATTCAAAACACGAATTACATACCAAGGCTTGTGAATAAAATCATATTCAAAGCAAGAAGCATCTCATTTGGAATTGATCCAGTCAAGTCATTTTCAGCTAAAAAATGAATAAGAAAGAATTGATAATTGAAACACATCAGAAGACAGGATGAGACAACACTTCCAATAAACAAACATGCTTCAAATCAATTCAATTCATTTCCAACAAAACAATACATACAAAGATCTAAATAACTCAAGCCAGTGAGCAATCCAATCTCGCTTGGAATAGATCCAGTCAAGTCATTCCAAGCTAAAACATGAAAATCAGAAAGGAACGACAATCAAAACACATCATTAGACAGGAAGATGCAACATTCTCACCAAATGCACATGCTTCAAAACAATTCACACATCATTCCAACAACACAATACATACAAAGACCTAAGTATTGCAAGCCAGTGAGCAATCCAATCTCACTTGGAATAGATCCAGTCAAATCATTATAAGCTAAACATAAAAATAAGAAAGAAATGACAATCAAATCGCATCATTAGACAGGCAGATACAACAGTCCCACAAAATACACATGCTTCAAAACAATTCACACATCATTCCATCAACACAATACATACAAAAACTTAAGTCAGTCAAGCCAGTGAGCAATCCAATCTCGCTTGGAATAGATCCAGTCAAATCATTCCGCCCTAAAACATGAAAATAAGAAAGAAACAACAATCAAAACATATCATTAGACAGGAAGATGCAACATTCGCACAAAATGCAGATGCTTCAAAACAATTCACACATCATTCCAACAACACAATACATACAAAGACCTAAGTATTGCAAGCCAGTGAGCAATCCAATCTGACTTGGAATAGATCCAGTCAAATCAATTGAAGCTAAAATATGAAAATAACAAACAGCAATGAAAACATATCATTAGACAGGATGAGACAACACTTCCAATAAACAAACATGCTTCAAATCAATTCAATTCATTTCCAACAAAACAATACATACAAAGATCTAAATAACTCAAGCCAGTGAGCAATCCAATCTCGCTTGGAATAGATCCAGCCAATTCATTCCAAGCTAAAACATGAAAATCAGAAAGGAACGACAATCAAAACACATCATTAGACAGGAAGATGCAACATTCTCACCAAATGCACATGCTTCAAAACAATTCACACATCATTCCTACAACACAATACATACAAAGATCTAAGTATTGCAAGCCAGTGAGCAATCCAATCTCACTTGGAATAGATCCAGTCAACTCATTATAAGCTAAAACATGAATGTAACAAACAGCAATGAAAACATATCATTAGACAGGAAGATACAACACTCCCACAAAATTCATCTTCTTTGTATTCCATCACTAATGTGCACCACACCAACAAACGAGCACTCTCGATTCTTGTAGTAATGAGAAGAATAGCAAAATTACAAGATGCTTCCTCTCTCAAGCTATCAAGTGCTCTATCATCAACATACCAGAATCAAATGTGGTCAAAGAGGTCAAAAGCCCAACATTACCCGTCATTGCATTCTGATCAAACATTTCAACTTCAATAAATTTGATTGACAAAAGCAAGAATCCAAAGAGAATCAATTAGCAAAATAAATCTGCTCCAATTATGTCTCAACAGATGAATGGTTCAAATACATACCCACTGAGAAAAAATCACTGCTTTTGCTGGAGATATTCCCTGCATGAAAATGGAAAGGGCTCACTTTTTCTTTCTTGACCATTTCATCAGAGGGGTAAGATATGGTGTACTCAACGATCCACAAATGATCAGTAGCAATATCCCGTTCTTCCACACTCATTGTGCAATTTGATCCATCTGGTACTTTCAATGTTTCGGTATTGAACTCCATTGAGAGATATATAGGGACTGAAAGAACTTTGGCATCATCACATTGAAGGGTTAGATTTGCATCTGATTGTCTGTTGCCTGCATGTATGGTATCAAGTTGAATGTCCAATGCCACAAGACTTGGATCAATGCATTTTGGATATCCAAACCCTGAGAATATTCTCACACCAAATGCAGAGTCAGGTGTACCTCCACAATCAGAATGCCTGCAGGTGACAGCACAGCAGTCGCCTTCATCATACTTGAATTTAGCTTTGTTCAAGTCAACATCACAAATGCCATCACCAAAATGAGAACATTTATCTTCGTGTTCCCCAAGCTCTGAAAAACTAACTACCAGAGGAGCGTTTGTTGTGGAATACCATGCTTCGTCAAAGGACAAAGATATGTCAAAAAAATCTGTCTGTGCTGAATGAGCAAGTTCACTCTGGCCAGTAAAGCAAGGATCAATGTCATCAGAATCACCACTGAAAAGAATCCATCGTCGGTCTTTTTTGCAATAAGCAAACTTTGTCTGATTTGTTTCATCAGCTAGAAGATTGTAACTGAATCGTTTGGAATGTTTCATGTCACTGTCAATTGCATAACATCCACCGTATTTATATAGATCAGAAGACTCCTCAAATTGGACTTTTAGAAACCCTCTCGCCCATACACCTGGACTCTCTTGAGAATGAGTGATGAAAAAGATCAATCCAAACAGCACAGCACTTATAATGGAAATGGTAATTCTGTATCGGATATGTCTGTGCTTCCGCATTGCAAATGTAGGGAGAGGTTCCTGTTCTATCCTCTTTGCTGCTGCTTCTAACATTGAGCCATACTTTCCTGCCTTTGCAAGCTGGAATGCGAGTTCATCCAGTTCAGATATAAAAGATACCTTCAATTCAATTTCCATCATAACAAGTTAGATTTGCTGGCTTCATTATTCCTCTCTAATATACGTCTCTCCATTTTGATGACTTACTGCAGTAAAATTCAAGATGATTTCTCTGACCTCTGTTGATTTCATCACGAGTACGTCCGAAAACTGTTTCGCGACCCATCGCGACCAATCGCGACCGGATCGCGACCCAATCACCACTTGTCTCAGAAAAATGCGACCCCAATTTTTTATTTCACAACCTTTTTTCCACTATTCTCAACCTTATTTCTCCTTTTTCTCGATCCCCGCATCGTTTTCAGGAAAATGTTCTGATCTAGACCCTGATATTCAGTCCCTCGTCACCCTTTCATTCCATTTTACACATTTGACACATTTGACTCAACATAACAAATAATTTTTAATCAGATTTACTTCAATCACACAAAAGTGACAGCAAGCAGCAACCAATGCGTCGATAATACAGGGGGGAAAGCAAGCAGCAGCAACGCGTCGATAATACAAACGCGTCGATAATACAGGGGGGACAGCAAGCAGCAGCAACGCGTCGATAATACAGCAGGGGGGACAGCAAGCAGCAACGCGTCGATAATACAGCAGAGGGGACAGCAAGCAGCAGCAAGCAGCAACGCGTCGATAATACAGGGGGGGACAGCAAGCAGGAGCAACGCGTCGATAATACACCAGGGGGGACAGCAAGCAGCAGCAACGTGTCGATAATACAGCAGGGGGGACAGCAAACAGCAACGCGTCGATAATACACCAGGGGGGACAGCAAGCAGCAGCAAGCAGCGACGTGTCGGTAATACAGGGGGGACAGCAAGCAGATAGAGGTGCTGAGTGAATGAGCCAATCAAAAAAATCGATTTTCCAGTACAAATTGTACAGGGATTTATGTAGAAAAAAAAATCTAACACAGGGTGGACAGCGAGCAACAACGTCAATGCAAACAGCAACGCGTCAATAATACAGGGGGGACAGCAAGCAGCAGCAACGCGTTGATAATACAGAGGGGGGACAGCAAGCAGCAGCAAGCAGCAACGCGTCGATAATACAGGGGGGGGGCAGCAAGCAGCAGTAACGCGTCAATAATACAGGGGGGGGGACAGCAAGCAGCAAGCAGCAACGCGTCGATAATACAAACAGCAACGCGTTGATAATACAGGGGCGGGGACAGCAAGCAGCAGCAACGCGTTGATAATACAAACAGCAACGCGTCGATAATACAAACGCGTCGATAATACAGGGGGGACAGCAAGCAGCAAGCAGCAACGCGTCAATAATACAGGGGGGGGACAGCAAACAGGAACAAACGCGTCGAGAATACAAACGCGTCGATAATACAGGGGGGGGACAGCAAGCAGCAAAGACGCGTCGATAATACAGAGGGGGGACAGCAAGCAGCAGCAACGCGTCGATAATACAGGGGGGGGGGACAGCAAGCAGCAAGCAGCAACGCGTCAATAATACAGGGGGGGGGCAGCAAGCAGCAAGCAGCAACGCGTCAATAATACAGGGGGGGGGGGACAGCAAGCAGGAACAAACGCGTCGATAATACAGAGGTCGATAATACAGCAAGCAGCAACCAATGCGTCGACAATACAAGGGGGGGGGACAGCAAGCAGCAACGCATTGAAAATACAGGGGGGATAATACACGAGAATATTTTTAAAGAACTATCGCCTTCGTCGCCTTATTACCTTTTCCGTTCGTTCCGGTTGTCGTCGTCGTCCCTATTCGTCGTCGTCCCTCTTGGCTCCGATATCTCCTGTGTGAATGTATAAAATAAACAACAGGCGGTTAGTCGTCATTATCGTTCCGGTCGTCATCGTCGTCTCTCTCTGTCTCGATCGGTTTTCAATTACGGTACCTTTTATTGTCGTCGTCCCTATTTGTTTCGATCGTCGTCGTCGTTTCTCTTTGCTCCCATCTCTCCTGTGTGAATGTACAAAATAAACAAAAGGCGGTTAGTCGTCATTATCGTTCCCGTTGTCGTCGTCGTCATCCCGGTCGTCGTCGTCGTGTCGGTCGTCGTCGTCCCGGTCGTCGTCATCCCGGTCGTCGTCGTCGTGTCGGTCATCATTGTCCCGGTCGTCGTCGTCTCGCTCGTCATCGTCGTCCCCCTCTGCTACGATCGTACCTTCGTCGTACCTTTTACTAGTGTCGTCATCCCTCCCCGATCGTCTTCGTCGTCCTCTGCAGGTTCGTTCGCGCGTCGTACTCGTAGATATCTGGGTAAGCCAGATGACTCAAGGTCTGCAGCCCACCCTACCTTGATAACAAAAGATAACAGGAAGGATTTCAAGAGTGATCAGTTCTTTACTTTCTTTGCCATTAGTCTCTCCAAGATGGTACCAGGCGCCTTGCTCTCACTTTAAACTGGTCCGGCCAGAAAATTCCAACACCGAAACGAAAATGAAAATTATGACACATCCTCCACGAGGGAGATGTGGGGCGGAAAATGGAACAACAAAATTCACTGCGATGATGCACATAATGTACGTAGGTAACAGTACTGTTTGTACAGGCTGACTGGAAAAAATGACAGCAATGTACGTAGATTACAGTACTAAGTCTACAGTCTTAGTAAAAGAAAAAATGACATGTCTGCATACATAGTACCTAGTAGTACGTATGTATATAGACAGGGGATGTGTAGGTTTCCAGTAAGGTTACTGTGTATACTGTATGTACGGTACTGGTACAAATCTTTTGGCGCGAAGCGGTGGAGGTACAGTACCTTACTGTTGGTGGTACATATTATACACGATGCGCCTTCCCCGAGATTGTAGTAGCATTATAAGATAGAGAAAACAACCTTCTGGCAGTAGTAGATAGTAATAGTGGCACCATTGGGTGCACAGAATGTGGTGCTGCCAGTTCAAGTCCCATCATGGGAATGTCTTTTGCTACATCACGATGCAATAGAAATATTTTTGCTGCGAAGTACATGTCACAATAAGTGAGCTATTCAGCTATTCAACCAAATATTAATTATTCAGTGGTGACATCCATACCATTGGTGATTTTTGAATACTTCTTTTTGAATACTCTTACCCATGGATAGGATGAGGTATATTCACACTGGAATCACACAAATATTGGCCAGATTCATTCAGATATGTGATTTGGTACTTTTTTCTAGTAGATTCTGCAGTAGTGGACCAAATATTTTAATTATTCAGTGGTGACATCCAAATTATAGGTGATTTTTGAATACTTCTTTTTGAATACTCTTGCCCATGCACAGTATGAGAAATATTCACACTGGAATCACACAGAGATTGGCCAGATTCATTCAGATATGTGATTTGGTACTTTTTTCTAGTAGATTCCGCAGTAGTGGACCAAATATTTTAATTATTCAGTGGTGACACCCAAATTATTGGTGATTTTTCAATACTTCTTTTTGAATACTCTTGCCCATGGATAGGATGAGGAATATTCACACTGGAATCACACAACTATTGGCCAGATTCATTCAGATATTTGATTTTAGAGTATTTTCTACTAAATGCTGACGTACTGGGCCAAATATTGATTATTCAGTGGTGCCATCCAAATTATTGGTGATTTTTGAATGCTTCTTTTTGCATACTCTTGCCCATGGATAGGATGAGAAATATTCACACTGGAATCACACAAAGATTGGCCACATTCATTCAGATATTTGATTTTACAGTATTTTCTAGTACATGCCGCAGTACTGGGCCAAATATTAATTATTCAGTGGTGACATCCAAACTTTCAATGATTTTTGAATACTTCTTTTTGAATACTCTTGCCCATGCACAGTATGAGGAATATTCACATTGGAATCACACAAATATTGGCCAGATTTGTTCAGATATTTGATTTGGTACTTTTTTCTAGTAAATTCTGCAGTAGTGGACCAAATATTAATTATTCAGTGGTGACATCCATACCATTGGTGATTTTTGAATACTTCTTTTTGAATACTCTTACCCATGGATAGGAGGAGCAATATTCACACTGGAATCACACAAAGATTTACCAGATTCATTCAGATATGTGATTTGGTACTTTTTTCTAGTAGATTCCGCAGTAGTTAACCAAATATTAATTATTCAGTGGTGACATCCAAATTATTGGTGATTTTTGAATACTTCTTTTTGCATACTCTTCCCCATGCACAGGATGAGAAATATTCACACTGGAATCACACAACTATTGGCCAGATTCATTCAGATATGTGATTTTACAGTATTTTCTAGTAAATTCCGCAGTAGTTAACCAAATATTAATTATTCAGTGGTGACATCCAAATTATTGGTGATTTTTGAATACTTCTTTTTGCATACTCTTCCCCATGCACAGGATGAGAAATATTCACACTGGAATCACACAACTATTGGCCAGATTCATTCAGATATGTGATTTTACAGTATTTTCTAGTAAATTCCGCAGTAGTGGACCAAATATTAATTATTCAGTGGTGACACCCAAATTATGGGTGATTTTTGAATACTTCTTTTTGCATACTCTTGCCCATGCATAGGATGAGAAATATTCACATTGGAATCACACAAAGATTGGCCACATTCATTCAGATATTTGATTTGATGGTATATTCACTGAGGTAGTACTATTCTTGCTGCTTGTAGTAGTAGTACCACAGTTATACACTGCTGCTACATACTACTGTAGTGCGTAGGTAGTAGTACATAAGAGGTAGTCCAAAATTATGGCGCAGCGGGGCTGGCTCTCTATGGTTTAGGTGGCGCGCAATGATACCACCATCAGGTTTCTACTGGTTTCTACTATTACTTCAGTACGGTACATACTACTAGTAGTAACTCTACTGCTATCATGTAGAAGAAATCAATTCTCAGCAAATAAATGCATGACAGAAAATGCATGTGTCGTAAATCTTACTTCACATAATTTTGGGTCGAAATGGAACAAGAAAGACGGCAACTGGAAATGGTAAGTGAACCACATCAAGGTTGGAGGAGGTATTAATAATGGATTTTGATTTGTCTAACTGTGCATCATTGACTTGCCTGCTTGCTCCTGATAGGGAGGCGACTGCAACTGCTGATGAAATAGGATGCAACAGCAATTGAAATATAATGCAACGGTGAGTGAAGCACATCAAGATCTGGGGTATTGATAATCGATTCAATTGTTCTAATTCTGCATTGAGTTGCCTGCTTGCTACTGATAGGGAAGAATCAACTTTAATTTGACGGGGCAACTGAAAAATGATGCGAAAAATGATGCGACGGGGCAACTGACACATATTGCAATCGCACAACAAATATGATGTGATCGCAACTGACAAAATGATGCGATTGCAACTGATGAAATATGATGCGATGTGAGGAGACCTTTACTGGCAGTACAGATACCGGTATGGATGAAATTAACACGGTGACCATTATTTAAAAATCGTTTGAACCAAAATTTGTGTGGTGTGCATGAGGACGAAGATGATCGGAGCAAAGAGCAACGACGATTTCAAGGACGACGAAGACGATCGAAGCGAAGAGCAACGACGATTTCAGAGAGGACGATGAAGCCAATCGAAGCAAAGAGCAACGACAATTTCAGAGAGGACGACGAAGACAATCGAAGCAAAGAGCAACGACAATTTCAGAGAGGACGACAATTTCAGGGAGGACGACGAAGAGGAAGGCAATCGGAGCGAAGAGCAACGACGACTTCAGGGAGGACAAAGACGATCAAAGTGAGAAGCAACGACGACTTCAAGGACGACGAAGACGAGGACGATCGAAACGAAGAGCGACGACGATTTCAAGGACGACGACTTCTTCTAACGAACCAAAATTTGTGTGTGCGTGTGTGAGAAAATTGAACAGAGAATAAACAATTATTAGAGTAATATCAATATTTATCAAAAGAAAGACTTATATTTTGCATCATAGTGTTTCAAAATTTTTTTTCATGGGGGTCGTGATTCCTGGGCTTCGGGTAATAATTGTGATTTTCCTGATGAATTTCTTGAGGGGTGTGATGGGAAATACTTTGTGTCGGGATGAGAAATCAATTTTTGGGAGTGAATTTCTGCAACAGTCTCATAATATATAAAGATGGTAGGGTCGGTAATAATGAGTCAGATTGAAAAAAAATTTGGGTCGAGTTTGAATTTTATTTTATTTTATTTTTTTTCTCGTAATTGAGGTAGTTAGGCGGTCGCGATTGGGGTTGCGAATTGGGAGAGAGCTAGGAATCGAGCTACGTCAAAATGAGCCAGGAATAAATCGCGACCCCCCTAAATAAATTCTTGGGAGGGGTCGCGAAACAGTTTTCGGACGTAGAAACACTGCAAAGATTGCCAACAGCCCTTGTATACATTTCAGGATGCAGGAGAATAGAAGTCGCACTTCGGTGTTCAACAGCTCCACAGCCGACGAGATATCGATTAAACTTGTATTTGCAAAAACCATGTAAGAAAGAAGTGCTACCGCCTGAGTTGTCCTCACAATCTGTGAAGCATTTGATGGGATGAAATTTGCAAACCAACATATGAGCCCATTGCTGTCATTGCCTGGATTGTCCACTTCACCTTCTGTTCTGAATCGTGGGACCACCTCAGCCAGAATCATCAGTACAAAGAGTGTAACTTGGAATAGGAATACCATCAAACCAAAAGAGAACAAGTCAGGGTTATCTCTTGGTCCATAAAGAGCCAAAAATGAGTAGGAATCAGAAGGATACTTCTTGTCATGGGAAAAAAAGCTGGAGCGTGTTGCCTTGCCATCATCATTATTTTTCTTGCCTTCTGTGGAACTGTACAACCAAACAATAAGTAGAACCAGCATGGTGAAACAGGCATATGTCTGCAAGGAAAGATGCTCGTTTTTAACAGTGTAAGCCAACAATGCAAAACCAATTCCAGTGCCAACAAGTATGAAGGAAAGATCCATGCTGTAAATGAAGGGCAAATTAGTGCCAGATTTCCCTCTGAGTTGCCTGATTCCTCTTATCATGAATGCAAGGAGTGTTGCAAAAGGAACAATGAAAATATTCGAGAATGAATACATATTCCAGTAATAACTACTCCAGTATATAACTTGAAGGCTACAAAAAACCATGGATTCTCCAACACAAAGAATGAAAAAGGAAACAGCAAAGGATAGCCACTTCCAAGAACACTTTTGATTGGTACCTGAGTTGCTGTCATTCTTCCGTTTCTTTCTTGCAATGACCATCGCAGCGATGAGGATTGAAATATCAACTGATGCAAAGACAAGAAGAAGCCACCAATCCCACGCAAAATACACACAACCAAATACATAACCTACTCCCAGCAACATTATCCACAGAGATCCTGCAATACAACACGTAGTCTTCATGCAAGTGGCTCCGTTGCTTGCATCATCTCCATCATTTGGGTTGTTTGGATCAGGCTCCTCCACAGCTCCGGTCACATCGCTTTCAGTTGCAGTTTCATTGCTCCCACAACAGCAGACTTCTCTGACCATGACAATGATTGCAATGATCAATCCAAGAATAAATATCACCATGGAATTGCAGTATTCATCACAATAATCATCAGCAACGATGAAAAAACTGAGAAAGAGAAACCCAGCAAGAAATCCAACCATGACAGTGGTGACTGGTATGCCTGTGTAGTTCTTGAGCTTTGGAACAACTACTGGATCTGGCTCTTGGTTGGGCATCAATGCCACGCAAGACAGCAACTCGGTTCCTTCCAATGGTGGTTTTTTGCTTGCGAAATCTTTGTATTTGTGAGGCATGCCATTGTCTGATGGAATCGATGACAATGATGGTGGTCCCGGAAGGTGTTGCAGATTGGGAAACGAAAGGATGGATTTGGTTTTGTCATCTTCAAGCTTGTCGTTATCCATGTCCTTAGTCTTCCCTGCAGTTGTTTTTGAATTGAATTGTTCGATCGTGTCAGCCATCTTCGTTGCACCTTTGGGGTCGTTCCCCAACGGGATAGTGCAAACCATGGTTGTTGAAGGTGGTTGGATCTGTGTTCAAGTTTGGAATGCAGCTCAATGACTTATGCCGTAGATGGACTCAGCAGTGGCGTTTGAACGCAAAACACTCAATTTGATGGATTTGAGTTGTCGTGATCCGGTTTGTTTCTGATGAAGGAGCAAGCTTTAACCTTGTGTTGTGTTGATGCGGATCAATTGAAAGTTCCAGGGCTGATGTTGGAGAATGCCTTGGGAACTTTGTGGGAAAGGGAATACAAATTTTTTCTTTGATGATATACTGATGGATTGCAGTGACACCTAGTCCTGTTATACTGCACAAGGAACATTGTATGGAACAAGAGAATGGTGAGATGATTGTCTATGTATGGTAGTGGTTTGTATCCAATTTGCAGCTACAGGAGATTGGCAGCTACAAGACAACGTGAAATTTATTTTGGGATTTTTTCTTCATTTCAGAATAAATCTATGCTGGTACTTTGTCGCATTATAGATTGCAAACGCAACGAAAGAACCACACGATGCGCCACAACAGAACACGGCCACAAGCAATGCCAGCTGGCTCTCGGTATCAGATCCCAATTCGTTTCGCTTATTTCGTAGTGTGTCTAATTCGTAGTTCGACGACGACGACGACGACACGACAACGACACGAAGACGATGACGACGGATCGTATCGTATTATCGTTTTGTTGCAATGGTTGGGATCCACTTCCGTCTAGGCTTGTTGGATTGACTGGAAATAACAAGATCCGATTCCACCCAGTCTCGTCGGAGTGGCTTCGCTGCGCTGTGCGGATCGCCCGTTGTTTTCATCTCCGGCCCTCCGATGGATCAACCTCACAGCGCCGCATTTGTTCCATGCCATGCGGCCGGGATCGTCCCCATCTCCGTCGTCTTGATCTCTTCTGGATTGTCTTCCGCTCGATTTGTTCTTCATTGTTCCTTCCGTTCTTGAAGGTTCGTTTTTCGTTTCTATTCTGTTCGGCACGATACGATAATACGATACGATCCGTCGTCATCGTCATCGTCTTCGTGTCGTTGTCGTGTCGTCGTCGTCCATGCTGTGCTATGCCACGCCATCCAATGCCATCCGATGCCATCCAATGCGATGCGAGGCGATGCGACTGATAAAAATGATAAGAGTATTTGTTATTTCCTTTCCTTCGACACGGCACTTACAATCTTTCGCTCTCTCACAACGGAATAACGAAGTCTTTCCTCGTGGAGGACGTACTCCACCCGGGCGGATCACAGCAATGAAGGAAGGGAAAAAGAAGTCAACACCCACGGGTTGGGGTGTGTGTGTTGTGTGTTGTGTGTGTTTGGAGGGCTCGTATAGTCGGTAGATTTTGTACAAGTTTGGGGATTTTGTTGTTTTAATGTTTTGCTTACTTTAATTGTGAGCAGAAATGAATCCACTCTAATTTTCACTAAATTTCTCTTTTCATTCTCTTTTACATGCATTCTCGTGTTATTTCTTGTTTGGAGAATATTTGCTGATTCACTTGGTTCTCCGCGATGCTGATTCACTTAATTCTCCATTTATTTGTTTTGAATCGTGTTGATCAAGTCACTGTTTCAAGCACGACTGGAGGTCACGTCCAAACACTCTCCCCTGCTTGGAACTTACTTGTTTAATCGACTATGCTGCTCCAGAATGCAGTGTATTCAGCGCAGGCTTCCTTCGCCTGAACAGACACTCCACTGATATCTCTGGTTGGTTGCTTGGGTTCATTCGCCTTCTCATAATACTCATCCTTGCCATAAAATCTGGAGCCATGCTTCTCAAACAACACACCTGGTAGGTTCTTGGTGAAGATATCACTCGTCATGTCATCACCCTCTTTCCACTTGACTCTTACCAGTCCCATTTCCTTCAGCTCTCTCAGAAAATACTGTTTGACTTCAATGTGTCTTGTTCTTCCAGCGACAGACCAGTTGTTACAAAAATCAACTGCTCCTTTGTTGTCAACATACAACACCATCGGGAGCTTGATTGCAAGCCCCAGACACATCATCACACGCCACGCATACAACATATCCTGAACACACTGAATTGCTGAATACAGCTCTGCTTCCATAACAGACAGGGCTATGATTGGCATCATCCTGGATCTTGCAGACAGATTTGCACCATTCAGCCAGGTGCTCCAGCCATTCACACTGTGCCTTGATTCGTCTTTGGCATACTCTGAATCGCTCATTCCGATCAGTTCAAACACAAAATCCTTGGTACCGTCCCACTTACCAAATGGGGCCAATGTCAAACCTCTCTTGGCTGTACCAACACAATATTTCATTACTCTCTTCAATGCCTTCATGTGAGACTTCCTTGCGGTCGTCATGAATCTAGATAACTCCCTGACAGCATTCTGGGTCTCAATTCTGGTCCATCTCATCATATGCAGGAGAATGGCTGTACCAGACCTGTAGGTAGTCTGCTCTTCCTTTGACAGTACAGCGTCTGTCGGGCCTTCTCCCTCTTGCTTCAATACAGAACCAGGTTCAGCTGGAGTGACAGGATTGCCTCTGCACTCATCCAGCTGAAACTCATCAGAAAATCTCTTGATCTTCACGGGTTGTGTCAAACGCATAGTCCTTTTCTTCCGATCGCGCTCAACATGGCAACCCACATACTCATCCATTTCTCCAACGTCCTTACACTCAAAGAGTTTCTTCAGTTGCTCTTTGTGCCTCAGTACCTCTTCATCAGGGCCCATAATGCAAAAATCATCTACCCACACCAGCATCAAAAGGAGTTTGCCTTCAATCCATTTGAAAAACAAGCATGGGTCTGCCTTGCACCTCTCCATTCTCATTGCTGACATAGCCTGCCGTGCTTCTCTCCAGAATTGCATGGCGGCCTGGACTGTACCATACAAAGTCTTCATCAGCTTGAGAACAACATAGGATGGGTAATACTTCTGATAGCCTTCTGGGACCTTAGTGAAAATCTGCTCTCCATTCTGGAATCTTCCATTTAGGAAAGCGCCTTCAACATCCACAATATATGCCATCCAATTGGCCATCACCATCAGGATCATACACAGCCTGATTGTGATGTCACTTACGACGGGCGCTGATTTGTCCTGGGAATCAAAATGCTTGCCATCAACTTGCTTGAATCCTCTCACAGCATTCCGGCATCTCACCGTGCCATCTGGCTTCATCTTGTTGGCCCACGTGGTATCCATCAGCTTGGTTCCGGGAGGGACATCTCTCTCATCCACTTCCTGAAACACTCCATACTTCACCATCTTGTCATGCTCTGCATCAATACCCTTCTCGAACGCTTCTCGCATGGGGCTTGCCATGGACTCCTGGTAGTTCATAGTTCTCAGCTCATCAGTATTTTTAAATGCAGTTCCAGTTGCACCGACAAGAGCGAGCTCATTCATACCTGCATCCTTGCTTGGTAGGGACACGTTAAGCAGATTTAGTTCATTCAAACTGGTCATATCCTTATGGAACTTGGCTTCCGCTGGGGTCCATGCACATGCATATCCGGCATATTCATACATGGCATTGGACTTGGAATGTCTTGGATCTCTCACAACTCTGCCAAATCTGGATGTTCGGAGGATTGAAACTGGGGTGTCTCCCGCCTCCTCTGCATCCTCTTCAGCATCATCTTCATCATCATCATCATCATCATCATCATCTTTGTCTTCATCATCATCATCCGAATCTTCAATTGCATCTTGGTTGGCATCTTCATACATCTCGATGTCCAAATCATCTTCACTGTCACTGTCACTGTCACTTTGCCCTCCACTCATGGCGGCCTCCAGGGCTTCAAACGCTTCAAATTCAGGATGCAATGTGGATTGCTTTTGCACACGCTCACTCCCCCCACTTGCAGCGTGAAATTGGACTTTGCTGGAGCCATAACGGTTAAAACCTTCATGTTCGGGCTGCTGACGTTGAATAGCACCGTACTTGCCGTCCAGGGATTCAAAATAGTCAAAAGGGAGCTCAGCTGGGGCGTTTGCAAAATATTGTCGATTCAACCACAGAACATCTCTGGTTTCTGTCATGGTATTCGACTCGGGGTGATACATTAGGTAGCAATCACCCGGCTTGTTAGGACAATACCCAGCAAACATGTAGGTCTTGCCCCTGTAGTTGGTTTTAGGGCTTGTCTTTCTTTTACGTCTGACAACACCGGCCTCACCAAACACTCGTAGGTGGTGTGTGTAAGGTGGTAACTTGCCCGAAAAATGCTCATGCTTGGTGGCCCATACTCCATTTACCTTGGTGACCACCAATCGGTCCACTTGCACAGCACAATGCACGGCCAGGGGAAACATCCTGTATCTGTACTTACGGGGAACCTGGGCATGGCTGCATAATGCCATAGCCCGACACACTGTGGTGTAAATCGCCGTCTCAGCTACACTGTTCTGCTGAGGGGTATCCACAGATGTGTACTCAAAATCAGCAGGAATTTTCCAAGCTGCTGACTTCAGTCTGTCTTCAAGAGCTTCATTCTCGCCTGCAGGATCACATCTGATGCGCTGAACTTGCAGGCCCTTCACATTCCAGTGATGAATTAATTCACATGTGGGCTCAACCATATCATCTTTGTGCTTGAAGAATTGCACAAATCTGCATCCGGAGTACTCATCCACAATCATCCGGAAATTTGGCTTGGCAATAAATGGGGATCCATCCTGGGGCTTCTTCACTGACGCCATATCCAGAAACAGCCGCCCTCCTGGTTGCCCTGCAACTTGGTGGGTGTTGGTGATGGGAAACACCTTTCGCTTTGCCTTGGCCTTGGCACAATCCTCACAAGGTTGTAGAGGTCCTTCCTTTATGATCCACTTCAGTGCTTTGGCTGTTGCTCTGACCTTCCTCTCGTTGGCATGCCCCAGGAGTTTGTGGGCTTGGTTGATGCTCATCTTCACCCCTGGTCCTGTGACATCTCTAACTGCAGCTGCATTCACGTCCAGTCCTTGGGTGTCTTCAAGTCGTCTGAAATAGCCTACCCACACACAGCTTGTTAACGTAGGCACTCTGATGTCAAACCTCAACTCCATATTCCCTTTCTTCAGGGTCCAGCCTTTGCACTTGCTGCCTTCTGCGCTCCATCCACTTTCCATGGCAACATTGGCTGAGAACAGATTAAATGCAAACTTTGGATTAAAACTCACATTGCTCAACATCATCCGGTTTTGAAACTTGCCTTTGTTATCCAATTTCTCACAGAATAAATCACCAACTGTGCAGGATTGCATGTCTCCACTCTGGGTTGTAATGGTGCTTGAGTTGTTATGGAGGTTGATGGCGCCTCTCAAACTGTTGGAACTGTGGCTGGTCGCTCCACTGTCAAACACAAACACATTGTCATCATAAAGTAGATCAAATCCCTTGGGCGAATCCTCACCTGACTGCTGAGTATTCCATAGTTGCAATGCTATTTGGGTTTGCAAGGAGGGCAACATGATGGATGCCAAAATGAAATCACACTGAACACTGTTGTAATTCATGCTCATGGCAGCTCCCTGCATGTCTCGTTTCATGGATGATTTCCAGTTGCGTGGGCGCTTGTCCTTGTTTCGATCATCCTCCCAACACTTTTCAGTTGGATGTTGCTTCCCACAGATGCTGCAAATCGTCCCGCCGTTCCTTCTTCTGTTCCCTCCATTGTTTCCTCCGTTGTTGCCTCCATTGTTGCCTCCATTGTTACTTCCATTGTTGTTGTTGCTGTTGTCACCTGGTTGGATTCTGGGTAATCCGGCCTGTCGTCTTGGACACTGAAAGGCCTTGTGGTTCTCGCCTTGGCAATAATAACAGATGATCTTGCTCGTCCACTGGTCTCTGGGATCCCGGAATGCGTCAGCTCCAATCAGGCTCATATCTCTGGCATTGCTGCTCGCTCCTCTTCCCTTCAATACCACCACGGAACTGTACAAGTTGGTCGCTGTCCTCTCAAGGCGTTCCCAAATTTCGAAGTCATTCACTCCAGGCTTGTCCTTCAATTCATTCAGCTGGTTGGTGATCGTAATCACCAGGTATGGTGGGATCGCATGCAACAATGTGGCAAATAACTCTTCATTCGTAGGTTGAATTGTCTTGTGCTGATACTTCTGTATTAGCCCATATATCTGCTCAAAAATCTCTTTGGGATGGTCCAAAGCCCCCATCTTGATTGCCCTTCGGTCCTTGTCCAGCTGAATCCTATCTGACGTGTCGGTCCTTCTGTATAGTTTGAACAGCTCGTCAAAAATCCTATGCACTCTGCCTCGGGGCCAATTCTTCTTGTTTATCGTGTTCTGCTCTTCGGTCACTCCAATGTCAAGCTTGGATTTCTCAATGATGGCGAGTCCCGTCTTGTTGTTTTGGAATGCCGTACACAAATCGTTTATGGCTTTGATATGTTTTCTCATTGCCTTTCTCTGCTCTGGGGTCATGGATTCGTGGGATACTGAGTAGCCTTCGCTTGGTAGGTCTGGATGCTGTTTTGACGTTACAAATCCCTCGTACTTGCTTCTGCTCGCATGAGCCAGAAACTGTTGGAACCATCCTTCAAAATCAACGTCTCCTGCGTTGGACAGCTTCGGAACCTTGGTATATGGCATGTTGGAATCACTGGAGTCACTGTCACTCGAATTGCTCTCGTCTGAATCGTAATCGCTCTCGGAGGAATCGTCACTGCTGCTTTCGTCGTCGTCGTCGTCGTCGCTGCTGTTCGATAGGTCGTCTGCTCCTGCTCCACTCCGCTGATCCACCGCCGAAGCTCCAATCCGATCTGTCGCTTCTCCAATCCGCTGATCCACTGCCGCAAGCTCCGCCGCCAGACCTTCCTCGTTCGGATCTTCAACACTCAGCTCCTCTTCTTCTAAATCTCTCTGGGTCCTCTCTCTGCTTCTTTCTTCTCTTCTTCTTTGTGCATCCGCGAGTTGTCGTCTGCCACGTTCTCTTAATTCTGCTCGTCGTTGTATATCTTCCATCAATCGTCGTCGTATTTTCTTTCTTTCTTCAGCAATCGTACTCGTCTCAGCAAGTCGATAATGATCGTACTCGGCGCGTTCCGCTCTCCAGAGTCGATCCACAGCTGATCAGGCTGTCTGCAGGACTGGCTTTATACCTCTTGGTCTGCTCCCTTAGTCCACCGCAATCTTATCCGCTTCCGCTTATTGGACAGATCCAAACCGTATCCGTGCCCAAGTTCTATGCTCCGGACCGATCTGATGACAATTATATCGTATCCACCGTGTCGTACGATGAATAGATCTGCAATCGTACCCCCTCCGTATCGATCCGACGTTATCGTATACGGTCGAAGGTAGATATGTAAGCCTATCCTTATTCCCTGTATTAGATCTATTCGTCTTTACGAGCGCTTCGTAATTCTTCGAAGAATGTTTGGAGGGCTCGTATAGTCGGTAGATTTTGTACAAGTTTGGGGATTTTGTTGTTTTAATGTTTTGCTTACTTTAATTGTGAGCAGAAATGAATCCACTCTAATTTTCACTAAATTTCTCTTTTCATTCTCTTTTACATGCATTCTCGTGTTATTTCTTGTTTGGAGAATATTTGCTGATTCACTTGGTTCTCCGCGATGCTGATTCACTTAATTCTCCATTTATTTGTTTTGAATCGTGTTGATCAAGTCACTGTTTCAAGCACGACTGGAGGTCACGTCCAAACAGTGTGGTGATTGGTAGACGGCAAACTTTCAATAACGCATTGCGATGTTGTTAAGCCGGTACTTGAAGTCGGTATTCCGACAGTTGTTGTGTTGCCAAACAAAAGACGATTCTTTTAGTGCGGCTGCGGCTGCGGCTGCGGCAACGGCAACGGCTACCGCTTTTGTACAGGTAGTAATGGTGGTGGATTCGATCTGCCGTACGACGAGCACGAGTATGAGCACAACGCACAACCCGCAACGCGTAGTGGGCGGTCATTGATGACTCTAATCGTAGCACACAGTGGAAGGGCATGTATCGCAACAATCTTTGTCGATGCTCTTTCTGAATGAGAGGCATAAGATAAGGTTTGAAATAGGATGTAGTATTACTAGTAATTTTAAAACATTACTGTATGTTCTTCAAACTCTGATAACCCTCAACGAAGAATTTGCTCGAAAATAAAAAAGGAATGTTTTTCCTTCGCCTACCGTACCCGTACAGTCCGTTGGATAGCGATGGTCCAAATCGAACGGTTAAACGGTAGTTAAAACGTTTCCAACATACCTTTTCGAATGTTGAAAAGCGGCGATTGAAAAAGTGTTCTACCTAGTGTTCAAGTGTATTCAATTCCGATATTCAACATTCAATACCTATATTTAAAATACCACATCGGCTGTGAATGGCTACGACGTTGATTCAGATGGCATCTACAGGGTTGTCAGAAAGTTTGAAGAGGATCCAAGGTCTACATCATCTCACTTTGTAAAAAGTGGCTATCTCGACAATACTTTATATTTATTCAACACTGACACTATTCTTTCCGAACTGGCAGTTGTTCCTGAACTGGACGAGAATGTGGAACCAGTAAACAATGGTCGGTGGTTGGTTGTTCACAATCGATTGCAATGGCTCGAATTCTTTGAAAAGAGGAATAATTCTATGACATATACTACCTACGAGAGCCTCTACTCCGCTTGTCCTGTACAACGAGAGGAATCAGACAGCACCGGCATTGCTGAATGAACCATTCCACACTACTAGGTACGTAACTAAATAATAAAAAATCTTTGTATCTTTTGCTTTCGTCGTGATTGAAATCGTCGTTGCTCTTCGCTCTGATCGCCTGCCTCGACGTTGTCCTCGCTGAAATCGTCGTTCTTCCTTAAATCATCGTTGCTGTTCGCTCCGATCGCCTTAGTCGTGATTGACCTCATCGTCGCTCTTTGTTCCGATAGCCTTCCTCTTCGTCGTCCTACCTGAAACCGTCGTCCTACCTGAAACCGTCGTCCTCCCTGAAATCGTCGTCCTTGAAATCGTCGTTGCTCTTCGCTTTGATTGTCTCCGTCGTCCTTGAAGTCATGGTTGCTCTTCGCTTTGATCATCTTCGTACGCATAGTAGTTGAACTTCTGCTACTGCCGGTATACTTATGTAGTAGTACTACTACTAGAAATTTTTTCCTACTGTACAGCAGGGAATAGTAGAGCCAAAAATACAATCAGTAGTGAATATGGGTACAGTAGAGAATGAACAGAGATGTGCACAGGTGGATAGAAAAAAAATTATGGCGCGGGTGGGAATCCTCTTAAACATTTGGCCACGTCACCTACAATTTCCATAGTGAAGTGTATGCCATTACAAGTTGCGGGGATGGTGGGTGGAAAATGATTAACAGGTTTTTTGTTAGTAGTGAAAAAACTGTGTTCACAATTTTATGGCTTCGCATATTTTTTTTACTTCCGACGCCCGAAAAAATGCCTACCGTATATGATGAGTATCAGGAAATAACAACGAAAGCACCCACCGATTGCAATGCACCGAGAAAGAATCGAAGTGGAAAAATTGTATCCAATGCTAATACAGGTGGTGATACTACTACTAGTAGTACTAGCAGTACGAAATCGAACCCAAAGACAAGTCGAAAACTACCACACACCTCAGGTGGTGGAGGGGGAAGAAATAAAAAAAGCAAGAACAACCCGACCGAGGTTTTGGTTGGTACCACACCACCAACCAACAAACCCGCCGCCCAGGGTGTTGTTACACCAAGAACTATTACGACCGGTACCAAAATAACACCAAGACCCACATACGAAGCATTGCTACAACAGCTAAAAGAGAGCCAGCAGAAAGTAGCTTCTTTAGAGAGGGATGTGACAACACTGCGGGAGGATACAAAAAAAGAAGAGCCCACGCTGACGGCAACTGAAACAGGGAAGAAGCCAAAGCAACAGAGGATGGTACGAACCGTAAGTGAAGCAAAATTAGAGATAACTACTAAGCTGCATTGGGATAAACTTAAGGAACATCAAAAAGACGCGGGTTTGGAAGCACAGTTGACACGGCACATAAAAAATAGGTGGTTTCGTGACTTGAAGTTTATTGTGGATGAGAATAAGGTCAAATCAAATTTTGAAGAAAGCGATTGCGTCACAAGCTGTGGTTCCACCCCATGGTATTTCATTTGAAATTTTTTATCGGTTTAACAGAAGGTTGGTGTACAAGGGTGTTTCCACACTGCGGCACAATGCTCAAACTTTGGGTAGAAAACATTTTCTCGGTACGTGCTTACTAAGTGAATAAATTGGTTGCTATTACTGCTTGGTGGAGATTGATGGTATATCCCCTGCTACTCTAACACTTTCTACTGCTGTGTAATCCTACTAGAGGACACACTCGATCGCGAAGGCATTGTGCCTGATTCCTTTCCGGGTAAAGTGAAGATTGTGATGCGGGAGAGTACTAGTAGTAGTGGAACTAGTAGTAGAAAGAAGCTGGGACTGAACCCAGAGTACAGAAGGTATGACAACAACAGTGAAAATGATGATTTTTATTACTTTGTGACTCGGATTCTATCAAGCATCTCTCCAATAGAGAGGGACTACAAACACAAAAAGACGACATGTTTGATGAGTGAAATATTCACAGAAAGCGATGAAGCATTTGCATTGATGATGATTCATAATGAGTATGATGTTTGGGTGAATCATGTTGAGCAAAAAAGGAACGGCGGTGGCAGGATTGTGAGAAGGAGGAAGAAAAAGAAATTTTGTGACCAATACAGTGGAGAGGAGCAATCATGGTCGAAGGAAGGTCTAGCACTGTTCAATAACTTGTGCAGGGAGATTGTGGTGTTGAGGAAAGATCCGAGAACGGGTAGAGAGTGTGAGGAAAGATTGAGAGAGAGGCTCCGTCGCGAGAGTGTAAACAATGACAACAACAACAGTGCGTTCGATGAGGACTGGGTGCAGGAGGAAGAAGTTACTGAATACATTAGTCCGGAGCTACAAGCTTTGCTAGATGTAAATGAAGATGAGGAGGACTTTACTGGCAGTAACGAGAACGCGTTGGAAAGTCTTTAAAAATCTTTTGAACCAAAATTTGTGTGGTGTGCTTGAGGACGAAGACAATCGAAGCGAAGAGCAACGACAATGTCAAGGACGACGAAGGCGATCGGAGCGAAGCACAACGATGACTTCAAGGACGACGACGAAGACAATCGAAACGAAGAGCAACGACGCCTTCAGGAAGGACAACGTAGACAATCAAAGTGAAGAGCACCGACGACTTCAGGGAGGACGACGAAGACGAAGGCAATCGGAGCGAAGAGCAACGACAACTTCAGGGAGGATGACGAGGGCGGTCGGAGCGACTTCTTAATTTGTGTGTGAGTGTGTGAGAAAATTGAACAGAGAATAAACAATTATTAGAGTAGTATCAATATTTATCAAAAGAAAGACTTATATTTTGCATCATAGTGTTTCAAAATTTTTTTTCATGGGGGTCGCGATTCCTGTAATTCGGGTAATAATTGTGATTTTCGTGATGAATTTCTTGAGGGGTGTGATGGGAAATACTTTGTGTCGGGATGAGAAATCAATTTTTGGGAGTGAATTTCTGCAACAGTCTCATAATATATAATGATGGTAGGGTCGGTAATAATGAGTCAGATTGAAAAAAAATTTGGGGGAAGGGGGGGATTGTTTTGAGACAACAAATATTTTTTTTGAAAATGTTGATTAATTTGATTAAGTGACTGAAGAAAATATTTGAGTCTTAAAAAAAAATTGGGTCTTGTTTGAATTTTATTTTTTTTTCTCGTAATTGAGGTAGTTATTCGGTCGCGATTGGGGTTGCGAATCGGGAGAGAGCTAGGAATCGAGCTACGTCAAAATGAGCCAGGAATAAATCGCGACCCCCCCAAATAAATTCTTGGGAGGGGTCGCGAACCAGTTTTCGGACGTCCCAGCACCAGCTCTCCGGCCTCCACCTTGCACCATCTTTTTTTGGGTGATCGTTATGGATTGTGGTATTCGCGATTTATGTTCGAGTTTACTTCCACAAAATTTACACGACGAAACGCCCATCACCATAGTTGCTCTCGCGATTCCAGGGCTTGTCAGCACGCCTGTACCATCTTGAGTCAGCATCGTCATTGTTCTTCGATTTGATTTGGATGGTTGGGAATAAAAGAGGTGCAATAAAACAGCAACAGCAGTAACAAGAGTGGCAACACGGACTGTGGCAAAGACAAAAGAAAAAAGGTTAACAAAAAAACATACTCCGAGTGGCCGAAAAACAAACACATCTTTGTCGACCGTTGGGTGACTGACATCCGTTGAGTGACTGAAATTTGAGAGTCGGTTCTTGTTTTCAAGATTCCCTAAAAATTTTATTACAGTTGCATATTCTGGAGGAGGCAAATTTGCCTCCTCCAGAATATGAAAAAATCGGTTAAAAATCTCATATCGTTTAGTCGCGGCCTCAAAATCTACTGTTCAACAGTAGATTTTGACCACCAAATTTTTGAAGTCCTATTAGTCGAATATTGGTTATTTTTGAATCTGATTGGTCATTTTTGGATCTGATTAGTCTTATTTTACTCGATTTCGGAAAGAGAAACGCCGATACGAATCGATCGATTGATCCGATCGAACGCTTTGAAACAATGGCAGGACTTTACAGAGATCCACCAATCAACTACACACACAAAAATTGAATCAAACTAGTCATTACTAGTAAATACAGGAGTGGTCAAAATCGGCGCATATGCACCAATTTTTTTTTTTGGTCTCCAAAGTAATGCTTACTTCAATGGCTATTTGCAACAACAAGAGTAACTCTGAAGTCTATAGAACCATATACCTATGGAAAGAGGAGAGTGAGAGCTTTCTAATGAGCCATTACTTGTTGCTATTGGAGCTATACTTTAGAAGTTAGTGTTACTGAATATTGCAACAACACAAAATCGGCGCATATGCGCCGATTTTGAAAAAAGCCGCGTTTAAACGATGTTACAGGCGACAAATAATATGTGTGCCACGTCACGAATAATGTAATATTACATGTGCATATTAGTTTCGGGAATCACTCAATATCTTACCAAACCTTCTCGAGACGGGAAAGATTCCCGTAATTACCAGTAAGATTACGCTAACCTACCGCACGATGTCGATGCTCGCCATTCCGATTGATTGAAGAAACGCCGCTTTGCGGTTCGGACACGCCGGCAACGATTCCTTCTCTCCATCCAATGAAACAAGAACAAGGTCACCGGAATCAATCATCGATTCGGTGTCATTGGTTTTCTTTCTTGTCTTTCTTTTTTTCGCCACAAGTACGGTACAGTATTTCATTTCATTTCATTTCATTTCATTTCATTTCATTTCATTTCAGTTCAGTTCAGATATGAGTTGATTTTGTGAGTCTTTCGTGTGCACGAGCCGCACGCGGGGGACTCCTCCGAAAAGACAAAGCAATGCTCGTTGCGATTGGAACACCGATCGGAATTGCTCCCCCGGCCTTACTTCGTGAACCAAGGAGGCAGCAACAAAACATCAATCACGACATCGCCAACGACAACGACAACGACAACGAACAAGAACCGAGAAAACGACCAGTGCCCGTGATCGAACGAGAACTGAATTATCAACGCTCTTCAATCAGTCATCAAGTTCAAGGTTCAAACCTCGTTTGTTAGACCAGGTTGCAACAATAATTATTGTTCAACACAAGTCGATGAGTAAGTTAACTTCACTTACAGTTCAACTACTTGCACTTGTTAATCGTAGTTCGTACGGTAGTTCGTACGGTACAAATACTTCGTAGTTCGTACTGTAATGCTCATCGTGTTCGCACGAGGTCTGTTTGGTTTTTCCTCTCCACCTCTCCACAAGCTCCGACCTCTCGGATCGTCGTACGTAACGGTACGTACCCAATTGGTACGGTATTGCTTTCTTTTTCATCAGAAGATACCATAATAATCCTCACTGCTCACTTCTGGCTGCAATGGCGAAGGAATCCAATGTCCGATTGTAAAATTGGGGATCATACTATTGTACGCATTCAAATTGTTCTCGGGATTTTTTTATCGTGATACTTTTGGATGTGAAAAATCTGCGATGCCATTCGGTTATCGATCTACAGTACGGTACATCTTCTAGTAACTTCAAACTCGTGGGTTCGTTCTCAGTCGGAGTATGATGTAAGTGTAAACCTTACTTTGATTGCTGGAATGAATAGATGAACGAAAATGCGTAAAGCGTTTTTCTGCGAACATCATCATGTGACTCTTTCTTCATAAGTAATGAATTATGCCTGTTGACTTGTGGGACGACACGAACCAAACCGTCTTGTTTGCCGTTACGTTATCGCATAGTTGGGACGGCTGGCTCTTGGAACCAATCGTGGAACGCGACCAGCAAGCCGGAAAGGGCGAGAACTTCTGCTCTGCTACTTAACGGCATCAGAAGAATTTAGTTGATGGGATGACTGCTGGTGGTGTCAAAAAAAGAACTTGCAATTCCTGTCATCTAAGTGCTACTTCCCCCGTCGAGCAAACAAACGTCAGGAAACGAACTTCAAAAACACGAGTGAACGCCCTATTCTGCTAAGACCTTACGGTTGTTTACCGTCCAGGTACCGTACTGTAAATAAATAAGACTTGTTCTTGCTTCTTTGATAGTAATTGTTTCAAACGCTCCGAATTAATTCCTAAAATCTGCGAAGGAAGCAGGAAAAAGTCTGTGCTACGAGTAAACCTTTCGTAATCCGGTTACCCGTTGCTTTACGATCCTTTCATATATCTTTCTTTGGTGTCTCCGGAAAAGGTGTGTAGAGATGATCGATGCATACCTAGTACTCTGCTGGAGAACAAGTGGTGTCATCGGTTGGAGAGTCAATGGCTCGGTATTGTTTTGTGTTGAGAGAAAATCTCACCTCGTTTTGTTCGCTCTTGCTCGCTCTTTCAGATCGAAGACAGTATCGCCCATTTCCGTTCCCACGGCAGTCAATGTTTCAAGTCCGCCTTCTCCTATGTTTTCTTCTTTTTCTGACACTTGCGCAAGCAAAAACACATTACATACGCGGACAGATAGTTAACCCCGCCTCGAGGGTCGTGAACAACGGCAGGAACAGCTACAAGGTTCGGAACAACAACAACAACAACAACAACAGCAGAAACCACCACCAAAGCAGCAACGGCAATGGCAATCGCAGCCGCAACAATGACGGTGCGAACACGGGACAACGGGCGTCCTCGGGAATGAACAACAACGGCAGGGACCACCTCCAGCGCATTCTTGAATTTCAGGCCGTGAAGAAGTTCTCCGGGAGTCGTCCGGTGCGGAACAACACTCCGTAACACGATGCATGCCAGTTTGGCACGCGGTGGACGATGAGCGAAACCTATCTCTGTCTCTCTCTGTTTTGGGAGTTGAGAAAAGAAGCATGCACAACGTTTGTTGCGGTGGAGAGAACCAACCTTGGAAGCGTGTTCCGAACCAATGCCCGGCGTGCCGGTTTGGTTTGGTTTGGTTCCGGCCATCCTATTTGTTGTGGATGTTCTGCGTGGCATCGCCGCCGTGGTTGGAACGAAGACTTTTGATTTCGACGAGACATTTTGCCAATTTTCTGGCGCAAATTCAGAGAAACGTATATCCTTTTTAATTTTTTTTTCAAACCTTTTTTTTATGATTCAACGAGGAATGATGGATGCAAACTTGTGTGTACCTTCCTTAGTCCGAAAGTGCCGTAGCCTAGTTCTAAAACGTAGAGGTGCCATGCGCATCGATGATGGCATTCCAACTGCGGGCTGGACTCACTCAACCCGAACAAGAACCATCTCTGGAGAGGAAGGATCGAATTTGTATCCATAGACCCCCAAAAAAACCACCCAATACTGGTTCGAGGCCGTTCCCCGTCAACATCCACCACCAATCCTTCATTCCCGTCCTTGCCGATCTCGAACACACGAGCGAGTTGGCGATGGACTTTTCACGCGCACGACCTAAACGAAGAAGGAAGAATCAAATCATCGAATCAATCAATAAATCGATCCATTGCTTTGCCGAGGCCTCCTCGTCATTGGTTCGCATGAACGAACGAATCATTGCGCCTTACCTCGAATCGCATCGTTTCGTCTCCCGGTGTGTACGTGTGTGTACGGTATGTGTCGTGTTTGTGGTTTCCCACACGTCCGATTTCAATCTCTTGTCGGGTAAGTTATTCATACCGCAACAAATAAATGAACAATATCTATAATATGGCACGCAGCATTGAATACACTACTGTACGATTCAAAAAAGTACCAGAAAATCTCCGGAAGGATAGAAGATGATCTTATCACGATACCAGTGCGTTGCGTGTACTACAAGAAGCAGAGTAGTGGAACGATATGAATGAATCACCACTCACCCACCCACTCGAGCAATACTCATCACCGTGATTGTGGTGGGAAACACAACGGGACGACGTTCGATCATCGTAGGTTCCTGCATGCATGTGTGCATACGTGCGTACCCAATTTGTCTGTTCCGTTCGAGCACGTTGCGACGGGGAGGGAGGCATCCATCGGAACCACGGGGTTCGGTACGTATGCTATGCCTCGCCGATGCCAATGTCAATGCCGGTGTCAATCAATGCCCGCAAATGACGGGGCAGCAGCGAGTGCTCGTTGAATCCATGAAGGAATGAAATGAGCGAAGGAATGGATCTCTCACTCGAACAACGCCCCCGGGGCTCGACATCGGCGAGGTGAGCCTACTGTGTGCGGTATATTGCATTCGTTTGCTTGGCTTTTTCGTCCCGTCCGTCCGTCTTCTTTGAGGGAATCATCGTTCTCTCTCTCTCTCGCACACACACACACACACGCGCGCACACCCACCCACCCACCCACATCGATCGATCGTCCCCAGCAATCGTCGATCCCTGCTACGCACGCACGTACGTGCGTGCGCACGGTACGGAGTTCGTTCCGGAACAACCTCCGAGTTCTTGGTGGTGATGCCGCAACGAACGGCGAGACACCCTGTCAGAGAGAAGGAAGAAGAAAGGAAATCCGGACATTGCGCGCGGCGGAAGTCTTGCTCCGGCGTGCCAAAGAAGAAAACGGGGGCACGAGATGGTTCGGAGGGGATCGGTCCGCCGCGTCGTGTCGTGTCGTGTCGTGTCTCTCTCGCTCGATGTCGCTCCCTCGCTGGCTCAGCGGACGGCCCCGCTGCCGTTGGTTCGGGACGATTCATTCGTTTGTCTCGTTGTCGGTAGTAGCAGTAGCAGCAGCAGCAGCAGCAGCCGTAGGAGCGGCGTTGGAAGTACTGGTGGAGCTCGACGTTGACGCTGACGCTGACGTTGACGCTGACGTCGTTGTCAGCTTCAGCCCGATCGTCTCGGCCCGCGCGCGTTCTCGTTTCAGGTGCTGCGACATGGTCAGAAAGAGGCCCGCGATAAAGGTCATGGCGATTCCCAGCGAGGACTTTTTTTCCGTCTCGGTCAGAATGGGAAACTGGATCGCGCTCCCGGCGTAGTTTTCCACGTAGTCCCGGGCTCCGGACCGCAGCACATTGGTGGACAGGATCGCTCCGTCGCCATCGCCATCGCCATCGCCAACGCCAGCGGCTCCGGCGGAAGCGGAGCCATATCCATTATTGGCACCGTTGGGGGACAACAACAACGACGACGACGTCGACGACCACCGCTGCCCCCCGGTGTTGGTTTTGGGCGCGGTCTCGTTCCGGACGGTGTGGGTGAGGTATCCGGCAACCTCGCCACCCAGCAGGGCATGTTTCGGGCCGCCATCCCTTCCGCTCGCGGGTCCCAGGAGCTGCGAGAGCAACGACACCCTCCTCCCTCGAAAATGGTGGCGATGGTGGTGGTGATTGTGATTGCGATGGTGCATGGATGATGCCATTCTTGTCGTCGCCGTTCGCGTTCCCGGTCCTCCCGCTGCTGTCTGCGAAAGCTGCAGGGATCCAACGTGCTCCAGGAACCGGCAATATTCGTCCATGAATTCTTCCCTGGATTTTTCTCGGTTCTTCTCGCTCCGGTACTTTTGCAACTTGCTCTTGACCCTCTCGCTCGTGATTCCTTCCACTTTCTGCGTCATGTTCTCCAGTATGACCGCCGGCGAGGCATTCTTGAGTCCGATGTCAAAGATGGACGCCACGAATGCTCGGTGTTGTTCCTCCGTCCACTCGTCCGACGTTTTGTCGTTGTTGATATCGAGTTTGTCGTTGTTGTCGTTGTTGTTGTCGCTGTTGTTCTCGTCGTTCCGATTTTTGATCTTCTTTGTCGCATCGTCGCCGCCGGCATCAACGAGAGACGCTCGTTCTCGTTCGTTCGCAGGCGCGGAAAGGCGTCTCCTCTTGGCCACCACCGCCGCAGCAGCGGCTGGCAGTCCATCATCATTGAGGCATTCGGAACGAAGTTGTGGTTGCGGTCCGCGTTTGGATCCGCTCGGCGTGGCAGTCATGATTGCTACGTTCACACTGTACTTACCATACAGCAATTACTTCGTATTCAATTGTAGTTTTCGGTGTTGGATCGATCGATGATCGATCGGCAACAGCCGGATTTTTTTGGGTAGCTTACTGTATCGGTACGGTACGGTAGTAGGTAGAAGGCGGAAGCAAAATGGAGAGACGGTAAAGTAACGTAACGTAAAGTGACCTAGATGACACTAAGATCCTACTTGTATTCTTCTAATGATGATAATACTACCGGTACTTTGTCAAAAGCAAATCGGCACCGTCCTTTTTGTTTTTGCTACCATGGTGAAAACTACAGGTAAGAGTTTGTACTTGCGGATCGTAACGGTGTCACAGGAGCTTTGTTGATGTTTTGTCGTTGAAGGAAGACACGGACGTGAATTTCGGAAGTTGAAAATGAATCTCCGGGCTGCGGGTTACGAAGTACATGTATCCTATGGGATACCCCGGCGCCGTCTCGGGTGTACGTCAACTTCGTAGTGCACGTACTCTGTGCTCACATTTGGCTATGCTAGGTCATATGCGGTACACTCGTACTATGCTGTAGTGATGGCGGATTGACGAAGCTTTAGGCGAATGTGTGGTGTAGCGTACGCCCGTGTTCGCGTGGTAGCTAGCTAGTCACTAACCAGAACCCTAATCGGGATTGGATCCCTATGTAATAGGGGTATGTAGGGTTAGTACAGTGCACAGAGAGTCCTTGCCGGGTGGGCGGGTGGGAAGTTTCGTTGATCCGCTCCCACAGGGAACAGCACTCCTCATTGTCGTTGGCTTGGTGTTGGCCAAGGGACAATGAGGTGAGCAGCTGGGGAAGGCATCGTCCGCACCTCCGTGCCCGGTAGCAGCTGCGTACCTCGTGTGGGCACCGCTGCCATACCCCGGGTCTACTAGTGATTAGAATAGTAGTGATATGCAAATTGTGAGCTCTATTGGTTAGTCTATTTGCTACAGTTCTAAGAGCCTTCCGAATCAGCGATTCTATCGACTCGCCGATTGTTTTTATCCTTATCCTTAATCCAGTCCCGTGTGTACTCGCGACTGTATTTTGGTGCACGGCATACTCCTCCATGGTACTGTTACGATTTAATAGGATCCCTGCAATAATAGGGGTGTACTCTCCTAATGTTAACCCGATCGGTTACAAAGGGAGAAGTTTCAATAGTTACAGTTCCATTGTTATGGGCCTTGATCACCTTGTAAGGTCCTTGTCGTGGGAAGGATAATTTCGGAACAATGCCCTTCCTTTCCAGGGTGACATAGTCTCCTTCCTTGTAGACATGGGGAATCCTCTTCTGATTCTCCCGGGTGTTACTCTTGTGGATACTCTTTTGTTTCCTTGCTTGGATTGCTTCCCAATCCACTGGGAAATTCACAGGCATAAACATGTCCCTTCCAAACACCAGTTGCGCTGGGGAATATCCCAGGGTGGTGTGAATGGCACTTCTGATGGCGTACGCTGCCTTGGTAGTGAATTCCTCAAAAGGGTCCTTCTCGTGGAGATCTCTTTGTTCCAGGTTAAAGGACAATAGGCAGTCCTTCAGGACCTGGTGGATTCGTTCCAGCACTGAGTTGGATTGTGGGTTCCAAGCGCCACTGGGCTTTCTTTTCATCCCCATGTTGTCGCAGAGCTCCTGGAACTCTGCTTTGAACCCACTCCCGCCGTCAAAGCCAATTTCCTTTGGGCGCGGATATCGTGCTAGCCAAGTACTGTCCAACAATCGTTGAGTTTCTGCTGCATTTGGCGAGTCCTTCAGATGGGCCAATTCAAACCATCCGGTCACTGGGTCCACCATGGTGAGAACATGGATGTGGTAGTCTTTGCCATTTTTATTGTGGACAGTTGCAGGTCCCCAGAGGTCAACATTGACCCTCTGCCATTTGGTAACCTCAACTGCTTTCTCCGGTAGTAGTCCATACTTCTTCCGGCCACTCTTTTTGAACATCTGACACGTGTGGCAGTGCTTACAGAGGTCCTGGACGTCCTTTCGTAGGCCTTTCCAGGTGAACACTGAGCGAATGCTCTGTTCCATTCTCTTTTCTCCGGGATGGACCAACATGCTATGGTACCATTCCATGACTCTGTCCTTGAGTTTGTCGGGAATCAGAATCTTTCCTTCTTTGTGGACTAGGTTGTAACCTTCCACCATTTTGGTGGTCAGTCGATTGTCTTTTTCCAGAGCATTCACGATTCCTGTGTCCTTTTGCTGGTAGAACTGAATCATGTCCGGGGCAAGTGGGAATGCACTATTGCCCTGGAACTCTTCCGGTGCTTCTCCAAGCGGGAATAGGAGTTGCCGGAGGTGCTCTTCCTCATCCGCGTAGGTGAGGGGCTTATTTGGTGGTAGCCATTCCACTGTGTCCGCTGGGTCATCTGTGATGTCCAGGCGAGACAGTGCGTCTGCTGCATCGTTGTCTTTGCCAGCAACGTGCTTGACTACGGGGTGGAACTCCTCCATGAGGAGTCTCCATCGGACCATCCTTTGGGTGGGCATCTGCTGATAGAGCAGGTTAAGGTGGTCTGTGTGAATAATCACATCTTGTCCTCTTAGGATTCCTTCAAACGCTTTTAGCCCTTCTACTATGCCCAGGAGTTCTTTCTCTCCAACCGTGTAGTTGAGCTGCGCCGAGTTCAGCTTCCGGGTGTAGAAACCAAGGGGCTTGCCATCTTGGCATACAGTTGCTCCCAGTTGCCTGTCGCTGGCGTCTGAGTAGAGATGAAATGGTTTCGTAAAGTCTGGGAATGCAAGCTTTGCTTCGTCTGCGAGCATCCGTTTCGCCTCCATGAAAGCTTTCTGCTCTGCTGGGCCCCAGTACCAGTTCATTTTTCCCTTTTTCCCTGCGAGTTTGTTGAGGGGGGCCAGGATGTGGGAGCGTCGCTTCCACATGTCCCGGTAGAAATTTACCATTCCAAGAAACATCTTGAGTTGCTTGGTATTCTTGGGGGCTTCTAGGCGCTTCATCGCCTCCAGCTTCTTCGGCTGGGGCTGAATGCCCTCTGTTGTTAACAGAAATCCCAGATATTCCACTTCTTTTTGCATGAAAAAGGATTTTCTGAGGTTGGCTCGGAAGCCGGCATCGTCCAGTCTCTGTAGGACTGTATCGATTTTGTTGAGGTGATCCTGTTCGGATTCCCCTTCCCTCTGGATGATGAGAATATCATCAATATAGACCAGGACATAGTCCAGGTCACCGAGTAGGTTCATCATAACGGACTGGAAGATATCCGGTGCGCATGCGATTCCCATTGCCAGTCTCTTGTAGGCATACTTTCCCCATGGTAAAATGGTAGAGCAAATCTTTTGGCTCTCCTTGCAGATGGGGATGGTATAGTATCCTTGGGACAAGTCCAGCGCCGTAGCTGATTTGAACTTTTGTGTTAAAATGTAGCTGAAACAGGGTTTAAGCTGATAGGTCCTAAGGCAGGCTTGGAGATATACAGCAGGAGCAGCAAACCGGTTGAGGTGCCGGTCTGTTCTATCGATAGTCTCGGATTCACCACTACGACCGAATGAATCGATCAGATCTATTCTAACTACCTTTGGGGCTCAGTCAGTTAGATCTTAGGCTTGTAATTCTACAGGGAGCTGCTCAGGGAGCAGGATGTAAGTATCAAGGTATTCAAATCAGAGTTAAACTAAAGATGTGAGGACAACAACCTTGTCGGGAATTCGACGTTGCTGTCTTGTTAATTCTACTGAGTGGTTGCTGCTGCTGCTTGTTTTCTTGTACTGTAAACCCAGTAGAAAATTATTTTGTTTTCTTTTCGCGCATTGTTTGAGCGTTCATATGTAATGTATGTAGGGTTAAGGGTTTGTCAAACGAAAACCGATTTTGGTTACAATTTAACACTCCCCATCTGTTCCTTGATTTTGCCATGTTCAAGCTACCAACATGGTGTAATGTCTTAGTCTTCAATAAAGAGATCACCTGTGTTGCCTTCATAGTTGAAGATGGGTTTAATCATGGAATAGACAGAATTGTGACTCCAATGTTTGGTGAGGATGTCAGCACAGTTGTCCTTACCACAAATGTGTTGCAGGCTGATGAAGCCTCGTGCAAGCTCGCCTGTCCATGGTGGGTGTGTGTGTTTGTACACAGGAGAGGGAGAGATCAGATTTGAGGACACGGAGGACAAGAACCCAGAAAAAGGTGCATTGTTTCTGAAAGAGTTTGTGATGGTAGCCGTCAAGATTGGAGGTATTCCAGTCAGGGTCAAGGAATTGATCAACATCAAAATCATATGCAGCAAGTTGAGCACGAAATCCCGTGAGCCAGGTTTCAAACCGAGTGTCATTCTTGAGAACATCAAAGACAGTGACATCGTGGGAGCGTTTGATCCAGTTCTCGTATTTGAGTTGTTCATCAGTTTTGGCATAGCGGGAGGAAGGGGGTGGCTGTGTGCGTGAATTTGGGTCGCGTGTGTTCATCTGATGAGTTGGAACATCTGGCGTGAGTGAGGGGGCATGGTAGGTGGATCGAAAGTCAAGGAAGTCTTCGAGGGCATAGTTGTTAATGTCTCGTGATGCACGTATGCCGATAGTGGTTTTAAGGTGGTTCATGTATGCAGCAATAGGGTGGAGACGTATGGTATGGCCTGGGGAAATGGGGATGAGGCGGCCATTGTCTTCGTATTGAAGGCATGAGATCAGATCGTGAGAGAGGAACTGAAATTCACCCCATGTGGTGTAGCCAACATAACGGAGTGCATCACAGATGATGTCCCCATCTTCCGTGTGAAGGTGGAGGAAATTGCGAAGAATATGTGTGACATGGGGATCAAACGAGGGGAAGAAATCACCGTCATCGGTGGATGTATCATTTGCCTCGTTGGTGTTCGTGCTTGCATGATCATCGGACATCGTGTTCGTGTTGAATCGAGTGCGAGCTGCAGTTTCAATAGATTGGAAGGTACGGTAGGTGTCTTCGTTGGTGTTAGGGAATGGAGCTCGTTGTCGGGTTGGGTATGGCATAGAATATCCGAAATTCGATGGTACAGGATCCAGGATCCGGGAATAGGATAAGATCCAAGAATAGGGAGTTATATGCCTGGTGGGAATACAGGTGTTATTACAGCTGTATTCAGGAACTCAGTGGAGGTTATATATTGCTGAGCGTTGGAGGTTATATATTGCTGAGCGTTGTATTTGTTGAGGAACGTTGTTGTCGTTCGAAAACGCCGTTGTTGTTCGAAAACGCCGCTGTTGTTCGAAAACGCCGTTCGAAAAAGCCGTTGTCGTTCGAAAACACCGATCGAAAACGCCGTTGTCGTTCGAAAACACCGTTAAAACAGCAGTTGCTGAGCGCTGGAGGTTAAATATTGCTGAGCGCTTTGTCGTTCGAAAGCGCCGTCGCCGTTGTTGTCGTTCGAAAACGCCGTTGTTGTTGTTGTTGTTCGAAAACAACGTTCGTGTGGTGTGGGTAAATCCGAGGAGGTGTATCCGGCAAGGAACAGGGTATATTTGCCTGGTGGATACAAAGGAAGATACAGCTGTATTCGGAGAATACAGATCTATCAGTGGGAGGTTATATGTTGTACTTGGGTCTCGTCGTGACAGGAGAAATAAGTGCAGCAGCAACAGAATTTTGAAAAAATTCTTTCTCCGTCAATTCTTGGAATTTGGAGACGCCGTTTGTACTGTATCATCCACGATAACAGGGAGAATAATAATACCTGGAACGGCCTTGCAACAGGGAGCTTGGTGTTCCAGTGTAGAATTAAGACTGAGAGCAGCGTCGATTTCGTCCTTCGTCGCGTCGTCGTCGTTGTTATTCCTTGTTATCTTGTGTGGCTTGTAGATCTCCAGCTTTGCAAGCTTAAATAAGCTTGCGACTGTTAATCTGTTAAAATGTAGCTGAAACAGGGTTTAAGCTGATAGGTCCTAAGGCAGGCTTGGAGATATACAGCAGGAGCAGCAAACCGGTTGAGGTGCCGGTCTGTTCTATCGATAGTCTCGGATTCACCACTACGACCGAATGAATCGATCAGATCTATTCTAACTACCTTTGGGGCTCAGTCAGTTAGATCTTAGGCTTGTAATTCTACAGGGAGCTGCTCAGGGAGCAGGATGTAAGTATCAAGGTATTCAAATCAGAGTTAAACTAAAGATGTGAGGACAACAACCTTGTCGGGAATTCGACGTTGCTGTCTTGTTAATTCTACTGAGTGGTTGCTGCTGCTGCTTGTTTTCTTGTACTGTAAACCCAGTAGAAAATTATTTTGTTTTCTTTTCGCGCATTGTTTGAGCGTTCATATGTAATGTATGTAGGGTTAAGGGTTTGTCAAACGAAAACCGATTTTGGTTACAATTTAACATTTTGTAGCCTTTGGATTGTTTCCCCTATTCGTGGTAGTGGGAATGGTTTTCGTTGGATGGCTGCGTTCATCTTCCAAAAGTCAGTTAGGACGCGAATGTCCCCTGTCTTCTTTGGTTGACAGAACGTCGGGGATGCCCATGGTGAGTCATCATCATGGGGGAGTTTCTCCAGGACTCCAATGTCACAGAGCCTGTTGATTTCCTTCCGGAGTGCTTGTTCAAAGGCATGGGGTACTGAATAGTACCTCTGCCTGACCGGTTTAACCCCTGGTTGGAGTTCAATAGATACCGGTTCAATATTCTTGAGCAGTCCCAGACCTCCGCCAAAGAGTGTGGGGAACTTCTTCAATGTTTTCTTCAGGGCCTCCTTAGACGCGTCTGTGATCTCCAGGTCGTTGACCATGGAGTCTATATCTACTTTGGAGTAGTCGGCGTCCAGGATCTTTGCTTGCCTTTCTTCCTCGTGTTGGAGGATTGGACTTTGTGTGTTGGCAAAGAATACAGCCTCACATTTGTCCGGGTCAGTAAGCTCCCCCATTCCCTTCATGGGGATGGAGTCGCCCTGCCATTCGATTGTTCGGGAGCTGTATTTTATATCCAGTCCCAGTTGTGCCATTAGGTCGGATCCTATGATCATGTCATAGGGTACTTCCTCGTGGTGATGGTATTCATCCACTTGGAAGGTCCATTTAATGGTCTTGGAGTTTGAAAATTCTATCAACCTTAGTCCCACTGAAGCCGCAGACCTGGTTCTGAACTTGCCCCCATAGGTATTGTAGGTGACAGATCTTTGGTCTCGGTTCGTTAGTTGACTTCGGTCGACAAATTGCCGTAGTATGATGGATTTGGAGCACCCAGAGTCTAATAGGCCCCGGAGCATCCTCCCCCTTCCCTTGTGGTCCAATACCTCCACACAGATGTCCGCAAATCTGTTGATGATCCGGGGTCCGGTGTGGATGGTATCAACCATTCAGTTGTGGGATCCTTTCTTTTTAAAGGTCTTTCTGTACTTTCTTCTGTACTCTTTGAGTTCTCGTTCAGAGATATCGATCTCGTCATCGGAGACTTCGTGGTCAGCTTGGGCCGTGGCCAGTACGTAGGAGTACTCGTGGTTCGATAGGTTCCTTCCCCAGTGGGGTTTGGGGTACTGCTCGTTATCTGAGTCTTCTTTTGCCACAAAGTGCTCCTTGAGCAAGTTGAGGGTTTCCCGGTCAAACCTTCCCTTCTTGGAGGGGCCACCGGTTAGTTTCCAGCATTTGCCGGCGTGGGTCTTGCCACAGGTTTTGCAAAGTTGCTTATTGTTGTCCATTGGGCGCTTCTTTTTGTTGGGAGACTTGCGGTTTCCTCCCCCAGAAGTGGCCTTGGAGTTCTTCTTGGTGCCACCGTTTTGTTTTTCCAGTTCGGTGATCCGTTTGCGAAGTTCTTCTTCGTTTCGGATGGTGGTTTCCAAGTTTTCGAGTTTGTCGATCGTGGTGTTGAAGGAATGGGTAAAGACGTCCCATCCAATGTGTTCCAGTTTGTCCCTCTGGGTGTGGGTCATGCTGGTGTCCAGAATTTCCTTCATCTCGTCGTGAGTGAAGCTGGAGGGTGCCATTCCTGTGGCGGCGCCACTTTCCCAGAGGCATTCTGGTAGATAGCTTTGTAGTTCGGCCATTCGATTGGCCCAGGCGCAGATGCCATGTTTCATGTCGACTCGCATCCCCCGCATAAAGCGGCGGAGGAGGATGTAGGAGCGTTTCCCGTTCATGTCATTGCCGAAAACTTTCAGTTTAAGGGCATACATGCATTCCTCGATGACATCCTTCTTGTACTCCTCTGATTTGTAGTACTTTGTGAGGGCATCGGGTACCTTCTTTTTGGGGATTGGAGCGCCGAGGTCCTCGGGCTCTGGTGTTTCCTCATCCGATTTTGCCGTGGCAGTCGGTTTGGTTTTGTCGGTTTTCTGGGTGGAGTTCCCTTCGACCGGCTCCTTGGGCGTGTCAGCGGGAGCTTCTGTGGTTAGGTCGGTTATTGCGACTTTCTGGATCCTCATTTGGACCAGTTTGTTGTTGTGTGTCTTGTGACCTGGTTCGGCATAGTAGGACCGGCCTAGAGTCATTTGGACGATAGAGAGTGCCTCGTTGGAGAGGACCCTCTGGAGGACGTCCAGTTTCTGGTCTCCTTGGAGTTTGTCATTGCCAGCAATTTTCTGGTCAAAGTCTCTTTTCCAGATGATAAAGAGTTCCGGTCTTTCAGTGCCGGTGAGTACCTTCAGATAGTCACTGAAAGCTACCCCTCCTTTTTCTGAGTCGATACTCATTTTCACGGTGGTGGCATCTTCCGGCCAGTCCTCTCGTGTAAAGTGAAAGGGTTTCTGTTTGGTTCCTTTAGACGCCATGGTTGGGTTAATCGGTTGTTCTATTTAATCTAGTTACACTATTTCTGTTATCTTTGCTGTTTGTGTTGAAACTGAGCAAAAGTGATTGCTCAGCTCCTCCAGTTTTTCTTGCTGGATTTCCACTGCTCTTGCGATAACTCGTGTTATAACTGATTCCCCTCCTGGTTTGTCCAGTGGTGGGAGTTGTTTCCCTCTTTGGTTCCCGGGAATCCTGTGGTTCTCCGGAGTTGCTTCTGTTTTTATTTCGTGGGATTCGATTCCCGTGGTTCTCCGGCGTTGCTTCCCTATTAAGCAATCACCGGGCCGGTCCCACTTCCCGTTTCCTGTGGGATTGGTGGTGTTTGGGTATTCATTATATACCTTTCCGGATATCCGTATATTTCGGTTGTGGTTGGCATCCCCTGTTCGGTCTGTCCATCCACTCAGTGTTGGTCCAATTAGTCCACTCACTGGATTATGTGTCACTTTTTCGACACTCATTTTATTCGATTATTTCTTTTGTCGACCATGGTCCTGTTTAGGCCCTTAGATGTCTCTGTTGCTTCAGTTGCTCCCTGTAATGGAGCCAACTGTTGCCGGGGTTGGTATTCCTTAGTGCTGCAGACACCGGATGTCCTTCTCCCTGTTCTTTGCTTCTCTGCGCCTCCATTTTTGTCAGTTTCCGGCGTCGTTCCCTCTTCGGTCGATCGATCGGTTGTTTCTGCTCATGGTCTTCAGCGCTCAGCTTGATTTTAAAATCATGCCATACCCCGGGTCTACTAGTGATTAGAATAGTAGTGATATGCAAATTGTGAGCTCTATTGGTTAGTCTATTTGCTACAGTTCTAAGAGCCTTCCGAATCAGCGATTCTATCGACTCGCCGATTGTTTTTATCCTTATCCTTAATCCAGTCCCGTGTGTACTCGCGACTGTATTTTGGTGCACGGCAACCGCGTTGTGCCCGTCTAGTACATTGCGCGCGCTGTCGGCCCTCTCGTGACACTTACCTAGTAGAAACTGAACTGTACTGGTGGGCTAAGGGGGATAGTGAACATGATGCTAAGCATGATGCTGGGCTGTTCTAGTAGAATTTGTTGTACCAGATGTAGTACATTTCAGAAGGAACAAACAACCTCCATTCTTATCTTAGCATCCTGTATATCTTCTACTTATATGATACTAGGGCTGCTAAGAGTTGGGGTATGTAGATCTGGTACAAATCCTATTTGAAGGGCCTAGCATCCTGTCTAGTAGCATCCTGTTTAGTATCGCCTTTTTGGTTCTACAGTTCCATTCTTATCTTAGCATCCTGTATATCTTCTAATATACTAGGGCTGCTAATGCTAACTGATGAACCAAACGGTAAAATAAATCCCTAAAAAACAAGGGATTTTAAACGTGACCGATTTATCCAATGGTATTAGGTAAAACAAATCCCTAAAAAACAAGCAAAATTAAAACACATCCAACGATAATAAATACGTAGTAATACGAAAGTGTAGTAGTAGTGGTTTTTAATGAAAAATTGGCAATAATAAGAAAGTGTAGTACTAGTACTGGTTTTAAATAATGAAAAATTGGCATTAACTAGAGGCACTGATCGCGAAAACAACTCCACTTCGTACCCCCCCCGAGGTCCAATTAGTAGTCTGGGACGTAGAACCGGGGGACAGCTGATAGGAATTTTGTAGTACCATCAGACGAAGGTCAAAATGCCCTAAACTCCCGAGTAAAGGAGATTAAAAATGGGGGGGGATCAGCTGATAGGAATTCCGTAAGGTTAGTATGATTGTTGCTGTCTACTACTGCGTCTCGATGGAAAAAAGCGCAACGAACGCATTCCATCAAAGTCGAAGCCCCAAGAGACAGCAAATAATAGACTCCACGTTTTACTCGATCATTGTCCCAAATCTATCGTTAAATCTTACCGCAGTTGACTAGGATTCAGCACTCGGAGAAACCTTCGTTTTCTCTCGAATATACCGGTTTTCGATCATGACTACCGGTACAGCTACTAGTACGGATGCAACCGCGAAGACGAGGACGAAGACGAGGAAGAGGAAAACGAGCATGGGTCGCAAGGAAACCGAGAGCGAAACGGCAATCGCAACAACAGCAACAACAAGAAACATTATTAATGACGATGACAATGCTCTTGATAATGATAACGAGGAGAAGGCGAGCATGAATCCGAAACGAAATTCCCGAAAGCGTTCCCGCAGGGACGAGCGAAGCGAACCCACAAACGAAACGGAGACCGGCAGCTGCGCAACACCGATCACTCCGAAATCGAAAAAGGAATCGAAATCGGAATCGGAATCGGAATCGAGTTCGGGTCTCGGTTCGTCCGCTCGCCGCCGCAATCGCAAGAAACGCCAAAAAACGAAACCACCGCACGGTTCTTCCTCTTCCGATGCTAGCGCGACGAGGGTGGCTCTCGCGAATCCCAAGAAGCCTCTCGCCGGTCTGGTTGTGTCGGTTTCCACGCTCAAGGACAAGACCAAGGCGGAGCGCAACGTCACGGCCAACGACGACAACGACGCATCCCCGTCAATGTCGATGCCCACGCCCACGCCCGTGTCCTACAACGAGGTCTGTCGAACCTGCCGGGAATTGGGCGCCGAGGTGATCGATCTGGTGTGCAAGCGGGTGGGCCTGGTCGTTTGCACCGAGGCGGCGGTCCGGCAGGCCACGCAGCGGGTCCGAAAGGCCGTCAAGCGAAAGAAACCCCTCGTGTCGGTGGAGTGGCTGGAGGAATGCAAGAAACAGGGGCGCCGGGTGGAGACGGACGCCTACCGGCTGGACCGGGAAGCGGAGGACGTCGCGCGCCACCGGGAGGAGCGGTTGCGGAACGCTCCGGGCGGCGGCGATCGAGCCGGCGACGAGGTCGGGTCGGAACCCCTTCCGGATTCGGGGTGGTCGGAACCGCAGGAGCTGGGGTGAGTGGTTTGGTTTGGGTTGGGTTGGTTTGGGAGAAGCGGCTCTGCATGCCGAGCCATTTCGAGAGCGACCGATCCCGGAGTCTAACACTTGTTGCCTTTTGTTCTCGTTTGCCGCTGCTGCAATTATCAATATTCAATATATGTATATATATATATGTTATGATCACTATTTGTTGATCCTATTCAGCTGTTGTTGTGTGTGTCACGAGAACGGCACGACTGCCGACTGTCCGTGGTGTGTCGATTGCAAGGCATGAATTCCATTCCAACGACAGCACGGGGGCGAGGTAGCTAGTATAAATTGCGTCTAATAAATAATCCAACAATCAAAATGCTTTATATCATCATCGTCATTACAGATAGAGAGAGCTACAAAATACAATGTCCCGTTTCAGAAGCTTGCTGCCTTCTTCGAACTTGGCTTCGAGTTCGTGGTCACCAATGGCCTTGGCGGCGCTGCAAATCTGGCGAACCAGCTCCTCCAGGCGGCGGAGCGTACGGATCGTGGTCCCTTCGAAGGAATCCGTCAGTTTCTGTACGTCCAGAAACTTGACTCCCTTGCACCACGCAAAGACGGCCTCCATCCTGTTTGGAAACGCAGAAAAAAAAAAAAAAAATTGAACGAGTGAGCGAGCGAGCGAGCGAACGAATAATGGAATGGAATGATTCGTCAACAAACGGTCCCCCCCACTCCCTCCTCCCCCAAAAAAAGAACACCAGCATCGCATGCGACCGCTCAGAGAGTATGGTCGCTTATCAAATTCTTCAATGCATTTCGGGTTGCCCCGCGACGCGAATCGACGAGCTCCGTTGCGGAACAACGCGGCTCAAGAAGATACGCCGAAGCAACAAGAATGTTCGTAATCACAGCGGTCGGATGGATGGATGGATGGATGGTTTGGTGGGTGGGTAGGTGGGTGGGTGCTCGCGGCCACAACTTACATAGCGGGGTTGAATCGGTTCAGAAACTCGTCCTCGTCCACGTCTAGGTTGCACGAGATCTGCATCTGGACCACGGTCTTGGCGATCTCCTGCAGCTTGTAAAACGGATTGAGCAAAAAGCTCTTCATTCCCTGGGTGGGCTCGTCGTCCTTGATGGGTTCGCCGAACGTCATTGTCGAGAGCAGCGCAACGCACTGTTCCACCGTCAACGATTTGAATACCCCGGTGAATATCAATTCCGTCACGACGAGCTCGTCGGCGGTGTTGATCTCGCAGGCCGTCCTTCCTTTCGTCTGAATGACTCCATTGGCATCCACGTGGCCGAGCTTTTTCAGGACGCGTTTCATCTTTTTCAGATCGTCCTTCATCGCCATGGTTTGGAAGCTTCGTGCTTCGTCCTTCAGCAACCTCGCTCTCTCTTTCAGATCCATTTGTTTCTCGTACGCTCTTACCAAACGAACCCGATCTTCTCGCGAAAAGTCCACCGCCAGCTTGTGCGCGGCGAGCCTCGTGGTGAGGGCGTCCGCTCGCTCCATGAGCGTCGTAAAGTTCTCGTCCTTGATCTTGAGATCCTTGATCGGATCCAACAACGGGACTCCTTCCGGGAATCGTTTCTTGACTTCTTTCACAGCCGTGGCTACCTTCTTTCGGGCCTCGGGGGACTGCACGGCGGCCGGGATAAATATCCGCACCGCCGAGACCCTATCGATGTGCTCCAGTCCGATCGTGAACACACGCATCGAAACGAGTTTTTCGTCGTCCACCCCGGGCTTGGGTGGCCGGCAGGTCTTGGGCGTTCCCCGCCACAGCAACAGGGCGTTGGCACTGTCTTCCTTCTTGGCCTTTTCGTCGACCGTGTCGAAGTGCCGATCGACGCACGGGAGCAGGACCTCGAGGGTATACGCAGGTCGATTGGACAGGGCCGCGAGCTTGCCGGCTTCTCCGGCGGATCCGCCGCCACCCCGTTTCTTGAAGGATGTCAGGACTCCCCAGCCATAGTGCTCGCCGTCGATGCTGACGTCCAGGAATCGACCCGCCACTTGCAAAAACTTGACAATGTATTCCGGCTTTTGCGCTATGCTCGTTACCTTTCTCTTGGTCAGCAGCAGCTGCTGGTCCATCTTGTAGTATTCCTTGGCCAGTGCCGCTTCCTCGTCCGATCCCAGGTCCGTGGTCTCGGCCTGGGTCGTGAGCTCTTCGGCCTGGGCGATGAGGGCCGGTGCGTCCCGCTCGCGTTGGAATTGATGGAAGGATGCGCGCAGGAGGTATTCGGGTTCCACGTCTTCCACCCTCATGAGATTCAAGAGCATGTTGTAGGAAATGCGATAACTCGAATTCAGTGGATCCGGATCACTAGCAGTGGAAAAACAAAGAGGACGCGGTGCAATGTGACACCACAGAGGCGCAACAAGTGAGAGTTATCATGTGCTGCTTTGCTTTGCGTTCCTTCGGAGGAATTTTCCGAACCACGCTCGCTCGATCCAAAGAATTGGCAGTGTCACTGTGCCATAATTTACTCACCCATACAATATACCCTTACATATGGCCGGTTCCATCTTTTCGTCAAGCATTTGAATGACCAAACCCCTGTCATCCTTTCCTCTTCTACCGGCACGCCCAGACATTTGGATGTACTCGCCTGTCGGAATAAATGAATGAATAAATGAATGAGCGAATAAGCACGAGTTTGATTCGAGATTGTCAGCATTCATGAGCATGGGTGGTTTCGTTCGAACGGAGAGCATCAACCACAAAAAATCCCGAAAACATTCCAATTCCGTTGGTTCCAAACCATCGCGGTCAAGGATTGCGCCGGTCGGTCGGTGGCAAGTGCGTCACATCTGAAACAAATTGTTTCTGCAGCAAAGAACAGCGCAACGCAACACAACACAACACAGCACAACACCCACGCAATGTATTTGCATGTACATGTACATGTACATGTACACGTGCACGAACGCGAGCACGAGCACACACTCACCCGAAGTGACCCATCGAAAGTCCTGGCCGTCGAATTTTCTCGTGTTGGTAAAGACCACCGTCTTGGCGGGCATGTTGATGCCGATCGCAAAGGTCTCGGTCGCAAAGAGTGTCTTGATGAGTCCCTCCGCGAACAGGATCTCCACCACCTCCTTGAGGATCGGCAGCAACCCGCCGTGGTGCACCCCGATGCCCCGCTTGAGCAGCGGGAGCAACGCCAGGACCTGGGGGAGTTTCTGGTCGTCCTCCCCGAGCGAATCGATGGCGTTGGTGTAGACCTGGTGTATGAGGTCCTTTTCGACGTCGTCGGTGTAGTCCTCCCGGTTCAGTGCCAGGGCGAATCGCTCACAGTCCTTCTTGGAGAAGGAAAAGATAATGACCGGATTGAGGTTGCGGGCCATGATGAGCTTGATGATCCGTTGCAGACCCGTCATCTGGTTGTCTCCTCCTCCCCTCTTTCCTCCGCCGCCCCGCTTTCGCTTCTTGGCGTTTCCGGAACTCAGCAGGGCGTCGGCCCCCGCCACGTCCGCACTGGCGGACTGTAGGGAGGCCATGGCCTTTTGAAAGTTGGCCTCCCGGAACTTTCCCCGTTCGTCCACCACCAAATGGAGTCCGTCTCCGTCCTGCGGGAAGATGTAGTGCTGCAACGGTGTGGGACGGTAGTTGGTGTAGAGCACGTGGCAGGGCTGGTGGTGGATCTCGCAGATCCAGTCCGCGAATTGCGCCGCATTCGGAATCGTGGCCGACAAAAAGACGAATCGGACCCGGTGCGGGAGTCTTGTGTGTGTTTTATTTGGCAAGAACGGATTGCGTTCGGAAATAAATCGAACAAACGAGAAAACAAACAAATGACTGAAGGTAAGAGGTGCTGCTGATGATGATATTGCTGCGAGGCATGGTTGCAAAGAAAAACATTCCGTTCATCCGACCCTCTTCCTCCTTCTTCTTTTACGTTACGTTACGTTACGTTACATTGCATTGTATTGTGTTCTATTCCATTCCGTTCTATTCCATTGACGCGGCACTCACAAAATGATGGATTCTTCCCAGACCACCCCGCGCTCCGAATCACGCATGTAGTGCACCTCGTCGTAGATCACCCATGCGACCTCTCTCATCAGCTCGGAGCCCCGATAGAGCATGGATCGAAGAATTTCCGTGGTCATGACGAGGCACGTAGCGGTGGGATCTGCAGTGGTGGTCGATTTTGTGTTTGTGTTTGTGTAATAGGTGGAAACGGAACAAGGCCCATCAATGAGTTGATTCGATTCGATTCGATTCGATTCGATTCGATTGCATTCGTGCGCAACGATTCCGACTTTTTCACTGCGCGGCACACATTCCATCCGGGGGACGACCAATCGATCATTTGCTATACAAATAACAATAGCGATGACAATAACACTAACAATAACGACAGCAACAACATGATAGTTCGCGATGACCGACCGACCGATAGACTGACCGACTTACTGATTGTAATGTCTCCCGTCATTAGCCCCACGTCTCCGAATCTGAAAGAACCACCAACAAACCCGAAAACCCGAAACCACGCATGGGTGGGCGAATGAGCGAGCGAGCGAGTGAGTCGAAGCAAACCCGTAGTCGGCACGATCGGAAGAAATCATTCTTTGGAACCCTTCCCACTGCCAAGATACACCGCGGTGATTTTCCGAACACAACACGAACCAACACAACACAAAACGACACAAAAACAAAAACAAACCAAACCAAACCAAACCAAACCAAACCAAAACCAACCAACCAACTCACTCTTCCTGCAGCTCCCGAAATTTCTGATTGCTCAGCGCCTTGATCGGACTCGTGTAGACGACTCGCTGCCCGTTGTTGAGCGACTTGGCGATCGCGTACTCCGCCACGGCCGTCTTTCCCGCCGACGTGTGCGCCGCCACCAGCACCGATTCTTCCTTCTCGATGTAGTCCACGGCCATGGCCTGGAAGGGATCCAATCGAAAGGGATAGACCTTGGCCGGCTTTTTGTTGTTTTTGTTGTTGTCACCCGGCTTGGGCAGCTCCATGCCCTCGGGCAGATTCTTCGGGTAGGACGAATAGGACCGGACCGACTTGTCGTGGGAGGTCCCGGTGTTGACGGCGTTGGTGGCGGCGTGCTGCTCGGCCTCTTGCTCTTTTTGTTTCCGGGCGGCCTCGTCCCGGGGGCGTTCGGAGGATTCCTTCGTTTTGCCGCCGCTGCCGGAAGCTCCGGTGGCGGTTCCACCACCCGGAGAAGACAAATCCTCCCTCAGGTTGGACGTGGTCGTGGACGCGTACATGATGCTGTCGAAGAGTTTCTTGGTGTCCTCCGCCGATTTTGGCTTTGCTTTTGGCTTTGGCTTTGCTTTTGGCTTCGTTGTCTTCTTCTCGGTGTCGGTGTCGGCGTCCGCTTCCTCGCCGTCTTGCTCGGGTTCTCCGACCGAATCCGCGTCGTCGTGATTGTCATCAGCATCGGCATCAGCATCGTCGTTGTCGCTGTCGTTGTCGTCGCCATCTCCCATCGCCTCGTCAGCGGCCCCGGATTCTTCGGCGTTGTCATCCCCGTCGTCGTCGCCATCGCCGTCGATGGCTCCAAAGATATCATCGAGCTCGTCCGCCATGTTGCTTCTGAATATTGTTCAATATACTACTGGGAGTACGGGCAATGGCACGGGCACGGGCACGGTAACCGATCGTTTGTTCGGTTCGGTTCGGTTCGGTTCGGTTCGGTTTTGAATCGCTGGGTGCTGCCGGTAAAACGTGAGTCCCTGCGGCACTATGCACTTCTCCGAGTAACCTTACTTTTGAGATTACTTGCACAACATCCAAAGTTGAGAATTTTTTTTCTCTTTTCTAGTCGCACGAATTAACTTACTGGATTAACTTACTGTTTGGATGGATTGATGCATGTCGCTCGAAACTCAGGACTAATTAACTTACTCGTACAAGTAAACCTTAAAATCCTTACGGCATCGATTGCGATTATTATTACTATTGTTTGAGCCGGATGGTGAGAAGAATGAATGGTGAATGGTGTTACGTAGGTCCAATCTCAATCAAGAGTTTCGTGCCGGATCCAATAAAGGGGGAATGAAAACAAAACATAACAAAACAATGATAGTTTGCTCAATGCCCCCCCCAAATGAATTTTTAAAAGAATCGATTGATTTTGATTGATACGACCAAACAATCCAGTCCCGTTGACTCCACGAAAACTCGAAACCGGAACAGCTTCCATGACTGATTTGTGAGTGAAACAAAAAGGAGTGTGCAAGTAAGGTTTACGGTAAGATTTTTTAAGGTTACCGGTAATTACACGTACAACAAATACAGTAACTTCTTTTTTTCGCATTTTCCACCGACAGAACAACTTCCTCGTAAGGTTAGCGTATGTAATGACCGGTATCTTACCGGTGTGTTAGGTTTCCATTGTCGTGCATCGTTCATCGTTCCGTGTTCATCTCCAATACGTACCGTACGAAGTAAGATTATTCCACATTGCCTCTCCCTCTCGTGCCTTCACCGATGCACGGCACTCACCAACCGAAGAACCACCGCAACCGTACACTCGAAAAGCAACACCATCTAGAACTAAAAACAGCGTCGAACAGTATAACAAAAGCAGAAAAATGATGTCCCGTCTCCCGTCCAAAACGAAACTGGTGGTCCCGTTCCTCTTTTCCTTCTTGGAAGCTTCTGCCTTTTATTGTCGTCGGCACGGGGTTTTGAGCCCTAGCCCTTCGGCGTTTTCTTTCACGCTGCAACATCCTCCGGTAGCAAAGCGTTCTTCCCGGCTGTCCGGCTCGCTCTCGGAAAAATTCCCGAGCACGACAAGAGCGTTGTCTGGTCCGTCTTTACAGTCCGAACAGAAGAAAACGCAAATGCCGATGCCCCGACGACGCCGAGGACAGCAACGACGGCAAGAACGACAACGAAGATCCCTCGTCGTCCCTCGATGATCGACGGGAGGCAATCTTTGCCATGATGGGGAGTCTCTGGGCGGCCTCTTCGGCCGTGGGCACGACCGCGTTCCCCGAACCGGCGGGAGTCGACGCCAACACGGCCTTTCCGGACGTCGTGGCCGGACCGAACGATCGCAACACCAAGCAGTGCCTGGTGGAGAGCCCGGGGAACCGGGAGTGCCTCGTCTGGTACAAGGAAACCGATCCGGACATCAAGCTGCTGTAGAACAAGGGCGTCGACAAGGACACAAGCAACAAGCTGGTGGAACGCATCCGCTTCGCGACGAGCGCCCTCCTGGCAGAAATCCCTCCCCCGGTGGGTGGAGCGCAAAAAGTGGAACAACGAGATCACCGGCATCCCGACGGGCCCCATGGCGGGCGAGCTCTCGTCCGCGCTCAACCTGCTGGCGGGCACGGACGGACGCGCGCAAAACAAAGCTGGCCCGCAAGGCCAGGGAGGAGGACCTGTTCGGAATGGGAATGGGAATGGGAATGGGAAACGGCCACGACGCAGCGCCAAACGAATGCCATTCTGAAATACCACGCGCTGGCGATCAAGGACCCGGCCGTATTTCTCGAGGCAACCCCGTAATGATGGAGGGGGGGGGGGGCGCTGGGATGGATCATTCCTTCTCTCTCTCTCTCTCAAAAAGAAAGAGATTTTTTTGAGAAACGGATTGCATCGACACCGACTTTTTTGCCACGCTTTCGTACACGGTGTAGTGGGGGGTGTTGCAGTCACAAACGGTTCCTTCCGATGATTCCTTCATTCTCGAATGCTAGTAATCCTAGTGAAAACCACGATAACGAATTTTAATTTCGAAACACGTGTGTTGTCTCTTGTGATGCTGCCGCTGGATTATAATATCTCTGGAGCGGCAATCGGAGTATCGAGCAAGATTTCAGAATTATGAAGATGCCCAAAAGGGAAATGATTGGTCAGATGGAAAGCTCCTATTGAATTTTTTACTAGTTTTTCAATTGTGAATATAGGTCGGATGCGGCATTCATAGAAACAATGCTTGGTGGTACTTTATGCAAGAAATTGTTCTGTTCGTTTTGACACAGAGCATCGCAACCTTCGTTAGGAAGACGGGATTCCGAGAAACTGCGCTTCGTCTCGACTTCACATTCCGTCAATGATCGCAAGGACTACTTTGGTTGGATTACAAGTCATACTAGTAGCATAACCATCAGTGCACTTTAGGCCATATTCACCTAGGAATTTGTTGAAATATGCCAGCTTTGGGACCGTTGATCGAGCAACTTTTCCCAATTCTTCCATGACCTTTGGATCGTTGTATTTCTGATGCCGAGGAGCGGAAAAAAGGCCAGCCTCGTGATATCCACAATGAACGCAAAACTCGAGCTTTCCAGTATATTTGAATCTCAAGAAGCAATAATGAGCAAGTCTGGCCGTATCGTAATCACTCTTGATTCTAGCATCAATGTCTTGTTCAAGTTTTTCCATTCTCAGCAATGTATTCCGGTACACCGCAAGCGACGATCGCTCCGCGATGCTGTTGGTGTCCACTTCTTCAAATCCATAGTAATCTAGATCCTTTAGGAATCCATCTCTGGAAACTGTCACGGGCAAGGACACTTGCCGGTTGTCTCTCATGTAGTCCAACACGTACTGAAACCGGTCTCCATTCCTATCAATAAAGATCGGGGATGCCTCGTTATTCTCGTCCCCGTTCTTCACCACCTCCTGCCAGGTCTCGGAGACCATTCGGGATAGCATGGTGTTGGGGAACAGCTCCAGCAGCGACCGTGAGACCTTGTAGACGGTGCCTCCCACGTCGAATTGAACGGTAGGAGAGGAGCTGAAGGTGTTGTCTTTGCTCATGGCGGTGAAGAATTATGGTAACGACGGGGGAAGTCTGGGATTTGTGTCGATAGTATTCCACTCGTCGGGGCCAGGAAATTTTGGAAGGAAGGAAGTAAGATAACCATTTCCGATGCGATCTCTGAAGCATTCAACGTTCATGTTGGCTTCCCAGGGGCGGAGATTGGGTGGAAATCGTTTCGTCGCGTCTCGCAGTGATCGATGGATCACGGCGCGATCCGAATCATCGCTCCATCCCTTGCGACTATCCCAACGGTTCATCTTTGCCCGCCGGATTTGGCGATCGTTCGGGTCGATTCGGTCACTCTATTTCGCTTCGAATCAATCAATCATTTCGTATTTATGAACGGCTGGATCATCGGGGATGAAAATGGTTCCCTGTCCTGCGATCCCATTCGTTGTTCGTGCTTCGCTCTTTGTTCCAGCGACCGAAAGAGAGAGAGAGAGAGAGAGAGAGAGAGAAAATGGGCGGTGGCTTTGGCAGATGATGATGGCTGATTCATTGAAAATGAATGAACCATCAATCAATCTATCAATCAAAATCAATCATCCATTCCTTCGTACCGTACACGTAGTATCCGGTTCGAATTTTTTCTTCCGTTGCGTACGAATCATCAATCCGAATCAATCCGAATCAATCAATCCGACCGGCAACGCCGATAATTCCTTCGTCCGCGATCCCATTGGTTCGTCGTCGATTACACGTAGCTCTTATGGGTGGATCGAGGTTTTGGTTTGTACCTAATCTTACTTCCCCACTATTTGTACAACCATGCCGCAAAAGTGTATTCTTCGTGGTTGAAAGCTTCTCAAAGCATCCGTGCGGTGCAGTACAGTGAGTTTTCAACGATAGGTACAAGTAAGTTACCGATGTACAGTTCTCGAGGAGAGTAAGAACCAACGATGGGTATTACCGGTACGTAAGGTAATTACAGAAACCTGTTGGCGCTCCGGTAAAGCGTGTGGAGTTGTACATGTCCCGTCAGCGTGTGATTATGGTGCATTTTATAGCTATGCCCTTCCAGTAGGATTTGTACCAGATCCACATACCCCAACTCTTAGCAACCCAATATTATAAGATGTACAGGATGCTAAGATACAGACGCAACTGTAGAACTGAAAGGGGGATATTTTCCACTCTCAGACTCTCTCTTCTACCGAAGTAAAAGCTACCGTACGTTCTACTATAAAGATCAAGAAAATTTCGAACTTTTTACAACTCCACTAATTTGAGATTACGACCAAACAATCCAGTCCCGTTGAATGCACGAAAACTCGAAACCGGAACAGCTTTCATGACTGATTTGTGAGTGAAATAAAAAGGAGTACGGTAAATAATACCAAACACCTTTTTTAATTAATTATTGATTTTGACAAAATTGTTTTGTGTGTGTTTGTTGTTGTTGTTGTTGATTTTTTGATTGGCGCGTTTGGATCTCATTCCCGTTCTTTTTCAAAAGTGTGATGCTCGCGGCGAACAGATGGCATCTCATGTTGCTGACATGGTGGATTGTGACATGTGACCCTGGTAGAATCAATCGACGTTGTTCCATTGGTCTTCTACGGTCTACCGTATTGCAGTACCAACTAAGATTACCGTACAAAGTAACGTGAGCGTACCGTAAATCTTACCAGAAAGTCCTTCCGAAAAAAAAAATGAACATTTTCTTTCGTGCATGATCGATGATGCATTTGTGATTGGAGCATGTATTACGGTAAGAACCTTACCGTAAGGAAGTGCGGAATTGCAAATACGAGTAAGGTTACCCACCCACTCGTACAAGTACCGGTACCTTACGACTTGCAGTGCATGCGACAAGATGATAGGTAGCAGGATTGTTCTCGTAACTCTCCCGTTCACTGTCACAGTTTCAGTGCCGGACTCACTCCAGCACCTACCATTGCCAACAAACACCCATTCAATCAATCAATCAATCAATCAATCAACACATTATTAACACACTACCATCATGGGGAATGACCACTCGAGAACGACGGCAACCAACAACGGCACCGCCGCAACCGTCCAAAACCGCGATCGGCACGAAGATTCCAACGCAAGCCGGAAGAAAACGCGGTCGAATGTGCCGTCGAACACCGCGCGAACCTACAACACCACCACCAGCAACAACACCAACAACACCAACGACGACGACGACGACGACGACCACCGCGCCGACTTTTTGTGGGGCTGCAAAACCCGGGAGGAACACAGGTTCAAAAAGGCCCTGCTGATCCAGATCCTGAGACCGCTCGGGGGAGAAACCGGATTGATCGCCGCCGGCCTGGAATACCGGCCCGTGACCGTGACCTTTCGGGAGGAGGACGGGGAATGGGTGCTGCCGGAAACGCCGCCGCCGCCGGAAGAGGCGATCGATGCCGATGCCGATACCGATGCGACGACGACGACGACGACGTGTCAGTGCCACTTTCCGGCCCACGATTCGACGTTCGAGGAAGAGAAAAAAGAAGAGACCCTGCACTCCGCACTTTCCGAGGAAGCCGGCCGACGCTACCCCTGTCCGTGTCGGATCAACGAACAGACCGAATCCAATATCGAAACCAACAGCATGAACAACAGCATGAACAACAGCATGAACAACAGCATGAACAACGATACCAACAACGATACCAGCAACGATACCAGCAACAATAACCGCAACAAAGACAAAGACGAATCGACCAAAACCATGACCCGGTTGTTCCACAAGGAATCCCACACCATGATCACCAAGGAAAACCGAAAGCAATTCATTGCCGACGGGCCCATGTACGACATTGTGTCACGCCTCGCCATGGAATACGCCCAGGAGGTCATGATGCGGGACGCCGACCTGCAATGGGTTACCATTCCGAACGACGACGGAGACATCGATGCCGACGCTCGGGGAAACGGCAGCGGAAATGGAAATTCCGAGCGGGAGCCCGTCCGAGCCCTGGTCAGCCCCGGTCTGATTCGAAACCGAACCGACCGCGACGGCGACGACGACGACGACAAACCGACTCTCCTGATCGCGACCGGCAAGGGATTGGTCCGGGCCGGGGTCTTTTCGCGCAGGCACCTGCTGGTGTCGGGACTCGAGTGCGGATCGGCGGTCCCGTACGTTCGGGAGGCCTTTCGGAGGAACATGAACCTGGTGATTCTCGATCCCAACGCCCGCGGAGATCGGTTCGGCATGGCGACCTTTGCCGGGTCCATGGGGCATCTCTTTCGACACTGGGAGGAGAATGACCACGATCGGGATGGTGGTGATGGTGGTGGTGATGGTAATGGTGATGATGATAACAATGACAATAATGAGGAGGAAAAAGAGATTGCCGAAACAACAACAAGACCGATACCTAGAGCGGAAGGAGTCACGGCCCCATCGACCGCCACGATAACTCCAACACCAACGCCAACACCAACGCCAACACCAACGCCAACGCCGACGAAACAAAAACGCCGCCCCCGAAAAAATCTGTTTGTTTTGTCCCATTCCCAATCCGGGGCCCAACTGGTTCGGTATCTGATGAACAAGTCGGACTGCTATCTCCCGCGCATCCCCGCCATTGCCTTTACGGATTCGACGCACAACATCCAGTGGACGAAACGAGCCATTCACGGCAGCAATCGCAATGGCAATCGCAATCGCAATGGCAATCGGCACCACCGGAACGATCCCAACGATCGCAACCATCCGCTGAAACAATTGCTGGAATCCGAACGATGCGTCTACTTCAAGCGGTCCGAACAGGACAAGGACTGCATCCACAATCCGCTGTCGTCCATCGGGCGGCCGGTCGAAACGGATCGCTTCTGGAAGCACCGGTTCGGGGAGATCCGGACGCTGTGCGCCGGGACGTCGGACCACTCGCTGACCAACTGGTTCGTTCGGCACCACATCTGGGAGCACTTTGACAAGCACGGCACGGCGAACTCTCCCCCCCCCCCCGGGGGATCCGAGACGAGCGTGACAAAGACGAGGAGGACGACCACGAGGAGATGGACGCCGGCGAAGACGACGACGACGACGAACATCACGGGGGAACAAACAATCCACCAAGCTGCTACCGAAACGAAATTTGAATAATGATAACAACAACAACAACAACAACAACAACAATAATAATAACAAAGAATAGACCCGTTGCAGTTCTAGAGAAGGAAAAAAAAATCGCGCGGTGCTCCGGCCCGAGTCGCGGTGCAGCCCGGTGCACCATTCGTCACCGTCCGCTCCTTGCTCGCCGGTGTTTGGCGGCTTCCAGGACGAGTGGCGGGGTGATGAAATCTTGCTTCTCGTTGACGTTGACGTTGACGTTGACGTTGCTGCTGTTGCTGCCATTGCCAGTACCGCGATCGCTGCCCGCCTCGTTTCGGAAACAATTGCGAAAGGCCGCGAGCTTGGCGTCGTTGCAGATCGCAATCACCTCGGCCCCGGTGCAGCCCTCCGTCTCGTCGGCCACCCTCTCCGCCAGATCGTCCAGCGTTGCGAGCAGCGGATGAACGTCGTCGGGTCGGTACACCGCGTTTCCGAGTTCCCTCCGGAAAATCCTTCGTCGTCCCTCTCCGTCGGGGTTGTCCAGAAGGACGGTTTTCTCCAGCCTCCCGGGCCGGCGCAGCGAGGGATCGATCCACTCCGGATCGTGGGTGATGCCGATCACGGCCATTCCACCGCGGTTCCCACCGCCGCTGCTGCCGCCGCCGTCCGAATCGCCGGTGTCGCTCTCCGCCCCGTCCAGCTCGGTCAGCAGGGTCGACAGCACCCGATCCATGGTTCCCTCCGTGGTGTTGTCGTTGCCCCGGACCGCGGCAATGGTTTCGATGCCGTCCATCACCAAGATACAGGGGGTGGCCGATCGCGCGGTCCGGAACAATCGGTGGAGGGCCTTTTCCGAGCCACCCACCTCCTTGTGGATCAGGGACGTGCAGCTCACGTCGATGAGCCTGACGGAGGGATTCAGCGAGGCGGCAACCGCTCCGCAAAAGCCCGCCAGGGTCGACTTTCCGGTTCCCGGCGGAGCCGCGAGGAGGACGCCACCGGAAAAGGCTTTGCGGGTTTTTCTTCCGTTTCTGGTTCCGTCGCTGCCGCTGTCGCGATGGTAGAGAATGTTGTCCAGCGCTTCGCCCCGGCACACCGGCAGGACGACGAGCCGCCAGAGTTCCCGCCACGCGGCCCCGGCGCTGGCTCCACAGAGGGGCAGGTCGAGGGAGAAATCGTTCCGGGGACGATTCCGGATGGGATAGAGCCGCCGCAGGTCCCGCGCCGTGAAGACCCGCATGTCGACAAAGTCGGCGTTCGCCCCGTTCTTGAGCGACTCGGGGGTGGAGGACCGGAGCTTTTCTCGGAGGTATCGGGCAAAGCCGTTGGCGGTTTTGGTGTTGGTCTCGGTCTCGGTGTCGATGGACGGTGTCGCGGAGGTGCTGCGGGGACGATGAAATGCAAGCGCGCGAAAGTGCGCATCCGCATCTCCACCGGCAGCATCCGGGTGTTGCGGTTCCGTTTTGCGTGGTTGTTGCTGTCGTTCTTCCATATCCATATCCGCATCCGCATCCGCATCCTCCGCCTCCTCGTCCGCCCGCGTCCAACGCCTTGCGTGCAGCGCGGACATTGCCTGCCGGCAGTGGTGCGCAATCTCGGCCCGAGAAAACCCCAGCGTGCAATCTACCAGGTTTTCCAGGCAAGCATCCTTGCCCTTGTCCTTGCCACAACCATTGTCGTCGTCGCTGTCGTCGTCGCTGTCGTCGTCACTGTCGTTGTCGTCGCGATGAGCCGCGGAAGGATCGCGACCATAATATTCGGAAATCATCCGCCTTCGTTCTTCCCGATCCGGATGCCTCAGGGGCAGAATCCCGTCGAACCGATCCACGTCCCTCCCGAAATTCTCCCGGGACGTGCACACCAGGATCGTTCGACCAACACCACTGCTGCTGCCATCGTCGCTGCTCGACCCGCGGTGGCACCGGTGGGGCTCGCAGCAGTAGTCCCCGGTTCGCAGAACGTCCAGGAGCGAGAAGAAGAGGTTCCGCAAGCGAGCCCGGAGGTGGGGCTCTCCTTGCTGCTGTTGCTGCTGTCCCCCCTTGTTCTTGGTCGTCGGCCGGCCGCAAAGGCCGTCGATATCATCGAGCAGCAGGATGCAGTGTTTCGGCGTTTGGTGTTTTTCCCGCGTCGTGGTTGTAGCTGTAGCTGTAGCTGTAGCTGCAGCTGTAGCTGCAGCTGCAGTTTCAGTTGTGCTCGTGGTGGTTGCACTCGTTCTTCTCGTCATTGCGTGACCCATCACGGAGATCAAGAGGTCTTCGGCGGCACCGGCGGTTGTCCCGATGGCATCGACGGGAAGGAACGGACGAACGACCTCGATGCCCGCGCCCGATGAACGGCACTGTCGGTCGATCGCGTCGAGGAGGTGCGTTTTTCCGGAACCCTCCGGACCGACCACCAGAATCGCCAGGGCTTGCGATTGCGATTGCGACTGCAAAGGATGGAAGCAGCCGCCTCGGTAGTGGTGGTGGTGAAAGAACGCGTTGACGATGCTCGGCAGCCGCGACGACGCGCAATCGCCACCGCGAGCGCGGGAGGAAAAGTACCGCAACACCGGTGGGATGATTGGCGGTCGCGATTGCGATTGCGATTGCGGTGGCAGTTCCCCCCCGCCGGGTGTCGCGGTCGTTGCGATCCTCGATTCCCGGCAGCGGCCGGCATCCGGGGCGGTCGTTGCGGCCGTCGCAGCAGCTGCAGCAGCGGTTCCGCTACCGGTCGCAGCAGCACTTTTCGGTTTTGTCGTCGTTGCTGCTTCGGCTGCGACTGCTCCGGCGTTCCTTCCCGGCGGTTCTCCGGAAGACGCGGCGACGCAATCTTCCAGCAACTCGGTGGCTTCCCTCCAGGGAGACGATCCCGGATCCTCGATGCACCTCCGGTTCACTCGCTGGCGCACGAGCCGGAGCGTCTCGAGGACCAACGAGCTGCCTCCGTGCGGATGCGGATCCGAGCAACGATCGTCGTCGGAGTTGGAGTCGGGGTCGCAATCGTAATTGCGGTGTTCGTAGAGTCGATCGATCGCCCCCTCCAGAGCGGCGAGGCATTCGTGCTTCCAGACGGCGTTTTGCCGTCGCACGCCAGCCGAGAGTGCCTTGGCCAGGGGGAGGAGCAAAAACGAACGCCCTCGCCCTCGCCCTCCCCCCACGGATTCCAGCGCCCGGCAGCGCGCCAGCTGGATCGGAAGTCGTCTCGCCAGCAGCGCGGATACCGATTCCTTGCGTTCCCGGACCTCGCGCAGCTTGGTTTCGATCGTCAGGAGGAGGAGGAGGTGCGAGTCGTTTCGTGCGGAGGATGCATTCGTCGTCGTCGTCGTTGTCGTCGTCGTTGTCGTTGTCGTCGTTTTTGCGGTTTCGGTCGTCGGTGAAGCAGTGCCGGTGTTGTCCACTCCTGTCAGTGGCAACGGCAGTGACAGTGGCAACGCTTTGTCTAGCTTTCCCAGCAAAAGCATCAGATCTCTCAACGAATCCGAGAGACGCCTCCAGGAATCGCAATCGTTGTCGTTGTCATTGTCCGGGCCGGCATCATTGTCATTGTAAAGGTCATCACCGCCGCCGCCACCACCACCACCACCACTATTGCTGCTGCTGCTCGGAAGAATCCCCGCAAAATCCAGCAGAGACGACAGGGCCTCGATGATTTCGTCAGCCACTGCAGCGTCGTGGTCGGAATCGGAATCGGAATGTTCGTCGTTGTCGTGATTCATTGTGAGAGTGGCTGTTGGGTTGTGGTGGTGGTGGTGGTGGTTGTGGTGGTTGTTGTTGTTGTTGCTGTTGTTGTTGTTGTTGTTGGACGCTCAATGAATACTCCATCCATTCATCCATCCATCCATCCATCCATTCACTCATTCATCCACCAATCCAATAATCCAATCCAATTCAATCCAATTCAATTCAATCCAATCCAATCCATCGGGGCTACCGTAGCTGGCTGGCTGGCTGGCTGAGCCGTGACAGATCAATCAAGTTGTTCTCAAGGTATTCGTAGTCTGTACCGTACTACCGTATGAATTGGATCTGGTTCCTATACATGCAAGGCGCAGTACGAGTACGAGTACGAGTACGAGTACTGGTATTTGTTGATGTACGGTACGTGTTGGTTGAGGTTGATTCCGACCGAGAAAGCCTCTGGTTTCGGCTGCGATTGTGAGTGAATAAAACTAACTTACCGATTAAGATCTTACGGTAAGGTTACTGGTGGATGAGGACGACGATGAATGATTCTCACCTGTCACCTGTATTACCGTACGGTGATGGTTAATTAACTTCCGGTAATTACGGTAATTTTTTTGGTCACCCCGAATCTTCGTCTCTCATTTCTCCGTCTCGAAATCAAAAACAAATTGGACCTCGGGGCAGGGGTCTATTCTTATATTATGACCCCTGCCTCGGGGGGGGTAAGTTTAGTGGAGTTGTTTTCGCGATCAGTGCCTCTATTTAATGCCAATTTTTCATTTAAAACCAGTACTACCGTTACCGGTAAGTTACCGGTAAGAGTACTGGTAAACGTACCGGTACGGGGAATGGGGAATCTTACGTCGTACCGGTACGAGTAAGAGTAAGTACGGTACGTTACTGACTGACCACTTCCACTTGTGACGTATTCCAATGGTCTTAGGCATACGACTCAAGACTCAACTGATCTGTACTGTATTTTGCCCGCTCCTTGTTACATGTATGTACAATTGTACGTGTTTATTGTACTGTGCATTTATAGTTGCAGATTGTTACCATACCATCACGGTAAGTACTTGTACGCTTGTACGAACAAGTAAGGCTTACAGTAAGGTTTACGGTACAACTACTACAGCTACAATTACAAGCAAGATTACGGTACAACGATGGGTGAATCTTACTCACTGTAAACCTTACTTCACAACCAACCAATCACCCACCAACCCCATCCAACTCACTGTACTTCACAACCAACCAATCACCCACCAACCCCATCCATGCAAAACTCAAAATCCACCAACGAACAAGACACAACATGACATCCACAACAACAATGAATGGGTGTTGTCATTCGTTTGTCTCATCATAGTCTGAAAAGACGTCGTCGTTGTTGTTGTTGTTGTTGTTGTCGCAACAGCACTTTTCTTTCGTGGAGAAGGATCCGGTATGATGTCGTCCAATCAACCGATCAATCGATCAATCGATAACTCCGTCACTCCATCACTCCGCGGACGAGGCTGATGAATGATGGATGATTTTGATGGATGAATGGGTGCATCCATACATTGATGCTCTCCGACCCGATGGAGTCGGACGGTGCCAGCACGAACGTACGTACTTTTACCCACCCATTCCATATCGTACAATGGAAAGCGGACACGGTTTTTTGCAACCTAACCGTCTCTCTGCCGCCGCGACACCTCGTCGGAACATGGATTGGAAACGGCGTCGCACAAAAGTGGATGTGTTGGAATAGTACGGTAAGGTAGGTTTTAGTAGCATTGGAAGAACATCAGCACAGCGCAGCACGAAACAAATCGACAACGCATCAAAACAAACGCCCATTTTTTCATTGCACGTGCCATCCAAAAAGCAGCAATGCTTTTTGTCCGTGATGCATGTGTCCAGACAAATTTGGAAGAATACCTATATCGTGTCCGATGCACCGCTCGGCGTTTTGCCGAACCGCATCACTCCGTGGCACACCGCTTCGTCGTCCTTAAGGCTGGTTTCATGATCTATCTATCTTTCGAGATCGATCGATCGGAACGTCTTTGTGCTTCTCCCATTGAAATCATACGAGTCATAACGGCGAAACAGTTTCGTTTTCTGACGATGGTTGTTTTATTCTTTTATTTTTTTGGGCTGGTGTGCAATGATGGATGGATTGATTTTTCATTGTTTCCTTCCTCTTCCTTTGTGAACTGATGTGCTGTAGTGCACTGTATTGCAGTGCATAGAATGGTTGCCGTTGCCACGCTTCGGTCGCATGGATGCTTGCCTTGCCATGCCGTCGCGCGCGATCATGGAAATTGCAAGCCACTCAGTCAATCCCAGTGACGGTGCGGGAGCCATCCGCCGACACATCGTCACTCTGGAGTCCTGTCGTTGTCGCGTCTCGCTTTGTCGTGCCCTGTCGCGTCGTGTCGACCATCCCTCTTGGCACTCCCTCACGCACGCACGTACCGTACGCACACTGGTTGGTAGTATGTGCTGTGTTGCGCTGTGCGACCGTGTTGTTGGGTTGCTATTGATGTGACCTAACACAACGCAACACATCACATCAAATCAAATCAAGGGACAACCTTCCAGTTAGAAGCTTTCACATTGCGCACTCCGGGCAAAACGACCTTCAGTGGCGAACGACCGACCGACCAGCAATGCCACAATTCCGGAAATGGACGCTCGAGAAGCGCGACGATGCAATGCCATGCGATACGAGACGAGGCGATCACCCCGTCGGACAAACGTGCAACAATCGAACGAACAAAAGAGTGTCGGAATGGAATGGAATGACTGCACATGAATAGGTTGTCAGTCGTGAAAGGAACGCCCACAATCGGACAAATACAAATACAGCACGTATAGTACCTCGAAAATAATAGCTGGGATTATGATTAGTGTTCTATTAGTATTACTATTACTGGTAGTTACTACCGCTATTACTTTTCGCGGTCAGTGTACTACTAGCAACAATAGTCAGTAGGATAAAAGTTAGAACGTTCGCCCAACGACAGGGAAAATCCTTTCTGAACAGAAGCAACCTCTGAACGACGATGAGAATCGAATGGAACAGGAGGAACAAGAAGAAGAAGCAAGCGAAAAAGGGATGAAAAACAAGAATGATACTCGGGAAGATTTTGCGAACATCCACCACCACCATCGTGGCCTTCTTTTGTAAAGATATTCGAGATGATGCTATGGAGTACTACTATCCTACTAGGGTATACCCCGGCGCCGTCTCGGGTGGGGAAGAACGATCGACAGGATCGAATTCCTCGAGAGGTTACCAGCAGCATCACGACGTGTTAAGGTGGGGGGCTCTCTATGAAAGTGGTAAAAGTGATCGACAGGATCCGGGTGGGGAGCGATCGGCGACAGGATCGAATTCCTACTAGTTATTTTACGAGTTAGCGGAGCGCTGTCACGATACGATACAGAGCTGAGCTGAGCAGCGCTGTATCGCTGTCTCCCCCTGTAGCGCTGTAGCAGCAACGCGTCGATAGTACAGGGGGGGGGCAGCAAGCAGCAGCAAGCAGCAGCAACGCGTTGATAATACAGGGGGGGGACTGCAAGCAGCAAGCAGCAAGCAGCATCAACGCGTCGATAAAACGGGGGGGGGGACTGCAAGGAGCAAGCAGCAACGTGTCGATAGCGTAACAGTGTAGCTGAGTGCTACAAGGTTAGGGTTGCTATTGCTTCGAAATACTGGAGATGCTTACCTACCATGATACCGTTGCTAAGATACTATGCTACCGCCGGGGTCGGGTCATCATAGTACAATTTATACTATGACCGGATACCTGACCCAAACAGTTATTAACCGAGCTAGCGCTAATACGAGCTAGCGTTAGCGCAAGCGCGTTAGCGCAAGCGCGTTAGCGCAAGCGCAAACGATCTAGCTAGCACCATTAGGGTTAGATATTAGTGTTGTGGCGTACGATTTGTACCAGTTGTACATACCCCGGGTATAGCATCGTCCGCATTAATACAATGTAGCTGAGTGCTACAAGGTTAGGGTTGCTAATGCTACGAAATACTGGATATGTTAACCTACCATGCTACCATGCTAAGATACTATGCTACCGCCGGGGTCGGGTCATTGGTGTATAATATGTACTATGACCGGATACCTGACCCAGACAGTTACCCAACGCGCTAGCACACCTTTTGAATCTAATTAAGCGGAGCTACGCTACGCTACTCCGCACACACTACGCTACCCGTAGAATACAGTACTGGAGCTACAGAGCTCTGTTATTTTACGAGTTAGCGGAGCGCTGTCACGATACGATACAGAGCTCAGCTGCGCTCATCCCCTGAAGCGCTGTAGCGCTGCAGCGCTGTATCCCTGTATCCCTGCAGCGCTGTATCCCTGTATCCCTGTAGCGCTGTATCCCTGTATCCCTGTAGCGCTGTATCCCTGTATCGCTGTATCCCTGTATCCCTGTATCGCTGTATATCTGTAGCGCTGTATATCTGTAGCGCTGTATCGTAGTAGCGCTGTATCCCCTTTAGCGCTGTATCCCCTGTAGCGCTGTATCCCCCTGTAGCGCTGTAGCAGCAACGCGTCGATAATACAGAGGGGAGTACTGCAAGCAGCAAGCAGCAGCAATGCGTCGATAATACAGGGGGGGGGGGCAGCAAGCAGCAAGCAGCAGCAACGCGTCGATAATACAGGGGGGGGGGACAGCAAGCAGCAAGCAGCAGCAACGCGTCGATAATACAGGGGGGGGGGACAGCAAGCAGCAAGCAGCAGCAACGCGTCGATAATACAGGGGGGGGACTGCAAGGTTAGGGTTGCTAATGCTACGAAATACTGGAGATGATAACCTACCATGATACCATTGCTAAGATACTATGCTACCGCCGGGGTCGGGTCATCATAATACAATATGTACTATGACCGGATACCTGACCCAAACAGCAGTTATTAAGCGAGCTAACGCTAATACGAGCTAGCGTTAGGGCAAGCGCGTTAGAGTTAATACATGCGCACGCGATCTAGCTAGCACCATTAGGGTTAGATATTAGGGTTGTGGTGTACGATTTGTACCAGTTGTATGTACCCCGGATAGCATCTGCATTAATACAGTGTAGCTGAGTGCTACAAGGTTAGGGTTGTTAATGCTACGAAATACTGGAGATGCTAACCTACCATGCTACCATCCTAAGATACTATGCTACCTCTGGTGTCGCATCATCATAGTACAATAAAGCGTGTACAATAAAGTGAGTAAGGTTACAATAAAGCGAGTTAGCGCAAGCGATCCTGCTAGCACCATTAAAGTTAAGGGTTGTAGACGCTAGGTCATTACGACAATAGGTCATTATTTAATATGTCCCCTTATCTGCACCTTTTTCAGGGCCTTTTCTCCGGTATTTTCTCCTCTGACACATTCACACTCCACACAAATCATCGACTTAAAACGGTCCATTTGAAACGAATGAATAACGGCTCCACGTTCAATAATCAACCTCACCTCCTCAGGCAGGTAATTCTCGATACGGATCTCACGGACGATTTCTCTTCCCATGTAGCACCTGACAATGTAATTTGCATCCCGGTGATCCATAGGATTTGTAACATCCTTCTTCAACTCAAACGTGAAGGTAATCCTGTACGTTGGTACAAAATATCCTATATCATCCCTTTTGGGGTATTTGACCACAACCTCGAACCCATCATCCCTTCGCTCTACATTGCGAATAATCATACCTGTCTCCAGATCTCTGTCAATACCTTCGATCTCGCAATAATTTTTGTGATCAAAATGAATATCCAAAGTACCAAAAACTCCCTCTCCGAAATGGAAGCTGAATGGGGTGGTGCGGGTGGTTTGTGCGCTGTACCTATGAGGTCTATTTATGAATATGACCTTCATCTCATCTTGGCCTGCAGTTCCCGTTGTCGCGTCCGTCGCGTCGCACATAATGGTCAATCAGGTTGTATTTTCTTCGGGAACACCCTTTTTGAATAATCACGTTGTCTTATCTTCGGGAACACCCTTTTTGAATAATCACGTCGTCTTATCTTTGGGAACACCCTTTTTGAATAATCACGTTGTCCGTCGGGAACACCCTTTTTGAATAATCACGTTCCTTTTTGAATAATCACGTTGTCCGTCGGGAACACCCTTTTTGAATAATCACGTTGTCTTATCTTCGGGAACACCCTTTTTGAATAATCACGTTGTCTTATCTTTGGGAACACCCTTTTTGAATAATCACGTTGTCCGTCGGGAACACCCTTTTTGAATAATCACGTTGTCTTATCTTTGGGAACACCCTTTTTGAATAATCACGTTGTCCGTCGGGAACACCCTTTTTGAATAATCACGTTGTCCGTCGGGAACACCCTTTTTGAATAATCACGTTGTCTTATCTTCGGGAACACCCTTTTTGAATAATCACGTTGTCTTATCTTCGGGAACACCCTTTTTGAATAATCACGTTGTCCGTCGGGAACACCCTTTTTGAATAATCACGTTGTCTTATCTTTGGGAACACCCTTTTTGAATAATCACGTTGTCCGTCGGGAACACCCTTTTTGAATAATCACGTTGTCTTATCTTCGGGAACACCCTTTTTGAATAATGTCCGTCGGGAACACCCTTTTTGAATAATCACGTTGTCTTATCTTCGGGAACACCCTTTTTGAATAATCACGTTGTCTTATCTTTGGGAACACCCTTTTTGAATAATCACGTTGTCCGTCGGGAACACCCTTTTTGAATAATCACGTTGTCTTATCTTCGATTGGATACTGCTATAGAATCCATGATTCTACGATCATACGTTCCTAAGCCAATCAAAAAATACGCTCCTCATAAGCCACCAATGAAAAAATACCGTCATAAGCCAATGAAAAAATCTTATTTCCCTTTACAAAATCTACAGGAAAATTAGTAAGGGTCGGTAGAAACACAAGCAAATTACTTCCTACCTTATTACTCCATTCTTTCGATTTCGATTTCGATTTCGATTTCGATTTCGATTTCGATTTCGTGGTTCACCATATTTTGCTGTGTTTCCTCGCTTAATCACTCTTTCGCATCACAAATCACTTTTTACATTCGCATCACAAATCACTTTTTACACATATCACCGCCTATTTTGATTCAGAATCCGACTTATTTTGAGCAGAGTTGCTTAATTGCACTCCGTCTTGTGAACGAAGAGAACCCCTACGGTAGGCTCTTGGCTCATTGTACTTTAGTCCTTAAATATCCTTGTCTGAAAAACGGAGAAGCACCTCTATGGCATGGACGAGAGATTGTTCGCTTGAAAGACATTGTTTGACTTGGCCCCCAAACGTCTTGAAATCAATCAATCTGCATCCATCGCCGGTAGGACTTCAACAGGCGCAAGTTCTTGTTTTCGTGACATAGGAGGAAGAATTGAATACGACCAGGGAAGACGACGACGGAAGACGACGACGGAAGACAACAACGGAAGACGACAAAGACGAACGAAAACGACGACAAAGTAAACGACGACAAAGGTACGCTAACATGATTACGTTTTCACCCAGGAAGATTTAATTGTAATTATTACTAACCCCCCCCCCTATTTAACCTTTCACGCAGACGAGACGACGGCGGCGCGATACGACCCAAACAGTACAACGGAAGACAAAAAAGACGACGACGTGACGACGCAAACGACGCAACGGGAAGACGACGACGGAAGACGACGACAGAAGACAACAACGGAAGACGACAAAGACGAACGAAAACGACGACAAAGGTACGCTAACACGATTACGTTTTCACCCAGGAAGATTTAATTGTAATTATTACTAACCCCCCCCATCAAACGACGCAACGACGATTAGCGGAAGGGGCGGAAGGCACGATGAAGAAAGGCACGATGAAGAAAGGCACGACAACAATGACAGGGAACGAAATGTCCAAAAGAGGCCTCTACAAAAAAGCCAAAAGGAAAGCTGCTAAGGAAGCGAGAAGAAGAATGACATCCAATTTTATCAAAAATGCACCACCCAAGTCGAAAACACACACCACCTATAAACACGTGGCTAGGATAAGACCAAGAATCGATGAACCTACTCATTCACCAACATCCAATAACGTCGTCAAAACACAGCTGAAGAGGGTAAGCAACAACGATCTATTTTACAAAGGTAAATTTTTTGTAACGAAATGGGATAAAGAGAAAGTTGAATCCAACAAATACGAATGGAATGACGTTGTGTCTATTGATCCGCAACCGAAGATGAAACCTTTCGAGACCATGGATAGTACAGAGGATAACCACCTAATTGCAGTGGATCGATCGCAACCATCACTGCGAATATTTGCCAAAGCATCTAGAACAGAAGCGAGAAAACATCTGGCTGCAACCAACAATATCCGATATACAAGAATGTTTGCAGAAGATGTTGTTGCAGTGAAACCAACAGTTGAAAGAGGATGTGAGTGTGGTAGCGTCGATGATGGGTATGCCATTGTTGGTATTCGACCCAACCGTGCAAGTCGTGGCATAGGTCAGTATGCGTTCAAAAAGAATGTGGGGGAACGGAAACAGGCAGATTTGAACATGGTTGCATCTCATATTGTCAATGAATTGGAGGATACTATACGTCCCCTTCGGAATTTGTTTGGTCATGAAATTTCGGTGATACGTCAGGTGGTGAGGCAAACAACACTTGAAACGGTTGGCGATAGTCACTATGTCGCCTTTTCAACGGGTAAGAATTACCACTCCAAATGCCATACCGATCGTGACTATTACTACAGTCTTTTGACTGTGGTAGGTCCTCAGGGGGTAAAGGACGATGAAGTTATATATTATTTTATATTCCCTACGTACGGAATCAAAATTCCACTACGTTCTGGGGAAGCACTGTTGTTTAACTCTACCATCTTGCACAGCTGTTCGAATCCCAAATACGACGGTTGTTATATTATGAGCGCCTTCGTCCCATGTAGAACTGTACTCAGGGCCGATCCAATATAATAATATTGATTTACAATTTAAAGTAGTTCGTTCGACTGCCATTTTGATTTAGATAGTAGCGTTCGAAACGCCGCCTTTGTTATTTGAAACGCCGTTGTTGTTTGTGGGAATCGCTTCCGTTGTAAACAGCTTCATGTTTGGTGTTTGTTTTGGTTGACAGTAGAAATATCGTGACTGCAGAAATATCTTGTTCAGAAACAAGAATTTCGAAGAACTCTTTGTGATTGCGATTTCGTTAGATTCCGATACTTCTTCGATTACGATTCCGATACTTCTTCGATTGCGATTCCGATAGATTTCGATACTTCTTCGATTGCGATTCCGATAGATATGGTTGATTGTTGAAGTGGGGGCGCGAGGAGATTGCGCTTTGCAATACTCCCCACTTGACTTTTAAGGCAAGCCCGAACCTATCGCAAGGAGATTGCGCGAAGCAATACTCCCCACTTGACTTTTAAGGCAAGCCCGAACCTATCAGTTTCTTCTCCAAACGGGCTGCCAGAGGCACTTTGTATATGGAGATGAGGCACCGATGACACCTGGACTGATACGGTCAGTTATCCAAACCGTCGCTGTGTACGGAGGTTATCCAATGAACAAAGGTAGTAACAACTGAAAGCAGTCGAAACCACCGCGGGGCCACCGCAAGTTCAATCAGAATCACTCCTTTAAAGACACCAGCAGCCTCGTTGAAAAGACCTCAATCACAGCAAAATTATGCAAGGTTCACCACCCTGTCCCACCAGGGCCACTGCATTTTGCTATGTAAAAGATCCTTCCCTTGTGGTTACACCCAACGATGACTCCGACTTGAGGAACCCAATGAAGACTCTGACTTGAGGAAACCAACGAAGACTCTGACATGAGGAAACCACCATCTCCAGTCTAGAGAGACATTTAGCAACCAGGCATACCTTGATCCAGAGTCATAGTGGAGGTATTAGGTTGTTGTCCCTCTCCATGGTATCTCAACAGTGCGCTCGTACAGCTAGTGGTATGATCTCAGGGAGCTACCCCACCACTAGGCTAGCCCTGTACATTGAGTTAGCCCTGAAGAGAATCCCATGGTGACCTTCGATCCGACGTTGTTGTGTGAATCCGAAGTATGAATTCAGTTTTGCCAGGATGCAAAACTAGAATTGTGATCTTATACTGTTGTTGGAAAATGGAGAAATGAAAATTCTAATTCCACTATTGCAACTGCTGGTGGTGATACTTCCACTATTCTGAGTGTTACTTTCATTACTGATCTAGTAGCGTGTTGATTTTGAAACAACTCGGGTTTAATTTGGATACTTCTATATGTACACTTCACTAGAATCACAGAGTACAATTTACAGGAAATATGAAAAATCCAAAATTGATTCACGCTATCACAGAGTACAATTTACAGGAAATATAAAAAAACCAAAATTCACTCACAAAAGTTTAGGTTTTAACTGGTTACTTCTACATGTACACTTCATTAGAGATACAAACTACATTTGAAACCATTAAAATTTATTCACAGAAATGTTTATCATCCAACAGACACCACTTAAACTACCAACAGACAAAACTAAATTTAATCTTGATCATGTTAATTTACCAACATACAACAAATTTAATCGCCTTAACATTAGTTTGCTCACAACAGACAACACTAAACCATTAAAATTTATTCACACAAATGTTTATCAGCCAACAGACACAACTTAAACTGCCAACAGACAAAACTAAATTTAATAGCCATTTTTCTTCCAGATCTTCTAACAGCACTGTTTTTGTATCTTATGAACTTGGATTTGATACAGATTTTCTATTCTGTTACTAGGGGGCCCAACGAGGAAGTAACATCCAAAAGTACATTAAATAAATGTGGTATCATAGATATCCCATTCATTGGACTGTTGTATATTTTCTACTAGAAAGTATTGACACTACTGGAGGAAATATCCATGAAACATAGGATGTGGTATCATAGATATCCCATTCATTGGACTGTTGTATATTTTCTACTAGAAAGTATTGACACTACTGGAGGAAATATCCATGAAACATAGGATCTTTTGAGTTTAATTCTTTTCATAGTCAGAAGCATACATATGGTGAGGAATATGGTTACTTGAATGCTGGAAATATTCCAAAAAGTATTCATGAAGATGCAAAATAATACACAGATAAAGCAAGCACTAAATAAGACAAAAGAACATATGGGACGCCCACACAATAGGATCTTTTGAGTTTAATTCTTTTCATAGTCAGAAGCATACATATGGTGAGGAATATGGTTACTTGAATGCTGGAAATATTCCAAAAAGTATTCATGAAGATGCAAAATAATACACAGATAAAGCAAGCACTAAATAAGACAAAAGATGAGAGGCATGGGAGTGGCTTGAACTGACAGCAGCACAAGATAGCACATGCGCCTCTGTCACCACTAATTGACGATTAGCTTAAGAAAATGAAGAGTTTTTTCGTTTTTTAATTCATTTTGAATGCAAGTGCTGTACTAACTGTAAAGGAGCATCTTTCCGTGACGACGATTTTGGTTCTTGCTTCCTTTCTTGAAACGACAAGGTATGGGTGAAATTAATGATAACAAGATAATGAATATTGCTGTCCTTTGAGACCCAGAAATCATTATCTTCTTGTTGACGTGATGCCAAAGAAAAGAAAGTATTCCGATGGTGTTAAAATCTTGGCAGACTTCTACTGTCTGGCATGTTTTAAGAACACGAACACACTGAAAAAATTTCGTGGGTACAAAAGAGTGTCTAAAAAGGATCAGTCATCTTTCAAATACGTTTGCAGCGGGCTTACAAGCCACTTGAGCAGATCAGGCGAATGCGGCAGATACTACTATCATAATGTAGTAGATAAAACAGGTGCGTCCGTATTCGAAATCCACCACACGGGTGGAGGTGCGGGCCGACACAACCCATCCAGTTTTTCCTTGACGATGACAGCAAATGGTCCACAGGGAGAAGCGGCATCTGATAGAATTTCGACCGGGGACCAGAATCAGGATTTAAATAGGCAAGCGGTACCAGACGTTCTGGTACCACCTATACAGCGCAATGTTATACAGTCCTATTTAGCATCTCTGGAGGTAGATCAAGAGGAAGATAATGAAGAGGAAGACAACGACGGAGTTACACTGATGGATGATGCAAATGAACAAAAAAGTACAGAACCGGATGCGCTCAATAACATGGAACAGATGTTCCGTTCCCACCCAATACCTCATACAACTCAGCAGCTACACGCTGAAATCAAGCTTATGAATCTAATGTCAAGGCATCGCTTACAATTAGGTACATTTCAAACCATAATGAATTGGGCAAAGGAATGTCAAAACCTCCCTGGTTTTGATTTTCGTACGGCGAAAATCAGAAAACGTGAAGTTGTTTTCCAAGAAATACAGAAGCATGTCAAAATACCCAACACAAGATTTGAACCAAAGCTAGTTACTTGGCTACCAGACAAGAAACCTGCTCAGATTTACATTCGCAATTTTAAAGAAGCACTGTATTCTCTTCTATCCAATAGTGAGCTGATGTGTGACCAAAATCTCTCCTTTCCAAGTATAACAACTCCGCTGCAGCCAGACAATGATCCTGCCATAACGGAAGACACATACATTTCAGAGCTTCATCATGGAACTTGGTGGAAGGACTCATGGAGGTTAATGTGCCAGCAAAACGCAGATCCTCCTGAAATTTTGGTACCACTGATTTTTTACATGGACGGGATCAGCCTGGATGCGCATGGCAGATTGTCTCTTACTCCTCTCAATATGACTCTGGGTATTTTCAGTGTAGAGACAAGAAAACGCCCAGAGGCTTGGACTACTATTTACTTCCATCCAGACAGCGAATGGGAAAACACCCATCATTCAAGGAAAGCTACGCCGACAGAAGGGGTACAGAACATTCATAATGCGATTGCCGTTGCACTAGAATCGTTGAGGGAAATTGATGCCAGAGGGGATGGAATTCTGTGGGATTACCTTCCCTATGCAGGGAAAGTGTGGAGCGTTAGAATGAAATTTGCGATTGCATATGTTGTAGGAGATACCGAACTCCATGACAAGCTTTGTGGAAAATATGGATCCCGATCGGCCAGGGTTAAAAAACTATGCAGACACTGTGATTGTGCAACAACTGAAATCAATAGACCAGCAGCACAACAACATGTAAAACTGTGGAAACCAGACGACTTCGAAATACCAGACGGAGAAGATGCAACGGATTATTTCAAACAACAATCACACCACCGTATCGAGAACGCATTCCACAGTTTAAATTTCGGGTCCAATCTCAATAATATACACCTCGCAACACCAGGTGAAACACTACATATGCATCAATTAGGGGTAGCCAGGCGATGTGTGGAAGCAATAGAACAACAGTTGGTAAACACTAGTGTTGAGTGTAAATACGCCGCGAACCTAAAGAAAGGGAGGGCGACGGTGGAAGCACTTGGATATATTGCTCAAAGATATGGTGCGCTATTATCAAGACAATCCGACAGGGATTTTCCTAGAACCAAATTTGGAACAAGCATTATGTCCATTGCGAAAAAAGAAGGAAAAGATTATAGCGGTATGCTATTGTGCATCCTTGTAGCACTGGCGTCGGAAGCTGGCCAAGAGATAGTGGGTGATCTGAGATTTGCAACTACACAAATTGACGTCATTGAACAAATCATATCAATGGAAGAGTTTCTCAAACATGGAAGAATTACTCCAAAAGGTCTCCGAAATCTACCAAAAACAATAATTCATTTTATTAACACAATCAATACTGCATGTATTCGGAAAGGAATGGGGACGAGACTCATCAAGAACCATCTATATTTTCACATCCCAGAGTACATAAAGTTGTGGGGACATCCACTGGGGTGGGATAGTAGCTTCAGTGAGAGTCATCACAAGACAGAGGTGAAGGCTCCAGCAAAGAACACACAACAAAACGCAGCTACATTGATTAGCCAAACAACAAAACGACAAACGGAAAAGTTGCTGTTGCGTACTGCCAATATGTGTTACGGGTTGGAGGAAAAGCATGAAGACCCGACAGCGAAACCCAGACCGAAGAAAGCCGGCTCACTATTCAAAATACACCGTGACGCCAAACAAAGTAAGGGAAGCATGACATGGCATAGAACTTCAAATAAGGACAAACCGTTTTTGCCATCGGTAATTCTGGATTTTGTCTGCGATTCGGTGTTGCCGTTACTAGTCGATGGCACATCGGTAGAAGCATTCACAGAACACAATCGATGGGATTCAACAAACAAGGTCGGATATTTGTTTCGATGCCATCCCTCCTACAGATCGACATCTGGGCAAGTGAATGCCGTTTGGATGGATTGGGTAGTGGTCAGTGTTGATTCGGAAGCAATCCCGTGTCAGATTCTATGTTTTCTTGAACTAGATAACCTGAAACGTCCAACGGGTAGAGTGAATAATTACCCGGTTGAAAATGAAGGTCTTTATGCCGTCGTTAGAAAATTCAAGAAAGAGCCCACAAGGTCGAAGTCAAGATTTGTTTCCAAGGGTACTTTGGAAGAAGGTTTCTTTGTATTCAACACAGACGCAATTTTATCAGATATTGCTGTTGTGCCAGAGTTGAATAAAGATGGAAGTATCTCGACTGCAAACAGGTGGCTAGTAGTGGCCAATCGTGGTGCTTGGTTGGACAGTTTTGAAGAAAGGAATGAGAGCCTGGCTTCTACATCATATGCAACACTTTACAGTCAATGTCAATTGGCAAATGACATGGACGAAACAGAGGAAGAGTGAGTAAGAAATAGTAGTTACTTTTTTTTTTAATGTAAAAACTAAGATAGTCCCTACTTCGCAATTTTTTTTTGGTAATAGCTAAGATAGTCCCTAATTCGCAAATTCATCGCGACGTGACCCCCCCAAAAAAACGTTACTATGTCAGGTACAGAAATTATAAGAGAGCAAAATTGGCGCGGGCGAGTACGCTTCCACCTTGAGAGGATGCAAAGCTAACAGAGAATATCATGTAGAGGATAAGTACGTTTTTTGGAAACAATAAAATGGCGCGGCATGATGGCTTGCATTGATAGAGGAAGCCGTCCAGTAATTATTGGATGTGGACGTGTGGACGTGATTTTTCTTGTAATTCTTCGATCTTGATTTTTGCGGAAAGTCTTCATAATTGAGTAACAGAACTGATTGAAAACAACTTTTCAGAAATTCCACTAAATTACAACATTAATCACCATGAATAGAGAAGCATTGCAACTGACTAAAGCTATTGCAGAAATTAGTCCAGTCTCAGCTGATGTGAACAGTCCAAGAAAGAATCGCAGTGGATTATCCCTACCCGATCCCAATGTGATAACACCAAATGTGGCATCGGCGCGGAAGCAGCAGCAGCCGTCGACGAAGAAGCAGCATCAGCCGTCGAAGAAGCAGCAGCCGTTGAAGAAGCAGCAGCATCGGAAAACGAAGCACACAAATAAACCCCAATCCACCAAAACTTCGATAGACAATGTGACCTTCAGCACAAGAGGGAATGTGAACTTCAACGCAAACGGGAACGTTATTGTCGCAGAGAATGCAAATATGACAGAGCCGAGGACGGTGCGGAACAGTGAATGGGACGACAGAGTCGCAGCAACAGAGAGACGATTAGCTGAAATGGAGAAACGACTTGAAGAAAAGGAGAAACGACTTGACGAAAGGGAGAGAAAACTGGTTGAAAAAGAGACAGAAGGACAACGAACGGAAAAGGAAAAAGGCAACGTCGATAAGGAAGAAATCGAGCGGAAACTTAGGATCCATCAAGCGACGGTGTTGAGCCAAAGGGTGAATCAGTATGTAAAGCTAAATATTTTTCAGAGTCATAAATTTGTGGATAAGAAAGAGTCGATCCAAATTCTTAAAACAATGATGAAGGAGGAAAAGCTTCAACTACCGGAAGGCGTTGCCAAAAACGAATTCTATGAATACAACTGGATGATAATCAGAAGGGCGGTAAATGACTTGAGAACTGCGGTGCAGTCTTTAGTTAGGAAGCATTGGATTGGTGAGTGCTAATGCTACTAATGTAAAATGATGTGGGAATGATTATTATAATGAGCAAGTGGATGCCAATACTAACAAGCACACGGTTACCGTTCCTGTTACAGATGACTTCAAGAAGGCAAAAACGAGGCGAAATGAATGGGTGCTGCCTGAAGGATTTCCAGGCACGCTAAAGCTTCTCGAGACGGAGGATGATGATGCTCCCGTCCTGCATCCGAGCTATAGGAAGAAGGAAGGAGAAGATGACTTCTATTATTTTGCAACCCGCATCTTGGCTGCATTCCTGCCATCGGTTTTTTGCCCAAAATGGCAAAAAACAAAATTGATTGGTGAAATATATTCCGTGAGTGATGAGGCATTTGCATTGGTTATAATTCATAACGAATATGCAAGATGGGTGAATTACTTGGAAAGAGTTGATGACAAAAGTATTCCTGAGGTTAGCAAAAAATATTGTGACCCGAGAAGTGGAAACGAGGAGGGGTGGTCGGAAGATGGAATAGAAATGTATGAAAGAGTGTGTGAAGAACTGATGGATATCCGCTTCCCTGGCTACAACCTAGGGGGAAAAGAAGACAAAGATAAAGACAAAGACGAGGAAGAAGACGAAGACAAGGAAGAAGACGAAGACGAGGAAGAAGACGAAGACGAGGAAGAAGAGGAGGAAGACATCGAGGCAAGGGAAAAAGCAAAAATCGAGGCGAAAAAGCAAAAGGAAAAAGTGGTAGATTTTGAAATCGCCTTGATGAGACGAATCAACATGGCTTCGAAACGCAAAGGTGGAGGTGTGGGATTACAATCAGATTCTGCTAGTAGCAAGACGAAGCGAAAGAAGAGGAGAAAGCATATTGATCCAATAATGAGTAGTGAGAGAAGGAAGTGGTTGGCGGAATTGTAAATGGATGGTAATATTGAGGTTGATTAGTGATAGTTTAAATTAAAAGCAATTTGTGGTTGGAAACGGCGTCGCTCCATAATACCATAGGGTAGACAAAACGATCGTTCCGTCTCGAAAATTAATGGGCGTTGCCTCACAAATTGATGGGCGTTACCTCGAAAATTAATGGGCATTGCCTAGAAAATTAATGGGCGTTGCCTCATAAATTAATGGGCGTTGCCTCGAAAATTAATGGGCATTGCCTGGAAAATTAATGGGCATTGCCTCGAAAATTCATGGGCGTTGCCTAGAAAATTAATGGGCGTTGCCTCATAAATTGATGGGGCTTGCCTCGAAAATTTATGGGCATTGCCTAGAAAATTAATGGGCATTGCCTAGAAAATTAATGGGCATTGCCTGGAAAATTAATGGGCATTGCCTGGAAAAATTATGGGCATTGCCTGGAAAAATTATGGGCATTTCCTGGAAAATTCATGGGCGTTGCCTCGAAAATTCATAGGCGTTGCCTCAAAAAGTAATGGGGCTTGCCTCGAAAAGTAATGGGTATTGCCTCGAAAATTTATGGGGGTTGGCTCGAAAATTTATGAGCAATGCCTCGAAAATTTATGGGCGTTGCCTCGAAAATTTATGGGCGTTGCCTCGAAAATTTATGGGCGTTGCCTCGAAAATTTATGGGCGTTGCCTCTAAAAATAATTGGCATAGGCTGTAAAATATATATGGTACGGGACTGAAAAAATGAAGCCGGGGGACAATCCTTTGGTCAAATATTTGACCCCAAAAGGACCCGGCACGAAAATTTTTGACCCACGTCTAAAATCAGTTATCAGACGTACTACTAGTACTAGTAGCAGCATCACCTTTAAATAATGAAAAAAGCACCTATCATGCCCTCCCCTTACGATCCATTCCTTTGCGCCTCTACTACTAGTACTACTACTAGTAGTAGTACTAGTAGGGGAGTATCCTCCTGTACTAGTAGTAGTAGTACTACTACTACTAGTATCTAAGTGTATGCAATAGCGCTTGAACAGTATGATTGAGTATCCTTTGAAAACTCACTATTTGCCAGCAATCCGTCGTGCTGTAGTAACCTTACTGTTGTTACTACTTTAAGTAGTATCAGCATTCCTTATTTGCTGGCGAGCAATATCATTCTTACACTTTGATTCGAACGATCCTTTTTTACGTCTACCGTACAACTACTAAGGATTATGTAGTATTAGGGGATTATCATCATGATGCAATAACCACCAAGGTCATAATATGACCTTGGTGGTGCTTGCACGAATAGTACCGCAGAAGAACAAGAAGTCAACCACCATCCAGTCGCTAACCTTACTAGTTGTAGTAGTACTCTACACTCTACAGTACCGGTAGTAGTACTATCACTAGTAAATACTACTAATAGTAGTAGTTACAAAGAAAATACGTACCGGTAATACGAAGTACACAGTAGGAAAAAGTACGTACTCGTACCTACCGTACGGTACCGGTACACGTACCGATCGAAGTAATACAGGAATGCTAAACTTCCTAAGGTACAGTAAGTTATTTCAGTACTTCCTAAAACTTACCGGTAATAAACCTTACCCCTTTCTCTCTGATCGTCCCCCCGGAAACGGGCAAAGACAGACCTCAGTACCAAACCTCAACGAACAACCAATCACCAAAACAGGCCAAAAAAAATGAACAACGATGCAATGATTTTCATGAACAGAATGATCCGATGATTGATTCGATGGTGGATGAGACTTTTACTTTTGATTACATTACTGTAAGATTTTACGTACCAGGTACCGGTAATCTTACTGTGAGGTACGGTACGGTAATTACGTAGTGTTATCTCTCGTTCTGTTCTCATTCCTCATTCCACATCGAGGACAAACAACAGCAGCAACCCACCACCGGTTTCATACCGGTACGAGTTCTTTGTTACTAGTTTTGCCGACAGACAAACACTGCACTAGCTGCAGCAATCACCATCCAATACCGAGGACAAGCGAGTACACCATCTGGTAATACGCTCCAATCATGGCACAGAAGAGGCAGAAGAAGCCATCGAAAGAGGAAGACACCCCCAGTCTTTCACCCGTTGACTCTGGATCGGAGGACGATGATTCCGAAGAGGACAGCGTCTATGATTCCGACGTCCCCCACTACGAAGACGATGATGACAGCGATGAGGATGACGATGGTGACGACGACGACGACGACGACAGCGATGAGGAAGATTTCGAAGACCAGGGATCCTCGGACGAGGACGAAGATTTGTTGCAGAAACAGGAGGAGGAGGACGAATCGGACGACGACATGGACAAACTCGAGGACAACCTTTCCAAGGCGTACGAAACCGGGCCCAGGAAATGGAACACGGGCAAACGGACTCTTGCCGGACAACCACAACGCGATTCATCGTGGTCGTCGAAGCCAGAGAACAACAACGAGGAGAGCGCCAAGTGGATGCACACCGATGATCTTTCCTCGGACGACGAAGACGAGGACGGGACGCAGAATCGCATCGGCCGGGTGCCCCTCCACTGGTACGATGAGTACGATCACATCGGATACGATGCCCACGGAGAAAAGGTCGTCAAATCGGCCAGCATCGGAGGTGGAAACCGAGTCGATCGGGCCCTGGCCAATGCCGACAACCGAGGAAGCGACAGATTCGTGGTCCACGATGCACTCAACGACAAGAACGTCACCCTCACCGCTCGTCAACTGGAGCTCATCCGGCGAATCCAGGGCGGAGCGTACGCGCACCCAGAATTCGATGGGAACGCCGAGTACATTGATTATTTCAGCGGGGTCGACCCCGAGCTTTCCGGGCTCAACTCCAATCGCACGCTGCCCAAATCCAAGTTTCAGCCGAGCAAATGGGAGAAACTCCGGGTGGACGAGCTTCTTCGAAAGCTCGAAAAGGGAGACATCAACATGGACTATCTCACCGGAAAGATCCGGGACATGAACGATGCCAACAAGAAGAACAAGGACAAGGACAAGCCCTTCCTCATGTGGACCGGTGCCGAAGAGGACGAGCTCAATCTCAGGAGAGGTCCCCAGCACATTGCGGCACCGAAACTCCCACCTCCGGGCCACGCCGAATCCTACATTCCACCGGACGAATATTTGCCAACCGAAGAAGAAATCAAGCAATGGGAGGAACTGGAAGTCAAGGACCGCCCCCACGGCCTGCTCGTTCCGAAAAAGTTCCCCAACCTTAGATCCGTTGGAGCCTACGAGCATTCGGTGCGAGAAACATTCGAGCGCTGTCTCGATCTCTACCTGTGTCCGCGCCAGATGAAACGCCGCCTCAACATCGATCCGGAGAGCCTGGTTCCCAAGCTTCCAAGGGCGAGCGACCTGAGACCCTTCCCCACCGCCAGGTGCATTCGATACGAGACTCCCCACGAGGAAGGAGACGAACCCCCGATGATTCGTTGCGTCGCGTCCGGTCCCGATGGCAAATTCATGGCGAGCGGTGCCACCGATGGTTTCGTTCGCTTATGGGAGGTAGAAACCGGCCGCCTGCTCAAGAGCTGGAACGTGTCCGAGATTGCCCTGTCGATCGATCCGGACGCCGGCGCGGACGGCAAACCGCAACCCGTTGTCAAGCCCGTGGTGGCGCTGGAATGGAACCCAAATCGCTCCCACCACTGCCTGCTGGCGGCCGTTGGAAAGTGCGCCGTCGTGATTGCCACCGGTACCGAGGGACAGCGCAACGCCGAGATGACGGAGGCCCTCCTCTCCTCGGCCAAGAAGGGGGGCAACGTCAGCTCCGCCAAGGCATCCAAGGCCGTCCAATGGATATCCGTCGTCGACAAAAGGGAGAAGGAAACCCCCGTCAGTTCCTTTGCCGGAACCAGCGGTCCGATCTGCGCGCTCCGCACCCGGTCGGAGATGGCCAAGATCCGGTGGCACGCCAAGGGGGATTACTTTGTGACGATCAGTCCCAAGGCGGGAGCCCCGTCCGTCCTCATCCACCAGCTGAGCAAGGGAAATTCGCAGCAACCCTTCAGCAAGGCCAAGGGAGAACCCCAGGTGGCGTGTTTCCATCCCAACAAGCCCTTTTTGTTTGTCGCCAATCAGCAACACGTGCGCATCTACCACCTGGTGAAACAGGCCATGGTGAAGCGGCTCATCTCGGGGTGCCGCTGGATTTCGTCGCTCGACATTCATCCGTCCGGAGACCACCTGATCGTCGGAAGTCTGGACCGAAGGATGGTGTGGTTCGATCTGGACCTCTCCCACACACCCTACAAGACGCTGAAGTACCACGAGCGCGCCGTTCGGGACGTGGAATTCCACCACCGATATCCGTTGATGGCGAGTGCGTCCGACGACGGGGCTGTGCACGTCTTCCACAGCATGGTGTACTCGGATCTGATGCGAAACCCGCTCATCGTTCCGGTGAAGATTCTCCGGGGACACGAGATCAAGAACAAGCACGGAGTTTTGACCCTGTCGTTCCACCCCACCCAGCCATGGATATTCACGGCGGGTGCCGATGGAAACATCTTCTTGTACCAAGATATTTGAAATGGTCGAAACAACAAGAATCTTACTAACCATACTAATTCCGCTGTGGCACGAATTCACGATACCAATACCACTAGTAAATAGATGCCCGGAAAAATCTAAACGTGCAACAAATTGCATCACATTTCGACTTATTCTCAATCCACTTCTACAGATTTGCGTTGATATTTGCTCGTCAGCAAAATCACGAAAAAGCTGCGAGACCACAAAGCAGAGCAGGAGTTCAATAATAGTAAAGGAATTTGATGAATGGATTGTATTTTGTCCGTATTTCTTTCTTTGAATGCTGCAGATGCGACGAAGTTTATGTTCAATCGAACCTGGAAGGATCTGATGGTTTCAGTGCCAATCATTTGGGTCGGTTTCGGTTCGAACAAGATGCTAGTGGCGAATAATAACGCTGGTTATCGCATTCCAGCAGAAAATAGTGCCGCAACTTTTACAGCGGTGCACCAAGGTTGATCCGACCGAAAAGCTTTGCAAGTTTTTCTAAGTTCTACAGGTTGAACATGAGATTTGAAAACATCAATATTGCATTTCTTTATATTTATACTATTGAAAAGTCTGCAATTAACTTATTTTGCCATACATCCCACACAACATATTGAAGGTGAAAAAAAAAGCAATCACGAATACCTTTAAAAATTTCTTCATGAGAAATAATAAATGGTTTGTATCTTTCCTGTTCGGATGACTCACAGGAAATCTCCAAAGCAACAACATAAAACAATTAGTTCAGCATCATCGTCAGGAAAGTAGTAGCTGAGGCTGCACTGAACAATGCCATCGGGGTGGCACTGTTGGAGACGGCTGCAGAAGTGAACAGGTATTCAATAGAGTCGACGCCCGGACCAGAAGTGTCCTCAGTGCCAGCAGAAGTATCCTCCGTACCAGAAGGATCCTCCGTACCAGAAGTGTCCTCTGTACCAGAAGTGTCCTCTGTACCAGAAGTGTCCTCCGTACTACCAGAAGGATCCTCCGTACCAGAAGTGTCCTCTGTACCAGAAGTGTCCTCCGTACCAGAAGTATCTGTAGTGCCGGTGAATGGATGCTCAGTCGCTTCGCAGATAACGCCGAATGCCAGCAGTAAGGTGCGCAAACTTTCTTCCATCGCTTCACCCCTTGCTACAAATTCTTCACACGCACCCGTTGTGGGCACGCATTCGCCGTAGTTGTGGATGGTATACTTTGCCATCATGTCCCCATAGGCACAACTCTCAGTTGTCTTGGCATAGGAGTCCCAAACCGTGTTCTCCATGAGCAAGCAAGCATCCTGATACGCTTGAAACGATTCTTCCGAAAACGAAACGGTCCAGGATAAATCATCCCAGAGGTTATCTGGCTCAACAAGGGTCATAGAGTTGTGATAGTTTTCCGAGGCCGTGAAGAGATTGACGTCCGAGTAGAGTGCAAACATGTCAGCAGTGCATCCGAGAAGGGAGCCGATGAGGTTACCACCTCCAGCGTTGGCAACGGACAACCAGGAGGCAAAAAGCAAACCGGCAGAATAATTGCTGAATGATAGTTTCATTTTATCTTTCTTTCAAATGGGAGAGGAGGGATTGAAATACCTGATGCAAGGAATGGAGGTTTTGGTCGAGATTCTTTGTAAAATTATGAGATCACCTCTTCCAAACTCTCAACTCGGTGTTGTCTTTCATTTGAAATTGTTTGGAGGGCGGATGATACAGTAAGTTACGAGTTCCTACGTTCCGTGCAGATTCTTACTCCTGCAACAGAAAGATTTTTTTGTTCGTACACGAGTATTCTACTCGTACGACATAGGTACCGGTAGCTCTTACGAAGTAATAGTGCCGGTACGTAATTTTTTTCTAGCTCGTATTTTTTGTTCAAGCAAGACACTCCCATACCGGTAAGACTCCAGCGAAAAACAAGACACAATACAAGTACGGTACACGCACATAAACTACGCGTAAGTCTTGCGGGAACTGAACTAAAGACCGACTCGGCAGAATACCATAGGACATGATGCTGCAAGACATAACGAATTTTGCTGCTGCTTGCTGCTCCCCCTGTACTGTTTATCTACTACGACGATGCCAGGGTACAGTAGCTCTTCACAGTACACCATAATCAACGCGTCGAACCTAGTGAGACCCCATACGTTATCCGCTGCTTGCTGTCCCATCCCCCTGTATATCGACGCTTTGCTGCTGGTTGCTGCTGTATCGATTTTGTCTTGGCTGCGCTGGGGTATCTCTTTTACAGTACATAATCCAAGCGTCGAACCTAGCAAAACCCAACACTTTATTTGCTGGTTGCTGTTTGCTGCTTGCTGTCCCCTTGTATATCGACGCTTTGCTGCTCCCCCTGCCGTATCGATTTTATCTTGGCTGCGCTGGAGTATCCCTTTACAGTACAAAAACAACGCGTCGAACCTAGCAAAACATCTCACGTTATTTGCTGCTTGCTGCTTGCTGCTTGCTGTCCCCTTGTATATCGACGCTTTGCTGCTGGTTGCTGCTGTATCGATTTTATCTTGGCTGCGCTAGGGTATCCCTTTACAGTACAAAAACAACGCGTCGGCCCTAGCAAAACCACTCGCTGTTTGCTGTCAGCATCGCTGCTACTCCTTGCTCACTGCTTGCTGCTTGCAATTGTTTCGATTGTCCCTGTGATATATTGCTCCGTGTTGTTACTGCGTAAATTGGTGCATTTACATTCGTTTACCGAGTGCGGAGCAGAATTTTGGTGTCGGAGAATCGTGGAAATTTTGTAATTTTGGAGGATCGTGGTACAAAAGGTCTTTCGAAATCCCGTAGAAATATCACACTCAACGTCTTTATGGTAGAGCAACGTTGCAAATAAGATTTACTACTACCAATAAAGTTAAGTGCCGGGTAACCTTACCGGTACGTCTAGGTGGAACAATTGACAAAAACTGCCCTCCAAAAACAAAATACGAAGTACGAAGTATTTTTTTTTTCACTACACGGTAACAAACATTACTCAAAATGCCTTACCTGCTAACCTTACCCGTACAAGTAGCCTTGCCTTCAGAAGATAGTGATACTACGGAATTCCTATCAGCTGTCTTAAGGCAAGGCAAGTGCGAAAGGCAATGTAGGATCGTATGATCCGTACCATTGACCCAAGCCTACCATTGTCCAGTGCCGTAGTGAACAGAGCTGAACAGCGAGGATGAGCAGGTACAGTAGAATGTAGAGTAGTAGGCAGAGTTGCTGAGCAGGGGTCTTTGGTACGGATACTATTCTCATTGTTTTCGCAAAGAGCGAGCCTAAAAGCTGTCTACGATGGCGGTCTGAGAAAAAGTTCCCACCCTTCCCACCCTTGCGATGCACCTTTGCAACTGCTACTAGCATGGGACTTAAGCCCTGCTACACGCAATCGCAAATGCGATCACACTTTCTCTCTAGCAGCTTTGTTAGCCCGCCAACCTATGTCTAATAGTTAGTATACCTATACATAGGACCGCAGGTCCCATAGCTCCTAGGAGGGTTGGTCAACTAGCAACACGACACCTCAGACCGGTAGTTGCTGGCCAGACGAGACGGCGCCCGGGAATTGGGCATAGCAGATTCCCCCCCTTTTTCCGTAGAAATTAGTAGTTGAGGATGTAGAACCAGGGGACAGCTGATAGGAACTTTGTAGTAACTACGGTACGGATCAAAAATTGAAAATAAATCAAAATCCTAATCTAACTCGACTACGTCTACCGGGTACAGTACAATTAAGCCCTCACGTACGTTGGTAGATAGTTAGTGCCATCGACTGTCTTCGCTTCAACCTTGCACTGTTTCTCTCCGCAAAAACGCGAACCTAGTCCCACACACATTGATTCATTCAGCATTCCTCTCAAAACCTTTCCAGTACCAGCAAGTTACTCGTAATTACAGTACACTCGTGGTTGATAGAATAAGTTAGTCTCTGTTCCATCGATTAATCATTGTTCGGAGTTGCGCGCGTCAAGTCAATACCGGTAAGGTTACAGTATGGAACCAAAAAGAAAAACTCGTACAAGTAATTACCAATAAGCCTTCCTATATCTTCTCATCAATCTCAACAATCCATCGAAAATCCACATCAACTACAAGTCGTCGTCACTGGGTCAGTTTACTACGGTTCGTATAGGTATGTAAATGTGAAAGTTCAATTAGATCAACGACGAACGTTGATGGACGCAATGTTTGGACATCACGACACTACAATGCACTCCACCAAACGAAACGAAACGAAACGAAACGAAACAAGAAATCATAAAACAAACTGAACTGCTGTGAACTTACCAGTACGCTCCATCACACCACAATAGAACCCGACACAAACTTGGAATAATTCCACCATACCCCACAACAATGAGCACCACGAAAACCACCACTCCACGTTCGAGTACGGGTACCACCAACAACAACGCCACCGCCGAGAAATTGTACGTCACGAATCCCGAACAATGGCTCAAGGACCTCCGCGACAAGAACGACTTTGTGGGCGTCGTCATTTTTCGCGGATCTTGGTGCAGGTACGACAAGCACTACCTCCAAAAGCTCGGGGACTACAGCAAGGGGAAAATGGCGGACCACAACCTCCACCTGATCGCCTGGACCAGTGAGGGAGAGGAGGGCGCGAGGGCCGCCGACGAGAACTGGAACCTGACCCGGGACCACGGCTTTGACCAGGTCCTGGGCGACGAGACCTGCGCCCTCTCGAGGTTTCTGGTGGAGGACGGTTGGCTGTCGGAGCTGGTCACGTCGCCGAGCCTTTCCGAGATCCGGCCGACCGGATCGACGGGGTCTCCCGGAAGCTACCGCAACGGCGTCGTCCAGCCGGGCATGATCTGGTACGCCCACCACACGGTGGTGCTGGAATGGGAGGCCACCGTAACGCCGCCGCACTTTGGCGCCACGAACCGTCCCAACCCGAGGGAACTCTTCGGGGAGGTCCTCAAGCGCAAGCACGAGCTGGACAGGGGCGACACCGTCGTGGTGGTGCACGGGAACAAGTTGAAACAGTGCTGCACCCCGATGGAGGTCAATTGCGCGATCATGTGAAAAAACACGCGGCGCAACGGTGTGGTGTGCGGTGCGGTGCGCATTTCACTGCATTGCACTGTACTGCGAGGCAGCACTCCTTTGTCGCAACGAAACAGATCGGGTTCGGCGTAACTCGAGGAACCAGCATTATTTTTGGACAAAAAAAAACTCGCAATCGTCGACCACTGCATCGCGTGCAACCCAATGGAATACGTAAACTACTATTAGAAGCAATACAATTATACAACTCCTTTTTTGCTTTAAAGAAGAAAGAAAGAATACTCTTGCCAGTTTCAACCGAATTCCAACCCCGCTGAGCCAAATTGTGAATGTTGCGTGCCTCGTCTTGTCCGCGGTATCGAATGGTGACAGACAAAGAAAAAGGCCTCTGGATCCAAAGAGTCCACGCGGTTCCAGAGCAAAGAAAACGAGGATGTGTACGCACAAATGGGCTTGTTTCGGAGATTTTCCAAACACCGCTGCCCCTGCGTTTTGGAAGCAAGCGCGGTCCAGTCCGGTCCAGTCCTATCCAGTCCAGTCAGTTCGTCATCGAGTCGAATGCCTTCACCGCGTTTGGAGTTCCAAACAATGAAAAATGGAAATGGCGGGTTGGGTCACAAACGAAACGAGTCTCGGTCGGTCGGTCGGTCGGACTGTTCCCGAAGGAGAACTGTCCCACTCGAATATTGTACCGTACTCCACGAGAGGCAATAGATTGATGTATCGTTGCGTTGCGTTGCTTGCATTCCTCCTGCCGTCATTCTTCGGCCCGAAGTTGGAGGGAAGGATCGGGTTGGGTCGAGACCACACCGCACACCGCTGTTCGTATCGTACCCTCTGCTCTTCGCCATCGCTGTTCGCCATCGCTGTTGTTGGTTTTGTTACGCTTCTTTTCCGTTTTGTTTTGTTTTGTTTTGTTTCGTTTTCTTTTGTCACGCTTCGTTTGGTTTCGTTTGGTTGCGCTGCGCTGCGTTGCGTTGCATTCCGGTGCGCTGCGCTACGTCACGCGAAAGCTCTCGGGGCCCACGTCGTGCAGAAAGAACCGCTTGGCAATGAGCTGCAGGACCCGCTTGTTGCGGGTCGCCACCACCGAGTCCGATCCGAGCTCGTACAGCGTGCAGAGATTGAAGGCGGTTCGTTCCGTCAGAAACGCCGCCGGGTCTTCCCGCACGAGCGCCTCGAGGGTCGAGACGGCGTCGGCCAGCCGGCACGAGTAGAGGTGGCAGAGGGAAGCGTTGTTCACGGCCTCGAGGTAGAGCAAGGAGGGTTGCTGGGCGCCGGCCGCCGCCGGGCCGAGCCAGTCGCGTGGCCGGTAGCTCGAACGGCAAAGGGCGGGTGGTCGGTTGCTCGTGGTGTTGTTATTGTTATTGTTATTGTTGTTGTTGTTATTGTTGTTGTTGTTGTTGTCGGTGGTGTTGTTGCGATCGGGGTCCGCTAGGATTTCGACGGCGGCGGTCGCAAAGGATTCGAGTGCGGCATCGTAATCGCTATCCGAAAAACGGACCAGCCCCGTGTTGAGCTGGATCTGGGCACGCGTCGTCGCTCGAAGGGATCGGACGCGGAGTGCGTCTTCCGAGAGCGACTGCGACCCAGTAAAGGCTTGGATGCTGTCGTTGACGTTGTCGTTCTCGTTGTCCGTTTCGTTCCCGTTTTCACCAGCGTTCCAGACACCGGCGGCTTGCTGAAAGCGCTCGGTCGCTTCCGACATTCCCCCCACCTGCAGAAAGATTCGTCCCTGCCGGGAGAGAATCTCGGACGAGTACGCTCTCTCCAGGAACGCCGCCAGTTCTTTTTTGGAATCGGAATAGGAATCGGGTTCGCACACGTACCGGTGTTCCGCCTCGGCAGACGCCACTTCCGGGATGAGTTCCAGAACGCGTTCCAGAGCCCCAACGGCGAGGCGCCAGTTTCCCCTCCTCAGATAGGTGTTTGCCAGGGCGCTGTCCAGGCTCGCCAGCCAGCCGTGTTCGGAAGCAGGAATGTCCTCCCGGAGGTGGCACAGGACGTCCGTCGACTGCGCAGCGGTCTCCTCCGAGTATTCGAGGGACTGGGCCGCCAGAATGTCTTTGTGTGGCGTTGAATTGAGTTGCATTGAGTTGGGTGTGTAGCAGCGAATCATCGCGGTCGGCAACAAAACCACGAGACGGGAAAACACCAAACCAAAAAACAAAATAACGAAGCATCCACAGCGCAAATAGCCGATTGCAACAGCAGAATCCATTTGAAAAAAGAAAAAAAAAAAAAAAAAGAAGATGAGTCCAAGCAGAGATTTTCGGTGCACAAAGTTGCAATAAATAAATAAATGAATTTCAGTTCAGTCCGTTTTTTGCGTCCATTCCGTGCAAGACCCGACTGGAATGGAATGGAATGGAATGGAATGGAATAGACCAGACTAGACCAGACTCGCATAGACCACCCCAGAAAAAGACCAGACTTACGGATGCCCCACGGGAGCCACTCGATCGGATCCGCGTCGACATCGTTCTGCTTCAAAAACTTCCATCGCTTCACCTCCGCCGACAAGTCCGCGTACCGATGGAGTTTCAGCAACGCGTGGCACTGCAAGACCATGATTTCGGCGGTTTCCAGCCGGGCTTGCGCAAGGGCATGGTCGTCGAGATTGTGGTGGTTGGTGGTTTGTCCTTGTCCTTGTCCTTCGCCTTGTCCTTCGCCCTGGCTTTCGCCGAACCGTTCCGCAAAGAGCAGGGACGCATAGATGGAAGCGTGGAGCTCGCTCTTGGGGGGCTTTGTGCTCGCGCCCGCGAATGCGCTTGCACGATCGTTGTCCAAGAGGCCAAAGGTTACCTTGATGACGTCCGCCCAGGCCCTCCGCTCGACGAGGGTCCGGAGCCGGGACACCTTCGTCCCTCCCCTGGGGAGGGGATCCGGCCGAAGGATCGGGGCCGACGATTGGGCGTGCGGGAGCGAGAGTGGGTGCGAGGGTGAGTAAGGGTACTTGCGCGCGTACTTTTCCGAGAGCGAGCGGGAGTCCGCCGACAAAAAGTCGTCCGCCAGCGTGTCGAGGCTCTTGGAGGACTGGAGAAACGGCGGGAGCGGGAACGGGAGCGGGAGCGGGAGCGGGGGACGGCTTTCGTCGCGGCGGAGGAGGCGGTGGAGGAGGAGGGGCCGGGGAGAGGCCGCTGGCTCGCGAAGCGGAAGCGTCCGAAGCGCTGGGGGTGGCGGTTCGTGCATCCGCAAGGGCACCCGCGGCGAGCGGATGATCGTTCCCGGCGGGAACGGGAACCGCCGAAGAAGAAGAAGAAGAAGGCAATGCCGAAGACATGGCAATGGGACTGTGACTGTAACTTTAACTGTAACTGTTATCGGCAATGGCAATGGCAATGGCAATGAAACTGTAACTTGGTGCCAACGACAAGGATCTCAAGGACCTCCGCGATGGTGGTTGCTGGTGCAATGTGGAGTGTGGAGTGCTAACAATGTTGCACGAGTTACGAGTAACCTTACGAGTAAGATGAGGTTAATTGACATTGACCTTACCTTACGGTACGAGGCAGTTAGTACCGGTATACCTAGTAGAGATACTGGTGAGTTACCTCGTACTGTACGAGTACAGTAACCTTACGGTAAACCTTATCCGCGATTGGGTCTTTTTGAGAAGTCGCCACTCGCATACGACGACCCCTTACGAATTATTAAGGTTACGGACTCGCTCTAAAAACTCTTCGTTGTTGTATTTGTTCGGATTAGTCGGAACTGAACAAAGGAAGTGGTAGACTCGTATCAATGCTATGAAGCATACTATCCTACATTGCCGCTGCACTTGCCGTTCCTACCACTTGTAATCTTACTGTACCGTAACCAGGGGTCAGTTTTGATAACCCCTGCTTGTAACCAATTTTACCCGTACCGTACGACCAAGAAGGTAGACGCCATGACGGAGCACACGAACTAGAATAATTAGGCCCAGCATTGGCACTTTCCGTGGGCATAAACCGCACACGAGCTAAACATTTCATCGCGATCCTCCCTTTTTTCGGTTCCCTAACTTACCGTACCGTACACCGGTCACGCGTCGGTTCCGAAGGCCGCCAAAACACTTTCGTCGCGATTGGCAGGTCTCGGCTCACAATTTTTTGCCAACGGCGAACCGAAACCAAACCCCAACAAACGCAACCACCAGCCACCAACCAGCAAACAACAACGTTCCAATCTCTTCGAACCCACCCATAATATAGAGAAACAGACAGACAGACAGACAGACAGACAGACAAGCGTTTCATCAACAACAACAAAATGAACAACAATCGACAAAGTAGTAGATGTGATGTGGCCACCCACCGGGTGCACCGTCGCAGATGGCTGCAGTCCTGTCCGCGCCAACCTCATCGGCGGCAACGATGACGCCACCAACGCCAACAGGTTTTGTCTTTACTACGCTCCTGCCTACTTCAGCAACCTCCACACTCCAGGTCAACAATGGGAAGACGTGCCCTTTTGGATACCGGCCGACCGCGAGGACGGCGAACAAAGTCATGTTTGGGACGTTTGCCAAAGGCACATTCAAGGTGTCAACAACAGACGACAGAATACTGATGTATTCGATAGACTATTTAACGATCTGGTGTTTTCCAATATTGCAAATGGAGCAAGAGACATGAAAATAGACTGTTTATTAATCGGTGAATACGAACATTATGTATCCGTACGGGCATGTTATATCATCAATGATGAGGACTTACGAATTTGGTGGTGACCCCAGTGTTGGTCATCACGTTGAATTCCGACCGAGAGATGGAGAGTACATCAGAGGCTTCCGGGTGTTTCAAGATTTTGCCGGCATTATAGGAATAAAGATTGTCACCAATCAACGCGACGGTGACCAGGAGGAGGATTTATGTTATGGGAGATTCTACAGCAACGGTCCGACAGCATCGCGGTGTGACATGATTGCCCCGCAAAACACGGAAGTATTTGCCTTGTGCGGAGCCTTGAGCTGGTCACAGCGCACGAGCCTGGGCTTTGGGTTCCTTGCCCGTCCACACACCGGCGCCGGTGGTCGGGGCGTCGGAATGGGAGTCAGTTATATCATCCATGAAATTAGCGACAGCTCCGATGATGAAATGGATACGGATTCGGTGGGACCATCTTCCGGTTCGGGTCCTTTCGTACCCAAAGGCTGCTCCCCCGCAGACGGTTGTTTTCCCGCAGAAAATATTTCTCGAGTGATCGACGCCACGGAAAACGTATTGTATTGCCATTACAACGACACCGACTACAGCAGTCCCGACGACAAGGATCCACCATGGAAACGCGAGCCGTTCTTGATTCCTGCAAGCGACAACCAACGTACCATGGACATTATCGCAAGGCACATCGATCCAATCAATGACAAAAGAAGTCTCAAAGCATTCAAAAGTTCATTCAATGGTCTCGAATTTTCCCGGAAAAACGGAGGCAGAGACACGACGATCAAGTCTCTACACATCGGTGAATATGGGAGAGATGGTCTGTTGGTACAGGCACACTACGCCATTGACGGTTGTGACGAGGACCAGCACGGTGAAGATCTTCCACCGGAAGGATTGACAAATGGGACAAATGGTGAATGGTTCGAACTGAGAAAGGGAGAGTATATCAGAGGCTTCCGGGTTTATCAATCTCTTGGCGTGATCCTGGGAATAAGAATTGTCACCAATCAACGACTCTCACCAAGATATGGCAATGTCAGCTGCGGCACGGAAAAATCATTGTGTTACATGATTGCCCCATCAAACATGGAGGTATTCGCCTTGTTCGGAGGCAGGTTCTTGTCCCAAGACAAGAACATCATGAGTTTGGGTTTCCTTGCCCGTCCAAGGATCGATCCACCCATGGCTCCCGATGATCAGAAGGGCAATGACCTCCGCCAGAATTTGGCCAAACTTAGTTTGGATAGGCTTTTCGAGAGAGAGGCAAGATTTGAAAGGCATCGCAATGCCAAATCCATCGTGAGCACCTTGAAACGCAATGGAAAAAAATTGATAGATCGGATTCGTCAAAGCATTCAAGAACAAAAACCACAACAACAACAAGAAGAACAACAACAACAAGAACAGCTACAACAAGAAGAAGAACAACAAGAAGAACAACAACAACGCATCAAAACTGATGCCGGGCTACAGATCGACAACGACTCGGAAGCCATTCTTGACTCGGCAGCAGCCATTGGCTCACCAGACAGGCAGACCGATATCCTGTTGGGGATGAGTGGTCGGAAACACATCGTGAATGGTGGAGAAAAAACGTGGCCGTCGCACACCAGGTTGAACGACTTGATCTGGAGCAGAGCAGACAGCTATCGGATCGCACGATCCACGAAAAAGAACGACGTCGACCGCGGGAGACAGGAATGTGCTCGCATGGTCGATGAAATCTTGATAGCCGTGGCGGTGGAAGGAAAGCGATTCTTGGAGTTTGACGAAGACTCGGAACAGTGGCAAATTGTAAAGGACAGAAGAAAACTGGCGGTGATGGTTCGCCAACGCTTTGGTTACATGATCCACATGAAGAAGAATCAACAAACACGTTCGTAATTCGTGTACGAACGATCAAAAGTAGCAGTGTATTATATCAAAATGTGTTAACAATAATATATATTATTAATCAATAAATATCATAGCAATACTCAAAATGATTTGAAAAAGTAATACACACGAGTAAGGTTTTTATCGTGCTACAATCGATGCCGACCAGCAGCACGTTCGGGTGGAATGAGAGCTTCGGGGACTCGAAACCGAAGAAACGCAACAAGCAAGGATCGTTCGCACGGGTATTGTACGGTACGGTTCATGCAGTGTGTGTTGTTTTTCTATTGTTCTGCTGTGTAAAGGTGCGTGTTCGTGCTTTCATTTCTTGCAGCAGCATCATCGCGTGGTGGTAGTAGTAGTAGCAGTAGCTCATGAGGGGAAGCACGGGTCCCCAGCATGTTCGGAACCAAGACCTCGGCGCAGAGAATGGTCTTTTGCCGATCATTCCGCTTTCCAGTAAAGTTGTACCATTGCATTGCATTGCATGCTAGCTCGAACGAGGTGACAAACAACACCATTTTTCGATCCTGCGTCATCGATACGTACACATACCTACATACCTACATACATACGTTCATGCATGCACGATTGGATGCGTGACTGCGCACCATCGCCCAACCTTTTGGACGGCAAACACAGTTCGTTTTTTTTTGGGCTTTGTTTGTTGCTGTTGTTTGTTGTTCTTCTTCTTGCTGTTGCTGTTGTTGTTTGTTGCTCTTGCTAGAGCGCCGTCCCCCGCTCCAGGTTCTGCTTGATCTCCGCCGTGTGCTCGTCGAAATTCCGCGAAATCTTTTGGTTGAACCGCTTGTTGCGCTGGTTGATCCAGGTGACGTCCTCTCCCTCGAACTCCAATCGGTTGCGCTTGTTCTTTTCCTTTTGCTTCTCGATCCGTCTCCGGAGCTCGTTCGCCAGGTTGCGGGCCCCGGCCCGCTCCCGTTTCTCGTCGGACTCGTCCAGGATCGGATCAAAGGTTTTGGTGGCGTGCGAATCGCCATTGCCGTTGCCATTGCCGTTGCCGTTGTCGCCTTCCGGAGGCAACGGCCCCGCGGCCCGCCGCAGGCTCCTCAGGTTCCGCTCGTAGTTCCGGTGCATCCCCTCCGGATTGTGGTAGTCGTTGACGGCAAACTCCCGGGCCACTTGTTTCTGCTCCCTTACCCGGGCCCGCTGCAGGCTGGAATCGGCCTGCTCGAGGAGGTGTTTGTGGTCCATGTTCCCGGCGGCGGCCACCGCACGGGAGTGGCGCTCGGTTTGCGTGCGTTCGTCTCGTGCGCGGTCCGCGAGTTTCTGGCGCCTGCGGGCCTTCGCCGCGCCCTCGGCGCTCCCGAGGCGTTCTCCCTCTTTCAGGACCTCCTTCTGGTTGAGCCTGCGGGCCTGGTTCATTTTCATCTTGAGTCGTCGCATCCGTTGCCGCAGGGCCTCCGCCCGGGTCTTGGGGGGTTCTTCCGGATCGTCGTCGCGTTCTTGTTCGTGTTCGTCTTCGGCAAGTTCCACCTCGTTCTCGTCCTCGTCCCCCACCGGGCCGTTGACGGCGTTGGAACTCGATTGCTGGGTGTCTCGGGAGGTTGTTTTTTCGTCTGGCTTGTCTTTGTCTTTGTCTTTGCCCTTGCCCTTGCCCTTGTCTTCGTCGTCTTCTACGATCCCGCAGTCCGCGATTTCCACGGGTGCCACCGGTCGATCGTTGGTGCGATCGGTTCGAACGGTTTCCAGTGCCCTCAGGGCGTCTCTCGCTTCTGGTTTCGAGAGGTCGACGCGACCAAAGACGACGTGCCTGCCATCCAGGTGAGGGGTCGGCCGAAACGTGACAAAGAATTGCGAGCCGTTGGTGTCCCTTCCGCTGTTGGCCATGCTGTTTTTGTGTGTTGTGTGTTGTGTGTTGTGTGGTTTGCAACGATGACAATGTTGATGCGAAACAATGGTTGTGGTGGCGGTCGTGATGATTGTTGTCATTTGTAATATGATAGAAATTGAATTTTGCGAGCGGATCACACAGTATTCACGAAACGAAACGAAACGAAACGAAACGAAACGAAACGAAACGAAACGAAACGAAACGAAACGAAACGAAACGAAACGAAACGAAACGAAACAGGAAAAAGGTGCGTGAGTGTCTGATTGGTTCGATGTTCGATGTTCGATGTTCGATGCTGTTTTGTGTTCTTGCGGCATGCAATGAATGGCATTGGAATTGACGGTCTGCCAGCAGGCAAGCCAGCAAGCTTGCCAGCAAGCTTTGTTTGTTGGTTTTGCGTTTTTGCGCTTGCAATTGTTATTGTTACTACTCACGACAAAACTCCCGGTCGATCGTGTCGGTGTCGAAAATTCTCGTCCGGAAAGGATTCCCCGTAGATGCTCGCGGAACCGGTGCCGTCGCCCCTGACGAAATCCCCTCCCTGTGCCATGAATCCCGGAATGATGCGGTGGAAGCACGAGTTTCGATACCCGCTGGTAGTGTTGTTGTTGCTGTTGCTGTTGTTGTTGTTGTTGTGCTCCGAGAGGTAGTGGACGAAATTGCGGACCGTTTTGGGAACGTCGTCGTCGTAGAGGATCAAATCGAGGCGCAGGAGCGGCTGCCGCTTGCCGATGCGGATCTCCAAAAAGGCTTTTTGCACCATGTTTGCTGGTTGGAGTGTATTCGATTCCTTATTGATCGGGTCGAATTGAATTGAATCGAATTGAATTGAATTGAATCGAATTGAATTGAAATTGAATTGAATTGAATTGAAATTGAATTGAATTGAATTGAATTGAATTGAATTGAATTGAATTGAGTTGAGTTGAATTGAATTGAATTGGATTGAATTGAATTGGATTGAATTGATTGGATTGGATTATTGGATTGCACGTTCCCAGCTTGCTTCCGCTGCTGCCTCGTAGTGATCGATTCAATTCCAGGTATTCACCGTAGTCTTTCGTGGTGGTATCGATATCAATTGAGTGATTGATCGATGGGTCGAGTCCGTATGTTGTTTGAGGTTCGAGAGACGAGAGAGAGAGAGAGAGAGAGTTGTGGAACGTGTTTTGTGTTCAGTGTTTTGCTTCGTTCCGCTCCGGTTTCGAAGACTGTTTTGGAAACGATGCACTCGTATGAACCATACGGTAATTACCATTGTGGATGTGTGAGATCGTGCCATACGGATGATGCACGGACTAGAGATACCAGTACCGTAGAACACCATCAACGCCATGTTGTATCGTACGTAATTACCAATTTACCTGATACCAGTAATTGTGCTTTCAACTCGGATCTCCAATACGGGTACACGTACAGCAAATCTTAGTAAAAAAATTATGATGAAAAATGAGGTGATAAGGTTAACTTACTCGATGGTTGATGATCGATGGTCAACACAATTGCGGAACTCAGTAACAGTAACAACAGTAAGATTAACAGTAACAACAAGGACAACAACACTCCCGTATTACTCCTCGTCCAAAAAAAAGAAAGAAAGAGGAGGAAACTTGCTTGGGACTCACTCATCATTTCACATCGCATCGCATCGCATCGCATCGTACCGTACGTACAAGTACGACGATCCCGATCGTGGCAACAACCTTCCCCGAGTGCCGTGCTATTCGTACTTGGACACCGGTAGACACCAATCGATCCATCGATCAATCGATCAATCGACAATCAATGCCATCACCGGAAATATAGATTGCGAGATTGGGGTATCGAAAATTGATTGATTCGATTCATTCGTTCTGCGTGTTTCGTCCGGAAAGAAAGAAAGAAAGAAAATCACATCACATCACATCACATTACATCAACTCGAATCGAATCAAATCGAATCAAAACGAATCGAATCCAATCGAATCCAATCGAAACGAATCATTGATCATGGTACCGAGCAGCGTTGTCAGAATACTGCAATCGTCTGCGACGGCGGCAATCAAGCGCCGAAGATGTCTTCCCGTTTCGTCCCTCGCTGCCGGGCATAAAATCTACGACTACCGTCACCATTCCAGCGAAACCCACCTTCATTGTTATGACCGTCCGCAGCAGAAACAGCAAGCGAATCCAAATCAGAGTCTTCATCAGCAACAACAACAACAACAACAGCAACAACAACAAGGATTCCGGTATTTCTCCACCACCCCGTCGTCCAAACCATCCCCACCTTCCGGGAGCACCGCCAGGGACCAACACGAACCAATGTCTGCATCCGCAACCGCAACCGACGACGAGCTCCCTTCCGCGGCAACGACGGGAACCATCGCCTCCCACCTGGCACCGATCCCGACCGAGCGCGATCTGGCCCTGGTCGGTGGGGTCTTTGCCCTCACGTCGGCCAAGCGCGACAAGCTCGGCGAACTCAAGAACAAGCTGGGCGAGACCGATCACTCGCTGGACGATCTGGCCACCGGGGACGAGCGACTCGATCTCTGCCTGGCCGACGGTCTCTTGCTGGTGGTCGGTCGGACGGATTCCGGTGCGGACGAACCGATGGTTTCGAACGCGGCCGGCGGAAACCTCGCGGGGAACTTTGCGGCCTGGCTGGAGAAAAAGCAACCGAAAGCGAACAACAACGACGACGACGGCTGGGTGTCCCGGACCGAGCTCGAGATCGAGCTGGAACACATCTCGGCCAAACTCGACAACCTCCTCGGGGACGTTCCGGCCTCGGAATGCCTGGGACCGATCCGGGACTACCTCGATCCGGCAACGGTGCGCGAGGAACTCTCGGACGCCGGCGAGGACGAGAACCTCTTTGCTCTGCACGAGCAAGAACAAAACCAAAACGAAGAACCAAACGCGTGAGCGGCCCTGCGAATACCCGGAGCCCGCCTTTCGAAACGCCGTGACCCGGTACCGCCTGCTGCTGGCCAGGGCCGCCATCGACCGGATCTCGGACTCGTGGACGGTCCTGACCACCGTGTCGGACGGCGACATCGACCGGGCCGCCTCCGGGGGAATCGCGATGGAAGCCTCGAGGGAAACCGTCTCGCTCCGGAGGGTCCTGGGATTCCTGGTGGCGACGGTCTCCGGGAGCTGCTCCGACCGACTGGGGGCCGCGTGGGAACTCCTGGATTGCGACGGGGACGGAGCCCTGGACGAGGCGGAGATGAACCACGCCGTGCACCTCTGTCTGGAAACCGAAACGGAGGCCCTCCGGGCCCTGTTCGGGGAGGCCCTGGAAACGGGGCCGGTCCGGGGAGCTCTCGGAAGCGACGGCAGCGACAACGGCAGCAGCAACAATGACAACGACAACGACAACGAGACCAAGCCGGGATGGAGGCAACGGAGACGCGAGAACAAGACCAAGAAGCAGCTGCGCAGGATCTTTCAGCAAACCTGCAAGCGCCACTTCGACGTGGAGATCGAGATACACCACCGGCTGCGGTGCGCCTACGCGTGGGCCAACAAGGCCGACCAGGGAAACCAGATCCGGTCCGTCCTGGTGGACGAACAGCAGCAACCATCGCAGCAATCGCAGCAGCCGGTCGCATCCGCGGTCGCGAGCTGGACGACGGCCGGAACCAAGCGGTACGTCGAGCTCTCGCCCAAGATTTCCGAGGCCGAGTTCCGGGAGGTCCAATCGATCCACCTCCGGCACCTGGACCGGATCGGCACCGAGCTCGTCACGAGTTTTCGCCAGGACCTGTGGGTCCTCCAGGGAAGGGGACGGGAGCGAAGGGATCTGGTGAAGAACAGCTTTCTCTTTCTGGCGGGAGTCAGCGCGGTCGATGCCGTGATTCTGATGCTGTGAGTGAGAGCGAGGGAGTGCAAGTGAACGGAAGGAAGGAACCAACCGATCAACCAACCCACCAACCAATCACTCTACAGTCTACAGTCTACATACTAATGTATTAACATTGGTATGGCACCAGTGGAAGGACCGGGCTAACGAATCGTGCGAAGCACAGTGTCGTGTCGTGTCGTGTCGTGTCGCAAATCGACAGCCTTTCGAAACTCTGTGGCCTCCCATATGAATCGAAAGCCTCTCGTCGACACGCGCAAACAAAAGAACTAAATAAATAATGATAATACTGTATATATCAATGAAACATGAAACTACTCATTCCGTGAGCGGAATCAATCAATCAATCAATCAATCATTCGTTGGAGTTGCTGCTGTCGTCCCTGTCGCGGTGCATTACAATGAAATCGTTGCTGTTGGAACCGATGAATAAATGAATGAATGAATAATTGAATGGATTCGATGCCGGAATGAACCTTTGGATGCCGCGCCGGTTTTTTCATTCGTTCATTCGATTGCGAGTGGATTTTGCACGGATTGGTCGAGAGCGCAACGAGATTGTTGCGCGGTGCGTTTGACCGATCGGATCGAGGGAATGGTCTGCAACGCGACGCGTGTCTCACTTTTGCTTCTTTTTGTCTCTTGGGAACGCATCGCATCGCATCGCATCGCATCGCATCCTGCGGTACGCACGTTGTAGAAGACCACCGGTCCTCTCTCGCCAGACACGTGTTGGCTGCGGGAGTGGATCGGGTGGCAACGGGAGACGGCGGGATACAGCTCGGTATCATAAAAATAATACCGTGGAAAGAACTTTTGCTTGGATTTGGTAGCAGCGGTATCGGGGGGACCATTATTTACTTCCCTCTGGTGTCTTTGGTCGGGAGTGTTTCTTTTTTTTTTCATCGGTGCAACTATACGCGTTCGTTCGCAATCCGGGCAGCACCGTGGTTTTTGTCTCTCCCGGATGCCGCGGAGGTCTCGATGGCCGGCTTTGCAGATGATGATGATGATGATGCCATCCCGTCGACCGAGATTGGTTGGATCCATCACCGAAGCCTTCGGCGCTTGGTCGTGTCGGAGTCGAGAGACGTCTGCGTCTGCGTCTGCGTTGGTGCCTGCGCGTGCCGACCCCCGGGCGAAAAGTAGGACCGTCCGTAGTGGTCTTCCATCGCAACGTTCGACGGCCGATCGCGTGGATTCCGGACGTTGTTCCACGTCGCCGCGCTCCCGCAAACCCCCGTCCGTTGGTGGTCGTGGAATCCGAATCCGAATCCGAATTCGTCGTTCTCGTTGCCGTCGTTGTCGTCCCCTCCCTCCAGCAGCGCGAGCGCCTGGTTCCGCAGCTCGTTCGACATGTATTCCAGCATGTCGTAGCGCTTTAGAATGTTGTACTCAAAGACCACAAAGTCTTCGTCGGGCGGGTAGCAGAGGTGGTGGTGCGTGTCGACGTGCATCGGATCGGAGTACAAGATTTTTTCGGGGTCGTCCGCGTTCCCGCCGTCGAATCCCCCGTAGGCATAGGCGCTGCATTCCACCACCCGCAAGACGGCCACGGCGTCCTCGAGCGTCACGACGTTTCGGTACATGAGCCGGGCGTGGGCCTGCGAGAGCCGGATCAGCGACTCGAGGAATCGGACCGTCACCGGGATCGCCGAGGACTGCTGGCCCGGGTTGGACCGGACCAGTTCGTAGTGCGCCTCTAGGAGCCGCGCGGCCTCGTCGGTGATTACCGGCTTGAAGCGGTCCTTGACCGTGGCAATGTAGGCCCGGAGTTTTTCCATGGGCCAGGGAGCGTCCTCGCCGGCGATGGTGGTGTGGGCGTTGGCACCGGAGGAACACTCGAACCCGGTGCCCTGGATGGCCCGGTTGAGGAGGTATTTGGTGACGTTGCTGTCCCTCTCGGCGTCGGAGGAATCCACCAGCTTGAAGATGAGATCGAACCGCGAGAGAAGGGGTGTCCCGAGGCCCGTGTTCTGAGCGAGGGACAACTGGTTGTCGTAGATGCAATTCTTTGGGTTCATGACGGCAATGACCGTGGCGCGGCAGTTGAGCTTGCAGACGATGCCGGCCTTGGCGATGGAGAGTGTCTGTTGTTCCATGGCTTCGTGGATGGTGGTCCGGTCCTCGTTGCGGATGCAACCGAATTCGTCGATGCAGCAGATGCCCTTGTCGGCCAGGACGAGCGCGCCGGCTTCGAGAGCAAACTGGTGGGATGCCCAAACATTGTGCAGGAAGAGAGGGGTGTGTGAGGAAGAGCGCATACAGTACTGTACGGTTCGCAGTCCGAACCAAAATCAAGGCCAGCGTGCGAGCACGGTATCGTTCGAGACGGAAGCGGTTCCTCCGCGCGCAATGGTTCGATCGATGTTTCCAACCCAAACCCAAAAACAAAAGACAAAACAGCAAACAGCAAACAGCAGCGAGCACCATCCGGGGCACGGTACGGTGCGCAGCGTCGGAACCCACCTCCTTTCCGTTCCCCTCCCGGACCGCGGCGCAGGTCAGACCGGCCGAGGTGGTTCCCACGCCGGTGGTGAGGACCGACCGCGAGCACAGTGCTGCCGCGAAGCGCAAGACCTGCGATTTGCCGGTTCCGGGATCCCCGATCAGGAGCATGTGGGACATGTCCCTCCGCCGGGTCTGAACCGAGGTGTTCGTCCCGGCGCTCTTAGCCGCAGTAGCATTGCGGTTTTTCTTCCCCCCGTGCTTGGAATTGGCAGCGCTGGCGTTCGCGCTGGCGTTCGCACTCGCGTTGTGGTGCTGGTAATGTTGGGGCTCGTAGTACATGTTGGACGAGGAAGCTTCCGTCACCGGGATTACCCGGAAGGATTCCGGACGCAGCGAGGGGTGGAATCCTGTACCGGAAAAGGCATTGCGTTCCCCCTCGTCATTGTGATTTTCATTGCCATTTCTATCGCCATCGCCATCGCCATCGCCATCGTCGAGGGAATTCGACGCCACTCCCCCGATCAGGGTGAGGAGCAGGGCGAGCTTGATCACCTTGAGTCCGTACAGCTTGGGACAGACCGCCGTGCAGATGAAATCCCGCGCCGCGATCGGGTAGTCCCGGCGTCCCCCGGCTTCCCAAAAGTCGTCGAATTCCTTCCGGTACTTTTGGAGCTCCCCGACCCGCGAGTCGCCGGCGAAATAGGCCGAGGAGGAGGCGGAAGCGGAAGCGGAGGCACCGTTTTCCTGGGTGACCCGCACCGAGTGGGCCTTGAGGGCCATGCCCACCCCGCACTCGAGCCCGGGCTGCGCGGCGTTTTGCTGCCACTGCGCTAGGAGTATCCCCACCACCACCACCTCGTCCCCCGGCTGGCACGAGTCCACCAGGTCGTGCTGGAGCTTGATCAGCAGCGACCGGGGGATGTTTCCGACGCCGATCCGGGATGCCGCCTCCTGTATCTTGATCTCCTGGTAATCCGTGTGGACGGATCCGTCCGGCGTGGGCCGGAGGTTGGTCCCCCCGCAGCGGTCGCCCTCCTCGGTGTAGAGGGGGCACCGGTCCGGGACCACCATGGCGTTGTTGGCCTGCTCGAGGTCCGCCTCCTGCACAAAGGTCCGGGAGCAGCCCTTTTTGCCGGTGCACTTGTAGGTCCGGGCCGACTCGTACATCTGGACCGTGGAAGTCCGGACCACCGTTCCCGAGAGCTGGACGATCTTTCCCACGTCGTTGGCTTCGCAGGCGACAGAGGTTCGGGAACAGGTCGGGGGGAGGTGGAAGATGCGGGCGTGGACCCGGGATCCGGCGTTTCCCTTGACGGATCGGTGGGGGATTGGGATTGGGATTGGGATTGCATTGGTTTGGATAGCGTTGTTTTTGGTTGCTTTGGATTTGGATTTGGATTTGGATTTGGATTTGGATTTGGATTTGGACTTGGATTTGGATTTGGAGCTTGCCTTTGTTCTCCTGAAACGACGTCCCCTCCCGGTGTTGGATTCGTCCTCGCTTGATGATCGGTGGTGTCCTTCGTCTCGTTCCTCTTCTTCTTCTCGATCTTCTTGTTGTTGTTGTTGTTCCCGCTCGTTCTGTTCATCCTCTTCTTCCAGCTGCGCCTTCAGATCGGTCTGGGCCTCGACAATGGCCTGTTCCAGAAGGGGCACCAGAGTGTTGGGAAACCTCAGCAGCAAGTGCCCCAGCACCGGGTCGGCCTCGAACAAGTCGAAGGCATCGATCTCGAGGGAATAATCCCGGGTGGTCCGACTCTCCGCCGACAGCAAGACTTCCAGGGAGGACCGGCACTTGCGGTTGCGCAGCAGGTGCTTCTTGAACAGGTCCTGGACCTCGGAGGGAGAACCCAGCTCCTGGTACGACGCCCGGCAGAGGCGTTCCGCCGTCCAGCGATCGGGATGGTTGCCGCTGTTGCCGCTGCTGCTGCTGCTGTTGCTGTTGGTGTTGGTTGGTGTTTCTACGATCGCCGCTGCCGTCTCGAGACGAGGGTGGACCCTGTGCCGGCATGGTCCGTTTTCGATCGGGGTCGGGAGTCTGGAGGGAGAATTGGGCGGATGAGAGTTGACATTGTAGGGTACGAATCTGTACCAATTACGAGTAAGACCTTAACTTACGATAGACGTAAACCAGGCCGAAAAAACTTTCGATTGTTTCCACTATTATTATTTGTTCAATCAATTCTCTTCCCTCTTGGAGCAACAGTGTGTTGTGCTGTTGTCAGTTGTCACTCGTGCTTCGTAAAAAGAATGAATCATAGAATGATACGAAGCAGAATTTTTTCTTTAAGGATAAGGTTGTAAACTCCGGCAATTCGGCATGACAAGAAAATGGCGCGAAATTCAGTGTGACGATCTACAATACCTGTACCTTCTGTACATACGTAACGTACATAGTGATTCGAAACTATTATTCTATCCTAAGGTTTACCGTACTACCATACATTGGTGGTCAGTGGTGAAGGCATCAAAAATGATACCGGTAACCTTAAGGTAAGATCTTACTACACGAAGTAAGGTTAATTACTAATAATACGCCTCTACTATGAACTACCGGTAAACCTTACCTGTACCAGTAAGGTTTACTTAAGATTACGCGTGCCTTGAAAGCAAACGGCTAGTGCTGCAGGCGCGATTGAAACCACGAACAGCGGTGATAGCAGAGGCGCTCCAACCGTACGCTGTGGCTAGCTAAGGTTAGTGGCTACTGCGGAAAACCGGTACCGGTACGAGTAAGACTTACCGTAGGGCGGTCCTCTCCCCCCTTTTACCCATTATACCATAAGTTACAGTAGGTAAGGTTAGTAGAAACAAAGAGGAAATCACGAGAACGAGCGACACCAATTTTTTCCTTCATTCGATGTTCACTGATCCTTTTTACAAGTAGTACGGTAACTTACTAGTAGTAGTAGGTGATCACTCCCTTGGAGGGCAGTTGATCTATAGAGTCACATTTTTTAGTATCACCACCACCACCCATCACCAGGGATTATTCCATGCTAAAAGACAGGTTGCCCTGCTGTGGAAGAAAAAATGGTTCTTCATACCATGGACCACAGTTTGAGGACCACCTTTAACAATGTTACATAGTAGTAGTAGTACTAGTAGTACTAGTAGTAGTATTGCTGCTTAAACCTTAGTACCACTACTAGTAGTAGCACCACCACCAGCAGCAATTGTACTTTCTTGTTATTTTCTTTGTAGTATTCATCCAACCTCAATCAATAAATGTTCCAGTTTTGTTAGTACTAGTAGGGATTACATATTGTGTGCTGCTGTAGCTTAGCCTTTTTCTCCAGTAGTAGTAGTAGTAGTAGTACTATTCTTGAAATGGAGGATAGGCATCAGCTGGCTTACTGCTGTGGCTGAAAGAGGTTCCAAGACTAGTTGTTCACAAAGAATGTTGCTGCATGATGTTGCTGCATGTTGCTTGAGTCATGATGTTGCTGTTGCTGATGTGCTGTTGCTGATGTGCTGTTGCTGATGTGCTGTTGCTGTTGCTGTTGCTGGTCCTTCTTATGCTCCCCTTACTGCTTGTTTCTGTTGTTCTTTCTTGTTCCAACAATGTGTGCATCTGCTTCTATGGTAGTGCAGGAAGTTCTTGAAGTAGGAATTGCCTTGAACACCGTTCCAAACCATGATTCTTGCAACATTCTTGCTATGACAAGTTTTGATATCGCTCTTCTTCATCCGACCATTGCTGCTGCTGACATCTGCCATGCTATGGTAAATTTCGCAATGAAAAAGTTCAACATCCGGTATATGACTCCTAGTACTCAACTCGTGTCATTATGAAGAAACTTTACTACAAATTTTATCGAATCTACTAGTATGGATAATCAATTAATTTCGTTACAACTGCGCTAGTAGCTTTGGATTTCCATCAGGATGTGACGGAGTAAGCAACTATTCTTTTCAACATGCAGACCAACAACAACTTTAGCGAGCATCCACGAAGTGCCGGAGGCAAAACTTGCTGTAGGTCAGATGTGAAAATGATTGTAACGAGGAGTCATGAATTATGTTGCGAGCGTGCCAGCACCCGTCTAGTATCCATCAATCACATTCGAACAGCGTACGGTAGTACACGTATCTTTTTCTTTAGTAACAGAAATAATATCGGACATGTCAAAACAGAGCAAGAAACGATTCGAAAGCCTGTTGTGACCGAGCAGTGTCATCAAACTAATCAGAGGTATGGGTGGGCAGGTCGAAATAGTTCGCGCCCTCCTTCTTTCAGCTGGTCTTCTCTTCTGCTGGTAGTCGTTTAAAGTGAATATCGTGAGCGCCTTGTCACTTCCAGTGGTTGCGACTGCTGCTGATCGGCCGGCATTTCATTCAGTGGGATGAGACCTCGTCTCTGGTATCGTCTCGAGATCATGGTGCGTGTCTTTTCCTTTGCATTTTCTTGGGAAGGTCCGTCACGGGTGTTTCCTGAAGCTTCTCTCATTTTTTTATGAGCTAGTTCACGTCGCTTATCCTTGTATCGGTTGGTCCATTCGGTGCCAGACCGCACAACGCATTCCTTTTCAATTTGGCCTGCCAGGTATCTTTGGTAGATCGATCGGAGATCAAGTGGTTCTTCCTCTCTTGTCTCCTTTACTTCTTCGATCACTTCTTCTTTAGACAATTTAGCTTGTCGTGCTTCAATATATTCTTTTACTTTGTCTCGACCTGTACCGGTAGCTCTTTCGACCGACGATGCCCTTTGAAAAAGACTCCTGATGTGTTGGCTGGGAAGAACTCGCTCCTCATCTGTGGACGATGAGCTTGCAACAGATATTATAGGATCTGTAAAACTGCTGGCCTTGGTAACGTTGATTTGAGGGCGTCTTAACAATTCTAGCCTTTCCATACTCGAAAGGGATCTTCCACGGAAACGTGGCTTCCTAGATGCCGGCAATGAGGGGGAGGATGGGGGCTTTGGGATGACGTTATCGTCGCTGTCGACAGTATCGATAGTGCCAATACTGGTGCTACGCGGAGTTTGAACAGGCATTCTACTTATCACCCGTCCGCGAGCGGCTTTTTCTCTTTCCATCTCTTGCTTCAACTTCAGCTTCCTTTGATTCGATGCTCTCCTTGACCGAAGAGCTTCGGAGGATGAACCCATCGAATGCAACAGCACCAACTTGTCAATACTAGCCATCGTGAGTGATGTAGGTAATCAAAGAACTTCAATGTTGTATGTCCGATCAAGAGCGATCCATTACTATTTTTATGACGTAAACTGTGCCGACGCTGTCGATATTGAGAGTTCGTCACGTCCTTAGTTGGGAGTAAATGAATACAACTTCAATGTGCTGATCTCTTCTTTGTGCCATCGATTGGACAAAATAACACCGTCGTGATAATGGAATATCACGTTCACTGTATCGTTTTCGTCAGTTTTCGCGATCGCTAACCCGTGAGGCGAGAAATTTTGGTCATATTCTGTATGAAATTGGCTATCGCCCACAGCGCGCACGGTAGGAACGAATGAATCGCTGATATTGATCCTACGGAGATGTACCTACCGTACCGGTAGTTGCACGGGGTATGCGGAAACACAGTTGCAGAGCGTGACATTCAAAATTGTGTATCGAATGTGAAGTGCCATCAAACACAAATTTTATATAACCCCTAATGAGAAAATGAGTGACAACATGATCAAAAACGTTATTAAGTCGTTCTTAATCGGTGAATAAATCGGATTCGACGGGTCAAGAATGGGAAGAGTATGGAGAGAATAGGTCATTATCAGTTATTAACCCGTTTAACAACCGATTACCTTACAAGTATGTAGACTAGTTGGATCAAACGAAGAAAGTTAATTTTGCCAACCCTATCCGTTGCAGTACAAATCGAAAGTAAGATTGAATTGTTACCTCCCATGCACGCTCGTACCTTTCCACGACTAATAATTTAGACTTCCACTTTCTTGTAAAGATGTTCGATGGGACGAAGGATACGAGTTCGTACGTACGTACGGTACGTCATGGCAGAGTGACGAAGCATTACGTACGAACGATTCAATCGTAAGGTTTACTCGTATGAAGTAAGTTACTCGTAAGGTTAAGGTTACTATTACTTCGTATTTTCCTTCTTTTTTGGAAACGAGTGAAAAATTGCCTTCCAACCGGCCGAATCTGGATCGTTTGTGATAATTTTTACGTACTAGTAGTTAACTTATCGTAATTACCGGACTGATTTTTTTCAAGAACAAAGAAAAAGAAAACGAAAATCATGTCTGCATCTGAAACAAGTATCACAGTAGCCTTACCTGGTAATAACCGGTATCACCATGCTCCCCATCTGCATTGTTGTGCACCCTCTACCGCATTGGCATAGAGAGAGAGAGAGAGTAACTTAGTAATATTCAATACTAGCTAAGGTTTACAAGGAATTCATCATACTACTAGTAGCAGTAGTATTAGTACTAATAGTAGTACTACTACCGTACTGGCTGGTATCACTACTACTAGAAGAAGCTTGTAAAAGTGCCAACAGAACTACTAGTACCGTACTCTTGTAGTACTAGCTAGTAGTACCAGTACTACCAGTGGTGTTAGCAGTAATACTACTAGTAGTACGAGTAGTAATAATCTTACCCATTGCACTGTTGATGACCTCAATAAAAGACGCAAAGATACAGTGATTGGCAGCAGCAGAAATAGCAAAACTGCTGTATTTGTATTAGTATTAGTATTATTAGTCACTATTAGTAGAGTGTTGGGTATGACAACAATACCTGGATGGAAAGGTTATTTTTTCCTCAACTGCCATTATCATTTAAAGTTGGTGGCTCACAATTCAGCAAAGACAACTGATCAACATCAGAACAAAAACACATGTTCTTTCATTTGGTTACCATCATGACATTTGCAATGCCTGTGGGGTGCATGGCAGCCTGCCAAAGACCTCTTTCGTACTATGTCATCTTTGAAAATTGCATATGTAGTAGTACGTAGTAGAAGAGTATTACTGATACACCATTCTTAGGGGTAGGTAGGTAGGAATGATCTGATCGTTGGACGCAGCAAGTGAAGAATGGACACGCCATTACTATACTACTACTACTGCTAGTACAGAACAGATTTAATTGACGTTTCTCGATCATGCGAATCAAACAGCAATACTACTACTACTAGTATTTGAACCAGATACTACAGCATTCTAGTACTACTACTCTGGCTTTTTGAATCTATGGCTGATTCCAACACGTACGAGTCGGGGAGTTCCATCGCATTTGTTTCGTTCCCGTGGGTTCTTGTTGTCCATCTCAAAAAATTCCAATCGCGTGACGCCCTCGGGCACTCCTTCGCGGCTAGGGCACACGACCAGCAGACTATTGTTGTTCTGATTGATTCTCGGCTACAGCACCCTATGGCACGGCAAGAGACGAGGAAAGACCCCGACGCAGCGCTGCCCTATTGGATTCACTGCGGTTGTAGTATCAATGTATTGTATTGTATTGTATTGTGTTGTCTTGTAGTATTCGTCCATCCATCCATGAATCCCTCCGATCTTGGAGTACGTGCCGCGTGCATGCATGCATTACGAAAAACCGCCACCCTTGAGAAAGGCCCGTCCCTCCGGTTTCTTGCGCTGGACCTCTCCCTTGAGTTCGATGCCGGCCTGCCGGAGTCGCTCCGACGCAAACACCATTCTCTGGGCCGACAGAATGCCGTCGGCGTTTCCGGATTTTTGCTCCGCCAGGCTCCCAATCCCCGCCGCCAGCGATCCCATCCCCACCGAGGCCTCCTCCATCGACGCCCCGACCTCCTTCAGGGTCTGCTGCATGAGAATCCCGGCCCCCGCCTGCTCGAGCCTGGCCGCGCACAACCGCGAGGGGCCCACCCACACCGAGAGACTCTCCAGCAGCACCCCGTCCTTGTCGGCCTCCGCCTCCCGGACCGCCAGGTCCAGCTTGTCGGCCGCCTCCGCCAGGCAGGCCGCCGCCTCCCGCAGCTCGTCGATGACCAGTTCTTTCCCGGTCTTGAACCGGCAGCTGGCGCCGGCCTGGGCCAGGGCGTCCCCGGCGTTCCGGATCTGGGCGCCCGCGTTGGAAAGGGCACCCCCGTACAGGTCCAGGGCCTTGGTAAAGTCGATGAGGAGCTCGCCGCTCCGGGCCAGGGCCTTGCCGGAATCCATCAGCGGGCCCGCGGCGGGTTTCAGAACGGAGGATCCGGGCGGGGCCATGTGGAGGCGAACGAGAACGCGGTTTTGGCTCTGGTGGATGTTTTTGTTGCTGATCGTGGTGAAGCTTTGTCGCTGTCGCTGTCGCTGGAGGATCCGGTCTCGGTTGGCAGCGACGCTCGCTTTGCCGTGGCTGCTAAAGGCCCCAACCAAAGTAGAAGAAGAAGACAATGACGACGACAGGATTGCCAGCAGTATCGCTGCCATCATAGGCAGCAGATTGACTGCCAATGCTGATTGCCGTCTGGGTTTTCCGTGGGAAGGTACCATTGTGTTTTCTCGAAATTGTCTCGGGACGGGGCGTTCCAGGTGGTGTGCACTGCTTGTTAGGTAAGTGCTTGTAGCTGGCGGACTCGAAGTTGTTTGCTGGTCTCCGAAAGATGAAAGGGATATGATGCGGTGGTGGCAAACCTTACTTCGTACTTTTCGACTTTCGATTCATGCATTCGTTCCGATGATTCGAACAAAACCCAACCCGACAGAAACAAGAAACGACGAGGTCCGCCGCCCGGAGAAAAGCTTCCACCCCATGCACAACATACGATAATTACAGTTACTGTAGCATCGTACCGGTAACTCTACGGGGAATGATAGTACGAGAATCATCGAATATCTTACTGTATCGCACTTGGGTAAGGAACTCTTACGTTCGCGCAGGAGCACGGTGTGTTTTTCGATCCGAATGACGACGTCGGTTCAACGTGGAAGAACAGGGGAAGATATTACTGGACCTACGTAACATTACCTATTGTAGTAAGACCTTACTTCGTATTATTTCTACTACGTACTAAACCTTACTTCGTACGAAGTATCATTCGAATTGTTCGCAAGATCTGGGGGGACCATGGTAACTTATCCATTCCCGCATCAAAAAGAAATTACTGAACTGTATTTCACTAGTTGCCTAGTACGTACTGGTACCGGTACGAACGACTACTGGAAGGGTAAGTCTACTACTTCTATTGTTTTTTTAGCGACGACGGTTCTGCGGTTTTCAAAATGCCGCGAGGAGCCAAGCGGAGGCACACCGAACCACCAGATGCGGCAAGAGCGGCACCAAACAATCTTCTTCCCCGGCACTCCCAAGCACAAACAGGGTGCTGCTTCCTTCTCCCTTCCTTCCTTCCCCCACAGCAGGCCCCGTCAGCAACAACAATGGGGGCGGGGTGACAACAAAATTGCTGAGGACTGGTGGTCACCACCATGATGCTTCTTGTTGTTGTTCTTGTTTTCTGGTGCTGTTGTTGTTCGTCTGGTGGTGGTGGTGGTGGTGGTGACAGCACCCAAGAATTCAAAATGCCTCTCTTCATCTGCTTGTTGTTGGATGGTGGATGGATGCATGGATGCATGAATGGATGGATGGATGCTGGGCCTTCCTCTTTTGCAGTGCTGACTGGTGGTGCCGCTGGTGTAGTGCTAGTAGTACTAGTACTAGTACTAGTAGTAGCAGTACTTAGTTTGGTGGTCAACATGATGATGGTGTTAGTGCTGCCAGCATGAGAACCAACTGCTGGTGGTGGTAATATTGCCTGGACAACAACAGAAAATATTACTGATAGTAGCATTACCACAAAACGAGGAATTGCTTCTTGTTGCTATTACTTTGTTGGTACTAGCTACTACTAGTACTAGTACTACTAGTAGTAGCTAGACGCGTTGGCTCCTTCTCGTTGTCATATTCTCTCCCCGAGTCGAGATTGCATTCTTCCATCACCACGCCAAATGCTGCTGCTCCGAGCATTTTCCCTTCCTTTGATGAGCACCACCATCACCACCAGCAGCAGTAGCTCTACAAGAACGTGGCGGGATAATGCAGCAGCAGCAATGTCGAGACGGAAGAAGGGGGTAGTGTTGCTGCTGGCAAGTGCGATTTGCTGCACGGTAGTAGTAGTAGCTACATTGACTATTACAAGAATGACGAGAAGGATATTGGTGGTGGATTGATTCGAGCGAAGGAAGAACATTTTTTAAATCACTAGTATGATATTCTGATTTTATGGAAATTGTCTAAGAGTTAGACATGATTTGTATCAAAATTCATCGAGTGGGCACGAATGCAGCGTATGCACTCGCGTGGTGGTGGTAGTAGAACTAGTATTATGTGCAGGATTGTTTGTTTGTTTGTTCGTTCGTTCGTCCGACAAAAGAGAAAGCAACATCATGGATCAGTGGTCAAAAACGTCCGTCCAAGAGCCGTCGGTATAGCATTCCACGTTGCACGATGTAGTGGGTTCAAACGAAATGATGGAGATTTGACTGTCGAAGGTCACGGAATGTGTGTTGTTGTGGTGGTGGTCATGGTTTGTGTGGTTGTTGCCGCTGCTCGCATCGCTGTTGCTACGTCGCAAACAAGACGTAAGCCTCGGAGTGACCGACGATGTAGAAGTAGTAATAGTAGGAGTAGTAGTTGATGACGTTGGCCTTGGTTCGAAACCAGCCGCAAAGGCCGCCATGGTGTCGGAGCAGCTGTAGCTTCTCAGCCGCCTTCGCATCTGCGCATCCGAGGGTTGGAACGTGGCGTGGTTCGTATCAAACGAGGCGGAGAGTACCGTCATGTGTTTGTGCCGGGAGAGGAAACCCTGGAGTTCGAAGGATTCCTTCTTGTCTTGTTGTTGGTGGCAAGCACCAAAGATCGATCTTCGAGCTGGAGATGCCGACATCAGCGCAGAGGTGCGTGGTCCGGGGCGAGCGGCATCGGTTTCGGTAGGATGGCTGGGGTTGCTCGTGGGAATCAAAATGGAGGAAGAAGAGGACTGTTTCGAATCGTTGCTGCTGGTGCTGCCGTTGCCTTCGCTACATTTGGAACTAGGATAGTGCTGGACCAGAGGTGACTTGGGCTCCCGAGAAACAGATGCCATCGGAGGAGCAGGAAGGGGATTCTTACGCCAGTATTGGGAAAAGATCTTGCGACGTTGCTCGTTTTGCGATTCAATTTGTGTCTCCGGATCAATAATGGCAGAAGACTCGGTCGATGTCGACGCCATGGAGGAAACAGAATTATCGGATCCGCTCGAAGCCAAGCTGTAGGTAGTGGCACTCTCTTGGTTCTGGACGGAATGATCGCTTTTCTCCATTTTGGGTATGCATAGTGCTTTGTCGAGCTGGAACGATAGGAGGCTTGGCTTTTGTTGTGAAGCCGATGATTCATAGCGTTGGCTAGTCTTTGCGATCGAAATCCTGCTGTCGAGGGGGCTGTTCATTGTCATCTTGATTGAGTTTACGTTCGTACCTGGTGGCGTATCGTTGTTTCTTGTTCGGTTTTTCTTCGTTCTTGGTTGGTCACCTGTTCGTTGGAAGATTTTGAAGTAAAGATCTATGGAGATGGATCGGAATAGTGTTGAAATACCGGAATAATGTGAACAAGGTATGAATAATTGCTATTGCTACACGTAGTGTACCGGTGTGCTTGGATGGGAAATGAGATAGGTGTACACGTACGTTGACGGAAACGAAATATCTTGTTTTATGAGACGCAAACGCGGATGTACTTTACGAGTAGATTTGGTTCCGTGTGAGTTCCTGACTTTTTCCTCTTCTGATTTTCGGTGAGCGATGGATTTGATTTGAACGAAGGAACCGAACGGAGGCCGATAATAATATCGAAGTAAGATTTACTCGTACTTTGTGCCATCGTGTAGAACAAGAAATAAATGAGCTCGCACAATTCATGCATACAAGCACTGTAGCGAGAAAAATACCAGCAGTCAAGGATCAGAGAATTCTTTTTTCGCTGGAACATCTTCTCCTGCTCCTACGGAACAAGAAAGGAACAAGAACGAGTCAAGAAAAGAAGAATAGGGAGTGCCCACTCCGTACATTTTGATTGGATTCAAACTTCCATGTTTCCTCAGCGTGCTATTTTCTCCCCTAATTCTTAATTGTGTACTAAGAAAAGATCAGTTCCTAATAATTCTTCAATGTTTTGCGAATAACAAATCTGTCCAGAATTATTCCCCTGGACTCAATTTATAATACGAGTCTTGGTAGAGTTCCAGAACTTTTGAGCATACGGCAGAAACGTACCGTATTATTCTTGGTTTCAAAATTCTTGATACCGTAATTCGATAGAGATACTTAACTTACTTCGCACTTAGGATGATGATTCGACAATTCTTGAGGTCGCAGAGATTTCCATGAATTCTTCGCGGCGACCAATGAGAAGGGGTCATGAAGCAATTATTGTCAACAAGAAAGATTGTGAAAAAGGCATACAATAATGGAAGCAAAATAATATGCTAGATTTTAATTGGAATGTGTGAGCAGTAAATATAGTAGTAGTTCAAGAATGCAAGCTGGATACCAAAAAAACAAATAGGCACAATTGTAGAAATAAATCTCATCGTTGTAGTTGCCGACTGACCCCCAAAGTGAGTAACATTACGTAAGACTGTAAGTCTAATCTATGACGTATGTTACGTAGCACGGTACAAGATTTCAAACTTTTTCAGTACTTGTACTTAGCGCTTATTGGCCTAAGACCTTACCATTCCTTTCTCTTGTGGACATGTTTTCCTCAATTCTTCATCAAAAAGAGAATCTGAAAACAGTTTTTACGATTACATAGCATTTGAAGGACAGAACTGAAACACGGCAATTCTCGTGGAGTCCGATTATTTCTCACTTTTCCGTGGAATATGGTTCAGCGGTAAGTTACGGCAGTCTACGAGTAGTACGCACTCGTAAACCTTACCCGCCATGAACCAAAAAAATTGACTGAGCGCCCCATTACGAGTAAACCTTACCGTAAGGTTACTCGCACTACTATGGGACCAAATATCATCTGGAAACCTCAACTAGTAAAGTTGCAGCTTATTCGTAAAGAGTGCACACGTACCTTATTGTTTGCAACAAACCCTGTTGCAATCGGCCACTAACACCTAAGGCTAACCTTACTGCAAAGCAATTGATTTTGGTCCACCTTTTTTACTGCGGTAGCAAAGACTCATTCGACAAAAAGATTCCTCTACTTATCGTCAGAATCGCTGTCTCGTATCATACAGCTCTGTACAGAGCTGTACAACTCTGTAGGTTCAGTATTGTCGTGTATGGAGTAGCATATCATTGGAGTAGCGTTTGGCGAATAATTCAATTGTGTGCTCAGTGCTTAGGTCGTTCGCTAATCTTGTTCGCATGCTAACTGAAGGGCTGGGTATCCGGTTATAGTAGTACTTGTTATCATACACAATGACCATACCTCCATGGTAGTCGGATCAGGAACATGGTTGATTTTTGTTTTTTGGAATTTTTGGTCCTCCCCACACCAAATTAGTGTCAAAGTGACACCGATACTTTTTGGGGTCAAAGTGACACCTGGGCCATCCGATGGTTTTTATTTTCGCGCGGTTTTTGAGGACCGCGCGAAAAGTTATAACCGTTAATAGCCGTTAATGACCGTTAACTTTAGACGCATAACTATGTGTCTAAAAAAGTTTTTAGACGCATAACTATGCGTCTAAAAAAGTTTTTAGACGCATAACTATGCGTCTTGCGTCTAACTTTAGACGCACTGTGCGTCTAAAATTTTTTTAGACGCATAATTATGCGTCTGGACGCATTGGTCCCATTATAATCGTACGCAGGCTAGTACAAGTTTTAGACGCATATCTATTCATTTTAGACGCATTGTCCTGTAGAATCTTACACACCCTAGTATAAGTTTTAGACGCATAATCGTGAAATGACCCAACTTCAAGTTACAAATTAATTAACCGTGTCTTAATATACCGGTAGCACGGTAGCTAATTACGTAGATGATAGTACACTAAGTGTAAAACGTTATTGTGTATTGAACCACATCTATAAGTGACATCCGTTATGCGTCTAATAATTTTTCAGTTTACTACTGAGTTCTACGCTAATTTGGACCAGTTGTGCGTCTAAAAAATTTTTAGACGCATAACTCTGTAGAATTGTACACACATTCAGTACATGTTTAGACGCATAAGTTGTGCGTCTAAAACTTTTTTAGACGCATAACTATGCATCTAAAAAAGTTTTTAGATGCATAAGTTTAACGTCTGCTAACGGTTTATAACGGTTATAGCTACGCGCGGTCCTCAAAAATCGCGCTAAAATAAAAACCATCGGATGGCCCTGGTGTCATTTTGACACTCAGAAGAGAAGTAGAAAAAAACTGCTGTATAAGTAAAACAAGTGTCAAAGTGACACTTGACACTCACTGACACTTTTGCCTGGGTGTCAAAATGACCCCCGGGGTCACTTTGACCCTGGGTGTCACATTGACACTTGCAAGAGAAGTTGGCAGTGGGTTGGTGGCTCCTTGCTTGAAAATTGCTTCAGTTGTGTTTTGTTTTCTCGTGGGGGAGCCAGTTAAATTCAACAATGCGACGCACAGGTGGGGGGACCGGGATTTTTTTCAAATTCCTCAAAAAACAAAAATCAACCATGTTCCACAGCGTAGTAGCGTGTAGCATCCAACCCTAACCCTGTAGCACGACTATGCTACAGGAGTGTGCTAACGGCGCTACTGCCAAGTTCCTGTAACCAGTACAAATCCTACACAGTGGACCTGGTTACTCAGCTGTTAGTAGCATCCCATAGCACCTTGGAATAAGGCTGTTGCTAAGGCTGTTCTTGCTAATCTGCTGCTCAGCACACAGTCCTAGCACCTTGCAGACAGTTACTGGGGCTAATACCTGGTGTAGCCCCAGTACAGTTCCTTACATAGGAGCCTTAGTAGCATAGCATCTTGGACAACTTTCACACATGTGCCAATTTTGGTCTCCACTGCAACTAGATGTTAGCTTTGTTGGCCTCCCTTTGTTAGTCATTTTTCAGCAAATGCCAAAAAAATAATGCTACTACCACAGGGTGAAGTCACCAGTATGAACCATATGTGCTGGGAACTAATTGTAGCTTCCCATTCAAAATTCATTCATTTCTAATTTTTGAGTTGTATTAGTAGGAGTACCCATAGCAGCAATGTGTTATGCTACTGGTACTGATCAGTTTAAACAGTCTCAGATGAGTGTAAATGGTCTTTACTGGTACAGGTATTTAAAACTGTGTAATATGATTGGCAAATTGTTAGAGGGTTGACAGTACATAAACCCAAAGAGGAGTTGAGGACCCCTCCTCAAAGCCAGCCTACAATGCACCTCCTGAGGAATTCCTCCTCTACTAGAAATCTCCCTGGTGGTACTACTAATAATTCTACATCAAGTTGTTGAGAATTACATTTTGGCTCCCACTGATCCAATCTTGACTTGATACTAACACTAGGGAGTATCAGCATCCTGTAGTATCCAAGCATATGCAATATCACTTGAATAGTATCCTTTGTAGTCTCACTACTTGCCAGCACTCTATGCTGGTGTGCTACTAGTCGTGTTGCTGTTGTTACCACTCTACTACTACATTGCTGACGAGCAAGAAGAATATCATTCTCACATTACCACAGTGATCTTGGATTCAAACGTTTCACTTTACAATTCATGTAGAAATGGATACCACACTCTCTATCTATTTTCTCTTCATTTCTGTCCATCTGCATCAAAGAATCATCAACCATTTCATTATTATTTTTTGTTGGGTGTTGCATAGTATCATTAAGGTTACTACTAGTAGTATATTATCGGTAGTAATCTTAGCCGTAAATCTTACTTGCTTACCGTGTGGCAATTTTTTTAAAGTTCTGGTTTTATTTACGAAGTAGTACAAGTTTAAGTGTTAATCAGGGTGAGACAGGTAGCCACACTACGGCGCACTACTGGCGCGACTTTGCTCTCATTGGCACTCTGGGTCGAAACCTGTCTCACCACACCCAGAAGCACTATTTCAGCACCAATACGAGCTCACAAAATAAGCAACAAATAAACGAAAACACTATCATTCTACTACTTATCGACGAGATGGTTTTGTATCTCTGCTACTGTTGCCTTTGTTGCGTCCTGCAGTAATGTACTATCTAAGTTGGCGTTCCTCAATACAGCAAGACTCTCCTCCACTCGAATTGCCTGCTGTTTACCAAGTTCAGTGTCCTTTATCTGAACTTCTTCTGTTTCGAGCTTTGTCAGAAGAGCCTCTTCATCATCGCTCCATTCTACACATTTAGTGCGTGGAACATCCTTAGCATTCAGCCAAGCAGCAACGATATCTGCCTTCTTCATACCACTACTCACGTTCTTCCCAAGTTTCCACTTGTACATTATCTTGAGGGACGCAATGGGAATAGATTGGACGACGTCCCGACTGTAAAGATCCTTCTTGCCTCCACAACTGTACTTTTCAATCACCGCTTCCATTTTTTCTTGCTCTCCTGCACTGTCAGTTGCAGCTTTCTTCTTTAACTTCAGTTCTTGCACTTGCTTCTGACGCCGTTTCCTCTCTAAACCAATAAAATAGTCATTGCTGTTGAGCGCATCGCCACCGGTTATGATGAAGATTTCTGCATGAGACTTAGCGTTCGCGAGCGCGTCCTGTGGTTCCTTACTATTTTTTACGGTGACACCAATCTTTTTATGCCCGTAGGTTTTAGGTGCTTGCTGAACACATCCCCATTGAATCCATATCTCTTCAAACAAGACACTGCTTCCTTGTTTTCTTTTTGCAGCTCGAGCAATCAAACAGTTTGTGGATCGGCGTCAACATCAATCGTTCCATCCGCACGAACAATTAATTGGTGAGCTACATTGCTATCCTGTAGGCATTTGCGACTAAATGGATTAATACCAATCGTCTCCCATATTTTCTTTGACTTCTCCACCACAAATGCCTCTTCAAAAGCTGATCTCATTGTAACACCACTGTCCTTGCCCCCAAATATCATTAGCGGGATATCACTAACATGAAGCTTCCTATTCGTCGTGCGTCGGGCATCTACTAGCAATTTTAAATTTTGGCGGTAGATCGACTTGAATGGTCCGTAGTTTCTATCTGTTGCTTGTGAGACATGTGTGGTGTTTGGTACTAAAGGGAATAGATAGAATCCACGCACTCGCAGAAATGCAAGCGTCTCTTCGTGATTACGACCAGGACCACTGTCAACAATGAGAAGAACTCGCTTGCCTGGTACGTCGTCGGCATTGGGGAAGAGAGGAATAATTGATTTCCGCAAATACTTCGAGAATTCCGCTTGGTCCATCCCCGCTGTAGCATTGCAATTAATTGTAAGCCCAAGTTCAACTACTTCCCCATGGCCATATACACCACGGATCTTTGGGACGTACTTCAAGAACTCTGTATGAATCCGTTTCGACGCATCTTCTTTTGCTGTACTCTTCAGCTGAAAGTGTGCAGGGATAGGATCGCCTGCAACATTACTTCCTGCAATAAATGTACAGCGATATCCACTCTTGTGAGCCCTATCCATGCCACTTGATAATCGATCGTCGGCGGGTCCGTACTGTGTAACATGACGCCTCCCTGAAATATGTTCAGTTCCATTAAGACTCACTCCTGCTTCGTCGATGTTCAGGATACGATTCAGTTGACCTTCTTCAAAGAACAGCTCGCCTGCAGCATGCCCGGCATTGATTTCCTCTACAGTAGGCTTTCGTGTAAATCCCTTTTCGATGAGGAATGCCTTCAAACTATCAAACCAAGTGTTCAAATTGTTGTATGTTGTCCAAATTGCTCGTCGCTCTTCCATCTTGTAGTTCCCTGTGTTAACTTTGACGAGTGTTGCATATCGAGGTTGCAGGCGACGATACAGCGCTGTGGGATCAGTCAAAGAGCAACACGGTCCAGCGATTGTATCACCGATTAAGTTGATTAATTTCTTTCAATTTGGTTTCTCGTTCATATTAGCACAGCTTAGGTGGACGTAAGTGACGAGCGCAGAGATCAAGGCAGATTCTACTACTACAATCGACAGCGTCGGCGGCCTACCATTCCTGAATCGCGGTGGTAAATTTCCAAGACCCATGGCAACACGCTTCCTCACAGTAACAGGACTGATATTGGTTCCATACTGATCGTTCACTATGTTGCATATTGTCCGAGCTGACCGGCGCATATGAAAAGGCAGTTCCTGTTCTGCTTCGTACATCTTTGCAGCGAGAACAAACACCTTCTCTGCCTTCTGGCGCTCCACTTGCCTTTCTGCCAAATCCCTTTGGAGTTGATTTGCAGTGCGGCAGTGTTTTGAAGAATGACTGCTGGTGGAGATACTGTCACCCCCTTTTCGAAACATCATTTCTTCTCGTTCTTCATCGTTGTCCTCCGTCCTTTGTACAGTATTGCTGTTGCAGACAGAAGCCAGGGAACTTGGATTCGTAATGGTAGAGACAGTCATGGTGGTGTCAACAAGGCCTTTTGTGCAGATTGTTGTTGGTATAGGCATGGGTTCATCAATTGCTGACAGTTCACCAAGGAGCTTGTTCTTGTGTCTATTCACCCTTTTTTGGATCGAGCAATTTTTGCATTGTGCGGAGCTGAAGCCGGCTATCTTCATCGCTTGAGCAGTAGTACACCCCTTCTGGCCATCAGATAGGATGATTAAGCGAGCAGCTCTATCCGTCAGCGGGCATGGTGGAAGTGCAGAGCCGCTTCGTACGTATCCAACTGGAGCAATGTTGTCATTTTTTTTTCCGCGCAAGACGCCGCAAACATACCCCTCTTCCTATCTGCCATTTCTCCAAAACCGGGGGTCTAATCCTCAGCCTGAAAATGGAGCTTCTGAAAGCCCTTGGTGTATAGATGAAGACCCAAGATGCGGAGCAACGCTGCTTGCTTAGTTGTGGAGTACTTGTCTTGGGACAGGTGATAGCGCGTTTGGGAAGAAAAAAAATCAAATTTTTGGGTTTTTTGGTGTTGTAACAATCGGTCTGCCAGAACAGGCCCTGCTTGCGGAAGCATAGCATTTGACCTATCAAAATGAAGCTGAGACTCTCACCAATTCGAGCGTGACAATTACTTTGGGTATTCCAACCAGGGGAGATCTTCAAGCTTGATATTGGGAAGGGGACGGTTTTGCGCAATTAACACCAAAAAGCTGTCCCAAAAATGTTGCTCTTATTACCGCTTAAACTCGTACGAAGTATTTTGCTGGTAAGGTTACGTAGCACGTACAGTCATTTAAAAAAGTAACTGGTTACTCACGGTTATACGGTACATAAAATAAGTAATCCTATTTTATAATAACTGTCGAGCTTCTCGCGCCGCGCGTGAAACCCGTTTGAAACCCTGTCCAATGACTGAGAACCTCCCCTATAAGGACGTTCTGTAATCCACTACCGTAAAATATTAAGTAATGATTATGCCTACATTCGGGCTCGTTGTGAACCTCCCCTATAAGGACGTTCTGTAATCCACTACCGTAAAATATTAAGTAATGATTATGCCTTAATGAGAGCGTTCTCTTTTCTTGCTCTTTTTGCGTTGCTTCTTTTATTGCTGTTGCGGATAATGTTGCTTCTTTTGTTTAGGATAGAAATTTGTGTTCAACTCCGATTTTTTTAATTTTTGGCATATTACAGTTTCGTGTCTTGTTGACGTAAGCATGGAAATCTAATTAGTGTACTTTAATGTGGTGAATGTCTTTCATTTTTATAATTATAGTTCTGAAGTATTTCTATTTTCTACGACAGGAACACATATGCCAACTGTCAAAGTTCCGAAAGTTCTCAATCTGCAGCAAACTGCAACCCTGTATGCAATCTGCAATCTGCAATCTGCAATCTGCAATCCGTCCCCCTACATGATAGAGCATCGAAGTTGTTGCTGGTGGTTGTCCACTTGTCGCTGCAGTTGTTCTATCTGGGTCTGTTTTCCTCTGATCTCAATGTCCTTCAAGCGCTGTTCGTTTTCGAGCTTGGTCTCAAGAAGAGCAATTTGGTTTCTGGATTCTATTTCCATTCGAGCCTTCTCTTGCCATACCCCGGGTCTACTAGTGATTAGAACAGTAGTGATATGCAAATTGTGAGCTCTATTGGTTAGTCTATCTGTTGCAGTTCTAAGAGCTCTCCAGAGCAGTCGGCGATTCCGTCGACTCGCTAATTGTTTTTATCCTTATTCTTAATCCAATCCCGAGTGGACTCGTGACTGTCTTCCGGTGCACGGCATACTCCTCCATGGTACTGTTGCGTTTGGTTACTCTTCCATTTTAGGGCTATCCCTGCAATAATAGGGATGGATCCTTCTGATGTTAACCCGGTCGGTTACAAAGGGAGCAGTTTCAATAGTTACAGTTCCATTGTTATGGGCCTTGAGCACCTTGTAAGGTCCTTGTCGTGGGAAGGATAGTTTCGGAATAATGCCCTTCCTCTCCAGGGTGACATAGTCTCCTTCCTTGTAGACATGGGGAATCCTCTTCTGATTCTCCCTGATATTACTCTTGTGGATACTCTTTTGTTTCCTTGCTTGGATTGCTTCCCAATCCACTGGGAAATTCACTGGCATGAACATATCCCTTCCGAACACCAGTTGTGCTGGGGAATATCCCAATGTTGTGTGGATGGCGCTTCTGATGGCATACGCCGCTTTGGTGGTGAATTCCTCAAAAGGATCCTTCTCGTGGAGATCCCTTTGTTCCAAGTTAAAGGACAGTAGGCAGTCCTTCAGAACCTGATGGATTCTTTCCAGCACTGAGTTGGATTGTGGGTTCCAAGCGCCACTCGGTTTCCTTTTCATCCCCATGTTGTCACAGAGCTCTTGGAACTCTGCTTTGAACTCACTCCCGCCATCAAAGCCAATTTCCTTTGGGCGCGGATACCTTGCTAGCCAGGTACTGTCTAGCAAACGTTGAGTTTCTGCTGCATTTGGGGAGTCCTTCAGGTGAGCCAGTTCAAACCATCCGGTCACTGGGTCCACCATGGTGAGGACATGGATGTGGTAGTCTTTACCATTTTTATTGTGGACAGTTGCAGGTCCCCAGAGATCCACGTTGACTCTCTGCCATTTGGTAACCTCAGCTGCTTTTTCCGGTAGTAGTCCATACTTCTTCCGGCCACTCTTTTTGAACATCTGGCATGTGTGGCAGTGTTTACATAGGTCCTGGACGTCCTTCCGTAGGCCTCTCCAGGTGAACACTGAGCGTATGCTCTGCTCCATTCTCTTTTCTCCGGGATGGACCAGCATGCTGTGGTACCATTCCATAACTCTATCCTTGAGTTTTTCTGGGATCAGAATCTTCCCTTCCTTGTGGATTAGACTGTAACCCTCCACCATTTTGGTGGTCAGTCGATTGTCTTTTTCCAGAGCACTCATGATTCCGGTGTCCTTTTGCTGGTAGAACTGAATCATGTCCGGGGCAAGTGGGAATGCACTATTGCCCTGGAATTCTTCCGGTTCTTCTCCAAGTGGGAATAATAGTTGCCGGAGGTGCTCTTCCTCATCCGCGTAGGTGAGGGGCTTATTTGGTGGTAGCCATTCCACTGTATCTGCCGGATCATCCGTAATGTCCAGGCGAGACAGCGCGTCTGCTGCATCGTTGTCTTTGCCAGCCACATGCTTGACTACCGGGTGGAACTCCTCCATGAGGAGTCTCCACCGGACCATTCTCTGCGTCGGCATCTGCTGATACAGCAGATTGAGGTGATCCGTGTGAATAATTACATCTTGTCCTCGTAGGATTCCCTCAAACGCTTTCAAGCCTTCCACTATACCAAGGAGTTCTTTTTCCCCGACAGTGTAGTTGAGCTGCGCTGAGTTCAGTTTCCTTGTGTAGAAACCAAGGGGCTTGCCATCTTGGCATACAGTTGCTCCCAGTTGCCTATCGCTGGCGTCTGAGTAGAGATGAAATGGTTTTGTAAAGTCCGGGAATGCGAGTCTCGCTTCATCTGCGAGCATTCTCTTCGCCTCCATGAAAGCTTTCTGCTCTGCTGGACCCCAGTACCAGTTCATTTTGCCCTTTTTCCCTGCTAGCTTGTTCAGAGGGGCTAGGATGTGGGAGCGGCGCTTCCACATGTCCCGGTAGAAATTTACCATTCCAAGAAACATCTTGAGTTGCTTGGTGTTCTTGGGGGCTTCGAGTCGCTTCATCGCCTCCAGCTTCTTTGGCTGGGGTTGGATGCCCTCTGTTGTTAGCAGAAATCCCAGATATTCCACTTCTTTCTGCATGAAGAAGGATTTTCTGAGGTTGGCGCGAAAGCCGGCGTCATCCAGTCGTTGTAGGACTGTATCGATTTTGTGGAGATGATCCTGTTCGGATTCGCCTTCCCTCTGGATGATTAGGATATCATCAATATAGACCAAGACATAGTCCAGATCCCCTAGGAGGTTCATCATGACTGATTGGAAGATGTCGGGCGCACATGCGATTCCCATTGCCAGTCTTTTGTAGGCATACTTTCCCCATGGGAGAATGGTAGAGCAAATCTTTTGGCTTTCCTTGCAGATGGGAATTGTGTAGTAGCCTTGGGATAAGTCTAGCGCCGTAGCTGATTTGAACTTTTGGAGTCTTTGGATTGTTTCCCCTATCCTTGGTAGTGGAAACGGTTTCCTCTGAATGGCGGCATTCATCTTCCGGAAGTCCGTTAGAACGCGAATGTCCCCTGTCTTTTTGGGTTGGCAAAAAGTAGGGGATGCCCATGGAGAGTCATCATCGTGGGGGAGTTTTTCCAGGACTCCAATGTCACAGAGCCTGTTGATTTCCTTCCGGAGGGCTTGTTCAAAGGCATGGGGTACAGAATAGTACCTCTGCCGGACCGGTTTGACCCCTGGTTGGAGCTCAATGGACACCGGTTCTATGTTTTTGAGAAGACCCAATCCTCCTCCAAAGAGTGTTGGGAATTTCTTTAGCGTTTTCTTCAAGGCGGCCTTGGACGCGTCCGTAATCTCCAGGTCATTGACCATAGCGTCTATATCGACTTTGGAGTAGTCTGCATCCAGAATTTTGGCTTGCCTCTCTTCCTCCTGCTGGAGGATTGGACTCTGTGTGTTGGCAAAGAATACTGCCTCGCATTTGTCCGGGTCAGCGAGCTCCCCCATTCCCTTCATGGGGATGGAGTCACCCTGCCATTCAATTGTCCGGGAACTGTATTTTATGTCCAGTCCCAGTTGTGCCATTAGGTCGGATCCTATGATCATGTCATAGGGCACTTCCTCATGGTGGTGATATTCATCCACTTGGAAGGTCCATTTGATGGTCTTGGAGTTTGAAAATTCTATCAGCCTTAGTCCCACTGAAGCCGCAGACTTGGTTCTGAACTTGCCCCCGTAGGTATTGTAGGTGACAGATCTTTGGTCTCGGTTCGTTAGTTGACTTCGGTCGACAAAGTGCCTTAGTATGATGGATTTGGAGCAACCGGAGTCTAATAGGCCCCGGAGCATCCTTCCCCTTCCCTTGTGGTCCAATACCTCCACACAGACGTCCGCAAACCGATTGATTATGCGGGGTCCAGTGTGGATGGTATCAACCATTCAGTTGTGGGATCCTTTCTTTTTGAAGGTTTTTCTGTACTTTCTTCTGTACTCTTTGAGTTCCCGATCAGAGATGTCGATCTCGTCATCGGAGACTTCGTGGTCGGCTTGGGCCGTGGCCAGTACATAGGAGTACTCGTGATTTGATAAGTTCCTTCCCCAGTGGGGTTTGGAGTACTGCTCGTTGTCTGAGTCTTCCTTTGCTACAAAATGCTCCTTGAGCAAGTTGAGCGTCTCCCGGTCGAACTTTCCCTTCTTGGGGGGTCCGCCGGTTAGTTTCCAGCATTTGCCGGCGTGGACCTTGCCGCAGGTCTTGCATAGCTGTTTGTTGCTGTTGTCCGCAGGGCGCTTCTTTTTGCCAGGGGATTTCCCGTGGTGGGTTCCTCCCCCAGATGCGGCCTTGGGAGTCTTCTTGGCGACGCCGGTCTGCTTTTCGAGATCGGTGAGGCGTTGGTGCATTAGTGCTTCCTTTCGGATGGTGATTTCCAGATTTTCGAGCTTGTCGATAGTGGTGTTAAAGGAGTGGGTGTAGAGGTCCCAACTAATGTGTTCCAGTTTCTCGCGTTGGGAGTGGGTCATATTGGAATCTAATATTTCCTTCAGTTCTCCTTGGGTGAAACTTCTTGGTGTTTCCATTTGGTCACTGCCACATTCCCAGAGGCATTCGGGGAGGTAGCTTTGGAGCTCGGCCATTCTGTTGGCCCAGGCTCTGATGCCATGTTTGAGGTCGACGCGCATGCCTCGCATGAATCGTCGAAGGATGATGTACGAGCGTCTGCCGTTTTGGTCATTGCCAAAGATTTTGAGCTTGAGGGCATGCATGCACTCCTCCAAGACATCCTTTCTGTACTCCTGGGATTGGTAGTACTGGGTGAGGGCGCTTGCGACCTTTTTCTTTGGGATGGGGGACTCGAGGTTGTTGTCGGTCTCCGATTCTTTGTCCGATCTCGCCGTGGCTGTGTCGGTTTTGTCGGCGTTTGGAGATTTCTCCTTTGCCTTTTCCTTGGTGGCTCCCGTGGGAGTTGCGTCTTGTCCCATCGATAATAGGATGTTTGCCTGGTCTCGTTGTTCGATTTCCTGGATCTTTCTCTGTACTCGTTTGGTACTGTGGATCTTGTGGTTCGGTTCTGCCAAGTAGGTCCGCTGGAGTGTCCGTTGGACAAGTCCGAGAGCCTCGGTAGTGAGGATTCTTTGTAGAACCTCCAGTTTCTGGTCTCCGTGGAGTTTGTCATTGCCAGCAATTTTCTGGTCAAAGTCTCTTTTCCAGATGAGGAAGAGTTCTGGTCTTTCAGTACCATTGAGAACTTTCAGGTAGTCACTGAATGCGATTCCACCCTGTTCACTGTCTACATTCATCTTTACGGTGGTGGCGTCTTCTGGCCAATCCTCCCGAACGATGTTAAAGGGCTTCAGTTTGGTTCCTTTAGCCGCCATGGTTAATCAGTTTTTATTTTAGTTTAGTTTAGTTACAGTATTTCTGTTATTTTTGCTGTTTGTGTTGCGATTGAGCAAAAAGTGATTGCTCAGGTCCTCCAGTTTGTTTGCTGGGTTTTCACTGCTCTCGTGATAACTCGTGTTGTAACTGATTCTCCCCCTGGTTTGTTCAGAGGTGGGAGTTGTTTCTCTCTTTAGCTCACGGGAATCCTGTGGTTCCCCGGAGTTGTTTCTGTTTTTTATTTCGTGGGATTCGGTTCCCGTGGTTCTCCGGCGTTGCTTCTCTATTAAGTCGTCACCGGGCCGGTCCCACTTCCCGTTTCCCGTGGGATTAGTGGTGTTTAGGTATTTATTCTATACCTGTCCGGATATTTATATGTTCTGGTTTTGGTCGGCATACCCTTTTTGGTCTGTCCGTCCACTCGGTGTTGGTCCAACTAGTCCACTCACTGGATTATGTGTCTCTTTTTCGACACTCATTATTTTCGATTATTTCTTTGTTGTCGACCATGGTCCTGTTTAGGTACTCAGGTGTCTCTGTTGCTGCTGTTGCTCCCTTCTTTGGGCGCCAACAGTTGCTGGGGTCGGTCTTCCTTGTGCTGCAGACACTGGATATCCTTCTCCCTGTTTTTGCTTCTCTGCGCCTCCATTTTTGGCAGTCTTTCGGTCTCGTCGTCCTTTTTGATCGATCGGTACCTTTCTGCTCATGGTCATCAGCGCTCAGCTTGATTTTAAAATCATGCCATACCCCGGGTCTACTAGTGATTAGAACAGTAGTGATATGCAAATTGTGAGCTCTATTGGTTAGTCTATCTGTTGCAGTTCTAAGAGCTCTCCAGAGCAGTCGGCGATTCCGTCGACTCGCTAATTGTTTTTATCCTTATTCTTAATCCAATCCCGAGTGGACTCGTGACTGTCTTCCGGTGCACGGCATCTCTGTTCTCCATTCCATGCGAGCCATTTTGTAGCTATCCTCTGCGTCTTTCTTTGCTTCTGCTACCGCCTTCATTGTCGCTTCATCCAACTTTTCTGCAAATCCATGTTCCTTCTCTTGGAGGGCAGCAATGGTAGCAGCGTGTTTGCTTCGCTCTTCGTTTAGGGCATCTGTTTGGGCATCCTTCTGTGCATTGCAATCTCTAATGAGTTGACAAAGGTGTTCAATCTCTTTTGTCAGCGATTCAGTAATATCTTTAGAAACCTGTAGATCCATCTTCAACTGTATTTTTTGCTGTTCAGCGTCTTCGATTTTGGTCCGTTGCTTCTTGTTTTCCTTCTTGAGATCTTTGCTGTTTTTTTTTCTCTTTTCGATCAGCATTTTCAATTCTTCTTTCGATGGGGAAATTTCTTTCTTTCTTGGTGACTTGTTGGTCGAGGCGGGCTTAGATTCTAGTCGGTCTGGAATGTTCTCTTTCTCCTCAACAACGATGACGTCGACTTCCTTCTTGTCAGGAGGAGATGTGTTGCTGTTGTTGCCGGAAATGGGGAGATTCTTCTCCCTGTGGAGTCCAGAACTCAAACTACCTTGGACTTTTTGTTGCACCTTTGAGTTCTGATGGATATAAGGATGTGAAGACTTCGCATGCTTGTGTCGAAGATGATCCATTCGGACCTTCTCTGGGACATCTAGATCGGAAGCAAGAATAGTACAGCATCGGTGCCGATTGTCGTGTGGAGTATACTTCTCCCAATCCTTGAAATCAGCAACTTCAGCGAACTCGCGAACCCACTTTCTGATACTATCCGCTCCACAAGGACTACTTCCTTTGAAACAATATGGATTCGTCTTCTTTCTGGCATGGTTTACGTGGCAAAAGAATCTTTTTTGATTTGGAGAACACTTGGATGGATAGAAAAAAATCAACTTGACAACACAGTTTGGGTTCTCTGGGTCTTCTACAACCATTGGAAACTGCTTTGTAATCGTAGGGTTGTCCATATTCAATTGATGGGACTTGTCGAATCCACCCCTGGGACCAATGATAGCGTACTTGAGACCCTTCATGTGTCCATGTTGAAACGTTCCCATCTTCACATAGGACCACAAGAGAGTAACAAGCTCATCGCGTCCCCGGATTCCAAACTGCCGACCTAATTCCATGGTCAAGAGCTTCAGCAAGTCAGTCATGTCAATGTATGGCTTGTAGAGTTGATCATCAATCACCTTCCGAAATTTCTCATCGACAAACTCATCGAACTCAGCTTTAGTTCTTTTGGTTCCAAGAGTGGGATCGTCTCTCCTCTTGTCATTCCAATCCTTCTTGACAACAGCGCAAAAGCCTCCTTGGAATTTGAAACTACTCTGTTTGAATTTGACGTCGCGCTGATGGAAGGCAGAGAATAGTTGCCGGATGTACGTGCTGTGGGAATTGGTGTCTAATGGCTTCCCTGTATTGCTGTTCTTAATATTGGTAGTCCATATTTTCAAAGCTTGGTCAAGGATTGTTCGCTTTTGCTTGTTCACGTCTCCGCTAATATTGTTATAGAAGAGATAATCCGTCATAAGACCATCCTTCATCAACACCTTTGTTGTGAACATTTCATGTAGAACCTCGTCTCCTGGGGTGTTCTTTTTCGGATCTGTTGCATCAGCAACAATTCGAATGAATTGATCATGGGTGTTTCTAACTTTCTTTGCATATTTGTCTGTATTGGCTTCAGCCTTGACAAACTTGTCGGTGCCGAAGGTGTTAAAGTGGTTCGAATTGTTCAGGATCTTTTTTGTGTATTCCAAGGTTCGGTCGTCCTCTTCTTTTTTGCTTCTTAATCCATTTTGTTCTTCTTCTTCTTTGTCTTCTTTGTCTTCGTGTTCTTCTGGTTCTTTTGTTTCTGCTATGGCCTTTGGGGCTTGTGGCAGAACTCTCCTGCTGCCGGTTTGCCCACTTCTGGTGTTTTTGTAGGTCTTCTTCGCGTATGGATTGTTGATCCTTACCTTCTTTACAGAGCTGCTGTTGGGGCCCAAAGAAACTCTTGCAGGTCGTGATTGTTTTGGTTGATTCTGCGGTGTACAGAAAGAAGCAATTGTTTGATTATTTACGGGATTGCTGACGTTGTCAATGCCGGCACTTCTGGATTGGTGTTCGTTCGGGTTCTCATCTTCGTTGGCGAAGGTGATCTGTGCCCCAACACCATCCAAGGGATCTGGTCTCTCTTTTGTTTCTTGTGCAACCATTTCCAGAAGTCCAAGTGCAGCGTCCTGGGTCATTGGACCCGGGACATGAGGCACTGGGCTCATAACCCAATTATTGCGTCGGTATAGCTCTTCAAATGATTCTCTGGCGTCTTCCATTGTACTTCTTATTCGTTAGATTTGGTGCTGGGATGAAGGTATTGCTATTTATTGAGGATAAGCGTGATTTTGAATTATGAAACTCAGCAGTTCGATCTATTTTTAATGATTGCAACTTTATCACGCTATAAAATATGGATTGCAATTTTTATCAGTAAGTAAAGCACGATTGGACACAAGAAGAATGGTCTGGTAAAAGCTATTTTGAAATCCTATTCGTGTGGTTCTCAGTGGGAATATCAGATTCTATTCATGTATGGACAAATTATAGAAGATAATTTAATGGGTTCTTTTTTTAGGATAAGGGTTTCTGAAATCAGGGGAGGTGCGATTTGGAACCTAAAAATTTAACTAGTGTTTCTTAGTGTCGAGCTGCTCGAATTTTGCGAGAACCACTTTGAAATCTCGCGCATGATTGCAAGGAAAAACGCTGCTGCTCGACGGTTACGGGAATGACTCATTGTATGGTGCATAAAGGTATCGGTTGGCACGATCGCCGACTGTCAATAAATACAGATACTGTATATGCTTTCCGTCGGACACTACCGTACGATTCAAAAATCGGTTTCTTTGACCGTTATCCGTGTGCCATGAAGGAAGATGAACTTCCTGCATTTATTCGGAGTTTTTGTTGTAGTGAAAAAGAAGTAAGGTTACCTTACAGTAAGGCTTAGTTCTTCATTCGATTTAGAAACTTCCTCCCAATTCTTCTCTCCTTGAATACGTAATACGTACCTTTTTTTAGAGGATACTATTGTCGTATCTCTGGAAACCAGAAGAAAACGACCGAAGATAGAAGATAGAAATAGTTATGTTGATAATTTCTGAATTAAGGAATTATGAATGAAATTAGATAAAAGATAAAATAGAATGTTTCTCGTACAAAGCCGTGTTGAAAGAATTCAAACAGACGTAGAGAAACTCGGAATGGTCTTGAAGAACATAAAGAACAGTTCTTCAAAGAACCTAGAGTCATAGAGAACCTGAGTCGGGGACATCAGTCATAGAGAACCTTGAAGTTGATAGAAACATTGTTTTGTTTCTTAAAATATAAATGGTTTGTTTCTTGTATATTTCTTGTGTGTCATAGTTTTGGGACATACGACATTATCTTTCTTCTCGAGATAGATCTTGTTGAACTTGGAAAGATCTCATGGGGAATGATAAGGCTTGATACGTCTGAGATTAATCCGTTCAATGATATGCTCATTGCGAAGGAAAGATACAGTACCATTGGTGTGGACTTGAGTGATGGTAAATGGGCCAATTGCTCTGGAACCAAGCGCATCAGTCTTGTAGTTGAAGATCATGATCTGATCACCAATGTTGTAGTCATGGTGTTTACGATGCTTGTTTTCTCTGAGCGCATTCTGATCAATAACAGATTGGCGTTTGGATCTGAGGAGTTTGATATCAGTGATGATAGGGATTGGAAGGAACATATCACGATGGAAGGCAATAGCTCCAGGTGAAACACCAAATGTTTTATGCACAGTGCATCTGACAGCAAATTGAGCAGAGGCAAAAACATTGTCAATGAGGTCAATAGCTTGTTGCAAATCCTGAGGAGGATTAGCATAAAGTTCAGTGCGCATGGCGGATTTCATAGTATCATGCACACGTTCCAAAACAGCATTGGCTTGAGGATTTTTGACTGTGGTTGGAACAGGCTTGATGTCAAGGTTAATAAGGTGAGATTGAAAATCAACATTGAGGTATTCAGAACCTTGATCAAAAATGCATCTGCTGGGTTTTGGATAGCGAGAAAGCCATGCATCGTTTAATGCATAGATGGACATTTTACCTGAGGGATTCATTTGTGGAGCACGTTTGATGTCAAGGAGGTTAGTGCACATATCCATAATGGTGAAACCATTAAATTCAACATTACCAATATTTGGGATATTGACATTCCAAGGGCCAATGGTGTCAATTGCAATAGTTTCCCAAGGGATGGAGAGTTCTTCACGAGTTGCAAGATGCCCATAAGAAATGTGGGTATTTTTGTGGCGTTGACAAGCATCACAAGTCTTGCAATATTCAGCAACAGCATCCTTGAGGCCTGGAGAATAAATGTGGATGGATATAGTTCGTGTCAAACGTTCAGCGCCTGCATGACCAAGTACATGATGATACCAGTTGATGGTGTCTTGGACAAGCGCATTTGGAAGGACAATTTTGGTTTGGTTGTTTTTAGAATAAACCTTGAGTTCAGTACCAGCGAAAGCTTTGGTAGAATAATGCTTGGTGTTCTGGATGGTGGAATCTGCTGCTTGAGCCTTGGAGAGAGCATCAAAACGCAGAGGATATGCAGGAAGATCTGCAGGGTAATTGATAAAAAGATCAGCAATGGAAAGATCGGAAGTGTCAACCTTGGAGATTGGCTGAGTGTTTGGATCTTTGGAATATTTGGAAGGAGAAACAGAAGGCAAACCCTGCTCCTCCTCCAAGGGAAGGCGCGAGAGGGCATCAGCGAGGATGTTGTCTTTGCCTTGGATGAACTTGAAAACAGGACTGAAATCTTCAAGGAGCATGCGCCAGGTCATAATTCTGTTGGATTGGAGATTTTGACAAGTGAGGTTTTCATGGTCAGTGTAAACAATAATAATTGCACCCCAAAGAATAGTCCGGTATTCTTTGAAGACTTCCACAATGCAAAGCATTTCTTTGTCAATGGTTGGATATTTGAGTTGAGTGGAAGTGAGTTTCCTGGAGAAGCATGCAACAATTTTACCATTTTGAATAATCACAGCACCAAGTTGATAATCGGAGGCATCAGTGTAGACATCATAAGGGAGATTAGGATCAGGATATGTGAGGAGAATTTCCTCAGCAATCATGGTTTTGGCAGCTTTGAAGGCAGCAAGCAATTCAGGAGTTGGCTTGACCGGTCCACGAGCCTTGCCAGAGAGGGCAGTGAGAGGAGCCAAAATCTCAGCGCGCTTGCGCCAATGAGCCCGATAAAAATTAATCATGCCAATGAAGGAACGCAGATCAGTGGTGCTTTGTGGGAAAGCAAGTTTCAAAATGGGAGCAATCTTGTTGGGATTTGGAAGAATGCCAGTGGTGGTGATGATATGTCCAAGCCAAGGAGCGCGTTGTTGGAACCAGTGGCATTTGGCAGGCTTAACAGAGAAGTTGTTGGCTTGCAGGATGGACAAAACAGTGGAGACAGTTTTGCAGTGAGATTGAAAGTCAGGCGAGAAGATACCAATGTCATCAATATAGACTTCAACACTGTTGAGGTTGATAAAAAGGGATTCCTGCCATACCCCGGGTCTACTAGTGATTAGAATAGTAGTGATATGCAAATTGTGAGCTCTATCAATTAGTCTATTGCTATTGCTTTCGATTGGCATTTGGAATCGGCGATTCCAACGCCTCGCTAATTTATCCTCAACCTTAATCCAGTCCCGAGTAGACTCGTGACTGTATTCCGGTGCACGGCATGCTCCTCCATGGTACTGTAACAATTACTTCTCTGGTTCAGGGCTATCCCTGCAATAATAGGGATGGACTCTCCTGATGTTAACCCGGTCAGTTACAAACGGAGCAGTTTCAATAGTTACAGTTCCATTATCATGGGCCTTGAGCACCTTGTAAGGTCCTTGCCGTGGGAAGGATAGTTTTGGAATAATGCCCTTCCTTTCCAGGGTGACATAGTCTCCTTCTTTATAGACATGGGGGATCCTCTTCTGATTTTCCCTGATGTTGCTCTTGTGGATGCTTTTCTGCTTCCTTGCTTGGATTGCTTCCCAATCCACTGGGAAGTTCACCGGCATGAACATGTCTCGACCAAACACCAGTTGCGCTGGGGAGTACCCCAGGGTGGTATGGATGGCGCTTCTGATAGCATATGCTGCCTTGGTGGTGAATTCCTCAAAAGGGTCCTCCTCGTGGAGGTCCCTGTTTTCCAGGTTGAAGGACAACAGACAGTCCTTTAATACCTGATGGATCCTTTCCAACACCGAGTTGGATTGTGGGTTCCAAGCCCCACTGGGCTTTCTCTTCATCCCCATGTTCTCGCAGAGCTCTTGGAACTCTGCTTTGAACTCACTCCCGCCATCAAAGCCAATTTCCTTTGGGCGCGGATATCTTGCCAGCCAGGTACTGTCCAACAATCGTTGAGTTTCTGCTGCATTTGGGGAGTCCTTCAGGTGAGCCAGTTCAAACCATCCGGTCACTGGGTCCACCATGGTGAGGACATGGATTTGGTAGTCTTTACCATTTTTGTTGTGGACAGTTGCAGGTCCCCAGAGGTCCACATTGACCCTCTGCCATTTGGTGACCTCAGCTGCTTTTTCCGGTAGTAGTCCATACTTCTTCCGGCCACTCTTCTTAAACATCTGACACGTGTGGCAGTGTTTGCAGAGGTCCTGAACGTCCTTCCGTAGGCCTTTCCAGGTGAACACTGAGCGTATGCTCTGTTCCATTCTCTTTTCTCCGGGATGGACCAACATGCTGTGGTACCATTCCATAACTCTATCCTTGAGTTTGTCCGGGATCAGAATCTTCCCTTCCTTGTGGATTAGACTGTAACCTTCCACATTTTTGGTGGTTAGGCGGTTGTCTTTTTCCAGAGCATTCACGATTCCTGTGTCCTGTTGCTGGTAGAACTGAATCATGTCCGGGGCAAGTGGGAATGCACTATTGCCCTGGAATTCTTCCGGCGCTTCTCCAAGTGGGAATAGGAGTTGCCGGAGGTGCTCTTCCTCATCCGCGTAGGTGAGGGGCTTATTTGGTGGTAGCCATTCCACTGTGTCCGCTGGGTCATCCGTAATATCCAGTCGTGATAGTGCATCTGCTGCATCGTTGTCTTTGCCCGCCACATGCTTGACTACCGGGTGGAACTCCTCCATGAGGAGTCTCCACCGGACCATTCTCTGCGTCGGCATCTGCTGGTACAGTAGGTTTAGGTGGTCTGTGTGGATAATCACCTCTTGTCCTCGTAGGATTCCTTCGAACGCCTTTAGCCCTTCTACTATGCCCAGGAGTTCTTTTTCTCCAACCGTGTAGTTGAGCTGCGCCGAGTTCAGCTTCCGGGTGTAGAAACCAAGGGGCTTGCCATCTTGGCATACAGTTGCTCCCAGTTGCCTGTCGCTGGCGTCTGAGTAGAGATGAAATGGTTTCGTAAAGTCTGGGAATGCAAGTTTCGCTTCATCTGCGAGCATCCTCTTCGCCTCCATGAAAGCTTTCTGCTCTGCTGGGCCCCAGTACCAGTTCATTTTTCCCTTTTTCCCTGCAAGCTTGTTGAGGGGGGCCAGGATGTGGGAGCGGCGCTTCCACATGTCCCGGTAGAAATTTACCATTCCAAGGAACATCTTGAGTTGCTTGGTATTCTTGGGGGCCTCCAGGCACTTCATCGCCTCCAGTTTCTTTGGCTGGGGTTGAATGCCCTCTGTTGTTAGTAGAAAACCCAAATACTCCACTTCTTTTTGCATGAAGAAGGATTTTCTGAGGTTGGCTCGGAAGCCAGCGTCGTCCAGTCTCTGTAGGACTGTGTTGATTTTGTTGAGGTGATCCTGTTCGGATTCTCCCTCTCGTTGAATGATCAGGATATCATCAATATAGACAAGGACGTAGTCCAGGTCCCCTAGCAGGTTCATCATGACTGATTGGAAGATATCGGGCGCGCATGCGATTCCCATTGCCAGTTGCTTGTAGGCATACTTTCCCCACGGCAGGATGGTTGAGCAGATTTTCTGGCTCTCCTTGCAGATGGGAATAGTATAATATCCTTGGGACAAGTCCAGTGCCGTAGCTGACTTGAACTTCTGGAGCCTTTGGATCGTCTCCCCTATTCGTGGTAGTGGGAAAGGCTTCCTTTGGATGGCTGCATTCATTTTCCGGAAGTCCGTAAGGACCCGAATATCCCCTGTCTTTTTGGGTTGACAGAAGGTAGGGGACGCCCACGGTGAGTCGTCATCGTGGGGGAGTTTTTCCAATACCCCGATGTCACAGAGCCTGGTGATCTCCTTTCGTAGTGCCTGTTCGAATAATAATAATAATAATAATATACGTATTTAAATAACTTTAATCACCAAAGGTGAAACTAAATTACTCAGTCTGTAACCAGACTTTAACGTCGCCTCCATCATAGAGTCAGGACCCCAAGTGGCAGAACGACAAATTTTCAAACAAACCTTGAACATCAAGCAGGGGAAAAGGACAAACAAGTCCCACAAAATAGGGACTTGAGAGAAAGTGAAATGGGAATGAAGATATTGGGATAAGATCCAGTATCAAAAGGGATGGGACAGGAGAAGAAGCAGGAACAGAAGACAAAACCAAGGTACAAAGTGTAATCAACCCTGAGGTCCAGTAAGCCAGGCTCTGAGAAGAGCAGCCTCTTGTTGGTATGGCTGCACTGGTGGAACAGGCGCTGCATATTGCTTCCTTGCAAGGTGGATGGTTGCAAGCCACTGCCGCTTGGCAGTCAGGGTGTAACCTTGTAGGACGTGGAAAGGGGTTTGTAACAGGGAGTGTGACTGGGGAAGTGCACCAGCTGCACCAATTGCCAATTCTGAAGTGATGGAAGCATCAAGAGATTGGTGTTGTTCAGCATCAAGGGTACCCCCAGGACCATGGAGTCGTTCATTCCTATAAGTCCAAAGATCCCAGGAGGTAAGAAAGAACTGATGGATGACAGCTGTAGCCCAACGTTTGGGAGAGCGCTTGCTTCCAATGTGGGAGTAGTAGTCAGCCTGAATTTGGTACCAGCGAGGAGACCACCTACCAAGAAGCCAGTTGTGCCAGCCAATAGTCCTCTGTGCCCTGACAGCAGACGCAATTGCAAGTGAGTAGGATGATGGATAAATGGTCTGGCCCTTCCGAACTCTGGTGAGAAGATCCACAATGGCAACGACCAATGATGGATCAGTTTGTTCAACTTCAAGCCTCTTCTGCAGTGGTCCCTTGAAAGCTGACACACTGTGCTGTACTGCCCCAGTGTCCTTGCAGGAGAGCACATGAGAGACCTTCTCGTTGTCTGCATCACACAATGGGCACCGGGAGTGATCCTGATACTGGTAGTGAAGTAGTTGGTTGCCAACACCAATGCATCCAGAAGCAAATTTGACAAACCACCGTTGCATGCCAGGAGGTAATCGCTTGAAGGCAGACAGATGGGCACACCAATGGATGGAACTCAAAACAGGTTGTGGAATGGGAATATCATGGTGGGTCTGCCAGTATTTAAGAAGAGGAGGACCAGAAATGGCAACATGCAGAGCATTCTGATCAAACCTTGAACACTTGCATCCATTGAGAGAAAATGCCCAAGGCTCAAACACAAGTCTGGGATAGTGATGGGCCGAAGCTCTATGAACAGAGAGAAAGGCCTTTGCCATGCTGTCAACCTGATGATTGCGAAGGGCCCACCAATCAAGAAAGATTCCAGCTTGATGGCCCTGAACCCACTGAAAGTGCACAGAGATTGGCAGGGCAGAAATCATGTTTCTGATGACATAAACATAATCAAAAGACTTCTGGGAAATAACCAAAGGCCAAGATCCCTGAGCCTGTTTGAGAGCTGTGTCACCATCCAGAGCAATAGTGATAGAGCCAGAAGCAATATCAAAAAGATTCATCAGAGCAGTGCAACAGGTGAGAACCCCAATGATGCCTGCCATTTCACTCCTATAGGATGACTGATCCTCAGGAGATCCACTGACAAAATTACAGCCAGTGAGGAACAATGAAGCAGTCTTGGTGGAGGTATTGGGTGACAAAATGAAAGCAGAAGTTCCTCTGAGAAGGTCAGGATCAAATGAACCATCACATACAGCACTGGCAGTACCACTCTGGATAGCATCAACAAGGTGCTGACAGCCAGCCTGTGGTAGGGAATATTTGTGGAGAAGTACTCTTGGAGACGCACAGAGTGCATCAAAGGCATCTGCAGGGGAGTCTGGAAGAGAATCAAAAGGATTGTACACCAGAGGATCCATGTCAGGAGGTTCGGAGACAAAGGCTGAGGACCCAACCACGCGTACAACTTGTCCGCAAATAACAGGGCAGACAAGCACATCAGCACAGGCTGGTTTGTCAGAAATGAGTTCAGAAGTGACCCTGTATCTGCCCCTGCCCTGGGAGGTGCTCACAATCCAGCCAGTAGAAGTTTTGAAGAATATTCTGTTGGTAGATGGAGACAAAAACCAAGGCCAGAGAGAAGCTGTCTGGGGAGAGAGCCAATGCCCAAGATGAAAAGAAGGAGCCAGTGCCCTGGCTGCAGGGAGTGGACAAGGGGGAAGAAAACAGGTCTGAAGTGCCTTAGTCCATAAGCGCTTTGCTGCTGGAGGCCAAGATGGAGGACATCTCGGCCAGTCAAGATGATCCCTCAAGTGATTGGAGGAGGTCAGCTGGAAAGCCATGGGAGAGAGTCTTTTTCCATCTGGAGTACAAATGTCAGCAAGGGAAATAGCCTTGAGGGACATGCGCATGTGATTCAAGAGGGACAAGTCAGCACCTCTGAAGCCAGAGTTGACAAAGGCTTGCATGAGATAACAGTCATTGGAACGTAACAGAGGAAGATCTGGGAAGTCTTCAAACAAGCTCACAGGGTGAACAGAGAAAAACTTCCACACATGTTTGTACCAGCAAGGAGTGACGTAGGAAGCAAAAGGATGATATGGTGTGACACCAAGATGGAGAGGAATGCCAAGTTCGAGCCGTAGAGACTCAGCAGTTAGCCTGAGAATCCGACCAGTTTGGGAGGACCTGACTGATTCCTGAAAGAGGGTGGCAATATGACTGAACTCTTGGAGGAGGTAGGGATGAATGAAACCAAAGCCTTGATAGAGGGAAGGACCATAGAACACATGTCTGGGAAATGTCCGTGACATCCCTGCTTTATTCAGCACAGGAACAAGAGCTGGGTGAATTATCTTAGTCCAAGTGGCCTCATCAAGTTGCGTGACAGGCATGGGGTATTCAACAGACTTCATGAAAGAATACTTGAAGGTGTAGAGGGATGCGCGCTTCTCACACTTGGAAGCCTTGAGCTGAGAGCCAAAAGACTGAGACTGGGACTGCATGTGAGCAATCTGTGCTTCCTCATTGCCATCCATGGAGATAAAAACCCCAAGAGTCTTGTCAGCATGGTCAACTTCAAAACGATCCAGGGTAGCTCGATTGCCATTCTTGTCAGCAACGGAGAAGTCACCGGGCATGTCAGCAATGGAACGATAATCCCAACCGGATCCATTCCATTTGAAATCAATCAAATAACAGAAGGATTTGGCAGGTTCAATAGCACCACCAGTGGCAATAATCCCACCAGCCCACCGGTCAAGAGCTTCCTGAAAGTCAACAGCTAATTCCTCACCAGATGTGGAGGAATCAGAGCCAGCACAAAACAAATCTGTGTCATCCACAAAGGCAAAACCCACAAGAGAAACCAGTTGCAGTGACAAAGAAGTGATAAGATGGACACCATGCCCAGCCTGTTGCATCATTCGGAAGACAATTGTTGACACCAAAGCCCAAAGAGTTGGACCAATACCATTGCCTTGGCCACAACCACTGAGAGGAACAGGTTCATCACCATACACAGGACCTGACCGACCAAAGCCAGTTTTGATGTGGTGCTTAGCATGTTGCAGAGTAGACAGAAGAACTTCACACACATGTGCAGGAACACCAAAGCTCTGGAGAGTGAGACCTGCAATGGGATGAGAGATTCTATCATAACAGCCCTTGGCATCATTCATAGCAACAGCACCAGATCTGCGCTTCTGCCTCAACACATCACAGATGAGCTTCTTGTTCAGGCAGGTGTTGATGGCCTTGTGGTGTTTCCTGCTTCCATGTTGATCAACAGCCACTGCATTGGCACGTTCAGCGTAGGCAAGAATGCGTCTGCCAATCATTTTGTTGTTGATTTGGAACTCAGGAGACATCAACTGGATGAGCCTCATCTTATCCACTCTATATTCACCAGGTTTCTTGAAGATCTCAACATCCGTGATGACCTGCCAGGCAGAAGGAGAGAAGCCAACAATCAATGGGACTGATCTCAGTAGAGTGTCAAACTTGTTCAGCTGGGGATCCAGGGCAAAAGCCTTGTGGTGGGCAAAACTCAAACAGGAAGGTTCACTTGCTGTGCGTTCTCTCTGGCGTTTCCAGGCAGCAGCATTGTCAGCTGGACACACTGAATAGTCAAAGGGGGGCAAACGCAGAATAGAGGCAGGGACTTTGAGACAAGAAAGAAATTCAGACAGGTATTTGTCAGTGGCAGGAGGAGGATTATATGTGCCATCAAGAACTTGAGCAGAAGCATGGGCTGTGCCGAGGTAGCCAAAATCTTGAATGAAGGAGGGAGTCATGGAGGGAGTGCCAAGACACTGCTGTTGACGCCGGACATTGGATTCAGCCATAGCTGGAACCATAGTGGACTGGGACTCCAAGACCTGTTCAACACCATCCTCATGGCCAACTGCAATAGCTCTCAAGACAGCTGACTTGTTGACACGTCCCCGAATAGACCTAGCAGCAAGGCCAAGCTCTCTTTGAAGTCGTTCCCTGCGCATCCTGGCACGAATCTGGGAAGCATTCTGGTTGTGAGGTTTGCCTTCAGCAAGAAGTGCATCCACCAGGCCTTGATTGAAGGAGTCTCTCCATGAGGGGGCCAATTTTTTCACTGCCCGGTATTGCCTGTAAGCTTGTTTCAGGTGGAGGATAGCACTGGAAAGATCACTGTGTTCTCCTTTGTAGAGAGAAAGCTTGCATGCCAGCCTTTTCAAAACAGTATGACTGGTGGACACACCCTGTCTCAGCTTAACAACACGCCGCCAAAAGTCAATTGTATCACGATAGACTTGCAGCTTCGGGGACCATGGAACCAGACCAGCTCTAGTGTGGCAAAGGTTTTGTTCAACAGAGAGCCTGAGAGAGGTGGAGGTTTCATGGAGGACTTCATATGTGGTGATGAGATCAGCGCGCACAGAAATATCCCCAGACTGAAACTGAGCCAGGAGGTGCTCCAGCTTAGCTTGGAGAGAAAACACTCCAGCCTTGAGAAAGCTATGCCTGACACGCTTGAAATACCGTTGGCGCAGATGAGGGTGGGAGGACTGGAGTTTGGAATGAGAGAAGCTCACGGGAGGTGGCAGGTGTTTGCCCATGAGGCTGCAATTACAGACTTCAATCCAAAGCATTCTGTGGTCAGATTCCATACCATAGGCACCACCAAAGGGACAATACCCAGCCCGGAGAACATCAACATTCTCAGAGACCCAAATGGCATCAATTGGTGTTCGGGTATTGTTGCGGTTGTGAGTGGCAGGAGGAGAAGACGTACTATGACGGGTAAGAATGGCATCTCTGAAACCAAGAGCCTGGAGCTCAAAAGACAAGCCATTAGTCCGAACATCAGCATTTTGATCAATCCCAAGAATGACCTGGTCACCTGCACCCAGACAGACCTTAAGGGCAGCAGTCAAATCCCTGTGAAAGAGAATACATGGGTTGGGACTGAAAAGATTTTCAGCTGCTTGAAAGTATCGGTACTGTTGATTCCAGACGGAACCAAGGTCCCTGTCATTTTCAACAGGGCAGTAAGCAGAAAACATAGTGACAGTGTAACCATCCCTGCCCTGAAACTTGACAAAGGACCATCTCCCAAGACCAGAAGGATCAGCCCCATGGGCAATCTTGTGGGAACTGAACAGTTGATCAATGGAAAATCCTGTACCACCAGGCTGAAGCCATGAACAGTCAGAAGCTTCATGCTTGTTGTTGGCAAGATAGGAAAAACTTGAGGGACTGACATTCTTCATGCGCCGATTGAAAAGATCACAGGGCAGGAGTTTGGATTCATTCAAACAATGTTCAGCAAAAAGAGCCACACTGGCATTGCTCTTGACAAATTGACGGGCGTTGTGCTTGGACATGGACATAAAGGCAGCTCTGCGCTGTGGTCCAATGTTTTGGAATGTGATGATGGTGGAGTTAGAGGATGGAGCTTGAGGAAAGGAATGACCAAAAGTGTCAGAATCCTTAGCAGCAAGAGATTCTCCATGAAGAGTTAATTGGACAAAATGAGGGACAGGGGAAGAGTCGGAGGGGGAAAAGGGAGAAACAGGAGAAGCATTGATGGGATTTGGATTGGAAGGCATCCCATCACACCTCATATCAGAAGAGCTAACCATGATCAGAAGGAAACCGAGTCTGTCGCACGGAAGAAAGAGTTGCCGGAGCTGATTTGGTGGAGACATTGGCATGGCTCAAATCACTGACACTAGCATCATGACTGGAAGAGAATGCAATTGCAGCAACTCCAAGCCTCAATGCAGAGGCTGCATCTTCCCCACCACCGGCAGCAGGAACTGCAGTTGAGGAATCAGGAGAGGCCACAGGGAGGTCACCAGCCATGGCATTATGGGGAGGGTCAGGAACTGCAGGGGGAACTTCAGGAGGAATACCAGGAGAGGCATCAGCCTTGGCCACATGGGTAGGATCACCTCCAGTAGGAACACCACCTGCAGGCGCTGAAGCCTGGACATCAGTGAGATTGGAAGTACCGGTTGCTAAAGTATCCATGGATTGAGAATCATCAAATCCTCCACCACCACTGTCAGCACGGGCTTGGAGGTTAAAGTGCAAATCCAGATCAAAAGTGAGATCAGGAGCAAGGTCAACTGACAAGTCATCATCAACAAGTTCCCAATCTCGTGCATCCCCATCACCAAAAAAGGGAAGAGAGTTATCCTGCATTGGATCTTCAGCAGGTGCAGTTTCCACAACACAATTGACTGCATCATCCCAATGGTAAGCTTCCATTTCAGTCAAGCACTCAGAAGAGAACCATTGTCGAACACAAGAACCATAATGAGCTTCCAGAAAAATAGGCAGGAAAGACAACATGGCCATTGCTTCAGCCTTGGTAGTGATGTTGTACAAAGCAAGGATCTCGCCTCGGTATGAACTGGTATCAACAGAAAGAAAAAGAGGCCATGACCAATTGTCACGGGTTCTGATACCCAGAAGCACACTGCGCAGTGTCTTCAAACCCAGCCCTTGGCCCAAGTCAACTGGAAGATCAAGATCAACTACCCCCAGAACAGGAGCAGTTTCATGGCTCTCAATAAATTTGGCTTGGCGGTGCTTAGCCTGGCGAACAGTCTTGAGCTTAGAGGGGGGAAGAGGTCTGTCAGAAGGATTGGTAGCTGTCTCAATAAACTTGTAGAATTTACCATCAGGTAAAGAGGCAATGTCTGAAGGTTTGCAACGGTTGAACTGGGCTTTGAGGAGCTTAACAGTTTGGGCGCGCTTTGTTGCATCACATAAAACATGAGCAGCCAGAACCGGATTGGGATCAGGAGTTCTGGAGTTGTCAAGGCTGATATTCTTCCTGATAACAGCAATAGGACACGCCTGAAACCTGGGATGAGTTTGAAGCAATTCGTTGTAGTGGTCAAGATCAAAACTCTGCATGTAAGATCCAAGGAGAAAGCCACATGTGACAATAACTGGGGCCTGTATGTGGTCATATTTCAGGTCCATATCACGGTCTCTGAGCCTCTGGAGCAATTGTGCTGAAAAGAGTTTCTCCAGGGAAGCACTGTGGCCCACAAAGAAGCGTAGATGAGGAGCAGTTCTACTGCGAAGCCAGAGCTGAGCAACATACAATTCCAAGGTCTTCCTGTCAGGAAGTGTCGTCCAAAACTTGGTAACAGGCTTGGCCTTGGGGTTGAGCCTGGCTCTTGAGGGAAAAACATACAACACCAGGCGCTTGTCAACAGTCCATAGAAGATCCAAAGCTTCCTTGAGAGACTTGAGCAGCTCATCATAGAGTTCCCCAGGGCGTTGTGACATCAACCTTGGAAGGGACAGAGTGACATAAGAACTATGAGAACACTTGGTGCCAGCAGTGACATCCACTGGAGCTCTAGAATCACTGGAGCAAACCCCTCGGCGTTGGAGGAAATGCCCAGCAGAGGAGGACAAGACAGTAGCATCACCACCACCAGGAAGAAAGGACACTGATTTGGAAGTGGAAGCATCATCAACTGCAGTTGGCGCAGGTGTAGGAGGTCGCTTCTTGAAATGCCAGTGGGAGCCAAGCACCTGATTGGCTGCCAACCAAACTCTTCCTTCAGTGCTGGGCAAAAGGTTACCTTCACAATACAGGTCATCAAAACACTCAGGAGACATCTTGGCCAAACCAATAAGACATCTCTTCAGAGCATGGCCTGAAGGTTGCTTGGTCCAGTCTGCAGAGGCTTGAAAGCAGAGAGTAGCAAGGGAAACCAGGGACTCCACAGAAGCAGTTCTCCACTCAGGGTTGTCAGGAAAAGCTTGAGCATATGCTGGAGGGATGGCAGACTGACAGACATCATGGATGGATTTCTTGTCATTCCCATCTTTCTTGCTGAAGAAGTGAGTGGGACTAGGACACCCAGTCCATAGCCGGGATCCTGCTGGAGTTTTACAAAGAGTGTGGATAGGGGTGGGAATGGAAGCACGACCAGTAAAAGGCCCCTTACCGTAGAAGCACCAGAGGAAGGAATCTGAGTGAGCTTTGTTGGCAGCAGCCAGGGCTTTCTTGCGCAGGGCATGTCGCTCTGCAGACGGTGTGTCAGAAAGAAATGCAAGAGTAGCTTGTTTCAGACTAGACTTGGAAGGAGAGACCTTGGAAGGAGGGTGCTTAGAGTCTGAGTGCTCAGAGCCTGGCTGGCCATCCCTAGACGTCGCACTGTTGGACTTTCCACTGTTGGGCGTCCCACTGTTGGACGTCCCACTGTTGGAATTTCCACTGTTGGACTTCCCACTGCTGGACTTCCCACTGTCAGACGTCCCAATGTCGGACTGCCCACTGCCTGAATGCCCTGTGTCTGAATGCCCAGTGCCTGACTGCTCAGTGCTCATATCAACATCATCTAGTGCACCAGTAGACACAGCAGAAGTGAAGGACATATCATCATCAGAAGGGAGTGAATCCCTAGCTGTACGGGGAGAGGGAGGGGGAGAGGGAGTAGCCTGAAGAACGGAACCAGCAGGTAGTCGGCGGGAAGGGGTCCCCGTAAAGGCGCGTTTGTTTGAAGGAGTGTTAGCCAAGGTAGACCTTTTTCGCCTGGAAGCTGGCGGGGGGGGAGGCATGGTGGGGCTAGGATCGTCTGAATAGGCGTGTTGGCTCGGGCGCTGGTAGGCTGTCAGTGTTAACCTGTAGGGATATATTCAGATGGGGGTATCCTGGAAGCAGGGTACAGCAGCAACAACAAGGGTAACCTTGGTCTGGACAAGGAAAAGGTCCCTGGGGATCCAAAAAATATACTGGAGCACACCCACAAAAGTCACCAACTAGCAAAATTTGTCTCACACTTGAAGCACAAAAACTCTGCGCGCGGAACTCTGCAAATCGTGTAGGCTTGTACTCGTACTGTACTCCTAGCTTGAAAATTGTGCAAGTTTGAACAATTTTTCAACTACTGCAAATCGTGTAGACTGAAGTCGTAGTACTTGTAGCTTGAAAATTGTGCAAATTTGAACAATTTTGTGCTCGTAATAACACTGCAAATTCGAATCGGATACGATTCGAATTGGAATACAGCAGCCCACCGGGAAGCTAGTGGCTTGAAAACAGGGGCTTTAGTAGGAACACTTAGGGACCGGGGGATATCAATGGCAGGGCACACTTAAAAGGCTCAGGAGGGAACTTGAAGTTCAAACTCGCGAGTACTTATAAGTGGAAACAGTATCCAGGGGCAATTGGCTTGAAAACAGGGACCTTGAGCGAGACACTTAGGGACCAGGGAAGCTTCTTGCTTGAAAACAGGGGCTGTAGTAGGAACACTTAGGGACCGGGGGAAATCAAAGACAGGGCACACTTAAAAGGCTCAGGAGGGAACTTGAAGTTCAAACTCGCGTGTACTTATAAGTGGAATCAGTATCCAGGGGCAATTGGCTTGAAAACAGGTACCTTGAGCGAGACACTTAGGGATCAGAGAAGCTGCTTGCTTGAAAACAGGGGCTTTAATAGATAGATCTAGGGACCAGGGGGAGGCTTGTGTCTTGAAAACAGTGTCGAACTTGAAGTTCAAGTTGGGGTTGCTTAATAGCGAAAACACTTAGGGATCAGGGAACCCGCGAACACTTAGGGACCAGGGGAATTGTAGTCTTGAAAACAAGGGGCGATAGTAGCTGTAGTCTTGGAAACAGGAGTGCACTAAGTAGGAGGTACTTAGGGATCGGTTGGTCTTGGCTTGAAAACAGATGTAGTAGGGGAGCCTTAAGCGAAAATACTTAGGGACCAGGGGGCTTGGTTAGGAAACAGGGTAGCTGTTAAGTGATTAACACTTAGTGAGCAGGGAGGCTATTGACTTGAAAATAAAGGGGGAACTGGAAGATATGCTCGCGTGAACTTGCAAATACTTAAGGATCAGCGCGTAGGAACCTTCTAGAAGGGAGGGTGTATATGTGTTCGATCTTGAAGAATGTAGAACGTTAAGTAGGTTCGACCTTGAAGAATGTAGAACGTTAAGTGGGTTCGACCTTGAAGAATGTAGAACGTTAAGTGGATATCACTTAAGGGGCTTGAAAGACTGTATAGCGTTAAATAATAAGGTAGCTTGAAAACAGATCGAAAAAAAACAAACCGAGCTCGTAGACGAGGCGGACCGAAACAGAATCAGCTGTAGGATTAGTACTGGGCTTGCTGTAGAAAATTATGTGTCGTGTTTTCGTGCTGCTTGTTGCTGTTGTTGCCGAATCGACCGACCGACAGGAAACAAGCAACCAAAGCAACCAAAGGGAGCAAGGAGCAGCCAAACAAACAGCAGAATCAGATAGGGGAGGTCTCTGTTAATAGGTGTAGAGCTTGGTGTTGCTGTTGGAGCTTTAGAAGTGAGTGAGATATCAAAGTGGAAAGTTGTGTAGAAATCTACGTGTTTTAAGTACTGGAACATCGGAACGTCGGACAAAATCGCGCGTCGCAAAATTGTTCGTAGTGCCTGTTCGAAGGCATGGGGTACGGAGTAGTACCTCTGTCGGACCGGTTTGACCCCTGGTTGGAGTTCAATGGACACCGGTTCTATATTCTTCAGTAGTCCCAGACCTCCTCCAAAGAGTGTCGGGAATTTCTTCAGTGTTTTCTTCAAGGCTTCCTTGGAGTCCGCAGTAATCTCTAGTTCGTTGACCATAGCGTCTATATCGACTTTGGAGTAGTCTGCGTCTAAGATTTTGGCTTGCCTTTCTTCCTCTTGTTGGAGGATTGGACTCTGTGTGTTGGCAAAGAATACTGCCTCACATTTGTCCGGGTTCGAGAGCTCCCCCATCCCCTTCATGGGAATAGAGTCACCCTGCCATTCTATTGTTCGGGAGCTGTATTTTATATCCAGTCCCAGTTGTGCCATTAGATCGGATCCTATAATCATGTCATAGGGTACTTCCTCATGGTGATGATACTCATCCACTTGGAAGGTCCATTTGATGGTCTTAGAGTTTGAAAATTCTATCAGCCTTAGTCCCACTGAAGCCGCAGACTTGGTTCTGAACTTGCCTCCGTACGTGTTGTAGGTGACAGATCTTTGGTCTCGGTTCGTTAGTTGACTTCGGTCGACAAATTGCCTTAGTATGATGGATTTGGAGCAGCCAGAATCTAGTAGGCCCCGGAGCATCCTCCCCCTTCCCTTGTGGTCCAATACCTCCACACAGACGTCCGCAAATCTGTTGATGATGCGGGGTCCCGTGTGGATGGTATCGGCCATTCAGTTGTGGGAACCTTTCTTTTTGAAGGTTTTCCGGTACTTTCTTCTGTACTCTTTGAGTTCCCGTTCGGAGATGTCGATCTCGTCATCGGAGACTTCGTGGTCAGCTTGGGCCGTGGCCAGTACGTAAGAGTACTCGTGGTTCGATAGGTTCCTTCCCCAGTGGGGTTTGGAGTGTTGCTCAGTGTCTGAGTCTTGTTCTTTTGCCACAAAGTGCTCCTTGAGCAGATTGATGGTTTCCCGGTCGAACTTCCCCTTCTTGTGGGGACCACCGGTTAGTTTCCAGCATTTGCCGGCATGGACCTTGCCACAGGTCTTGCATAGTTGTTTGTTGCTGTTGTCCACAGGGCGCTTCTTTTTGCCAGGAGACTTCGCGTTTCCTCCCCCAGATGCGGCCTTGGGGTTCTTCTTGGGGCCACCGGTTTGTTTCTCGAGGTCCGTGATGCGCTTGCGGAGTTCATCCTCGTTCCGGATGGTGATTTCCAAGTTTTCGAGCTTGTCGATGGTGGTGTTAAAGGGGTGTTTGTAGACGTCCCAGCTGATGTGCTCCAGTTTCTCGCGTTGGGAGTGGGTCATGTTGGCATCTAGGATTTCCTTCATGTCCTCTTCCGAGTAACTGGATGGGGCAGTGCCTTTTGCAGCGCCACTCTCCCAGAGGCAATCGGGTAGATAGCTCTGTAGTTCGGCCATACGGTTTGCCCATGAGCGAATACCGTGTTTCATGTCGATTTTCGTGTTCCGAATGAATCTCCGGAGCAGAATGTAGGACCGTTTGCCATTCATGTCATTGCCAAAGATTTTGAGTTTGAGGGCGTGCATACACTCCTCAATGATATCCTTTCTGTACTCCTGGGTTTGGTAGTACTGGATGAGGGTACTTGAGACCCTTTTCTTTGGGACCGGACCGTCAAGTACGGTGGGTTCCGGTTCTTGTTCGGACGCCGCCGTAGCAGTCGTGTTGTCGTTCTCGGTTGGGGCGCTGGCGCCCTCCACCGCCTCTTTGGATTTGTCAGCGGGGGGTTCCTTAGGAGGTTCCTTAGGTTCCCGCATGGCAATCCTCTCGAGTTTTTGTTGGATCAGTTGGTTGTTGTGTACCTTGTGTCCTGGTTCGGCATAATATGTCCGGCCCAAAACCATCTGGACAATAGAGAGTGCCTCGAGGGAGAGGATTCTCTGGAGGACATCCAGTTTCTGGTCTCCTTGGAGTTTCTCGTTGTTAACAATTTTCTGGTCAAAGTCTCGCTTCCAGATGATGAAGAGTTCCGGTCTTTCAGTGCCGGTGAGTACCTTCAGATAGTCACTGAAGGCCACTCCCCCTTTCTCGGAGTCTATGCTCATCTTCACAGCACTGGCGTCTTCCGGCCAGTCCTCGCGAGTGAAGGTAAAGGGTTTCTGTTTGGTTCCTTTAGACGCCATGGTGGGTTAATCAGTTATTTTATTTAATCTAGTTACACTATTTCTGTTATCTTTGCTGCTTGTGTCGAAATTGAGCAAGAATGATTGCTCAGGTCCTCCAGTCCTTTTTGCTGGGCTTTGGCACTGCTCTCGTGATAACTCGTGTTGTAACTGATTTTCCCCCTGGTTTGTCCAGTGGTGGGAGTTGTTTCTCTCTTTAGTTCCCGTGAATCCTGTGGTTCTCCGGAGTTGTTTCTGTTTTTATTTTGTGGGATTCGATTCCCGTGGTTCTCCGGCGTTGCTTCTCTGTTAAGCGGTCACCGGGCCGGTCCCACTTCCCGTTTCCCGTGGGATTAGTGGTGTTCGGGCATTTATTATATACCTTTCCGGATATCCGTATATTTCGGTTGTGGTTGGCATCCCCTCTCCGGTCTGTCCATCCCCTCGGTGTTGGTCCAATTAGTCCATTCACTGATTTATGTGTCACTTTTTCGGCACATATTTTCGTATTTTTCGATTATTTCTGTTGTCGACCATGGTCCTGTTTAGGTCCTTAGGTGTCTCTGTTGCTGCAGTTGCTCCTCGTAATGGAGCCAACTGTTGCTGGGGTTGGTCTTCCTTAGTGCTGCAGACACCGGATGTCCTTTCCCCTGTTTGCTTCTATGCGCCTCCATTTTTCGGCAGTTTCTTCGGTCCCGTCGGTTTGTCGACCGATCGGTCCCTTCTCTTGCTCATGGTCATCAGCGCTCAGCTTGATTTTAAAATCATGCCATACCCCGGGTCTACTAGTGATTAGAATAGTAGTGATATGCAAATTGTGAGCTCTATCAATTAGTCTATTGCTATTGCTTTCGATTGGCATTTGGAATCGGCGATTCCAACGCCTCGCTAATTTATCCTCAACCTTAATCCAGTCCCGAGTAGACTCGTGACTGTATTCCGGTGCACGGCAATTCCATACAGCCTTGCGCCCAGCTTGGAGAGTTGAGGAAGCCCATTGGGAGTCGGAGCAATCTGAATTTGCCAAAAGGAGTGACAAGCACACAGAGCCAAGTGGAAGGCTCATCCAATTTGAAGGTATGGAATTGCATGCTGACATCAATAAGGGTGACATATTTGAACCCACGGCGTCGATGAAAGATATCCTGGATCTTGGGCAATGGATAGTGGAGTTTTTTGGTGACTTTGTTAAGCTCTCAAAAATCAGAAATGATTCTGCAGGAGCCATCCGGCTTGGGGACAACAAATGTGGGCATACCCCATTCAGTTGCATAGCAGCGTTCAAGAATGCCAAGTTTTACCTGCCGAAGGAGTTCAGTTTTAACAGCGTCCTGTTGGTGGATAGGGATACTGTAGGGCTGCTTGATATGATATGGTTTTGCACCCGGTTGGAGTTCAATGTGGAATTCCTTGTGGGGGAAAATCCCAAGTTCTCTGTGAGAGAGACCTTCAAACAGAGGATGGTGTTTGGAGAGAATCTGAAGCAACTGGGATTGTTGGTCAGTGGAAAGATGGTTTTGGTTGGAAACCAGTTCTTGCAAATCAGTTTTCTCATATTTGGTTGCACTATCAACGTAGGATTGAGAGGTTTGCGCGATGTAGGCTTCAGCAATGGAGTAGGGTTCATTGCTGATGATCTTCTGAACCAAGGTTTGATTGGTGAAGTAGGATCTTGGATGGAAGGGCATATCCTTATCAAACCAAGAAACAAGGGAGGCTTCAAAATCCATTTTGATGGCAAGCTTCTTCATAGTGGCACGTCCGATGATCAAATCGTAGTACATGTTGTCAACCACAAAACAAGTCAAGTGCTTAACACGCCTGGAATAAGAGAGTTCTGGAAACATAATGTCAGTAAGATAAACATATTCAGCGCATTTAAACTTGCCATTGGGAGTATCCAATCCAATTGGAGATTCAAGGACATGGATGGGAATGGTTCTGGGGATTTGCTTTTTGGAGATTAATTTAAATGTGGAGCCACTATCAAAGAGGGTTTTGAAATAAAATTTGCCGGAGATATCGTTGATGGATTTGCATGTAGTCAATGTAGTGGGAGCCAAATCAGTGCAAGGTTTGGAAATCAGTGGTTCAAATGGTTCAGGATTTGGATCTGGTGGAGCTGGAGATAGAACAATGGAAGGATCATGTGGATCAGCAGGGGCTGTGAACACTTCAGCAAGAGGTGTATCATCAGCAGTGGATGGTTGAATTGGAAAGCGTTGGAGATCCTGATGATAATAGGCGTCATCAATTTCAGCGTTGACATGAAAGAGGTCAACCCAAATGTCTTCAGGTGGAGAAATAAAGGTGCAAACATGACCATCACCAGAAGGTGGATTGCTGGGAGCAGTTGTAACTGAAGAAGGGCGAGAGCCGTTTGCAGAGCTTGTTGCTGCATTTGCATCAGCTGAAGACCGATTGTTGTTGTTGGAAGGACCACGACGCTTGCCATTAGGATTGTCAATGTTTTTGAAACATTGACCCCAAGTATGGTTGCTACCAGGATGAATAGGACATGGGTCTGTATCTTTGATTCTGTTGTTAGAGTTGGCGGCAGAATTCTGTGAGGAATTGTTGTTGTTTGAACGTCGAGCATTGTTGTTGTTATTGTTGTTGTTGCCAGAACGACGGTTGTTGTTGTTCCGATTTTTGCCAGTTTGTCTGTTGGAGGACTTGTTGGAATTGTTGGTGTTGTTGCTGTTGTTGTTGTTCCTACGATTGGCCTTGGTACAATAACGTTCCATTCTTGTGATAATATCAGCAAGAGTATCATCATAGGGTGAATGATGATCTTCGTAGGTGTCTTTCCAATCGGAAGGCATGGAATCATAAATGAGGCTTTTAAAATCATCCTCAGGAATGATGGCATCTGCAGCAGTGGTTGGAGCACCAGGTAACAAGGGAAGCACCACATTGTTATGGTAAGTGACCAAGGAAACAAAGCTGGAAACAGTCATGGAAGTGGTCTTTTTGATCTGAGAAAGGAATCGTTTGTGGTTTCGATAGACGTCATCGTTGTTAGAGAACTTGAACCGAATGAAGGCACGAACGTCGTCGTCAAAATGAGGCACCGTTTCAGTATGTCCAATGATGTTGGTTCTCCACCAAGTCTTATCAGAATAGTTTCGTAGAATGTCTGGGAACTTGGCATAGAGTTTTGGGCCTGTTGTCCAACCCATGGCATGACGCGCTTCAGTAAATTCATAAATAGAATGAAGCAATTGTAAGAGAGTGGACGTTGTAGTGATAAAGGATACCTTTATCTTAGTTGTTTCAGTCTCAGTTTCAGTGGTTATAACACGTTTGTACTCAGCCTTTTCAAGTTCTTCTGGTTCGAAGTCGAACTTAAATGGAAGAGGTGTAACAGAAGACATGGTTGTTGTTGGGTACTGCTGGGTACTTGGTAAGTATGTGTAGGTATATATGTGTTGGTATATATGTGTTGGTATATATATACAAGGTTCCTTGCTGAGTTCCCTAAGTCTTTTCAAGTTGAAGTTGTCGAACACATATACACCCCCCCTTCTAGAAGGTTCCTACTCGCTGATCCTTAAGTCCTTGCAAGTTCGCGCGAGCATATCTTCCAGTTCCCCCCTTTATTTTCAAGCCAATTGCCCACTACTCCTTAAGTGTTTCTCACTTAAGAGTACCCCTGTTTCCTCGCCAAGCCCCCTAGTCCCTAAGTGTTTTCGCTTAAGGCTCCCCCTAATACACCTGTTTTCAAGCCAAGACCAACCGATCCCTAAGTACCTCTTACTTATTGCACTCTTGTTTCCAAGACTACAGCTACTACCGCCCCTTGTTTTCAAGACTACAATTCCCCTGGTCCCTAAGGGTTCGCGAGTTCCCTGATCCCTAAGTGTTTTCGCTCTTAAGCAACCCCAACTTGAACTTCAAGTTCGACACTGTTTTCAAGACACAAGCCTCCCCCTGGTCCCTAGGTGTTTCTACTAAAGCCCCTGTTTTCAAGCAAGCAGCTTCCCTGGTCCCTAAGTGTATCGCTCAAGGTCCCTGTTTTCAAGCCAATTGCCCCCGGATACTGTTTCCACTGTTTCCCTGGTCCCTACGTGTCTCGCTCAAGGTCCCTGTTTCCAAGCCAATTGCCCCTGGATACTGTTTCCACTTATAAGTACTCGCGAGTTTGAACTTCAAGTTCCCTCCTGAGCCTTTTAAGTGTGCCCTGCCATTGATATCCCCCGGTCCCTAAGTGTTCCTACTAAAGCCCCTGTTTTCAAGGTCCAAGCTTCCCTGGGGCTGCTGTATTTCAATTCGAACCGTATCCGATTCGAATTTGCAAGCCTACAAGCCTACACGATTTGCAGTAGTTGCAAAATTGTTCAAATTTGCACAATTTTCAAGCTAGGAGTACAGTACGAGTACAAGCCTACACGATTTGCAGAGTACAAGCCTACACGATTTGCAGAGCTCTTCCGCGCGCAGAGTTTTTGTGCTCCAAGTGTGAGACAAATTTTGCTCGTTTTTTAGCAAAAATTTCTGAGTTCCCCGGTGACTTTTGTGGGTGTGCTCCAGTATATTTTTTGGATCCCCAGGGACCTTTTCCTTGTCCAGACCAAGGTTACCCTTGTTGTTGCTGCTGTACCCTGTTTCCAGGCTACACCCATCTGTATATATCCATACAGGTTAACACTGACAGCCTACCAGCGCCCGAGCCAACACGCCTATTCAGACGATCCTAGCCCCACCATGCCTCCCCCCCCGCCAGCTTCCAGGCGAAAAAGGTCTCCCTTGGCTAACACTCCTTCAAACAAACGCGCCTTTACGGGGACCCCTTCCCGCCGACTACCTGCTGGTTCCGTTCTTCAGGCTACTCCCTCTCCCCCTCCCTCTCCCCGTACAGCTAGGGATTCACTCCCTTCTGATGATGATATGTCCTTCACTTCTGCTGTGTCTACTGGTGCACTAGATGATGTTGATATGAGCACTGAGCAGTCAGGCACTGGGCATTCAGACACAGGGCATTCAGGCAGTGGGCAGTCCGACATTGGGACGTCTGACAGTGGGAAGTCCAACAGTGGGAAGTCCAACAGTGGAAATTCCAACAGTGGGACGTCCAACAGTGGGAAGCCCAACAGTGGAAAGTCCAACAGTGCGACGTCTAGGGATGGCCAGCCAGGCTCTGAGCACTCAGACTCTAAGCACCCTCCTTCCAAGGTCTCTCCTTCCAAGTCTAGTCTGAAACAAGCTACTCTTGCATTTCTTTCTGACACACCGTCTGCAGAGCGACATGCCCTGCGCAAGAAAGCCCTGGCTGCTGCCAACAAAGCTCACTCAGATTCCTTCCTCTGGTGCTTCTACGGTAAGGGGCCTTTTACTGGTCGTGCTTCCATTCCCACCCCTATCCACACTCTTCGTAAAACTCCAGCAGGATCCCGGCTATGGACTGGGTGTCCTAGTCCCACTCACTTCTTCAGCAAGAAAGATGGGAATGACAAGAAATCCATCCATGATGTCTGTCAGTCTGCCATCCCTCCAGCATATGCTCAAGCTTTTCCTGACAACCCTGAGTGGAGAACTGCTTCTGTGGAGTCCCTGGTTTCCCTTGCTTCTCTCTGCTTTCAAGCCTCTGCAGACTGGACCAAGCAACCTTCAGGCCATGCTCTGAAGAGATGTCTTATTGGTTTGGCCAAGATGTCTCCTGAGTGTTTTGATGACCTGTATTGTGAAGGTAACCTTTTGCCCAGCACTGAAGGAAGAGTTTGGTTGGCAGCCAATCAGGTGCTTGGCTCCCACTGGCATTTCAAGAAGCGACCTCCTACACCTGCGCCAACTGCAGTTGATGATGCTTCCACTTCCAAATCAGTGTCCTTTCTTCCTGGTGGTGGTGATGCTACTGTCTTGTCCTCCTCTGCTGGGCATTTCCTCCAACGCCGAGGGGTTTGCTCCAGTGATTCTAGAGCTCCAGTGGATGTCACTGCTGGCACCAAGTGTTCTCATAGTTCTTATGTCACTCTGTCCCTTCCAAGGTTGATGTCACAACGCCCTGGGGAACTATATGATGAGCTGCTCAAGTCTCTCAAGGAAGCTTTGGATCTTCTATGGACTGTTGACAAGCGCCTGGTGTTGTATGTTTTTCCCTCCAGAGCCAGGCTCAACCCCAAGGCCAAGCCTGTTACCAAGTTTTGGACGACACTTCCTGACAGGAAGACCTTGGAATTGTATGTTGCTCAGCTCTGGCTTCGCAGTAGAACTGCCCCTCATCTACGCTTCTTTTTGGGACACAGTGCTTCCCTGGAGAAACTCTTTTCAGCACAATTGCTCCAGAGGCTCAGAGACCGTGACATGGAGCTGAAATATGACCACATACAGGCCCCAGTTGTTGTCACCTGTGGCTTTCTCCTTGGATCTTACATGCAGAGTTTTGATCTTGACCACTACAACGAATTGCTTCAGACTCATCCAAGGTTTCAGGCATGTCCTATTGCTGTTATCAGGAAGAATATCAGTCTTGACAACTCCAGAACTCCTGATCCCAATCCGGTTCTGGCTGCTCATGTTTTATGTGATGCAACAAAGCGCGCCCACACTGTTAAGCTCCTCAAAGCCCAGTTCAACCGTTGCAAACCTTCAGACATTGCCTCTTTACCTGATGGTAAATTCTACAAGTTTATTGAGACAGCTACCAATCCTTCTGACAGACCTCTTCCCCCCTCCAAGCTCAAGACTGTTCGCCAGGCTAAGCACCGCCAAGCCAAATTTATTGAGAGCCATGAAACTGCTCCTGTTTTGGGGGTAGTTGATCTTGATCTTCCAGTTGACTTGGGCCAAGGGCTGGGTTTGAAGACACTGCGCAGTGTGCTTCTGGGCATCAGAACCCGTGACAATTGGTCATGGCCTCTTTTTCTTTCTGTTGATACCAGTTCATACCGAGGCGAGATCCTTGCTTTGTACAATATCACTACCAAGGCTGAAGCAATGGCCATGTTGTCTTTCCTGCCTATTATACTGGAAGCTCATTATGGTTCTTGTGTTAGACAATGGTTCTCTTCTGAGTGCTTGACTGAAATGGAAGCTTACCATTGGGATGCTGCTGTCAATTGTGTTGTGGAAACTGCACCTGCTGCAGATCCAATGCAGGATGACTCTCTTCCCTTTTTTGGTGATGGGGATGCACGAGATTGGGAACTTGTTGATGATGACTTGTCAGTTGACCTTGCCCCAGACCTCACTTTTGATCTGGATTTGCACTTTAACCTCCAAGCCCGTGCTGACAGTGGTGGTGGAGGCTTTGATGACTCTCAATCTATGGATACTTTAGCGACCGGCACTTCCAATCTCACTGATGTCCAGGCCTCAGCGCCTGCAGGTGCTGTTCCTCCTGGCGGTGATCCTACCCATGTGGCCAAGACTGATGCCTCCCCTGGTATCTCTCCTGTTGTTCCCCCTGAAGTTCCTGACCCTCCCCATGATGCCATGGCAGGTGACCTCCCTGTGGCCTCTCCTGAGTCCTCAACTGCAGTTCCTGCTGCCGGTGGTGGGGAAGATGCAGCCTCTGCATTGAGGCTTGGAGTTGCTGCAATTGCTTTCTCTTCCAGTCATGATGCTAGTGTCAGTGATTTGAGCCATGCCAATGTCTCCACCAAATCAGCTCCCGCAACTCTTTCTTCCGTGCGACAGACTCGGTTTCCTTCTGATCATGGTTAGCTCTTCTGATATGAGGTGTGATGGGATGCCTTTCAATCCAAATCCCATCAATGCTTCTCCTGTTTCTCCTTTTTCCCCCTCCGACTCTTCCCCTGTCCCTCATTTTGTCCAATTAACTCTTCATGGAGAATCTCTTGCTGCTAAGGATTCTGACACTTTTGGTCATTCCTTTCCTCAAGCTCCATCCTCTAACTCCACCATCATCACATTCCAAAACATTGGACCACAGCGCAGAGCTGCCTTTATGTCCATGTCCAAGCACAACGCCCGTCAATTTGTCAAGAGCAATGCCAGTGTGGCTCTTTTTGCTGAACATTGTTTGAATGAATCCAAACTCCTGCCCTGTGACCTTTTCAATCGGCGCATGAAGCATGTCAGTCCCTCCAGTTTTTCTTATCTTGCTAACAACAAGCATGAAGCTTCTGCCTGCTCTTGGCTTCAGCCTGGCGGTACAGGTTTTTCCATTGACCAGCTGTTCAGCTCACACAAGGTTGCACATGGAGCTGATCCATCTGGTCTTGGTAGATGGTCCTTTGTCAAGTTTCAGGGCAGGGATGGCTACAATGTCACCATGTTTTCTGCCTACTGCCCAGTTGAAAATGATAGGGATCTTGGCTCAGTCTGGAATCAACAGTACCGATACTTTCAGGCCGCTGAAAATCTTTTCAGTCCCAATCCATGCATTCTCTTTCACAGGGATTTGACTGCTGCCCTTCAGGTCTGCCTGGGTGCAGGTGATCAAGTCATTGTTGGGATTGACCAGAATGCTGATGTCAGGACTGATGGCTTGTCTTTTGAGCTCAAGGCTCTTGGTTTCAGAGATGCCATTCTTACCCTTCATAGTGCGTCTTCTCCTCCTGCCACTCACAACCGAAACACTACCAGAACACCAATTGATGCCATTTGGGTCTCTGAGAATGTTGATGTTCTCAGGGCTGGGTATTGTCCCTTTGGAGGTGCCCATGGTATGGAATCTGACCATCGCATGCTCTGGATTGAGGTTTGTAATGGCAGCATCCTGGGCAAATATTTGCCACCTCCTGTGAGATTCTCTCTTTCCAAACTCCAGTCCTCCCATCCTCATCTGCGACAACGGTATTTCAAGCGAGTGAGGCACTGCTTTCTCAAGGCTGGAGTGTTTTCTCTCCAAGCTAAGCTGGAGCACCTACTGGCTCAGTTTCAGTCTGGGGATATTTCTGTGCGAACTGATCTCATCACCACATATGAAGTACTCCATGAAACCTCTACCTCTCTCAGGCTCTCTGTTGAACAAAACCTCTGCCACACTAGAGCTGGTTTGGTTCCATGGTCACCAAAGCTGCAAGTCTATCGTGATACCATTGACTTTTGGCGGCGTGTTGTTAAGTTGAGACAGGGTGTGTCCACCAGTCATACTGTTTTGAAAAGGTTGGCCTGCAAGCTTTCTCTCTACAAAGGAGAACACAGTGACCTTTCCAGTGCTCTCCTCCATCTGAAACAAGCTTACAAGCAATACCGGGCAGTGAAGAAATTGGCCCCCTCATGGAGAGACTCCTTCAATCAAGGCCTGGTGGATGCACTTCTTGCTGAAGGCAAGCCTCACAACCAGCATGCTTCTCAGATTCGTGCCAGGATGCGTAGGGAACGTCTTCAACGAGAGCTTGGTCTCGCTGCTCGGTCTATTCGGGGACGTGTCAACAAGTCAGCAGTCTTGCGCGCTATTGCAGTTGGCCATGATGGTGTTGAACAGGTCTTGGAATCTCAGTCTACTATGGTTCCAGCTATGGCTGCATCCAATGTCCGGCGTCAACAGCAGTGTCTTGGCACTCCTTCCATGACTCCCTCCTTCATTCAAGACTTTGGCTACCTAGGCACTGCCCATGCTGCTTCCCAAGTCCTTGATGGCACATACATCCCTCCTCCTGCCACTGACAAATACCTTTCTGAATTTCTTGCATGTCTCAAAGTCCCTGACTCTATTCTGAGTTTGCCCCCCTTTGACTACTCAGTGTGTCCAGCTGACAATGCTGCTGCCTGGAAACGTCAGAGGGAACGCACAGCAAGTGAACCTTCTTGTTTGAGTTTTGCCCACCACAAGGCTTTTGCCCTTGATCCCCAGTTGAACAAGTTTGACACTCTCCTGAGATCCGTCCCATTGATTGTTGGCTTCTCTCCTTCTGCTTGGCAGGTCATCACTGATGTTGAGATCTTCAAGAAACCTGGTGAATATAGAGTGGATAAGATGAGGCTTATTCAGCTGATGTCTCCTGAGTTCCAAATCAACAACAAGATGATTGGCAGACGCATTCTTGCCCATGCTGAACGTGCCAATGCCGTGGCTGTTGATCAACATGGAAGCAGGAAACACCACAAGGCCATCAACACCTGCCTGAACAAGAAGCTCATCTGTGATGTGTTGAGGCAGAAGCGCAGATCTGGTGCTGTTGCTATGAATGATGCTAAGGGCTGCTATGATAGGATCTCTCATCCCATTGCAGGTCTCACTCTCCAAAGCTTTGGGGTTCCTGCACATGTGTGTGAGGTTCTTTTGTCTACTTTGCAACTTGCCAAGCACCACATCAAAACTGGTTTTGGTCGGTCAGGTCCTGTGTATGGTGATGAACCTGTTCCTCTCAGTGGTTGTGGCCAAGGCAATGGTATTGGTCCAACTCTTTGGGCTTTGGTGTCAACAATTGTCTTCCGAATGATGCAACAGGCTGGGCATGGTGTCCATCTTATCACTTCATTGTCACTGCAACTTGTTTCTCTTGTGGGTTTTGCCTTTGTGGATGACACAGATTTGTTTTGTGCTGGCTCTGATTCCTCCACATCTGGTGAGGAATTAGCTGTTGACTTTCAGGCAGCTCTTGACCGGTGGGCTGGTGGGATTATTGCCACTGGTGGTGCTATTGAACCTGCCAAATCCTTCTGTTATTTGATTGATTTCAAATGGAATGGATCCGGTTGGGATTATCGCTCCATTGCTGACATGCCTGGTGACTTCTCAGTTGCTGACAAGAATGGCAATCGCGCTACCCTGGATCGTTTTGAAGTTGACCATGCTGACAAGACTCTTGGGGTTTTTATCTCCATGGATGGCAATGAGGAAGCACAGATTGCTCACTTGAAGTCACAGTCTCAGTCTTTTGGCTCTCAACTCAGGGCCTCCAAGTGTGAGAAGCGCGCATCCCTCTACACCTTCAAGTATTCTTTCATGAAGTCTGTTGAATACCCCATGCCTGTCACGCAACTTGATGAGGCCACTTGGACTAAGATAATTCACCCAGCTCTTGTTCCTGTGCTGAATAAAGCAGGGATGTCACGGACATTTCCCAGACATGTGTTCTATGGTCCTTCCCTCTATCAAGGCTTTGGTTTCATCCATCCATACCTCCTCCAAGAGTTCAGTCATATTGCCACCCTCTTTCAGGAATCTGTCAGGTCCTCGCAAACTGGTAGGATTCTCAGGCTCACTGCTGAGTCTCTACGGCTCGAACTTGGACTTCCTCTCCATCTTGGTGTCACCCCATATCATCCTTTTGCTTCCTACGTCACTCCTTGCTGGTACAAACATGTGTGGAAGTTTTTCTCTGTTCACCCTGTGAGCTTGTTTGAAGACTTCCCAGATCTTCCTCTGTTACGTTCCAATGACTGTTATCTCATGCAAGCCTTTGTCAACTCTGGCTTCCGAGGTGCTGACTTGTCCCTCTTGAATCACATGCGCATGTCCCTCAAGGCTATTTCCCTTGCTGACATTTGTACTCCAGATGGAAAAAGACTCTCTCCCATGGCTTTCCAGCTGACCTCCTCCAATCACTTGAGGGATCATCTTGACTGGCCGAGATGTCCTCCATCTTGGCCTCCAGCAGCACAGCGCTTATGGACTCAGGCTCTTCAGACCTGTTTTCTTCCCCCCTGCCCACCCCCTGCAGCCAGGGCACTGGCTTCTTCTTTTCATCTTGGGCCTTGGCTCTCTCCCCAGACAGCTTCTCTCTGGCCTTGGTTTTTGTCTCCATCTACCAACAGAATATTCTTCAAAACTTCTACTGGCTGGATTGTGAGCACCTCCCAGGGCAGGGGCAGATACAGGGTCACTTCTGAACTCATTTCTGACAAACCAGCCTGTGCTGATGTGCTTGTCTGCCCTGTTATTTGTGGACAAGTTGTACGCGTTGTTGGGTCCTCTGCTTTTGTTTCTGAACCTCCTGACATGGATCCTCTGGAGTACAATCCATTTGATTCTCTTCCAGACTCCCCAGTAGATGCCTTTGATGCACTCTGTGCGTCTCCAAGAGTACTTCTCCACAAATATTCCCTACCACAGGCTGGCTGTCAGCACCTTGTTGATGCTATTGAGAGTGGTACCGCCAGTGCTGTATGTGATGGTTCATTTGATCCGGACCTTCTCAGAGGAACTTCTGCTTTCATTTTGTCACCCAATACCTCCACCAAGACTGCTTCATTGTTCCTCACTGGCTGTAATTTTGTCAGTGGATCCCCTGAGGATCAGTCATCCTACAGGAGTGAACTGGCGGGTATCATTGGAGTTCTCACCTGGTGCACTGCTCTGGTGAATCTTTTTGATATTGCTTCTGGCTCTATCACTATTGCTCTGGATGGTGACACAGCTCTCAAACAGGCTCAGGGATCTTGGCCTTTGGTTATTTCCCAGAAGTCTTTTGATTATGTTTATGTCATCAGAAACATGATTTCTGCCCTGCCAATCTCTGTGCACTTTCAGTGGGTTCAGGGACATCAAGCTGGAATCTTTCTTGATTGGTGGGCCCTTCGCAATCATCAGGTTGACAGCATGGCAAAGGCCTTTCTCTCTGTTCATAGAGCTTCTGCCCATCACTATCCCAGACTTGTGTTTGAGCCTTGGGCATTTTCTCTCAATGGATGCAAGTGTTCAAGGTTTGATCAGATTGCTCTGCATGTTGCCATTTCTGGTCCTCCTCTTCTTAAATACTGGCAGACCCACCATGATATTCCCATTCCACGACCTGTTTTGAGTTCCATCCATTGGTGTGCCCATCTGTCTGCCTTCAAGCGATTACCTCCTGGCATGCAAAGGTGGTTTGTCAAGTTTGCTTCTGGATGCATTGGTGTTGGCAACCAACTCCTTCACTACCAGTATCAGGATCACTCCAGGTGCCCATTGTGTGATGCAGACAACGAGAAGGTTTCTCATGTGCTCTCCTGCAAGGACACTGGGGCTGTCACGCATAGTGTGTCAGCTTTCAAGGGACCACTGCAGAAGAGGCTTGAAGTTGAACAAACTGATCCATCATTGGTTGTTGCCATTGTGGATCGTCCGAAAACTGGTTCGCGACCCATCGCGACCAATCGCGACCCGATCGCGACCCAATCGCGACTTGTCTAAAAAAAACGCGACCCCAATTTTTTATTTCACAACCTTTTTTCCATTATTCTCCACTTTTTTCCATTATTCTCAACCACATTTCTCCCTTTTCTCAACTCCCCCAACGTGTCGACGGAAATGTTCTGTTCTAGACCCTGACATTCAGTCCCTCTTCACATTTTCATTCCATTTTACACATTTGACACACTTGACTCAACACAACAAATAATTTTTAATCCAATTTACTTCAATCACACAAAAGTGTTTCGTCACGCACCTTTGTCAACTTTTTTTTTCAGTGGTGTCACATCACATACCAGAATCGCATCACAAAAACACACACCACCATGCCGAAAGCTTCCTCCGACCCAAGGCACTTTGCCAATGAGCCCAGAATACCCAAGACATTCCAATGTCGCAACTGCATTGCCTCCGGAAGAAGAAGAAAATCAAAATCCTTCAAGGGATACAAACAAGAATCGAGCCACTTTCACACCTACCGATATGTATCTCAAGGCCTCTCCAGGCATCTCTATTCCAACAGTGATTGCCGAACTTATTATGTTAAGAACGATCTTATGGATTTTATTTCTTCTGCGAAAGCCGAAGTCACCCTCCCTTTGGTCCGACACACACCATCACAGTATGGACTGACAATGACACTAGGCAGCAAGCAGCAACACGTCGATAATACAGGGGGGACAGCAAGCAGCAGCAACGCGTCGATAATACAGGGGGGGGACAGCAAGCAGCAGCAACGCGTCGATAATACAGGGGGGACAGCAAGCAGCAAGCAGCAACGCGTCGATAATACAGGGGGGACAGCAAGCAGCAGCAACGCGTCAATAATACAGGGGGGGACAGCAAGCAGCAAGCAGCAACACATCGATAATACAGGGGGGACAGCAAGCAGCAGAAACGCGTCGATTATAAAGGGGGGGACAGCAAGCAGCAAGCAGCAATGCGTCGATAATACAAACGCGTCGATAATACAGGGGGGGACAGCAAGCAGCAGCAACGCGTCAATAATACAGGGGGGGGACAGCAAGCAGCAGCAACGCGTCGATAATACAAGGGGGGGGACAGCAAGCAGCAGCAACGCGTCGATAATACAAACAGCAACGCGTCGATAATACAAACGCGGCAACAAGCAGCAGCAACGCGTCGATAATACAGGGGGGACAGCAAGCAGCAGCAACGCGTCGATAATACAGGGGGGACAGCAAGCAGCAGCAAGCAGATAGAGGTGATGAGTGAACGAGGCAATCAAAAAATTCGATTTTCCAGTACAAATTGTAGAGGGATTTATGTCGAAAAAGAAATTTATACAGGGGGACAGCAAGCAGCAGCAAGCAGCAACGCGTCGAAAATACAGGGGGGACAGCAAGCAGCAAGCAGCAACGAACGCGTCGAAAATACAGGGGGGGCAGCAAGCAGTAAGCAGCAACGCGTCGATAATACAGGGGGGGGCAGCAAGCAGCAAGCAGCAACGCGTCGATAATACAGGGGGGGGCAGCAAGCAGCAAGCAGCAACGAACGCGTCGAAAATACAGGGGGGACAGCAAGCAGCAAGCAGCAACGAACGCGTCGAAAATACAGGGGGGACAGCAAGCAGCAAGCAGCAACGAACGCGTCGAAAATACAGGGGGGACAGCAAGCAGCAAGCAGCAACGAACGCGTCCAAAATACAGGGGGGACAGCAAGCAGCAGAAACGCGTCGATTATAAAGGGGGGGACAGCAAGCAGCAAGCAGCAATGCGTCGATAATACAAACGCGTCGATAATACAGGGGGGGACAGCAAGCAGCAGCAAGCAGCAGCAAGCAGCAACGCGTCGATAATACAGGGGTGGACAGCAAACAGCAGTCTTGCGTCGATAATACAGGGGGGGACAGCAAGCAGCAGCAACGTGTCTCGATAATACAAAACGCGTTGATAATACATGGGGGGACAGCAAGCAGCAACGCGTCGATAATACAGGGGGGATAATACACGAGAATATTTTTAAAGAACTATCGCCGTCTTTCGATCGTATCGGTCATTCCCCTCTTCAACAATTGTATCGGTCGTTTGTCGTTCGTCGTCGTCGTCGTCGTCCTTGAAATCGTCGTTGCTCTTCGTTTCGATCGTGTTTGTCGTCCTTGAAGTCGTCGTTGCTCTTCGCTTCGATCGTCTTCGTCGTTGCTCTTTGCTACGATCTGTGTGTGGTTGTACGGTTGTACAAAATAAACAACGGGCGGTTAGTCGTCATCGTCGTCGTCGTCGTCCTGGTCGTCGTCGTCGTCGTCCTGGTCGTCGTCGTCGTCGTCCTGGTCGTCGTCGTCGTCCCGGTCGTCGCCGTCGTCCCCCTCTTCTACGATCGTACCTTCGTCGTACCTTTTAGTGTCTTCGGTCTTCGTTGTTCCAATCGTCTTTGTCGTCCTCTGCAGGTTCGTTCGCGCGTCGTACTCGTAGATATCTGGGTAAGCCAGGTGATTCGAGGACTGCAGCCCACCCTACCTTGATAGCAAAAGAAAACGGTAACAAGGATTTCAAGAGTGATCAGTTCTATACTTTCTTTGCCGTTTGTCTCTCCAAGATGGTACCAGGCGCCTCGTGGTTCACTTTCAACTGGTCCGGCCAGAAAATTCCAACACGGAAACGAAATCGAAAATTATGACACATCCTGTACGAGGGAGATGTGGGGCGGAAAATAAACACCGCGAGTACTTTACAGTAGTCTACGGTACCGGGTGTACAGACTGCGTGAAAAAAATGACATCAGTGTACGTAACTTGCAGTAGGAACTGTACTACACGCTGATCAGTACAAAAAAAAAACTAGTGGTTTGTAGAGGCTTGTATGCAGGGGATGTGTAGGTTTCCAGTACTGTGTACACTGTACGTACGGTACTGGTACAAATCTTTTGGCGCGAAGTGGTGGAGGTGGAGATACGGTAAACCTTACCTTACTGTTGGTACATATTATACAGGATGACACTAAGTTAGTGTTGGTACATATTATACAGGAGATGAGCCTTCCCCGAGATGGTGGTAAGTTAGCATTATAAGATAGTAGGGAGAACAACTCTTAAGCAGTAGTAGACAGTTATAGTGGCATTACTGAAATGTATGGCATTGGTGCTATTGGTTTGAGTCCCACCATGGGAATGTCTTTTGCTACATCATTTAGCAATATTTTTGCTGCGAAGCACGTCACAATAAGTCAGCTATTCAGTTATTCAGTGGTGACATCCAAAATATAGGTGATTTTTGAATACTTCTTTTTGAATACTCTTGCCCGTGCATAGGATGAGGAATATTCACACTGGAATCACAGAAATATTTGCCAGATTCATTCAGATATGTGATTTGGTACTTTTTTCTAGTAAATTCCGCAGTAGTTAACCAAATATTAATTATTCAGTGGTGACACCCAAATTATTGGTGATTTTTGAATACTTCTTTTTGCATACTCTTGCCCATGCATAGGATGAGGAATATTCACACTGGAATCATACAAATATTGGCCAGATTCATTCAGATATGTGATTTGGTACTTTTTTCTAGTAAATTCCGCAGTAGTAGAACAAATATTAATTATTCAGTGGTGACATCCAAATTATTGGTGATTTTTGAATACTTCTTTTTGAATAGTCTTGCCCATGGATAGGATGAGGAATATTCACACTGGAATCATACAAATATTGGCCAGATTCATTCAGATATGTGATTTGGTACTTTTTTCTAGTAAATTCCGCAGTAGTAGAACAAATATTAATTATTCAGTGGTGACACCCAAATTATTGGTGATTTTTGAATACTTCTTTTTGCATACTCTTGCCCATGCATAGGATGAGGAATATACACACTGGAATCATACAACTATTGGTCAGATTCATTCAGATATGTGATTTGATACTTTTTTCTAGTGAATTCCGCAGTAGTGGGCCAAATATTAATTATTCAGTGGTGACACCCATACCATTGGTGATTTTTGAATACTTCTTTTTGAATAGTCTTGCCCATGGATAGGATGAGGAATATACACACTGGAATCACACAACTATTGGCCAGATTCATTCAGATATTTGATTTGGTGCTTTTTTCTAGTAAATTCCGCAGTAGTTAACCAAATATTAATTATTCAGTGGTGACACCCATACCATTGGTGATTTTTGAATACTTCTTTTTGAATACTCTTGCCCGTGCATAGGATGAGGAATATTCACACTGGAATCACACAAATATTTGCCAGATTCATTCAGATATGTGATTTGGTACTTTTTTCTAGTAAATTCCGCAGTAGTTAACCAAATATTAATTATTCAGTGGTGACACCCAAATTATTGGTGATTTTTGAATACTTCTTTTTGCATACTCTTGCCCATGCATAGGATGAGGAATATTCACACTGGAATCACACAACTATTGGCCAGATTCATTCAGATATGTGATTTTACAGTATTTTCTAGTGAATTCCGCAGTAGTGGGCCAAATATTAATTATTCAGTGGTGACATCCAAATTATTGGTGATTTTTGAATACTTCTTTTTGCATACTCTTGCCCATGTATAGGATGAGAAATATTCACACTGGAATCACACAAAGCTTGGCCAGACTCATTCCGATATTTGATTTGATGGTATATTTACTGAGGTAGTACTATTCTTGCTGCTTGTAGTAGTAGTACAGTTATACACTGCTGCTACATACTACTGCAGTGCGTAGGTAGTAGTACATAAGAGGTAGTCCAAAATTATGGCGCAGCGGGGCTGGCTCTCTGTGGTTTAGGTGGCGCGCGATATCACCATCATCAGCTTTCTACTGGTTTCTACTATTACTTCAGTACGGTACACACTACTAGTAGTAACTCTACTGCTATCATGTAGAAGAAATCAATTCTCAGCAAATAAATGCATGACAGAAAATGCATGTGTCGTAAATCTTACTTCACATAACTTGGGGTCGAAATGGAACAAGAAAGACGGCAACTGAAATATAATGAGATGGAAATGGTAAGTGAACCACATCAAGGTTGGAGGAGGTATTAATCATGGATTTTGATTCGTCTAACTGTGCATCATTGACTTGCCTGCTTGCTCCTGATAGGGAGGCGACTGCAACTGCTGATGAAATAGGATGCAATGGCAAATGAAATATAATGCAACGGTGAGTGAAGCACATCAAGATCTGGGGTATTGATAATGGATTTCAATTGTTCTAATTCTGCATTGAGTTGCCTGCTTGCTACTGATTGGGAAGAATCAACTTTAATGCGACGGGGCAACTGAAAAATTATGCGATCGCAACTGACACATAATGCGATCGCAACTGAAATATGATGCAATCGCAACTGACATATAATGCGATCGCAACTCAAATATGATGGGATCCCAACTGAAAAATGATGCGATCGCAACTGAGGAAATATGATGATGCGATCGATCGCAACTGAAATATGATGCGATCCCAACTCAAATATGATGCGATCGCAACTGAGGAAATATGATGATGCGATCGCAACTCAAATATGATACGATCGCAACTGAGGAAATATGATGATGCCATCGCAACTCAAATATGATGCGATCCCAACTGAGGAAATATGATGATGCCATCGCAACTCAAATATGATGCGATCCCAACTGAGGAAATATGATGGGATTGCAACTGAAATATGATGCGATCCCAACTCAAATATGATGCGATCGCAACTGAAATATGATGCGATCGCAACTGAAATTTGATGCGATCACAACTCAAATATGATATAGGAAGTAAATTTGTGTGGTGGTGGGAACAAGAAAAAACGAATTGAGAATAAAATTGTTACTATAAATTCTAAATTTTTTTTGAAAGATTGACTGGATTTGCATCACAGTAATTCAAAATTTCTTAGGTGAGGGTCGCAATTCGTGTGAGGAGAGGGGTCGCGATTTCTGGAGTAGTCCATAATTTTTGTGAAGAATTTTTTGAATGTATGCTGGAATTTCTTGAGGGGTGTGCCGGGAAATAATTTGTGTCGTGTTCAAAAAAAAAGAATTAATTTTTTTTAAAAAAGCACGAGAAAATTAGAATGGGGTTGATTAATTTGATTAAGTGACTGAAGAAAAAAAATTGAGTCTTAAAAAAAATCGGGTCGAGTATGAATTTTTTTTTTTTTTTTTCGTAATTTTCGTAATTGAGGTAGTTACTGGGTCGCGATTGGGGTTGCGAATCGCGAGAGAGCTAGGAATCGAGCTACGTCAAAATGAGCCAGGAATAAATCGCGACCCCCCTAAATAAATTCTTGGGAGGGGTCGCGAACCAGTTTTCGGACGATCTTCTCACCAGAGTTCGGAAGGGCCAGAACATTTATCCATCATCTTACTCACTTGCAATTGCATCTGCTGTCAGGGCACAGAGGACTATTGGTTGGCACAACTGGCTTCTTGGTAGGTGGTCTCCTCGCTGGTACCAAATTCAGGCTGACTACTACTCCCACATTGGAAGCAAGCGCTCTCCCAAACGTTGGGCTACAGCTATCATCCATCAGTTCTTTCTTACCTCCTGGGATCTTTGGACTTATAGGAATGAACGACTCCATGGTCCTGGGGGTACCCTGGATGCTGAACAACACCAATCTCTTGATGCTTCCATCACTTCAGAATTGGCAATTGGTGCAGCTGGTGCACTTCCCCAGTCACACTCCCTGTTACAAACCCCTTTCCACGTCCTACAAGGTTACACCCTGACTGCCAAGCGGCAGTGGCTTGCAACCATCCACCTTGCAAGGAAGCAATATGCAGCGCCTGTCACACCAGTGCAGCCATACCAACAAGAGGCTGCTCTTCTCAGAGCCTGGCTTACTGGACCTCAGGGTTGATTACACTTTGTCCCTTGGTTTTGTCTTCTGTTACTGCTTCTCATCCTGTCCCATCCCTTTTGATACTGGATCTTATCCCAATATCTTCATTCCCATTTCACTTTCTCTCAAGTCCCTCTTTTGTGGGACTTGTTTGTCCTTTTCCCTGCTTGATGTTCAAGGTTTGTTTGCAAATTTGTCGTTCTGCCACTTGGGGTCCTGACTCTATGATGGAGGCGACGTTAAAGTCTGGTTACAGACTGAGTAATTTAGTTTCACCTTTGGTGATTAAAGTTATTAAAATACGTCTATTATTATTATTATTACAGTGGTTATAACACGTTTGTACTCAGCCTTTTCAAGTTCTTCTGGTTCGAAGTCGAACTTAAATGGAAGAGGTGTAATAGAAGACATGGTTGTTGCTGGGTAATGCTGGGTATGTGTAGGTATATATGTGTTGGTATATATATATATAAGTGAGAAGGTATTGGTGGATACCTTAGACAACTTGTAGTTAAGGGAAGTAGTTGTCAAGTGTTGTCGGAGAACCTTAAGCTTGTTTGCTTAAGTATAAAAAATAAACTTAAAAATAAATGACCAAAGGTATGAATGACCGAAGGTATGAATGACCGAAGGTATGGATGATCGAAGGTTGGTATGATGTTGGTAACCTTAACCTTGGAAGGTATGGTATGGTACGTGTTGAGGTACCGTAAGGTTAAATGGTATGAGTAAGTTAATTATCCGGATGAAGATAGGTTAAGAATTATAATCAATTCAAAGAATTGACAATGGTGGTCGTTGTAATCGACTGTAATTACAGTGTCGTATCTCTGGAAACCAGAAGAAAACGACCAAAGATAGAAGATAGAAATAGTTATGTTGATAATTTCTGAATTAAGGAATTATGAATGAAATTAGATAAAAGATAAAATAGAATGTTTCTCGTACAAAGCCGTGTTGAAAGAATTCAAACAGACGTAGAGAAACTCGGAATGGTCTTGAAGATTATAAAGAACAGTTCTTCAAAGAACCTAGAGTCATAGAGAACCTGAGTCGGGGACATCAGTCATAACAAGTTGTATAACTGGAAATTATGAGCTCTTATTGTTCTATCTATCGAATCATGTGTTTTCTCTCTTTACATGATAACTCTCGATAATTGTATGTTGCTCGGTTCTTTATCTTCTTCAGTTAATACTTCAACTGTGTTCTTTGGATGTGTTCTTTGGATACTTCAATATCTTGCGCACCTCTGAGCGCGCCATACGGTACTGTTGTATGGCTTATATGTGCGTGCGGTACTGTTGCACGACTTCTTTCTGTTTCTACGCGCGGTACTGTTGCGCTCACTGTCTGTTTCTACGCGCGATACTGTTGCGCTCACTGTCTGTTTCTACGCGCGGTACTGTTGCGCTCACTTTCTGTTTCTTATTACTTAACAACCTTGTTCTGTGTTGTTCCCTCCTTAATATGTGCTGTAAGAATTCTAGAAATGGGGAACATAGAATGGCTGAGGCACATATTACTGTTTCATGATTAAAATGTTTTTCTTATATAATTCTTTTTGCACTTATCTTATTTGGTCATGAATTCATTGACGAGACTGTGGAAGGCTGTTTGTCCCAAAGGCTTGGTGAGGATGTCTGCATAGTTATCTTAGGATCGGATGTGGTTGACAGAGATGACCTTTCCTGCTTGGTTCTCGCGCACAAAGTGGTATGCCAAAGCAATTGATTTCTTATTCAAGGAGCTTGCAGGATTGGTTGAATTCAGCACCACACTCTTGTTGTCCACATAGATATCTGCTGGCTTGGTGATGGAAACTCCCATGGATCTCAAATGGTATCTCAATCTGATTGCCAAAGCCACTGCATCCTTCAGGGCTGTAAACTCAGCGCCGAAGGTACTGGTGTGAACTGAGGTCTGGCGTTTGGATTTCCAGTACACCGGTGTGGATCCAACAAATGCAATAAGTCCTGTAATGCTTCTGCCTGTCACCAAGTCATGTGCATGATCACTGTCACAAAAGATTGTAATCTGCAATTCTTTTACCTTTGCAATTGGGAACATAGGATCAAGCTCTTCCTTGTAATACTTATATTGGTGAGTGAAATCCTCCATCCTTGTTGGTTCTTCATTGACTGTAGTTCTTGGTGGTCTTGGATCCACGACTAGGCCTTTGTTTTTATACTTCTTGAGATATCCAAGTATATATCTTGCCATTTCAAGGTGATTCTTTCTGGGACTCGCTGAAAATCTGGATAAGGAGGATACTGCTTATGTGATATCAATTCTCCCGGTCAACACCACCCATTGGCACAAACCTATGATATGTTGAAATTCCTTGTGCTCTGTTACATCCAGGAATTCGGATGTATGTGCTCGTCTTTCTTGTGGTCTTGGCTGGACTCGTCTCATTCGTCTGATAATATTACTGTTTTCCTTCAAAATTGAGTCAGCCCATGTACCCAATGGTCCACTTGAACGCCTGCTGCTGTTTTCCACGATGTACATCTTGATGTATTTGGCACAAGCAACTGGTTGATCTTTTTGCAGGACTGTGAGTGGGATGTCCATTACCACAGTCCCAACATCAGTGACAAACTGAGCCTTGAAAATCAACATCCCTTCTTGCCAATGGTGGTTCAGAATCTTTCTAAATTCACTGTTCAAGTTCTTGTCAGTACTTTCGAGAATATCCAGGTGAGACTCTGCATTGTTGGTGCAATCCAAATCTTTTGGTAGGGCTTCTTCTTCATCAGGTTCAGCATCCTCTTCTTCAGTTGCATCATCATCCAAATCATCTTGGTCTTCCAGGTCTTCTGGGACGTCATCATCCTTGGTTTCCAAATTCTGTTGCAGAAACTCCTCCAAAGTGCTCGTAGAGTGTTCCATGCCAGTTGAATCAGCTGCAAATTCTTCCCCTGAAACCAAGATGGGGACCTCATCAGTGCTTTCAATGATAGTCCTTTCCTTTTCAGCAACAGTCAGTTCAAATCTGGCAGCGTTGGGGTCATCATTGAGGACTTCTTTTTCAGTTCCAATATTCTCCCTCCTGGTTCTGACAACGGAGCGCATGAGGATCTGGCGCTTGGTCTTCTTAGTATCTGGTTCTGTCAAAATATAATAGGTCATGGCATCCCCACAGGAATCTGCAAAAGCAAGGAATCTCCCCTTCAACATGCTATCTTTTGGCGTCTTGTTCTGGGGTTGATAATACCAAATAGGCTCATAAAAATGGAAGCGCAGGTGTGAGATATCAGGGGTCCATCCATGTGAGACTTCGGATGGGGTTTTCCAATTCAAAGATGCACGAGAACAAACATTATTCACTTGGCAAACCCATTTTGCACACCAATGAGCCAAGGATTTAGGAGCTTTGAACATTGCCAGACAGTTGGAGATCATCTTGCTAAGTCTCCCCCATTCTGGTTCAGCCGGATTTTGGTGTTGGTGATATGGTTGGCTTGTCCTGGATCTAGTGGCAACTCTAGCTTCCCGCAACACTTCACTCCACTTCACGCCTGTCTCTGCTTGCGCATTGTCACTGATCATTGTATCTGGGGCACCATGCTCTCTGAGATAATCCTTCAAGGCAGTGGTACATTGGGACACTTGTTTTAGTGGATGAAAAGACCACTTCTTGGACTTCACTCCAGAGAAAAACTGACCACCATTATGGCCTTGGCTGGTCTTTTCAGAGAAAAAGGTATAGTCAGTGGCAACTGGTTCATTCTGTCTGGTATAATGGAATGCTTTGAAACGCTTCCTGTAGTGCTTCCTGGGAATGTCTCTGTTCTCTTCTTCAATCTCTGTATAGAATTGGGTTGTATTTTCCAAGGTCTTCTTCACCACCCGCTCAGGGAGCATTGCCATTCTCTTCCTCAGTTCCAGCATGGGTAGTTGAGCGAAACTGAACTTCTGAAAATTCCTCTTGCGTCTGAGCATACTAGGGTATTCCCTGAGATCTGGTGGTGCTGGGGAATTCAACTCAAACAGCTCCAAAGACTCCATGTCACCCTCTGTTGGTTTTGACAGCTTGAAAAACACCTTCTCTTCATCATGCCAAAAGGGTAGAAACGTAGTGCCAATTTTGATTCCACAGTCTGGATATTGAGGTTGCACTCCAACTCTCACACCATGATCTCCCATATCCATGGATGTTAACAAAGACTCTCCTTCAGTGCTGTCCTGGTCTTCAGTGATAAAAGTTGCATAGTGGACCAATAAAAGAACTGGATCTTCTCTCCCGGGAACTGTTGCTTTGGTCACTGCACTCACAACTGGGTGTCCATCCATAACATCGCTGGACATAAATGGTTTCACTGCTGAGGTCAATCCTGTCTCTCCTCCAACTCCTCGAATCCATGCCTTCTCAGTCACCGTAGGTCTATTCCCACCTCCACTGTCCATAAGGGCAATATTCTCTCCTTTGGAGATTTTCATGGGGAACCTTCTGGTTGTCTTCACCTTCAGTCTCTGGCTGCGTCTGGGCGTTGATATACTGGTTGAAACCTGCTGCTGCTGCGCTTGCGGCTGCTCTTGCTGCTGCTCACGTTGCTTTTCTTGTTGCTGCAGCGTCTGCATCTCTTCTTGCTCCTTCCCCTTTTCAACCATGTAGAAGCGCACTGCTTTGAGAGGCACACTGCCGACGGGAAATAATTCGGATTCATCGATCGAGCCAATACTGTGTGCATCATCAGAGGCTTCAGGCAGTGCTGGTTCAGGAACTGCTGGTGGCGAGGGGGGTCCTGGAAGTGGAGGAAGCTTGACTCCTGTCTCTTGGGGCGATTCAGCAACTGACACCGTGGAATCCAACATGACACGACGGACACGACGCGGACGGCCACCACCTCGGCCATACATGCGGCGGGGAACATCAGTATTGCCCATGCCATCATCTTTTGGGTCTCCAATCTTGATACCATTGACAGGGCTGGGGAATTCATCTGGTGGAGACTTGTGGCGGACAGCGTTGTTATATTTTAGGACAAAGGTACGTTCCGAATCTTGTAAATTTCTCCACGTCTCTGGGGGAATCCTGAGAATACCAAGCATGTTAGGATGAAGTGTAGTGCCGCCCAAAGAGAGGGTTCCTTGGCCCATTTGTCCATCTAGGCGCCGGCGCTTTCCCTCGTACTGGAGCTGGAATGCCAATTCTTGACGGCGTTTGGCTTCAGCACGACGAGCAATCCCTTTCCGAATATTCGCTTGTTCTTGCTTACGGAGTTTCAGGACAAGGTCTTTCAGGGTCAGAGTGGACTGATGTTCCACCATGCTGTTGGTTGTGTAGTCCAGAGAGGAGTCGTGAATATTCTGGATGAAGAGGCTCTTGGCTTCACATTCTCGAATGCCGAAATTTGGGATACGGTGGAGCTCGTAGTAAATCAACTCAAAACGGTTGATATAATCTGCAATGTCACCGCCTTCATACAATTTGACGTTCGAAAGCTTCAGACGGAGTGTCTCAGCATGGGATTCTTGCTGGGATTTGGAGTCGTACCAATTAAGGAGTTCGTTCCATGCACCATGTCCATCCGTCTCATCTCGGTATTGATTAACCTGTGAATATGCCCGCCCGTTGCATGTGGCCGCTGCGATGGTGGAGTATAAGACGTGGTTTTGGTTTGGATCCTTGTCGGCTTCCTCTCTGCTGTTCATAACCTTTTTGAACCCAGTACCGTATAACACACTCTCCGCTTCAGCTTTCCATTTGACCCAGTTTGATTGGCATCCGTCGAATGTCTTCACATCTCCTACACGGAGTGTCTGAAACCCTTCGCGTTCTTCTTTCTTTTCGAGTTCCTTCTCTAGTTTCGTGATCTTGTCTCGTAGGGTCTCTTCGGTACTCATGGGTTTAATGGTAGGTGTGAACAACCATTTGATTGCTCCTGTAATCGCTTGGGTAAAAGAGAAGTGGTATGTTTCGTTGGTGTTGACGGATAGGTCGGCGGCGAAGGACATGTTGGGATATATATATATATATATATATATATTTTTAGGGTATGATCGTGTTCCAGTTAAAAATAAAAAGAATTTTCAATCGTGCGTGTTTCGAAATGTTGAGTATCGAATAACGTGTCGGTTGAATAATTCGTGTGGTAGAGTATGTAATTTTATTGCGATCTGCGACTGTTAATCAACAAGTTGTATAACTGGAAATTATGAGCTCTTATTGTTCTATCTATCGAATCATGTGTTTTCTCTCTTTAAATGATAACTCTCGATAATTGTATGTTGCTCGGTTCTTTATCTTCTTCAGTTAATACTTCAACTGTGTTCTTTGGATGTGTTCTTTGGATACTTCAATATCTTGCGCACCTCTGAGCGCGCCATACGGTACTGTTGTATGGCTTATATGTGCGTGCGGTACTGTTGCACGACTTCTTTCTGTTTCTACACGCGGTACTGTTGCGCTCACTGTCTGTTTCTACGCGCGATACTGTTGCGCTCACTGTCTGTTTCTACGCGCGGTACTGTTGCGCTCACTTTCTGTTTCTTATTACTTAACAACCTTGTTCTGTGTTGTTAAGTCATAGAGAACCTTGAAGTTGATAGAAACATTGTTTTGTTTCTTAAAATATAAATGGTTTGTTTCTTGTATATTTCTTGTGTGTCGTAGTTTTGGGACATACGACAACTATCACTAGTAACTTACTACAAAGTTCCTAACAGCCGTCCGTTTTTCTACGTGTCAATGTACGGTACTAATTTGTACGTGGAGCTCGCGCATACAACAGATACTACGGAATTCCTATCAGCTGTCAGAAATTAGTAGTTGAGGATGTAGAACCGGGGGACAGCTGATAGGAACTATTACTATTGACATTCTTGTCAAAATGTCTTTGTTCTCGCATTCCTGCTTAGCATTAATTACTGCGCGCGACGACTACTGTAATTGCAAAAGACGTCTCTATCGTTCTAATTCACGTAATACGGTACTACAAAGTTCCTAACAGCTGTCCTCAAGTCCACGTAGAAATTAGTACATTGAGGGGTAGAACCAACGGACAGCTGTTAGGAATTTTGTAGTATATTCCAATTAAAACGCACCTCTAATGGAATCTTGTGCAATTCTTTTAGTAATCCGAAGTTTTCTCGGATGAGCACGTGCACTCGCACCTAAGTAATAATTTGAAAAAGCGCGCGCAATGGAAAAAATGAGTGTCATTTCTTTAGTAATCGAGTTATTTCTTTGGTAATGAATTGCATTTCTTTGGCAATGAATTTTGCATTACTTTGGAATTGATCCTCCCAGAACGCACAGAGGCACTCACCAGAAAGGGACAAAGCACATGCCAAAATAAAGCTGAGAATGGTCAAATAGACCAATTTCTTGCCAGAGAGCATACCATGGTGATTATTGAGGCTGCAGATGCCAAAAAGGACAGGATCTTCGTGCAATTTGGTGCAGCGCTCAAAACGCTCGTAGTTGCAACGCTCGAAACGCTCGTCGTTCGTATGGAGGCCTCAAAGACACAGCGCTCGAAACGCTCGTAGTTCGGACGGAGGCTTCGTTGCAGCGCTCGAAAAGGACAGGATCTTCGTGCAATTTGGTGCAGCGCTCAAAACGCTCGTAGTTGCAACGCTCGAAACGCTCGTCGTTCGTATGGAGGCCTCAAAGACACAGCGCTCGAAACGCTCGTAGTTCGGACGGAGGCTTCGTTGCAGCGCTCAAAACGCTCATAGTTCGGACAGGGGCTTCGTTGCAGCGCTCGAAATGCTCGTTGTTCGGACAACAACAGCAGAACTCTTCCCCATGGTCAAAGAAAGCAAAAAGAAGCAGCGGGTGGTTCCCCTTGGTACAAAACAGCAGACCCGCACTTGGTTGACCGCAATCACCGCTGCAAGAAGAACAGCAATGCAATCGCAACACATTAGAAATGGCGGTTACAATAGGAACGGACAGACACGAAGCAACAGCAACAACAAACAGCAGACGCAAACAGCAGACGCAACAGACGCCGCAGAAGCAGCAACAACAACAAACAGCAGCCACAAACAGCAGACGCAACAGACGCCGCAGAAGCAGCAACAACAACAAACAGCAGCCGCAAACAGCAGCCGCAAACAGCAGACGCAAACAGCAGACGCAAACAGCAGACGCAACAGACGCCGCAGAAGCAGCAACAACAACAGCAACAGCGACGCGTTAGAGGACTTACAGGAGCAGAGGAACTGGGTTCAACCATGGTCGACAGCAAATTTGCTTTTGAAAACTAATCAGTTTTGAAATTATGAGCAACTCCTGGGATCCAACAAAAAAAAAGAAGCAACACGATAACACCCTGTAAGATGTAGGACTCAGTACTAATTCTACAGAGATCTTCAGTCCCACCTACAAATGCGCGGGCTCCCGTCCAGCAAAGTATTGCTCAAAGCACGGAGTTGTGTGTGAAATTTCAAACAAAAATACTCCCACATGCAGCTCTGTGTACTGTAAATCTACTGAGTCCCACGCTAGAAAACAAAAGCATTACTTTGGTATTACAGTACAGATTTTCATGTACCCTTTGTACGAGTAACACGAACAGTATCGAAAACACCCTGCAGCAGCAACAAGCAGCAAGCAACGCTTGCTGGCAACAGTCCCCTCCATTGTGCTCACCTCGAAACTTCGGATTACGCAATTAATATACCTAACCTCCTTAACCTCCTCCTCGTGGTCACCAGAAGAAACAGCAGCAAGCAGCTGCAACATCCCCGGCTCTTTTCCCTCGGCGGTGCCTCGGAAAAAGAGCAGGGGATGTTGCAGCTGCTTGCTGCTGTTTCTTCTGGTGACCACTCGGAGTCGGATTGGTTGGCACGTGTCTCACCCTAAGTATTGAATATTCCTCGGCGCGCGCGCCTCGGAATATTCAATACTTAGGGTTCGACACGTGCCAACCAAAACAGGAGGTCGGTATATTACTTACAGTAAGGTGACGTGAAACGAGTTGTCGGAAGCGTAGTATTTATTAATACTACTACTTCTACTGACATTCTTTTTGTTTCTTCTTATCGAAGAATCGACGTTGATGAAAATGATGACGATGTACATCATGACTCACGTACCGGTACATAACATCCGTTTCCCTATGGTTTAGCGTTCTTGTTGGATTAAGGGAGAATCGAAGTGCCTCAACAGTACGAGTGCAAGGTGTCCCAGAAGAAATCAATATAAAAGTAAGGTTTACCGATATTGAATATACTGCATCAATATCAATATCAATGCGGTATTTGCCAGTCCATTTCTTCAATAGTGCAAAGTTCTCGTTCAGTACGAGAATCACAACGATAGCCCGTACCGGTAGCTGTCTTTTAAACGTCCAGAAGAAATCAATAAAAGTAAGGTTTACCGATATTGAATATATCAATATCAATATCAATGCGGTAAGGTTATTTGCCAGTTCAGTTCTTCAATAGTGCAAAGTTCTCGTTCAGTACGAGAATCACAACGATAGTAATAATCTTTTCGCCCACTAAGTATTATTTTCACACAGGAAGTTAACTTACAGTAACCTTATGATTCCTTCTTCAATTGTTGTTTCACACATTTTTATCGATGCCAACCAAAACCATGAGCCAATCTGAAACCAATCGTCAACCAGCTGCTACTACTAACGAGAGAAGCAGGATCTCTTCGTCTAGCAATCCCGGTGCCTGCCATCCCTACGAGGAGCCCGATGCCTCGACCACCAACCGAGAAATGAAGACTCTGCTGAACGGAGTCCTAACGGACCTGTACACTACCGACCCCTCCATGAACCAATTGGTGCAAAGGATTGTGACCGAAATTGCGGCCCGAACCGCCAGCAGTTTGGCGGAATCGGCATCTGCATCGGCATCGGACGAAAGCACCAAGAAATCCAAAAAGGACCGTGCAAGAAGCAAAAGCAAGTCCAAGTCCTCTCGCAGGAACCCCAGCAAGAGCATCCGAAACAGAGGATCATCCAAGGTCGAATCAACGGGTTCAAAGACCGAGGTCTCCAGCAAGAAGACCAAGAAGCAAAAGTCCAAGAAAAAGGAACCCCAAGCTGCTAGTACCGATTCCGTCTCGTCGTTGCTTTCTTCCAGCCCGGGTCGCCATCCCGAATCGATCCTGCGAAATCGTAACCGATCGTCTTCCATCCCAGATTCCTTCTCCAACCTTTCAAGGATCTCCTCACTGAACTCAATGTCCCAGAAGATGACCGAAACCTGCGCTCCCGACTCGAGGGAGTTCTATCTCGAATTGGTTCGGAAACTCGAGCCGCACCGAGGAAGCATTTGTATCCAAGACGTCGACGAATTGCTGCTCGCCGACATGGGGCAGGATAGAGGCTCCACACACACTACCGAAAAGATGAATCGATCCCACCAGTCGGTGCCAACGCTTCTCACCATGCCATCCACCAGGGCATCTTCGTCTTTCTCCGCGTCCATGTCCAGCTTCACCACCACCGCCGCCACCCACAGAGTCGGGGGCGAGTGCGAGGGCGAGTGCGAAGACTTTGAGGCAGCATTCGAACCCAACCAAATGCGGTGCCTCGCGCTGGTCTCGCACAACGAGATGAAGACCACAATGAAGGAGTTCGTCACCAACTACAAGCACATTCTCAAGAAGTTCCGGCTCACGGGAACCCAATCGACCATGAGCATGCTCGCCGAGGTCTTTGAAAACGATCCCGACGTTGTCTTCGGACCGACCTGCAAATCCGGACCCCTCGGGGGCGACGCGGAACTGGTGGCCATGATGACCTCCGGGCAGCTCGGGGGACTCCTCTTCTTCCAGGATCCCATGACGTCCCACCCGCACCAGTGCGACATCGATTGCCTCGTGCGCCAGGCCCAGGTGAACAACACCGTCATCGCAACGACCCCCACCACCGCTATTGCCATCGTCGAATTGTTCAAGGTGGCGCTGATGGGAAGCGGCAAGCCGGAGATCATCCCTTCCTTTTTCCTCACCATGCAGAGCCCCACCGTTGGGGCCTACCAGAGAGCGCAGAAAGAGCTCGTGATGCGCAAGCGCATCGGGAACGATAATAGCACGATGGTGTCTTCCGTCGCCTTCCCAAACACGGGATCGGAGCAATCCAGTGCTTCCAGTACCATCGGCTTAGCGTTGTCGGGTTTTTGACGCGATTCTCCGCAGTGCCTTCAACGCAACGCAACGCAACGCAAAGCAACGCGCGGCACAAACCAACTTTTTTGGATCGCCCATGTACTGTCCCGCCACGAAAGGACGCCGTCGAAGGTTTCCGGCGATTCCGACGGTACCGTATCGTACCACTTTTTGACCGCTTCGAATTTTCACCGTGTTCACGCACTGACTGTCCAGTGCGTATCATCATCTGTTCCACGCTTCATCACGACTTTTTTGCACCGAATACGACAACCAATTGAATGGAAAGAATTAGAAAGAATAAAGTAAAACACGCACTGTTTCACAAGATTTTGTTTGTTCGTTCGTTGCTTCGTTCGTTCGTGTTGTTTTCCATTTCTAGTTGTTGCAACCGTGACCGGAACAGCGTGTGCGCAGGAATCCATCCATCGATCCATCGATCAATCGCATCGCATCGCATCGCATCGTACATTCCCGTCGCAACAGTTGGCCCCGAGGGTGGTGGTCGTGGTGGTGGGCCCTTCTATCCACTCCCCGTTGGCACGGCGCAGATTTCCCGGGGCGGGAGGATCCGCTTTTCTCCCGGGCCGGGCTTGTCGGAATGGATCCGCTCCGCCGCCCGGATCGCCCGTTTTGTTCCGTTTCGTCCCCGGCGCTCGTCCGATGGATGGATCGCAGCGCAGCGCAGCGCGTCATTCCACGGCCATTCCGTGCGGTTGGGATCGTTCCCCGCGATCTCGATCGTCTCGGTCTCTTCCGGATGGTCTTCCGCTCTCGATGTGTGCGTGTGCGTGTGCGTGTGCGTGTGCGTGTGCTTGTGCTTGTGTGATACTTTTATTACAATTACTCGTACAGAAAGTTGATGAGACTGTTCCTTCCATCAATTCTCAAAAAAAAAAAAAAAGAACGAAGAACATCCCTGTCCGGAACAAGGTGTCACAACGTCAAAACAGGGTAACTTACGGTAAGATTACATACGAGGTACGTGACGTGACATTTCACGGTATCCATGGTATCTACCCAGGTCCGCGTAGGTACACGTCGTAAGTTACTCGATAGGGTAATCTTAATTATTTACGTCGATGATGGAATGAGCGCGGGTGCACAATCCTGATAATTTTTGAAAAACGCCAAGGTTACCGGTTACCGTACAGGTAAGTTACGAGTAAGGTTTGCCGGTATTGGATAAGGTTTAAAATGCATATTACAGTACCGTATTTGTTTTTTTTAAAAAACAAAAAACAATGATTCATTCATTCATTCCCTCCAAGCCGAGACAAGCCGAATCGTTCATCATGTAAGTTAAGGCTTACCTGTACAAACACAAACTTGTACGATTACTACCGGTACTTGTAAGGTTTACCGCTCACGGTCCTTCGGTACGGTACGATTTTAGGGGGAAAAATACTACAAGTAAGATTATCAGCCCTGGACGACAAACGCATTGTCGTCTCTGGATCTACGCATCGTACCGGCACCACCTCTTCACGACCATCGTTCGACGACACGCTGGTTGGTTGGTTGGTTGGTTGAATTCTTCATACATTCATTATTTGGGGTAGTTAGCGGTTGCCCCGGTTGTTTGTTTGTTTCTTTCTTTCTTTGCTTGCTTGCTTGCTTCTTTGCTCCCATGACTTTGGTAGCAGAAGAACGAGAGGCGAGTCCTCTGTACATCGAGACTCTCCGGAATTACAATGACAAAAGTGCCACGAATGCAACCGATGCGAAGCAGCAGCAACAGCAACAGCAGCAACAGCAGCAGCGCAAGACAGAGTGTGGCCACTACCAAGTGCTCCAGCGTTTGATTACGGCGTCTCCGTTGTCGGACGATTGGGAGACGCAGACGCAGACTCAGACTCAGACGCATTCCAATTCCAATCCACATTCACATTCACATTCGCATTCGACCGCGGAAATCGAAACCTGCCTGGAACAATTCGTGGCTTCCGACGGTTGCACCATCCTGTGGCGTCGCGTAGTGGTGCGGAGCGGACCGTCGTGTTCGTGTTCGTCCGGAGTTGGAGTTGGAGGTGGTCCGGGGCCGATCGTTCACGCATCCTACATGCTTCCGGGGGACTCTTCTCATTCTCTGTCGCAATCGTTGCAGTCGCAGTCGCAGTCGCAGTCGCAATCGGAACGATCGAGCCCTACTGCCAATGCCAACGCCAACGCAAACTCAACTTCCAATGCCAATGCCAATGGAAACTCGTCCGCCGGTCCGTCGGTGCTCTGCTGGACCGCCTTTCCGGATCGCCCGAACCATCCCCTGCTCTGCGTGTTGGCCAATCCGACGCTGCTGTGCATTTGGGACGTTTATCCATCATCATCGTCGTCGTCGTCGTCAGTCGTCGTCATCATCATCATTATCGTCGTTCGAAACCGAAACGAAAACCGGAGAAACCAACCACGAAACCACCGGGGCAAGAAGCAGCAGCAGCAGCAACCACCACAGCAACCACCACAACCACAACCGCAGCCACCACCAAAACGAGGAAGAACTCGAGGGCGGGGAGGGCCACAACATTCCGTTGCCCTTTGAGGCCTGCGCCATTTACGGTGTCGGGAATGGGGAGCACGGATTGCTCCTGCAGCGATCCGAGTCCACCGAGGACATTGTGGCCTACCACACCTACCAGCAACACCTCCTGAGCCTGCACCACTACCCCAATGCTGCTGCTGCTGCTGCTGCTGCTGCAGCGAATCACAGCATTCACAACAATGGCGTTGTCGACGTTGTTGACGACGACGACGACGACGACGACGACGGATTCGTGCTCGAGGCTCCCCCCCGGCCCAAGCGGCTGAGGGACAATGCGAACGGAGGAGGCACGGCATCGACAACGACACCAACGGCCGCAGCAGCGGCAGCGGCAACGGCTCCGAGCGCGAGCCCGAGCCCGAACGGTTCGACGGCCAGCACTCCCACCATGATGGGCCACGGAGGTGGCGGCGGACTGCTGCGCGCTCCGACGCTGCCGCCGCCGTCTCCGCCCCCGCCTCCTCCCCTTCCGCCATCGCTCCTGATTCCCAGCCTCTTTTCGCTTCATCATCCCCAGGGGGACATTGTTCCGGTGGCGACCGCGGGGGAATTGCTGCAGCAACAACAGCAACAACAACAGCATAAACAACAACAAAACACGACGGCAACAGTTCCGGCAACGGTGCCAGCGGCCACACCCACCACCTGACGTCTTTGAAAAGATCCTCTACACGGGGGTCGTCGAGTGGGTCGATGAGGACGAGGACGAGGACCAATACCAAGACCAAGACCCCCGCGAGCAAGAGACCAAAGACCCAAGCGAGTTCTCCTCCTCCTCCTCGTCGTCGTCGTTGTCCGCGAACCACCGCAACCGCAATTCGCACTTCGCAGCAGCGACCGTCGCTCCCCCGGTTCTTCCTCCGCGGTTCCCATCTGCGTCACGTACCACACCCAGCTCCGCCGCCACGCGGTGTGGGAGATTGCTCCCACCCCCCCTCCCCCGGAACGGGCGCCCCTCTGGCAGATCAGCAGGCAGTGGCGGGCCAAGAACGGATGGGACGGCCACCTGGGGGTCCTCCGGCAGGACCTGGAGGATTTCGAGCTGGTGGGTCCCGGTGAAAGCGAGCGGCAACACCGATACCAACACCGGCAAGGAAAAGGGTCGCGGCGCGATTTCGACCCAACAACAACGACAGCGGCAGCGGCAGCAGCAGCAGCAATAACTGCGGCACGCAGCGGGAGCGGGAGCGGCGGTGACAACAACAACAAGCCGCAAACACGACGAGAGGATCCTTCCGCAAGAGTCCCGAACCGAGGCGCTGGCGGACGCTCTGGGAGTTTCCGTCCGGAGGACGACGCCCCGAAACAACACGTCGCTGCTCTCGCCGCTCTCCTCGGCGACGTCGATGGTTTCGTCGTCCGTCGACGAGGGGACCACCGACCGCCGTTGCGGCTGCGGCCGCTTCCGGGGTGGACGATCCCACCGCCATCACCACCACCGGCATGGAATCGGGAAGCGCGGGCACGGGCACGGGCGTGGCGTGGGAAGCGCAACGACGGATCATTCCTCCTCCCACGCCGCGAGAAATGACGGCCGCGCGGTCCAGGCGCACGAGTCCGTGGCCATGGCAACGGGAATGGCGGCGGCGGCGGCATCCTCCTCGGTGCCGAGGATGGGACCCGTCGCCAGCCTCCATCCCAGGACGAGCATGGCCTGCATCTACATCGATCCGAAACCGCTCCCGCCGGCCGAAACCATTTTCTTGGCGTCCAATACCAGCGGATCCGGGACGCTGAGCCTGTGTTTGGTGTGCCCGCGCCCGCGCCCGTCTCCGTCTCCGTCCGGTCATCCCCGCCATCATCATCATCATCATCATCATCATCGCGATCGCGATCGCAATCGCGATCGCAACGACGACGGCAACGATCCATCCTCGGCGTCGGCGTTCGCTTTCGCCTCCGCTTCCGTTTCGCTCGTTCCCTCCAGGGAACTGACCGTCTTGTCGCTGACTCCCGTGGTCGGGCAATCGGGACGAGGACAAGGCGCATCGTTCTCGATAAAGGAGGAGGGATCGGTGCCCTGCGTCGCGGCGCAACCCATCGAGGCTTCCCCGATTCCCTGGAATTACCGGCCCCGCAACCGCAACCGGAACAAGAACCGCAAGAACAACCGAAACAGAAACAGAAACAGCACCATTTCGAGAGGAATGGCCACCGACATTTTGGTCCTCCGCGAGGCTCCCGGTGGCGGCAAACCCCGCGACGAGGGCACGAGCAGCAGTGGCAGTGGCAATAGCAATAGCAATAGCAATAGCAATAGCAGCAGCGCCATCGACACCAACACCAACACCAAGCTGTCCCTCTACCGAAACACCCAGCACGTTGTCGATTGCGCAATCGTTGCGGGCACCGGCAGCTCGCGGAACGAACCCTCACCGCCGTCGGCATCGATCACGATGGTGGATCTCCAGCAGGGCTTTCGGAACGTCATCGACGTGGTCTATCGGGACCGATCCACACTCGAGCTCGGCAGCCTCCGCGGCAAGCTTTCCCTCCTCCTCGATTCGGACTGGATGGGCGAGGCCCTGCTCCGGACCGTCGAGGCGGCCTTTGAGAGCACGGGCGCGCTCGACGTGATTGCTCTCAAGATGAGAGCGGATTGCGTCCGATGGAAACACGCGAGCAAGGAACTGGGGGCGGCCGAGATTGCGAGGCTGGTGATTCTGTCGCTCTTTCGATTCGACATTCTGGGAATCGATGTCAATGCCGTCGATGTCGATGCCAATGCCAATGCCAATGCCAATGCCAATGCCAACGGGACCGCCGCGGAAACCGACCTGGAACAAACGCCGTGGGATGAGCTCTTGCGGAGCGGCAGCGGGGAAGCGTATTCGGTCGAATACGGGGATCTGTTCGACCGAGTGCACGGACTGGAGGACACCGATTGCGCGTCGGAGTGGGCGAAACCAAGCGCGAGTTTCGAAGGGCTCCGCAACACGGTCTCGCTGGCGGTGCAGCACCTCGCATCTTCGGGATTGCGCATCGGCACCACCGTCTTTGATGCCCTGCACCTGTTCTACGAAGAAATGAAGCTCTACCATTCCAGGCAAGAGGAAGCACTCGGCTACATCGGATCCATATTGTGCGACATTTGTGCCATGGCTGCTGCCTCCTCCAATTCCACCATGTCCGATCCTTTGTCGGACGCCTTTCTGTCCTACTACCAGCTGGATCAGCCTGGAAGTTCGATATCCTCTGCAGCGAGGGGTAGCATTGGAATGCACGAGGAAACCAAATCCTCGAAACACATGGAAGACTTCAAGCTTTCTTCGTTTCATTCACCTCCATCCATTCTATCGTGGATCGAAGAAGTGATCCATGGGAACCCAATGACCTCGCAGTACTATGACTTTGATCGGCCAGATTTGAATACTACGTGTACGAGAATCCAGTCGTTTCTGCGCATTTTTCCTGCATTGTTTTGGAAATCGAAACACGTCGATGGAGACGACGCGGAAGTCGACAAATCAAGAGATTGTCAAGTTGTGAAACTTTTGCTCGAAGAGGGCTTTACAGACCCCGAAGCTCTGAGGGACGAATTGCCGGTTGGCGTGGCTCTTCCTCTTCTGGAGCTCCTTCATCGGTGCCGAACTTCACAGATGACTTTGGATACCGACATGGATCCTGCCGTGTGGTCTTTGATCGGAAGGGACGACATTAGCAAGAAGGCATCCAAAGGAAATGGTGACGTTTCGAATGCATCTATCACTTCCAGCTCGCCGAGCGGTCAACCCTCGTCTTATTCACCGGATGAATATGGATACAACGACAAAGATGGCATTACCCAATTGGAATCCACCTCCTCGATGTTGTTGCCGGGCGACAATCGGATACGAGAAGTGGGCCGTTTGCTCCGGTCTTCCAAACCGATCTATCTTCGTGTTCCACGCGCCATTGAAGTTTCCGATCACGACTACGAGCGACAAAAGCAAATAAAACTGTTGCTGCTGAGTCGCCGAATCCTTGCGCTTCCGTTGGGCCGCGGTATGCTCACTATTGGAAACCTCAAGCCAGTACCAGCCGAGCCGCTCCCCCTGCCGGAATTGTGCCTGTCGGGAAGGATTCCACCGACAAACACCACAATGGCATTGGATGTTTCGGAATGTCCGGTAGACATGAAAATTTGGCCAGAATTTCACAATGGAGTCGCGGCGGGTCTTCGGCTGCCGCTGCAGCTCGACGCCGGGGAATCGGTGTCCAAGATCACGAGGACCTGGATTGTCTACAACAGGCCCTCGAACAACAACCATGCGGAATCTCAAAATAATACGAACACCCCCGAAAACAATTCGCAAAACCAGAACCATGCGCATGGAGGTCTCCTCATGGCCCTCGGAATGAGGGGACACCTAACAGCTCTGGAGATGACGGATATATTCGACTATCTAACTCATGGTTCCGTCACTACCACTGTGGGATGTTTGTTGGGAATGGCGGCAAAGTAAGTCGCCCATGCCATTTTTGCGTTGTAAATTTTTGATTTTGGTTTCTCACCTATTCGTCCTAATTTTCTGTTCAGCATGAGGGGGTCTTGTGATATCTCTGTCTCCAAGATGCTCTGTCTCCACATTCCATCACTGATTCCTCAGCACTTTAGTACAATTGATGTTGCCAGCACTGTCCAAGCAGCTGCCGTTGCTGGGGCGGGTCTCTTATACGAAGGATCTTCACATCGAATGATGACCGAGTTCCTTCTGAATGAAATTGGAAAACGACCATCGAATGATGGAAATGTACTCGATCGTGAAGCATATACTTTGGCTTGTGGAATTGCTCTGGGTATGGTCAACCTATGCAAGGGGAGTGAAGGTAGCATAGACACCGGAGCAGGCCTTGCGGATCTCAAAATAGAAGAAAGACTCTACCGGTACATTGTTGGGGGTATCGATGATGCAGAGATGCGACGCCGTTATGAAGAAACCGACCGTTTGAGCTTGCCGTCGGCTTCTACTTCAAACAACAACGATAAATGTTCTTGCATTTACGAAGGAGAATCGATTAACATCGACGTGACAGCTCCCGGTGCAACACTTGCGCTGGGATTGATGTATATGAAAAGTGGAAATCAAACAATCGCATCAGCCATCGCTTTGCCGCAGACGCATTTTCTTCTCGAATATGTCCGCCCAGACTTTTTGATGTTTCGCGTTATATCTCGCGCTTTGATTCTATGGGATGAAGTAGAACCAACCGACGAATGGATTCAGGCTCAAATACCTAGAGCTGCACACAGTGCCTACGAAGAAATGAAGAATCTGGCTGAGAGCATACAACGAGGTGACGCTCCGGTTGTACAAAAAGAAAGAGACTACGATCGTCAGGCAGTGCGTTTCATATACACCCACGTGATCGCAGCGGCTTGTTTTTCAATCGGATTGCGCTATGCGGGTACAGGCAACACAGATGCTGCTTCTGTAATATTCGAAAGAGTAATGGAGCTCCAGGATCTTCGAGATGGACTGAACCCTACTCTTCAAGCACTTCGCCCTCCAATACCTGTGATGGAAATGTGCCTTGGTTGTGCCGCCATTTCGCTCTCTATGGTTTTGGCGGGGACTGGGAATTTGGATGCTCTGAGACTTCTCAAAATTGTAAGATGGCCTTACAACGATGATATTTATTACGGGAGTCACCAAGCGTATGCTACCGCAATAGGCTTGCTCTTTTTAGGAGGTGGAACATGTACCTTGGGGCGTGATCCTAAAGATATTGCAGCTCTAATCATGGCCTTCTACCCAAGATTTCCATCGTCAACATCGGACAATCAATATCATTTGCAAGCACTTCGGAACCTTTATGCACTTGCAGTAAAGAACCGTGAGCTCAAGGCTATTGACGTGGACACAGGGGAATGTGTTTTCGCCCCCATTGAATTGCATTTCAAAAACAAAGACCTGGATCCAATGCATCTCACCGCTCCTTGTCTACTTATGAATACAGACGAGAAACCTTGTGAGATTCGCGTTGTTTCAGAGCAACATTATCCTCTGACAATAACGCTCGACGATGACATTGGGAGCAAGACATTTTTTGTCAAGCGCCGAAGTGCGTGTATGTATGATAAGGATCGTCCTCATTCTCACACATCGCTTCTGATGCAGTCGGATAAGTTGCAGGGGAGAGATCCGTTAGAATTGGTCGCATCGTTCACAGACGACCGGCGAATCTTCGCATTCGCAAAGCATTTCTGTGATTTCTTCGAACCTCGGGCAAGGAAACTAGTCGCTGGCCAGTCATTGGCTCAGTTTTGCAGTCGAATACTTCACGAATGTTTTTTGCGTGATACGCAGCAAGCGCTGCCATTGTATCTTGCGCTTCGAAGCTCCATAAACACCATCGGTGCCCGACATAGCGCTCGCGTCGCACATGCATGGGACTTTCGTCTCGTGCGATCCTACTATCAGCAACACGGTGTGACACGCGTGGACAAAACTTCCAACGGAGTATTGAATTGCGAACTGATTGCTTATCTGTTCGAGTTGTTGGAGTTCGCCCTTTCCAGCGAGAATTCGTGCCATAAAATTCTGACCATTTTCTACGATTGCCACCGCGAAAGCAAAACGCCCAAAATAGGTGCAGATGACATGGATCTGAGCTAAGCACGAAATCATTCCTGGATTCTGAGGAATCAACGGAGTCAATAAATGCTGAACCACCAGCAACGGGACAGGAGGTAGGACGAAAGGTTGATTTCTTGATCATACCAACTATCACACGACATTACATCGGGATAAATAAATAATCAAAATAATCTTTTAAAAACTATGGCAACACCAGAGAATGATTGAGACCAACAGTACTGGTAGTCATTGATGTCGGTTCCGACACACGTGCTTTGGTTGATACAACTATTACGAAGTATTATTATTATTCACAAGACAAAATTACTACTTACTACTGAATCTTCTTCCGCTGTAGTCGGCGCGGTTTGCGAATTTCGATATTACTATTTCTTTACCATTATTATTTTTCATCGCCTTCCAATTTGCTTTGGACGTTCATTTGGCGTCGAACTAGTGAAGCGTAGGGTCCATCTTCTCTCTGAATGAGTTCGGAGTGGTTTCCTTGTTCCACCACCCGCCCGTCCTGAACAACAAAGATGATATCGGCGTTTCGAATCGTGCTCAACCGATGGGCGACGATCATCACGCTCATTCCGGCGCCGTCGGCCGATCGAGCCGTTTCTATCATGTGATCGATAGCCGATTGAACCATGTGTTCCGATTCGGCATCAAGAGCACTCGTCGCTTCGTCGAGGAGAAGAATCTTTGGCTTTCGTACGAGGGCTCGAGCAATGGCAATTCTACAAGGAGGATGGTTAGAACCGGTCGGTCCAAACCAATTGCCCGAAGCACACGCCGACACGAATCGATCATCAATCAAGGAACGTACCTCTGTTTCTGGCCACCGCTCAGTTGGACACCCCGTTCTCCGACCTCTGTCTCGTATTGCAGGGGCATCTACAAATCACAAAAGAACAAAATCGGTCAGCTGGTTCAAAGCAATTTCGAAACGTGCCGGACGGCCGCGGTATGATTCAACTACCCTCCTCCCATTCATCCATCCATCCATCCATCCAAGCATCCATCCACCTTCAACGCACGCACGCACGCACGCACGCACCTTGCGAATGAAATCGTCACAATTGGAAAGCCTCGCCACCCGTTCGATTTCTTCTTGCGTCGGCTCTCGATCGGTGCCCTCCAACCCGTACATGATGTTGCGCCTGATCGAACGAGCAAACAGGGTCGGTTCCTGCTGGACAATCGAGATGTGGTGGCTCAGCCACCGGGGAGAATACTCGTGGACTTCCACGTTGTCCAGCATCACCTTGCCGGACGATTGGGAGTACAGGTTTTGCACCAGCGAAATGATGCTGCTCTTGCCCCCGCCCGATGGCCCCACCAGCGCCACGATCGATCCGGGGGGAACCGACAGCGACATGCCGTTCAGGACGCGCTTGTTGGGACGAGCCGGATAGTACATCTCGACGTCCCTGAGCGTGACCTCCCCCCTGCACTCGCTCGGCTCCAGACCGCTCTTTCGGACCTTCTCGACGATGCTCGATTCCCTCGCGTAGTCGTCACTGCCGCCGCTTGTAGTAGCAGCAGCACTCGTCGGAGCCAGCGTTTGCGGCATGACCTTTCGCTTGCGGTGCATCAATTCAAAGACCTTGTCCGCGGCCCCGACCGCCTGCGTCAATGAGGAGAAGATGTATCCGATCGAGCTAAAGGCGTCGCTGAGACTCTGCAAGTACAGGAGGAAACTCACCAATTCACCGCTCGAGAGATGCCCGTTCCGAACCAGCAATCCCCCGTAAAACACAACTGGAACAAAACAGCATTGGGAGCAGCGTCGGAAGGAGAGACTGGTGTGAGTTGCAGGCGTCCCGATCGGATCGATCGTTTCTACGCGTGAAAAAACACGAGCTCTGTGCGACAACGAACGCCACTGTACGTGTATGTCTATGTTTACGTGTATGTTTATGTGTATGCGTGTGCATGTGCCTGTACTTACCGAGCGCCGTCACGAGTTGCGGGAGGCTCGTCGAGACGGTCGCATACCCGCAGTAGGCAACCGCTTGCTTGAAGGTGAGTTCGAGGTACTGAACAGATAGAAGAGAAAACGAAGCAGCAGCGACAATGCATGTGAGACAGTCCATCAGTCCACCACCATGTTCCCAACTATACACTTCACTCTGTCGAATGAAGGATGCGTAGTATTGCTACATTGCGGTTCGGTACACTTCAGTGCGAGACGCTGCGATGCGATATGATGCGATGCTATACAACACGATACAATACAAAATGATGCGATGCGATGCGATACACTGCAACACGATACGCACCCGGTTCATGTACCCGGTGAATTCCTTGTACTCGGTGGGTGCCGCATCAAAGGCCCGTACGGTCGGCATGCTCGACAGCGCCGCCTCGGACACGCTGTTTCCCTCCGCCAGCTTGGTTTGCATGACCTTGGACAGGCTCCGGATGAAGGTTCCGTACCACCTGGAGAGGATGGTGACCACCGGAACGCTGATAAAGGCCAGCATCGAGAGCTGCCAGGAAATGGTGAACATGAAGATCAGCACCCCCACGACCTGCACCAGGGATCTCAGAAACACCTTGGCACGCGCGTGTGTGTTGTGTGTGGTGTGTTGTGAGTTGTGAGTTGTGAGTTGTGTGTTGTGTTGTGTTGTGTGTTGTGTGTGTTGTATTGTATTGTATTTTTTTTCGACAAGCAAGCAGAAAGAAAGGAAACGAAAACTCCGGATTAGAAAGCGCAACACGAAACCGCCAGAAGCTTGTACACCGTCATACCACTCCATCATCCACTCCATACTCCATACTCCATACTCCAGTCCGCACTCACATTGACGTTCAGCGCGACCTGATCCCCCACGAGGGTCGTGTCGCTGGACAACCGGCTGGTGATGTCACCGGTTTTGGTCACGTCGAAGAATCCCTGCTCGGTCGTCAGGAGGGCGTCCATCAGTCTCAGTCGGAGCCGCACGTTCACCCTCCCACCGACCACGGTGAAGATCGATCCCCGGACCCCCGAAAAGAATCCTCCCAGCACCGATACCACGATGAGTTTCTTGACGTTGGACATGAATCCCGGAATGTTGTCGATGCCGCTGTTGTGGTTGTCGTCGCCAGTGCCGTCGTCGTCGTCGTGGCGGCTGTAGGCCTCCTCGAGGGCATCGAGGCAGGCACCGGTGTACTTGGGGATGTAGATCTGCATGGCCGCCGCAAAGAGCAAAAACACAAAGGCCACCGCGATCAGGAAGGCGTCGGGAGCGCAGAGTTTCAGGAGGTCCGACCACGATGCCTTGTAGTCGGTGTCGCTCCCGATGCCGGTGCCGCTTCCACTCCCGGTGCCGCGATCGTCGCAAGACGACGACGCTTCGCTCGTGGACCGGCCTTCCTCGTCGGATTCCGCGGTTTCGGTTTCGCCTTCGCTCTGGAATTCGCTCTGGCCTTCGCCCTCGCCGCTCCCCTCTCGCGACAGAAGCCCGTCGTTTTCCAGGAGCGGCAGCTGCAGGCTGAGATGCGACGAGATCCTCCGCACGATCCGCGGCGGTTGTTGCTGCGCGGTCGCTTTCCGCGCCGATCCCCACTCTCCCAGAACGACGCAGGTCGCGTCCAGGTGGATCGTCTCGACCACCGCCACCACCGCCGCGTAGGCGAAGGCCAGCCAAAAGAAACAGTGGGCCCGTTCCCGGTCCTCGTCGAGCCTCCCGATCTCCACCTCCAATCGCACCAGGCACTTGGCCACCGCCACCAGCGCCGTGGCCAGGCAGAGGAGCTCGTGGGGAAACGCCGCGCGGCGAACGCAGCGCTCGATCCAGGTGCCCACCGATTGCTCCAGGGCCTCCTCCTCCAGCTCGTCACGGGTTTTCTTGGTGCCGTTGGGGTGGACCACCGGAAAGGGATAGGATTCGCGGACGGTGCCCCTGGCGTAGGAGAAAGCGCAGGCCGAGAGTCCGGTGGCCACGCGGCAGACCGACAGGACCAGTAGGTCCAGGAGGGATCCCGAGAAGGAGTAGTGGTTGTGATGGTTAGTGTCGTTATCATTACTGTTGTCGTCTTCCTGGTGGCGGACCCAGGGTAGAATCGAAGACATGAGGAGGATCGAGACCAAGACATCGACCAGCAAGAGGGAGATCGTGCCCCGGACGAGCCAGATTCCTTTTTTCGGTGTGGCCGACTGATCGGAATCGGTGTCTGTATTGGTGTTGGTGTTGGTGTTGGTGTCCGTGTCCAACGTTCCCGGACTCGTCGAAGCGGTTGCTGCTGCGCCTGCCATGGTTGTCGGCGTGGCTGGCGTTTTTTTTTTTTCGAAACTATTCGGTGCAATGCAATTCAATTCGATTCAATGCAATGGCAATGCAATTCGATGAAATCGATGGATTGATTGGAGCGTTTTGGAGCTTGCTTCCGAATGCGATTCGGTTTCCGAGGAAGAGGTCGCGGATCTGATTATCAGATCCGATCAGACCAACGCAGAGCAGAGCAGAGCAGAACACGACAGAGCGGGACAGAACAGAATCTGTTGCTTCGTTGCTTCGACCGTGGCGCTTTCCGAGGTCTTCTCAAAACGGAGAAATGGGCAAGGATCGGTCTCCGGCTCGGTAAGAAATAATAATAGACGCAATAATCACTAGTTCGAAAGCGCTTCGAGCCAATGACACCAAACAACCAACCAGTCAACCACAACACCGCTTTCGAAAGGACGGATCGATGGATGCGGTTGTTCGTAAGGTACAGTACGTATGGAGTGGATTGTATGGATGGATTGGATGGATTGGAGATTGGAGTGCCCTACGGTACGGAAATTACAGCCGCGACAACAACCAAAGCAAGAAGAAACGAGGAACGAAAAAGCCTAAATTCGAATTTCGAACGAATTCTGGGAGTTTCTCTCTTTCATCGGTTGGAAGTGCAGTAAAACCTTGCGGTAAGTTACGGTAATTTACGTAACCTTACTCGGCTTAACGTACGAGTTTCGGTGAGGTAAACCTTACCGTACCAATGGAAAAACTCACAGATGACGTGACATCATCATCATCATTTTTGTTTGGGCCTGATCACAAAAACTGGAAGTACGACGAGTAATCTTATTACTGACTTCTTACTTCTACGGTAACTTACGAGTACGAAGCAATAACTAATTACTGGTGCTCGTGCTTGTACGGTACGTTCGAATCAGTTACCATAATTACCGTACGCGCGTCATCATCAATACTATTCGTACGTATCGTACCGTGTTACGTACCCTTGGACAATGAAAAACTTACTTGCAGTGTTTTTTTGTTTTGGAAAAAGGGCGGGAGTTATGATGGTATTTTGAGGAAAATGGGGTTGGGCTTATCAAGAACTGGGTTGGGGTTAGCAAAATATGGGTTAGGGTTAGTGTGAACCCCAACAAAATAGTTAGGGTTGAGGTTGGGGTTAGCAGAATATTGGTTACCCTGAACCCCAACCAGATTTGAACCAAATGGGTTGGGGTTAGCAAGAAACCCCAACTGAATATAGGTTGGGGTTTTCAAGAAACCCCAACAATAGAGTCAAGGTTCTTCAGGAAGGATTACAACAATAGAGTTAAGGTTATAAATCCATGAATGTCCCAAAACTTGGAAAAGAGGCATCAATCGGAAAATGCTTCGATGCCAGAGATTCATTCCTCCGCAAATAAATGATGATGATGATGATGATGATGTGGTGGCTACGTAAGTCCTACATGACTGATTCATTCACGTTTTGGAACGAATCAAAATCTCATGTCATCGCCCACTTCAAGATCTCTTCGGTTGTCACCTGTCATCAGAAACAAAATAATCAATCTCAATCTCGAACTGAAGTCATCAACGAAAAGCGAGAACAGACAAGCGACAACAGGCGAGACGAACGAACAAAGCAACGACGACAACGTCTCGAATCGAATCATCGTCGATACAAATTTACAGCACTGATACCGTACGCTATTTACTGCATCGAACGACAATCGTTCTACCAACACAGCAAGTCATCTGCTGTCCGCCCGACAAGGATCAATCAAACTAAATTCTCGAGCAGCGCCCGCAAGAACCGGCAGCACCGCGGCACAGAGGACGTTTCTTTTCGTTTCCTTTTTTTTCTTGATTTCGTGTCGCACACTCCAACGTTCGACCTCCCAGGGAACCCTTCCGCCACCATGAGACAAACCGCTTTCTGGGTCTCGGCCTGCGCCGCCCTGGCAGCCATCGGCAGCACGCGCGCCTTTGTCCCGGCCCACTCCTCCGCGGGCAACCACCGCGGCCGCAGCGGCGGCCCCAACAGCTGCGCTCTCCGGCCGGAGTCTCCCTCCACCGCTCTGTTTGCCGACAAGAGCGACGGCAACCAAAAGAGCGGCGGCGGCGGCGGAGTCGACGAATCCATGCGCAACAAACTCCTGACGGAATCGATCGCCCCCTGGAGAACGATTCGGTTGTTCCTCTACGGATCCTTTGGGTCGGGTGCCTTTATCGGGGGTCTCATCAACGGATCCGGAGCGATTGCCAACAGCAACAGCCCCGATTTTAATCTGCAAACCGAGGTACGATGCGATGACGTGATGCAATGATGTGATGCGATGTGATATGCGATTCGATTGCGATTGCGATGGTGAACGGAACTGTTGCAAAATAGTCGAACCAAACGGCACGAAGGAGGGAATGAATAAACGAATACACGCACGCACGACATGTCTTCCAAGGACGCATGGATTGATTCGCTAGGGAAAACCGATCACAATACGTGTTGAGACCGGCTTCGATGTTGCTGTTGATGTTGCCATTGATGTTGACGTCGATATTGACGTCGATGTTGACGTCGATGTTGACGCCGATGTTGACATTGTCATTGTCATTGTCATTGACTACGCAACAGAATAGTTTTAGTGGTGGAAACGACCGGATTCCCAACCAAACTCTCCGAATCTTTTTTCTGTTGTTCTCACCCCTTGTGTGTGATTGATTGATTCGATTATTCGTTTCGTTGCGTTTCGTTGCGTTTCGTTTCTTGTTGCTCTCGCAGCTGGTAAACCTCGGGATCGATTTCGGCTTTGTCATTCTCATGGGACTTGCCGCCAAGTACGATCTGGGAAAGCAGTCCGAGCTACAGTCCAAGGTCGACGAGAAAATCCAGCGCAAGAAGGAAATGAAGGCCGTGAGCAAGGCAATGAAGGAGCGCGAGCGGGTCCTGCAGTCCCTCCCCCTCGAAATCATGATTGGAGCCGATGGCAGCACCCAGACCGCACGCGTTTCGGACCTGCAGACCGGGGCCAAGCAGCACATGATCATCGTCGCCGGACCCCGAAAGGCCTGCAAGGACGCGCTCATCGGGGCTAACCTCCTCAAGATGGACTTTGCCCTCAGCAACGTCCTGGTGGTGCCCTACGAGACGGACGACAACGGAAGCGACGCGCTCACGCGACCGAGCGGCGGCTTTGGGGAGAAGCCCTCCTACGAGACGCAGCCGTACATTGCCCGGACCACCGGTGGGGACTGGGACGAGTACATCCAGCAGGAAATCGCGGACGCCGTGGAACAAAATGGGGAGAGTGTTAGGAAGGACGGGATCGCGATCGTCGTGGCCAACAACGGGAGCATCATTCGACGCGGTGTCGGAACCGTGCCCTGGAGACGAATGGTCGAGGAACTGGAGGAGACCGTTAATCCGACCGCGGAAAAGGGAGGTTTTTTTGGATGAGACGAGACGTGACCAGACGTGACCAGACGAGCGGAGCAGAAGCACCAATCCGATGCAGGGCCGAAACATGAAACCAATCCGGTAGTACTACTACTATTCTTACAATTGCAATTGCTATTGCTATGATTACAAATAAATTATGATACGATAGTTTAAGGGCTCAGAGGACTCAATCCACGCAGCAACGCAATCCATCCAGTCAAGGAGCCTTTGCCTTGTATTCTTTTCTCCTTCGTCGATTCGAACGTCGCCGTCGCATCCACTGCACAACAACAGATAACAACAAACCCTGTACCACCACCACCAGTATCCACCGGTTGCTTTAGTAGAACTTTTACACGAACAACTGATCGCCACTAATACTAGTAGTAGTACTACTACTAGTTGTACCACTAATAGTACTACTACTACTCCAGGCGCTAAAATACCACTACTTCTTGGTAGATAGCTTCGTATCACCAAAGTTACAAATTGTTTGATCTTTGCTGTCATCCAAACACAAAATTGATTCCTAGCTAGTAGTATTCTTAGGCCCAGCTCCACCATCACTACCACCACCCTTCTCTCCAGCAGCATCCCACATCATAGTACTACTAGTATTATTACTACTACTAGTAGTAGCAGGAGGACCAATGTTGAATGCTGCTACTAGACGCTAGCTAATCCTAGTACCTGGTGCATAACAATCTTATGAATAACCTTACTTCGTACTTATGAATGTGAGGAGTATGAATCCCGAATAACCACTACTACTACTACCACTAGTACTAGCTAGTAGAGTACTAGTAGTGCTGAATAACCACCTCACTCTTTACTACCGTACTAGTCCTGCTACTGGTGGTAGTAAATAGATGCGATTACATCGACAGTAGAGAGTATAGTACGTACACTTTGCAGGTAATGAGCATCATTGACTACATTCTCATCACCTATAACCAATAGACTAGTCAACAACAACAACATAGCAGAGTGATATTTGATTGACTCGTGCCTACGAGTACCAGTGTTCTCATGTTTCGGTCTCCTCCTCTTGTCAGCATCAATGAATACAGTAAAAAATAAAAAAAAATAATGATAGTAGTAATAAATAGAAGTATGCTGCGTAAAACCTTACCGCTACTGAAGTAGATTTGTTCTCCGCTTCCAACAGTTACATTTCGCCGGAGTTGGCACGAGGCTGACGGTTGACAGCTGGTATGATGTTGTGTGTAACTTAACTTACGTACTCGTCTGGTATTAATTAATTGAAATTGGAGACCTCATTTTTTCAGTCAGTTCGAAAAACGCGAAAACATCCTGCTGACCGTTCCCTTGTTTTAGATAAAATTTTATATGAATTTTTCAGGATAGACGACAAAGAACAAGGAACGCCGAACCGTAGTTGTGAAATTGAAATTGAAGAACAAACGAATACGTTATTCGTAAGACTACTCGTAATTGTACCGTTACAAATTGCCGGTATTCTTCTGAACCCTCCGATTTTCAGTCCATCATCTCCCATAAAATTCAACCAAAAGTTACATAAGCTTACCGGTACGAACTTCCTTCACAACATTCACGACATTCGAATCGAAATACACTCGCGTGCCAACAGATCGCATCCGATGCCATACACATACACATACCTGTACCGTACCAACAAATAATAAAAATCAGAATAATCATTTTTTTAAACACTCAGCAATCAAAAGGAATCGATGCGCAAAGGAAGCGCTCAAATCTTCCGAATCCGAGCAGGAACGATGACAGAACCAAACTCTGGAACAGACGGAATTTACGGCTTGGTCGTAGATTGCATCGTGTCGTCTCGACCCATCGCGACACATACCAATGCCATTGCACTGTTTATCCTATATTATGTATTCATCCGTCATTATCGGGCCGCAAAGAATGAAGGTCTGAAGAATCACAAACAAAAGAAGGTATCGTCACTATCGACACCCAACATTAAACTATGTGCATCGGTTCCCTACAACACAATAGCAATACACGATGATCGTGATAAATCGGTGCGGCAAAACTTATCCACAACAATCCAATCCGAGAAGAAGGATTCCGAACTCGACGAGGCACTGTCAAAGTTGGAGGAAGACCCCTCCTTGCAAAAGGGATCAACCCCCGAAGAACGACAAAGATTCTTCCTGGCCTCCGAAGGAAACACACAAGCCACAATCCGAAACCTGAATCACTACCTCCGGTGGAACAAGCTTCACGTCGAAACGAAGAGGGACAATGGAATAAGAATCCTGCCGACACCGGACCGAGACTACGACTTGTGGGTAGAATCGTGTCTGACGGCCATGAAGCTTTGTGGGGAGGTCGAAAACATTGTGTTGCCACGCATCGTTCGCATGCCACCATCGCACGCAAGGGAAACGACAAACGCAGCGGCAACCGCAACCGCAACGGCGGATGCGAAACACGACAATTTTGTGGACCGCGACGGCTACCGCGCCTTTTGCATCCGCCCGGGCCTCATGGACCTCCGATTGGCCAGGGGCTCTACGTACACGCTGGCGGTGGCCATTTACATCGATGGATGCTGCACGCGGGACGAGCTGGAACGAGTCACCGTGTGCCTGGACGTTCGAGCTGGGAGGGGCTGGCCCAACACCCACGTCTTGCGGCTGATACCCTTCATCAAGGAAAGCCTCAAGATACTCCTGCCCCTCTTTCCCGAGCGCTTGCACAAGGCGCTCGTCTACCCAGTGCCCCCGGCATTTCTGTACGTGTGGAAAATGATGTCCAAGTACCTGGATAAGGACACGGTAGACAAGGTTTGCATCGTCGAGGGACGGTGCAAAATCGAGGCTCCTCCACCAAACGATAAGCTAAGAGCCCATTTCGGAGAAAAAGAGCTCCAACAATTAGAGAACTGCAGAATCGAAACCTTTAAATTCTAAAGAAAGAAAAAATGAATGGGGAGACCGAAAAAATGTATTTTCTCAAGAATTCCAAATATATTGTCTTTGCTTGATCGAGCTCTCCAAATTGGTGTTGTGTTGTGCTGTGATTGGTTTGCCCCTGCTCCGGGTCAACCGCGACAAAGATTCTGTCATCACAACGTTTTGGTGGTCCCCGGATGTCACTTTTTCCAAGCACGACTGGAGGTCACGTCCAAACATCGCCAGGCGTTCCGTCGACTCCCGCACCAGGCTCGGAAGGAGGTGCGTTGGATACGGCAGAGAAACAAGTCGCCCGGCCTTGGCAACACGGAATCCCCAGTCCTCTCGAACGGATGCCTCCACGCTGGATCGGATCGAATCGGCGGCCTCCCGCGTGAGGGGCATTTTTTCTCCGCTGTAATTCAGCAGAAATATGGCCAGCGTGCCGGTTTCGGTTTCATTTGCGGTTTCGGTTGCATCCAAAACGTACGGCTCCACAATCTCGCGGGCCGCCACCTCCATTCGGATGCCGTCCGGGACGAAGTTTCGGGTGAGTTCGTACACCGCGTCGCCCTCGACAATGTCGCGCCGCGACACGGGCGACGAAGACGACGACCCCACCGTTCCAAAATCCCTCGACAGGACGATTCGAAGCTCGTGCCGGCAGCTGATCTGCAAGTCCGGAGGGATGGACTCGTTGCTGGGGAACCCAAAGACGTACCGCTGATCGGTCCCGGCCCTTCACCCACGGCCGGTCCTTGCCCCGGTGGGAGGTTTGTTGGTAGGCCGGTTCGTACGGCTGCAGGTCTCGCAGCAACAGGCCGTGTTCCGCGGCGTATTTGGGCACGAGCCAGCTCTGTTTCCATTTCTCGGCTTTTTGTCGATCGCAAGAGTTGTTTGGTGCATAATTGTATACAATACAATACAATACAATACAATGCGTATAGTATTATACAATGATTCATCATGATAATATCATTGTCGTCGTCGTCATCATCATCATCATCAGACGATATCGTTTGGGTTGGAGGAGAAGACAAAAAGACCGTGAATCATGGTGAGTCACACTCGCCCTGCGCAACAAGATGACAATAGTATTGATGGTCAAATGAGTGTACCGGTGTTTACTTGGTTGCTGTTCCCAAGGAATACTAATAGCCCCGCCGCGCCGACTCGACTCAACTTTCCTACTCTATTTTACTCAACGGACGTACCGGTCGATGCGGGAAAGCCCCCCTGTCCCTCGCAGAGGGAAACGATGATTTTGCTGCCACTGGTTGTTGCCGATGTTGTTGTTGTTGCTGTTGTTGCTGTTGCTGCTGTATTGTCCAACACCTCGGCAGCACTGCCCAAAAAATCGTTCAGGAGTTGCCGGTTGCGCTTGGCGTTGGTTTTCCCCCTCCAGTGTGGAAAATTGAACTCGATCGTTTGGAATTTGGTGTCGGGAAAATGGTGCGCCAGCCGGGTGGCATCGATCCCGAACAATACCCTGTGCTGTTGTTGGTGTTGGTGTTTTTGTCGCGAGGATGGAAATGGATCCCGCGAGTCGGGCTGTGTTTGGTCGCTTTCGTTCTCGTCGTCGTCCGATGCTGCATCTTTCGCCGTATCATTCGCACCGTGTTGTTGGTGTGTTGCCGCGACCCCATCAATAACAATGGGATGCGACAAGATGGCCGCCTTGTTTTGGGCAGATCGTTGGTAGACCGAATCGTGAACCTCCTCCTCCTCGAGGACGGTGGCAAAGAGTCGAATGTTGTTCCTGGCCAGGTCCCCCGCGATCGATGCGCTGTACGACAAATCTCCGTCTCCCACCACCAGCCAATTGGTGCAATGGTTGCGGTTGTTGTTGTTGTCGTTGCTTACGTTGTTGTTGTTGTTGTTGTTGTTTACATTATTGCCATTCATCTGGTCTGTGTTTCTGACTGCCGATTCCGATTCCGATTCGCCATATGTGTTGTGGTCGTGCCTTGGCTGCTCTTCTAGACCGATGCTTCCACCCGCCATTCCCCGATTTCCCGGACCGCGACATTGGTCAATGCGTGGTGTAGCTACCGGGGCTCGGAATTTGTTTCTTCGGAAAAAGCTCCGTTTCGGGGGAGCGACGAAAGCGGGACAAGGCGAAAAGCCAACCACCACGGCCGACCTCGCCAAACTCCAAAATCCTCGGTGTCGGGTTGGCAAGGAAAGCAAGACTCCGATGAGAAGAGACTTCATGATGCACCAACAATACTGCATGCCATGCAATCCTGTCCTGTCCTGTCCTGTCCTGTACTATCTGTCTACAACATTCGTCGCTCCGAGCTCGCTATCCGACCAAAACAATTCGATGCGGAACAGTGCATGTCCAAACGTTACGAAAAGAAAAAAATAATACAAAATTAGGAATAACGCATCCGGACGTTCCCCGTCGGTGATCGGAGATCGATGGTGGATGGTGGATGATGGATGATGGATGATGGATGATGGATGGAATTTTTTGTTCTTTGGTTCCTCTCTCCAAATGAAACAACGACTGAATAAGTCCCGGATATTCGGGACTGAAAATAAAACGTAACGTTACTGGGCGACTGTGACGTCATCCAAGAGTTTCTCGTGAATCGATAAGAACCTTTTCCTTCCACATGTTGTCTGTTTGTTGTCTGGGCCCAGCAGGATTTCGGATTGTGCTTGTCCTTCGTAAGTTACTTGTAGTTTTCGTTCGTTAAAATCAAAAACACAGATGGCAATCGGCAATCCTACCCACAAATTGGTGTTTTGCAACGATACGGGTAAGATTTAAGATTACGAACAAGGTTCCGACAACCGACGACTACGAACTTGCAGCTCACAATTGTTCACCGCTACGAGTACGAGCACATATATATACCGGTACACCACTCTGGCGGACAAACAAACAGCGGAACCAACAAACACGAAAAAGAATGAGAATGGCTCGAATTCTAGCGGCTGCCTGGCTCTGTCGTACCTCGGTGGCCTTCGTCTCCCGGGAACTGGCGTGCAAGGGCCACGCTCCGGCTTTGCACACACGAGTGGCGAGATCCGCAACGACGACCACAACAAGAACAACCACGTCCGCAACATCAACGTTAACGGCAGCATCATCAACGACTCGGTTGTTTTCCGTTTCCGGGAGCGACATCGAGGCCGACGCCCGATCGGGAATCTCCCGCCTCGCCACCCTCCGGGCCATGCTCTCGTCGCACGGCGCACCGGGTTCGATCGGATGCGCATCGCCCGGCGGCGATCTCGAGCCCGTCTTTCCGGCGGACGGTTCCGAGGACGAAACCCCCGAGCTCGTGGCCACCATTGCCGGATCCCGCGCATCGGAGTGTTCCAACCTGCACCCGCACCTCTACCCCCTGGCCCGATCGAAATCGACCGGGAACTACGTTTGCGCGCTGCGGCGGGCCTTTGCGGAGGATTCCTCCTACGAGAATTCGTCCAAGGCGCCGTGGCCGATCGTGGAAGCCAGGGCGGGAGGACCGGGGATGCGGTTGCTGGCGCTCAACAGCGAGTTTTTGATGCGGCGGATCGCCTGCGAGGTGGACTTTGCGGAGGAGGACGAGAACGAGAACGAGGATGGTGGTGACAAGAAACTCATCGACCTCTACAACGAGGACCTGGGAAAGGGTGTCCTCGCCGACAAGGGATTGGATCAGCCCTACGAAAAGGGATCGGTAGGAAAAATTGGGGTACGTACGAAGGTCGTCCATTGAATTCAATTCAATTCAATTCAATTCAATTGCAGTGTAGGAAGTGTGGTCGGAGTGCCAAACGACAGAGGCATTGGAAACCGCAAACAATGCGTGTCGGCAATTCCGACCCAACCACGGATGACTCACCATACCTACCAATATCCTCCCTCGATTCATTCGTTGTTCACTCATTCATTCGTTGATTCGTTCGGTGGCATGCGCCATTCGGAACGCGGCGAAGATACGGAGTGGACAAATATGTTCTCCTTCGGGTCGGGCCATTCCCGGATATTTACAGCAAGCTCGCACTCGGTACGTTTCCACTCCTCGACGTTGTTGGTGGTTGGGCTCGGTCGTGTCGTGTCACGCGTCGTCGTGCACTTTTTGAGAGAGAAAAAAAAAAAAAAAAAAAAAGCTGGTGCTTCGTGTTGTTCCTTTCGTCACTCACACCATTCCTTGCGTCTCGCATCCACTGTCGCACTCGCATGCGCACGCACAATCGCAGGCCACGCCGAACGCGGCGACGAATCCTCGTCGCTCATCGCCGCCGAGGCCGCCAACGGCAAGATTTCCGGATTCGCCTCGACCTTTTTGTTCTACGCGTCCCTCCTCGACACCTTTCCCAATCGGTCCGAGGAAACCCGGGACGCCGCCCGCATGTGCCTCCGGATGCCCCTCTCCAGCATCGGACTGGGCGCCGACGACTTTCGGGACGTGGCAATCTACGGACAGCTCGCCTCGGAGGACGACTCGGACGAGGAGGTCTTTGCCAAGCTGCAGATCATGTACGAGAAGATGAGGGACCACGAGAACGAGGATCCGCGGGCGACGGGAGGAGTCGGAGGAAGCAACGACATGACGCCGGAGCAAATGGCCATCGACGAGGCCAACTACCTCCTCGACATTTGTTCGCTGACGGGGGCCAACTGGAGCGCGGTGCGCCCCAAGCTCGCCGAGATTTACGAGTCGGTGGGGCGGAACGACATGGCCAATTTTGTCAATCCGTCCGGAGATGCTGCGTAAACAGCGGGAACGACCACAACCACAACCACAAGAGTCATAGTATTACTACCACTACTACTAGTGCCCGTGCTAGTACTAGTGCTACTACTAATCCCAATCCAATAATGATGATGATGACGAATGCACAGTCTGGATTTTGTTTGCACCAACTCGCATCGAATCGTTTTACCATGCACGATACGAGGAGCAGTAACCTTAATCCCGTGCGTGCAGTTTCGATTGCCGGTTGCATTATTATTATTATTATTTTATGAGTTGGTGTCGTATCGTAGCAACTCCAACGAAGAATCCCTGTCGTTCGAAACGGCTGTATGTCTGTGTCCATGTATGTATTTATACACTGTCCGTGTGCGTGTATCGCAATCCACGTTTTTCTCGTTTTCGTTACGACTGCTGCGCCTCCTCGGCCAGGGCCTGGAGTTGTTTGACTCCCTCCGACATGTCGTCAAAGGCAAAGAGCCCGGATCCGGCAATGAAGCAGTTGGCGCCCGCGGCGGCACAAACCCCGATCGTTTCCCTTGTCGCCTTGATCCCGCCATCGACCTCGATGTCGACGTCCAGATCTCGATCGACGATCCACTTTCGGATCTTCTCGATCTTGGGAACCATCGTCGGGATGAACTTTTGCCCCCCGAATCCGGGGTTCACCGTCATGACCAGAACGTGGTCCACCAGATCCAGAACGTGCTCCACCATTTCGGGCGGCGTGTGGGGGTTCAACGCCACCGAGGGCGAACCCCCGGCCGCCCGGATCTTGGTGAGGGTCCGGTGCAGGTGGGTGCAGGCCTCGACGTGGACAATGACCACGCCGGGTTCTCCGTTGGGTCCCTTGCTGACTTCCACGAACCGGTCGAGCATGGCCTCGGTGCATTTCTCGCTGACCATGAGCTGGGTCTCGAACGGCAGGTTCGTGTACTTTCGGCAGTGCTTGATCGTGTCGGGCCCGAAGGTTACGTTGGGAACAAAGTTTCCGTCCATCACATCGAACTGGATGCGGTGGCAGCCGGCATCTTCCATTCGCTTCACGTCGGCGCCGAGATTTCCAAAGTCGCCCGGGAGGACCGAGGGGATGATTTGCACCTTGCGGGGTTTGCCGTATACCATTGTTGCTGTTGTTGTTGTTGTTGTTGATCGAACTAGTAACTTGTTGATGGAAGGAGATGATACTCGCAGTGTCATCAATCAATTGTTGTTGTTATTACTAAGGTTACTTCGTACTAATAATTACTACTAAAACAATGGACAACCCGGTTGGAATTTCCGACAAAATTTTTCATTGGGAACGTTTACTGTAAAAAACGTTTCCAGGTCAGTTGACAGGTGTCAAGGAGTGGTCTCGGATGGATGTCCTGGTTAAACCTTAAACCTTACTCGTAACCTTACTCCGTAGTTTTTATGGATGGTTGGGATTGACTCAAAATGATTGTTGATGGATTCCGATTGGACCTCGGGGGGGGGTACGGTAAGTTACCGAAGTTTTATAAATGTTTATGCCTTTTTGGTTTGTTTTTAGGGGGTCGAAAATGTGTACATCAATTCTCGGCAACCAGACGTCGCCTGAAAATTTTAAAATATACGCAATCACCACAAAACCGTGAATTTGATTGTCTGAAGTAGTAGTTGGTTAAGTGAAAGCAATAATCACTCTGCTGTGTTGTTGTTGACTAGTCTGTTGGGGATAGGTGATGAGAATTAGTCGATGATGCTCATAACCTGCAAAATGTTTGGTATGCTCTCTACTGTCGATATAATCGCATGTATTTAGTACTAGTAAAGAGTGAGGTATTTACTACTATTCACTATCTATTCGGGATTCATGATCGTCCTCACACAGACAACTTCTTGCTATCGAGAATTGATGTACACATTTTCGAGGGCTTATTAAAATTCTCTCTGAAAACTACAGAGAACCGACTTATTTTTTGTCTAGTTAAAATAACGGTGGAAATAGAAAACTCGAGACTCCGAAAAAGGTTTGCCGGCTCTGTTTTTGGCCGCGGCGCTCGAAATTGAGCGGAAAAAGGACAGACGCCAAGTGGAAAAAGGACAGACTATAGTCGTCGAAAAAATGGAAAAAGGTCTATTTCATGCACATTTCCTCCAGTACGGTACTGCCCATTATGACTAGAAAATAGACAAAATGACCTATCTAAATTCAGAAAAGGAGTATTTCCACCGTTCCAGTGTTAATAGTCCTCCCGCTATGTATGGTTGGGACTAGTATGAAAAAAGTCTGAGTCAGAAAGACCTGATACTTTGGGTGTCACGTCTATTTAATGCACCATAAGATTTTACTGGGTGGTACAACCTTATAATAGGATAGATATGTATCATAGTTACATTCTTGTTGGGCTCTTAGAACACCGATAGGGTACAGTACCATATGGTATTAGAAGATCTACAGGGGTGCTAACTGATTAACGGAACATTAGTGTGCTAAGCGGGACACTGAACAGGATGCTAGACAGGATGCTGGGCTAAGTATGTAGAACTTGTACCAGATCTACACGCCCCTGTTCTTATCTGATCAATACTGGAAGATCTATAGGGGGTGCTAACTGATAAAGAACGGAACTTTAGTGTGCTAGGAGGGACACTGAACAGGATGCTAGACAGGATGCTGGGTCCTTGTAGTAGATTTTGTACCAGATCTACACGCCCTATCATTTTATCAGACAAATATTATAAACTATTCAGTGTGCTAACTGAGGAATGGAACTCAACTGTGCTAGGAGGGACACTTAACAGGATGCTAGACAGAATGCTGGGTCCTTGTAGTAGAATTTCTACCAGATCTACATGCCCTATCCTTTTATCAGACAAATATTATAAACTATTCAGTGTGCTAACTGAGGAACGGAACCGCCGAACTGGTTTAAGAGGGGAACTGAATAGGATGCTAGACAGGATGCTGGGTCCTTGTAGTAGGATTTGTACCAGATCTACATGCCCCTGTTCTTACCAGATTAATATTGGAAGATCTAGAGGGGTGCTAACTGAGGAACGGAACCGAACTGGTTTAAGGGGGGAACTCAACAGGATGCTAGACAGGATGCTAGACAGGATGCTGGGTCCTTGTAGTAGGATTTGTACCAGATCTACATGCCCTATCCTTTATCAGACCAATATTATAAAATATTCAGTGTGCTAACTGATTAACGGAACTTTACTGCGCTAAGAGGGGAGCTGGTGAACAGGATGCTAGACAGGATGCTAGGCCCTTCTAGTAGAACTTGTACCACATCTAGTACATACCTCAGTTCTTAGCAACCCCTTTTTATAAGATCTACAGGGTGCTAGGATACAGACCGAACTGTAAACGGTTGCTAGACAGGATGCTAGGCCCTTCTAGTAGAACTTGTACCACATCTACATACCTCAGTTCTTAGCAACCCCTTTTTATAAGATCTACAGGGTGCTAGGATACAGACCGAACTGTAAACGGTTGACAGGAATTAGGGTAATATCCGTCCTCTAACATCCGTCCTGACCAAACTGTAAACGGTTGGCAGGAATTAGGGTAATATCCGTCCTCTAACATCCGTCCTGACCAAACTGTAAACGGTTGACAGGAATTAGGCAGGTAACATCCGTCCTGACAGAACTCCGTCCTAACCTACTGATCTCTGGGAATATGGATTTCTCCTGTCCTATTAGATGGACCTTCAATTGTAAATACTTAATTTTATTCACTATCACTATTACTACTTTCTACATCTAGTCCTAGAGGAACGCCGGTTGGAGTATCCCTTGAGTATCAAATTGAACGTTGGTGGCACCTCGAATCGTTGAGTATCGAATTGTTGAGTATCGAATCATATATCCCCGTCGCGTTCGCTGGTGAGTATCAAATTGAAATGGAGTACCGTATCACCTGGCTCACACCTCGAATCGTTGAGTATCGAATAATATATCGTATCCCCATTGCGTTCGCTAAGTAGCCTTATCTTATTCCTGGGAATGGATCACTTGTTTGAGACGATTGGCTTCTTTTTATTTATTTACACGTGGAAGGCTTTATCCAACATTTAACGGTCAGAAATTTACACGTGGAAGATTCTTTTAACGGTTTAACCGTCCAGAAATGACTCGGCGTGCTTGCTGAGAGTGCGTGGAGTTTCGATTTATTTGAAACTAAGAGTCGCGGAGAATCAAATTGCTATTTTTGAGTTTATGTTCATATTCAGTAATGAAGATAAATTTTTGAATATTTGGACTCTATAAAACTGGGAAACACTGCCATATTTGTGGGCTCCTCATCTTAAGCTTTTGAAGGATATATGAGTTGATAGGGGTTCTTACATATGATCTCAAAAAGTTGACTTTTCCATTTTCCCTAAACATTTATGACAATTCGGTATTGGAGTTGTATTCCGCGATCAGTGCCTCTCGTTACAGTAATGCCAATTTTTCATTTAAAACCAGTACTAAGTACACTTTCAGCTTCGCTTAATTATATTCAATCGTGTGCTTACTTGCTTGCTTGTGCTAACGCGTTGGGTAACTGTCTGGGTCGGGTATGCAGTCATAGTACATATTATACACCAATGACCCGACCCCGGCGGTAGCATAGTATCTTAGCATTGTATCAAGGTAGGTTAGCATCTTTCAGTATCTCGTAGCAATTAGCAACCCTAACCCTGTAGCATCTAGCTACACCATAAAAGGTGCTTTACTCGGGGTATTTTTTATTTAAAACCAGTACTATTACACTTTTGTATTATTATTTATTGATTCTAGGCTCATCCTTGGATGTGTTTTAATTTTGCTTGTTTTTTAGGGATTTGTTTTACCTAATATCATTGGATAAATAGGTCACGTTTAAAATCCCTTGTTTTTTAGGGATTTATTTTACTGTATGAAATAATTGAACGAGTTATTGATCACCATTAATAATCTCTTGTACGGTAAGTACGATGGAGGTTGTTTGTTCCTTCTGAAATGTACTACATCTGGTACAAATTCTACTAGAACAGCCCAGCATCATGCTTACTACTATGTGGGATTCGGTTAATTATTTAATCGTGATTCATGCTTGCTACGCTAGCATGTCACACAGGCAGGTATGCTTTGCCTCTTGCTCAAGAGTGGTCATTGGGAGGACTACTACTACTAGGACCAAGATTTCGGTTGATGACCGTTAAATTATTGTGAAATAACAATTGATTTTAATAGCATTTTGATACAATTTGTATCAGTGCATGCAAGCAATTGTAAAAAATAGCATTTTGTTGATAAATTTCTTAGATCAGTTGATTGTAGGAAGTATTTACAACATCATTTTTATCGTTGGTCTAGGTAAAGTTGTTTTCACTTATGGATCAGTGCAGCATGCAGCAAGCAATCGTAAAAAGTAGCGTTTTGTGAAGTAATTGAACAACGTAGAAACCATTTCTAAAATGGTGGTTTGATAGTTTTTACAGTATTTATTTATTATGGAAGTCATTTCTTGAGATCTTCCACCATTGAAAATCGCTAATTAAAAGCATCACAGGCGCTTTAAGAAGATGATTTCGCCACCTGTGAGCCAACCGTTTGAATCTTCGCTCTACTAGAGGAGTACCAGTAGCTAGTAGTACTAGTAGTTGCTTAATTGATCATGTTGACAGCTGCTGCCAACCAGGTCTTTGAATCTTTGCTCAAATTGCCGGTGGCTTGCTTGCTGTCCTCATCAATTTGTTTCGCAGAATCTTCGCTCTAGTAGCAAGTCCTCGGAAGCTGCAAACAATAATCTTACCTGATCATCTACTGTAATTTACTGAGAGTTTTGCATTTTAATCTTTTTCGTCAAATTTTACTCGTTTCCCAAAATTCTGGTTAGATTGTTTTTTAATCTCTTTAGTCAAATCTCGTGCTTCGCACTCACAGAGTTGCGATTTCGGTGATCTTACCTTTCATATGTACGATACTAGTTCTCAAAAGAAGAAATTACGTACTTTGTTATTGACCAATAGGATCAGCGCAGTGCGATCATTCCGGCGATAACATCAATAATACGGTAAGGCCTTAGATAAGTTTTTATGATCATTTTTATCTTTTCACTTATGGATCAGTTCGTATGTTTGTCATGACACCAGCTGACACCAACCGACACAAGCCTTAAATTGAATCTCCATCTTAAATGTTCTAATGTGTATCGAAAATTTTTAATAATACGGTGATTGATATTTAAGGTTACCTTACCGTTGATAGTCTGAATTTGTTCCTATCCGCGTTCCCTTCGACTTCGTTTGTCGTATCTGCGTTCCGAGCACCGTTAGATTTCAAGTTTTCTCCTCTTTCCGTCGGCTGAACCAGCACTTTGTACTTTGTTTTAAATAATTGTCGTTGTAAGTATATGCCACACCAACCCTAAGTTGAAATCTTAAACCTTAAACGTAAATTGAAAATTATCAACGAACTATCTAGGTTATCTCTTCTTTCCGTCGGCTGAACCAGCACTTTGTACTTTGATATAAATTGTCGTTGTAAGTATATGCCACACCAACCCTAAGTTGAATTCTTAAACCTTAAACGTAAATTGAAAATTATCAATGAACTACGGTACTTCGTATCTAGGTTATCGCACAGTTATTCTGAAGACTGAGATTCAAGGTAGTTAGATTTCAAGTTTTCTCCCGAACCACTTAGTACTTCGAAATAAATTGTCTTTTTTAAGTAACCTTATATTCCACATCATCATCCTCTACTTGAAAAGATATTGAGTACGATATATTTTTATCGTTGGTCTAGAGGTAACGTCGTTTTCACTTATGGATCAGTGAATGCAAGCAATTTTGAAAAAATAGCATTTCTTTGTTGATACAATTTCGTAGATCAGTAGGTTGTATGAAGTATTTACATCATTTTTGACTATATATTAATATGTGTATACGTATGTATAAATATATATCGTCGGTTGTGATAAAAAAGGTCGGACGCCTAATGTTGCCTGTTTGAACGTCCGAAAACTGGTTCGCGACCCATCGCGACCAATCGCGACCGGATCACGACCCAATCGCGACTTGTCTAAAAAAAATTCGACCCCAATTTTTTATTTCACAACCTCTTTTCTATTATTCTCAACTTTTTTCCATTATTCTCAACCACATTTCTCCCTTTTCTAATGATTCATAATGAGTATGATGTTTGGGTGAATCATGTTGAGCAAAAGAGGAACGGCGGAGCAAGGATTGTGAGAAGGAGGAAGAAAAAGAAATTTTGTGACCAATACAGTGGAGAGGAGCAATCATGGTCGAAGGAAGGTCTAGCACTGTTCAATAACTTGTGCAGGGAGATTGATGTGCTGAGGAAAGATCCGAGAACGGGTAGAGAGTGTGAGGAAAGATTGAGAGAGAGGCTCCGTCGCGAGAGTGAAAACGATGACAACAACAACAGTCCGTACGATGAGGACTGGGTGCAGGAGGAAGAAGTTACTGAATACATTAGTCCGGAGCTACAAGCTTTGCTAGATGTAAATGAAGATGAGGAGGACTTTACTGGCAGTAACGATATCGCGTTGGCCAGTCTTTAAAAATTGTTCGAGATCGAACCAAAATTTGTGTGTGAGTGTGTGAGAAAACTGAACAGAGAATAAACAATTATTATAGTAGTATCAATATTTATCAAAAGAAAGACTTATATTTTGCATCATAGTGTTTCAAAAATTTTTTTCATGGGGGTCGCGATTCCTGTAATTCGGGTAATAATTGTGATTTTGGTGATGAATTTCTTGAGGGGTGTGATGGGAAATACTTTGGGTCGGGATGAGAAATCAATTTTTGGGAGTGAATTTCTGCAACAGTCTCATATTATATAATGTTGGTAGGGTCGGTAATAATGAGTCAGATTAAAAAAAAAATTGGGGGAAGGGGGGGATTATTTTGAGAAAACAAATATTTTTTTTTTAAATGTTGATTAATTTGATTAAGTGACTGAAGAAAAAAATTCGAGTCTTAAAAAAAATCGGGTCGAGTTTGAATTTTATTTTTTTTATTTTTTTTCTCGTAATTGAGGTAGTTAGGCGGTCGCGATTGGGGGGTGCGAATCGGGAGAGAGCTACGAATGGAGCTACGTCAAAATGAGCCAGGGAGAAATCGCGACCCCCCTAAATAAATTCTTGGGAGGGGTCGCGAACCAGTTTTCGGACGAATATACTACTCCAAGCATTCAGTGCCTGCATTTTGAATAAGTTGCCTTCGCTCTCACAATTTTTCTCACAATTTTTCCATATTTTGTAGATCGTAAGAAGATTGTATGAAGTATTTACATCATTTTTATCGTTGGTCTAGAGGTAACGTCGTTTTCACTTATGGATCAGTGAATGCAAGCAATTTTGAAAAAATAGCATTTCTTTGTTGATACAATTTCGTAGATCAGTCGGTTGTATGAAGTATTTACATCATTTTTGACTATATATTAATATTTGTATACGTATATAAATATATATCGTCGGTTGTGATAAAAAAGGTCGGACGCCTAATGTTGCCTGTTTGAATATACTACTCCAAGCATTCAGTGCCTGCATTTTGAATAAGTTGCCTTCGCTCTCACAATTTTTCTCACAATTTTTCCATATTTTGTAGATCGTAAGAAGATTGTATGAAGTATTTACATCATTTTTATCGTTGGTCTAGAGGTAACGTCGTTTTCACTTATGGATCAGTGAATGCAAGCAATTTTGAAAAAATAGCATTTCTTTGTTGATACAATTTCGTAGATCAGTAGGTTGTATGAAGTATTTACATCATTTTTGACTATATATTAATATGTGTATACGTATGTATAAATATATATCGTCGGTTGTGATAAAAAAGGTCGGACGCCTAATGTTGCCTGTTTGAATATACTACTCCAAGCATTCAGTGCCTGCATTTTGAATAAGTTGCCTTCGCTCTCACAATTTTTCTCACAATTTTTCCATATTTTGTAGATCGTAAGAAGATTGTATGAAGTATTTACATCATTTTTATCGTTGGTCTAGAGGTAACGTCGTTTTCACTTATGGATCAGTGAATGCAAGCAATTTTGAAAAAATAGCATTTCTTTGTTGATACAATTTCGTAGATCAGTCGGTTGTATGAAGTATTTACATCATTTTTGACTATATATTAATATTTGTATACGTATATAAATATATATCGTCGGTTTGAAAAAATAGCATTTCTTTGTTGATACAATTTCGTAGATCAGTCGGTTATATGAAGTATTTACATCATTTTTGACTATATATTAATATTTGTATACGTATATAAATATATATCGTCGGTTGTGATGAAAAAAGGTCGGTCTTTGATCAACGCTTCACAAGCACTATTTACGCTACATTCGCAGCAGCATTGATTCTGGACGCCTAATGTTGCCCCTTGTTTGAATACTCCAAGCATTCAGTGCCTGCATTTTGAATAAGTTGCCTTCGTTCTCACAATTTTTCTCACAATTTTTCAATACACACCACGAGATTGAGAAACAATCAAAAAAAAGATCCAAACTGCTGATCCGATCCACTACTTGTGATAACCATGAGATTCTCCACCATTACTACCGCTACCTTGATGATCCTTCAAATGGGATTCCCACGGGCAAACGGTGTTGAAATTGACCTCTATGAGCTTCTGGCTGTTGGAGGTACTACCAATGCACCTTTTGGAAAAGTGTTCACACTCGAACCCTTTTCTGGACAGGTGTACTATGAGGCGTGGCCTACAACTTTCAACTCAACTCGTCCATACAAGATTCAAGTGGAACTCTTCGCGAACGTTACTCAAGGCCGAGCCTGTACTACAGGAACCATGATTGCAAGCAACAAGTTCAATACCAGCAGTTATGCAATGGCAGATGCATCTGCTTACACAAAGACGACATCGAATGGCATTGTTGGTGTGTCGGAGTTCACCGCGGAAAACATAAGAACACCGACGCTTATACAGGCACCGCGGCGAATGGAACAGTTGATCTCTGTAAGAAGACATCGAACGCTCTGTTTTGTATCGTCTCGTCTTGTCTCATTGCGATCAACATTCGTTTCGTTGCATATGATCCCTCACACGACCACGATTCTTTTTCTTCTTTGATATAACTTGCGTTCCGTAGGTGTCCGATCGTGCTACAAGGAGGCAGATGGATCATATGTTTCCCACGTCGATCACCACTTGCAATTGACTGTTGACTTTTTGGCTAAGTTTGATAACTTCTCTCAATCAGTTAATATCACTACCACCGATACTACAGAGATTAATCAAACCATCATCAAGACGATTGACGTGGAGGCATTCTTGTGCGATGTTACCAATGCTGCAACCAAATACACAGTTGGTCAAATGTTCAACATCTGCGTGCGTCCCAAGTCAAAATTCATCGCTCAAGGATATTCTGTGTCAGGCTTCGATAATGTCACTTGCAGTAACAGTGGATCCACGCGTGATGTGATTACAAACGGAATTTTTGATGACTTGACTGGTCCCTTTGACAATGTTACTTCTTGGAAGTCACCGACCGAAGTCCAAATGGGTTCGAGCGCCAAAGCATTTCAGAGTGTTGTCTTATCAGGATACTTCCAGAACAACGACTCTTCCTTCACTTGCAGCGGTACAGTCAAGGTTTTTGCCAAAATAAGCCGCCACTTGACTGCGCGTTTTACTGCTTCTTCCGAAGATCTTGCTCGTGGCCTCCAAGTCGAAGCACCGGTACCATCCTCGGAAAGTCCATTTGCTGCCTCCGTCGGACTTTCCAACGATGGCTATGGCGACCTTCTGACTGCATCTGCCGGAATCTTGACCAGCGGTGTAGTAGGTGATCTTTTTGCACTTGTGGCAATGTCTCTTCTTGCCCTCGGAGAATACTAAGCGGTTGGTTGGTGACGTCGTAGCATTATAGTAAGGAGTAAATGGAGGAACTACGATGCCAACGAGGTATCGCGACAGGGAGAGGTTACGGAGTGACTTGCAACTGAGTGACTTGCAACGCTTTAGTTGGGATTATTGGAGGAGAAAACCTGGCTCATATTTTGTAAAAGATAGAATCCAATAAGGTAAACACTTTGTTAACCCATTATTTCAACCATGATCTCAACAATCTCCACAGCTATGTGGGTGATATGATAACCGAGGCATCGAAGCGCGGCACCTGCTATTCTAGTTTCACCATGTCGCGTCGTGCCAGGTCGAAATGGAGGGCGAGGCAAACGGCGTGGTCGGTATAAAGGGCGTCCCGCGGGACGAATTCCCGGTCGTGTCCTCCTCCGTCTCGTCCAGGTTCGACGAGGGACTCCGGGGGGACGGGTTGTTTGTTCTTCTTCTTCTTCGTCTCCTTCTTCTTCCCCGTTCCTCCGGATAGGAGTAGTGATAGTAGCAATCGTCCGCGTACCGGTACCCCCTGTAGACGAGCCACGCCCAAAAGGTCGTCCACACGATTGGAATCGACAGGCAAAAGAGGACCGGCAGCGTCCAAGGGAGCGCCGAGAGCCACAGCATCGAAACGACCGCCGTCTCGAGGGACTGGTACCGCGTCTCGAAGCGCTGGTGGTTGCAAAAGCCCCGGCTGTCGGTCGGAAAGGAGTCGTGCCGCGAAAAGTACTGGAGCATCCGGTCCTTCTCGGCCCACTTTTTGTCCAGCCACGAGGCGTCCCGCAGGACCTCCTCCATGCTGTACCGCTTGATGCGGAAGTGGACCTCGGCCGGGCACCTCCGGCGGAGCGTCTGCCACAGCGAGACCAGGGAGAGGTTGTCCTGCACGGGCGGGACGCGGCCCCTGTAGCCGCTGTAGGCGACCGTGATGTCGTAGATGACGGGGCTGGATTCCCGGAGGCTGCTGATGCTGGCGTTGAAGCCGGTGGTCCGGGGCAGCAGCAGGTGCCTGAGCTGGGGCCGGCCCTCCCGCTTGGCGAAATCGTTGCTCCGGGCCAGGACCCGGGCCCGGCTCTCGCCGTTGTAGAGGGACCAGCCCTCCGGAAAGAGGACAAAGTGGACCGGCGCCGACATCCTGGTCGCCGCGGTTCGCGTCGCCGTTCCGGTTCCACCGCCATTGGTGTTGCCGTTGCCGTTGGTGTTTCCGTGGCTGTTTCCGTTGCCAGTGCCATTGCCATTGCCATTGCCATTGCCATTGCCATTGCCATTGCCATTGCCATTCTTGTCACCGGCAAAGGACCGCAGCAACCGAAAGAGGCTCTCCCGGTCCGAGACGTAGCCCTCCTCGTCGATGAGAGGAAATTCCAGAAAGGTGTGACAGAATTTCGCGGCCAACGTCAGCTCCGGGGAGGCCTGCTTTCGGGCGGTTGCCGAACCGGCGCCGGCACCGCTGCTTCCGTTGTTCGAATGGAATGCGTGTGGGTGTGCGTGTGCGTTTCGCAGCGCGGCAACGAGGGGAGCGGCGGTCGTTGCGGTGCCGTTGCTACCTATGATTGCGGTCGTCGGACTTTCCTCCAGAGTCGGGGCCCCCGTCGACGACAGCGATCCGGACCTTCGCAGCGGCGACGGCGATGCGATTTCGTGCTGCGGATGATACGGTGGTTGATTTTGGTGTTGCTGTTGATTGCTTTGTTGTTGATTGTTTTGTTGATGTTGTTGTTGATTTGGAGGTTGTTGTTGATTTGGAGGTTGCTGCTGTTGCTGTTGCTGTTGCTGTTGCTGTTGCTGTTGCTGTTGCTGTTGCTGCTGCTGCTGCTGCGGCTTGTTGTTGAGCCGAAAGATCTCGTTCCGCAAAAAGACCTTGACGCTCCCCCGGAGTCCCACGCACTTTCCCAGCGCCAGCAGACCGTACCAGTCGGCGTTGGAAACGTGGTTGGACACCAGGATGGACGTCCCCACCGGATTCGGCACGTCGGAATCCCCCGTGAGGCAGAGGGTGGTGTTGGGCAGGAGCAGCGAAAGGGCTTCCAGATAACCCGCGGTCCCGATCTGGTTGACGAGCCGCCGGTACACCGCCACCGAAAACGGGCGGACCACCACGTACAGGAGGACCACGACGGTCCCGAATCCCAGGGAGATCCAGGCGGCAACGGCGCCCAGTGCCAGATCCACGATCCAATGGGAGAGGTTGTCGTAGTCGTAGTCGTCGTTGTCGTTGTTGTTGTTGTTGTGGTTGTGGTTGTTAGCATTCCCGTTGCTGCTGCGAAAGAGGTCCGGGTGGAAGCGAGCCCGCGCCGAGGAGGAGGATCCCGGGAGGTCCGACGATGACGAAGAAGAAGAGGCAGCAGCAGCAGCAGCAGCAGCAGCACCGGCGTCTTCGAGTCGACGCGTGTCTTCTACCGAGGGACGTTGGCGAAGCACCGAGGGGCGGTCCTCGTTGCGTCCCGGTCGTTGCGAATTATTGGTTCGATTATTCATTCGTTTCTCAAAATCTGTGGGGGTGCACCGCACCGTATTGAATTGTATCCTGCGTTATTGTTCTTGTTTTTGTTTTTGTTCTTGTTTTTGTTCTGGTTTTTGTTCTTGCAACGCAAACGAGGCCGAGTCAATAAATAATAATAATGATACAAATGGAAGCGGCGGTACCGTACTGTAGTCTGGCAGTGTGCTGTTTTGAATAGGAGAGGATAGGATAGGATAGGATAGATGCGATGAGATTGGATTGGATTGGATTGGATTGTTGCGGAGGTGCGTGCACGGTACAGTTGGGTGCTAGTATCGCAGTTGCAGTGGGTCGCAATGCCTTGTTTCGGTGAGAAAGGGCGGCTACAGGTTGCTTGTGGCTCGCGGCCGAAGATCTTTCTCGTGCTTGATTTTGATTGATTGAGAGGATACTTGTACAGCGACAAGGTTACGATTGTGTACGGTAAGTTACGGCATGGCGCGGAACGAAACGCAACGAGAAAGGAGAACGTCCCCCGTCTTCGCAATCGTTCTCTTTCTCATTCTCATACAGTAACGATGAAATCTTACTGGTACCCGTAATTACTGGTACTTTGTACGAAGTAACCGTACTTTATTGCGCACCGGTACGTGTATATGCGCACCAAAACACAATGATAAAACTAACGATGATTCGTCATCGCTCATCATCCTTCTTCCCGATCCTCCCGACAGTGGTGGGAGTTGCGCTCTTAAAAACAAAAACATGAATGGAGTCGAAGACGAGAACAACCGAGAAGATCCGAACGCACCGTTCCGGACTGAAACGACTCATTCGATTATGTTCGGTCGCGAAGGAGGCCATTGGCGAAGGCCGGGGATTGCGAACTGCCGGTAAGTTAAGATTACCAGTTCACTAGAGAAGGATCGATCGATGGATCCGTCGATCGATCGATCGCGAACGCATTCTTTGTGCCTTCATTTTGGAGAGAGTGTCTTCTTCTTCCTCCTTCGGCAACTCCCATACCGTACGGTACCGCAACGACCCATCCATCTTCCCCGCCGTTTTTCGCCATCAGAAAACGAAACGGAAAGTTGGACGAGAAACGAGAACAATAACCAAGATAAGAAAGAATCAAAACGACCCAAAGCGGCAACGACACCACAGAAGGAAAACACAGCAGCAGCAGCAGCAACAACAACAATCAAAACACAAACAACAATCAAAACACAAACAACACAAACAACAACAACAACAATCACAATCACAATCACAATCACAATGAATGCGTCCTCGAGGAGCCGAACCGTTTTGGCCAAACTACTAGCGGCCCGATCCCGCGTTGCCGCTCCCGCTGGCACAACGGATGCCGCCGTCGCGAGAAGCGAGGCTTCGTGGCGTCCCGCTGCTGCCGCTTCCTCGCGGGCGACCGCGACCGGTGCGTGCGGGGTCCCCCGGCGAGCCTTTGTCTCCGCCACGAACGCTTTGCTCGAAAAACACATCACAAAGGTGCCAACGATGGGAGATTCCATTACCGAGGTGAGTGAGTGAGAGACGGACGCGAACGCGAACCGGAACGCGAACGGGAACACACACGCAGACACAAAACACAGCTGCCGCTGCCGCTATTCCGCGCAAACCAACCGAGCACTTCCGCTCGGCGGTTCGCCGCAACTCGATTCCCGCCCGGCACTCACCCGATGCTAACCGTTCGCGCGTTGTTGCGCCTTGCTCGTTGACGCTCCGTGTGACGTTCACATTCACACTCACATTGCCATTGATTTTGACCTTGATCTCGATTTTGATCTTGATTTCGACAACAGGGAACCATCGTGGAGTGGGTTGCCCGGGTCGGACAAAAGGTGGAAGAAGAGGTGAGTCCGAGAAAAAATCGCGGTTGTAATCGCGATTGTGATTGCGATTGCGATTGTCTTTCTTGCCGATGGTCGATGCGGAACACGAATGCAGGAAGGCAGGCAGGCATCGCGATGTCTCATTCATTTGGTTTTGATCCTTATTTTGATTTTCGTTGTTTAGGACGTCGTGGCACTCATCGAAACCGACAAGGTGACTGTGGACATCAAGGCTACCAAGGCCGGTGTGATTGTCCAACAGTTTGGAGCCGTGTAAGTAGAGTCGAGTAGAGCAGAGCAGAGTCGAGTACTATGTCACGAGGGAAAGAAGGAATCGTTCGGGAATGGCGTTGTGTTGCTTTGTGTTCATGGTCCTCTTTGGTTTGGTTGGCTTTGTTGCTCACGTGCATTATTGTTATCGCTATTGTTATTTGTGACGGCATTGGCATTGGTGCTTGTGTTGGTGCGGCAACTTCCAGCGACGACGAGGTGGAGGTCGGCGCGGATTTGTACGAAATCGATACGGAGGCCACCGCGACGGTCGAAGCCGCAACCGCCGCGACGACGACGACGACGACGGAACCGACGCCTCCCGTTGTTGCGGAGGCCCCGGCGGCAGCAGCAGCACCCGTAGCAGCTTCGACGGCAACGGCAGCTTCGGCGGCAACTCCCCCCGCCCGCGTCCCGTCCATCCACTTTTTGGGAAAGGAGGGATGGAGGCGGGCCCTCGCCGTCGAGCCGGAGGTGGTGATACCCGCGTCGTACGGACGCCTCGCTTTTTCGGAGGAAGAAATGGAGGCCCTCTGGTCGGGCGGGGCCAACCTGGCGCCGGAACTCAAGGAGTTTTCCACGGGGGCCGTGTTTGCCGCGTAGAAAAACACGAAACGAAACGAAACGAAACGAAACGAAACGAAACGACACGAAACGAAACACACGAAACGAACCAAAAATCCGTGTCGCGCTCGCTTTGTCGTTGGCACACGCCTCGCGGGTGGGTGACTGCTGGAATCGATAACTAGGCATGGCACGGGAGTTTCGAGACCGAGGCGATGGAAGCCTCGAGGATTGCGAGTGGATGAGAATTGCGCGGATCGCGGACGGCCCGGTTTTGGAAAAGGATCGCGCTTTTGTGTCTCTGTCGCTGATCGGTTAGTTAAATTACTTACGACACGTATGCGGTCGCTCGGTACACGTAGTGTAGTGTAGAGAAAGAAATAATAAAGAAATTCGAAACCCCAGATTTTCATCACTGAAAACATCGATTCGCGTCACGAGGAAGAAGACGAAACAGAGACACCGCAATTGCCCACGATCAGTGCGGGAATGCGGTATGCTTCCTTCCTTTCGTGCATTGACTTTGGAGCTCAGATTGGTGACTGGATCACCGTACCAATTACTGTATTGCTTCGCTTGATATCGCACGCGAGAATAACTGGGATCATTAATATTTGGATAAACTCGTCATTATCCGCAGCATCTTTCGGATGGGTCGGGTCGTGTTCCTGTGGTCGATCTGCCCACCGATGAACTCCATGCGCACGCCTACTAGTCCCACTAACAACGTTTGTTAGTTTACTACTACTACATAAATTATCTTAAACAATGGAATAGTATTGAACCTCGGGGGGGGTAATCTTAGTGGAGTTGTTTTCGCGATCAGTGCCTCTAGTTAATGCCAATTTTTCATTTAAAACCAGTACCACTACACCTTCGTATTATTGCTAATTTTTCATTTCAAACCAGTACTATTACACTTTTGTATTATTTATTTATTGATTATACACTCATCCTTGGATGTGTTTTAATTTTGCTTGTTTTTTAGGGATTTGTTTTACCTAATATCATTGGATAAATCGGTCACGTTTAAAATCCCTTGATTTTTAGGGATTTATTTTACCTTATGAAATACTTCGTACTTCGTAATTGTATGAGTACTAAACCTTACTATTATTACTAGTAGGAGAAGAACGAGTTATTGATCACCATTAATAATCTCTTGTGAGTAGGATGGAGGTTGTTTGTTCCTTCTGAAATGTACTACATCTGGTACAAATCCTACTAGAAGGGCCCAGCATCCTGCTTAGCATCCTGTTGAGTACCACCCGTAGCACAGTACAGTTTGGTTCATCAGTTAGCATTAGCAGCCCTATATTAGAAGATTTACAGGATGCTAAGATAAGAACGGAACTGTAGAACCAAAAAGGCGATACTAAACAGGATGCTAGACAGGATGCTGGGCCCTTCAAGTAGGATTTGTACCAGATCTACATACCCCAACTCTTAGCAGCCCTATATCAGAAGATATACAGCAGGATGCTAAAATAAGAACGGAACTGTAGAACCAAAAAGGTGATACTAAACAGGATGCTAGACAGGATCATGCTGGGCCCTTCAAGTAGGATTTGTACCAGATCCACATACCCCAAGACTTAGTAGCAGCCCTAGCTAGTATATTAGAAGATTTACAGGAGGATGCTAAGATAAGAACGGAACTGTAGAACCAAAAAGGCAATACTAAACAGGATGCTAGACAGGATGCTGGGCCCTTCAAGCAGGATTTGTACCAGATCTACATACCCCAACTCTTAGCAGCCCTATAATATAAGATATACAGGATGCTCCTAAGATATGGATGGAACTGTAGAACCAAAAAGGCGATACTAAACAGGATGCTAGACAGGATGCTAGGCCCTTCAAGTAGGATTTGTACCAGATCCACATACCCCAACTCTTAGCACCCCCTATATTATTGGAGATACAGGGTGCTAAGATATGGATGGAACGACTGAGGATAGATCAACTACTACAACCACCAGTCACTCCCTCCTATTACTAATAGTACTACTACTAGAGGGCAGTCACTACTACTAATAGTAGAGGGTGCTATTAGTAGTTGATTTGTCTGAAGACTAGCATAGAATCAACCGAGGATAGATTTACCACTACAACCACCTGTTACTACTAGTACTAGTACTAGTAGAGGGTGCTATTAGTAAATTCATCTGAGGACTGACGTAGAATCAACTGAGGATAGATCTAGTACTACTTCAACTGAGGGTGCTATTAGTAGTAGATTCATCCAAGGACTAGCCTAGAATCAACCGAGGATAGATCAACTACTTCAACCACCAGTCACTGTTACTAATGATAGTAGAGGGCAGTCACTACTACTAATAGTAGAGGGTGCTAGTAGTACTACGGAATTCCTATCAGCTGATCCCCCCCATTTTTAATCAGATTAACTTGGGGAGTTTAGGGCATTTTGACCTTCGTCTGGTGGTACATTTTTCTACTAGAGGCTACTACTGTACACGACTCGAGTCTATCATTTCCCAGAAAGAAACTCCGGTACTAATTTTCTACACAACGTCCGAAAACTGTTTCGCGACCCATCGCGACCGGATCGCGACCCAATCGCGACTTTTCTCAGAAAAATGCGACCCCAATTTTTTATTTCACAACCTTTTTTCCATTATTGAGTGATTCCTGAAAACATTAATTGCATTAAAAGTTTATATAATAACGGTCGGTTTAGGTTTTCGGGAGACGATTTAGTCCTAATTAATGCAAATAATGCAAAATCAAAATCAGATTATGACTGGGGTGCACCTCCTCCTTCATAATCTGATACTCTGAAAAAATTCCCAACGGAATCTAAAAATCAAAAAACTGATCCAAATTTTAGTCGGGGAAGGGATGTCAGTCATTCAAAAAATTTCGAACATGTGTTTTGTAAATCGTCAAGTTGTGTTTCAAATTTGATAACATGTGTACCTCTTGCATTCGGTTAATTGTTTCGCTGAATTGCTTATCGATCACTCGTTTTGGAACTGCTGTTCAACCTTGCAGAGCAAAATGCCTGGAAAAGGAAGAAAACATGGTGCCGGCAACTATGGCAATGATGAGCTGACTCACATGTTTGCTTGTTTGGAAGAAGTCTTACCCATTGGACCCGACGAGTGGCAGGCAGTGGTTGATAAACATTCCGAAAAGTTCCCCGGAAGAGACATCGATTCAATTAGAAGAAAATTTGCAACATACCATCGCAAAACTATTCCCACTGGAGATCCAAAGTGTCCCTGGTATGTCAAAGAGGCAAAGAGGATCAAGTATTTGATTGGTCAGACGGCAGAGTTTGGAGATGGCCAAGACGTGTTTGATATCGAGACTGGAGACTTTAATAACACGCATACTGAAACCATGGAAAATGGAATAATTGATACTGAACAGCAAGCAATGTCAGCAACAACAACCCAACAACAATTTGAAGCTGGTCCCCCTCTTCGACAACCTTCACAGTATTCACAACGTTCACAACTCACGATGGACGCGGAAGACGCCGATGACGACGCGTCTTCACTTGTACCAACAGATACTGAAGTTGCAATACCAAGAGGAGCAGCGAGAGGAGCAGGAGGGAGAGGAGTAGCGAGAGGAGCAACACCAATCCCTATGTCTGTTTCAACTGGCGCGTCGCCTTCGAAACAGCAAAGAGCATCAAGCCCTTCTACTTCTACTCCATCGACGTCTTCAAAGAGATCCTATAGAACAATGTTTTGAATCCTCCAGTTACAAGACCTCTGTAAATCAAGTTTAAGTCCATCGCAAGCTGCCCAGACTCGATGCTGTCCTAATAGTGGATACTTGGCACCGATAACTTTGATATAATTTTCGATTTCTTCTTTATTCGGCAATCGAACGGCGGCAGAAGGATCCTTTTGTATTGCAAAAAGAAGTACTCTCCTGCCAAATATAAGCCATTTGTACATAGGAGTGGCAGTTAATCCAAACGCTAGACTAATCGATCTTGCTGCTGATCCCCGCGTTCGAAACCAGTACAACACTAGCCCAAGACAACCCACAGCATCCATGTCGCGTCTTCGACCTTTCATCTTCTCGGGTTTGCGAACAACACATCTTGTTGTCTCATTGTATGTATACATGTCAAAATAAGGTTCAAAGATAGCTAGCAGTTCATGAAAGACTTTATGATCCATTCCGCAACAGTTGAGAAGGGCTTGGTCATCCCCAGATCCAAACATGTAAGCAAATGGGGATGATGTGTATCTACGGATGGAAATTCGAGGATTTCTTCTGTCTCTTCTTCTTTTATCTTCTGGGGACAGCTGCCTAAAATTGTAATCAGGCATTTTGTATTTTTTATAGTAGTAGTAGAAAAAAATCATTTCCAGTGTTGACACCATTGTAATAGTAGTTCTAATTCAGCAGGAGGTTAGGCTGTCGATTCGATTGTCGATTTGTCGATTTGTCGATCGATTCGGTTGTTCGAAAAACAAGCTTTATTTGCCAAGAGTACATCCCCCCCCTGTTGTTAAGGATGCAAAATCAAGTAGAAGTAAAAAAGTTGATCTTTTTTTGGTGTTCGAAAAAGAGCCGGCCTGCTATAGAGGTTCGGCTAATGACTTTTTTTGTTTTTGGAAAGTGAATTCCAAATTCCAAAATGCCCCAAATAGGCACGAACGGAATCGACCGTTAAACTCTCATTCTTTAGCGTCCGTTGAGCGATTCCCGAAATAAATAAACACATGGTTTATTACATTAAATGTGACGTGGCACACATATCGATATGTGCTCAAACACACAAATCTAAATTTGTGTATGAAAAATTTAAAATCTGAATGAGCATCTGAACGCTCCGACAGATTTAAAACACTTGTTTAAATTTATAAGGAATCGCGCAAAAATGAGTTGGTGGAGGCGCTGTCATATCTCTGGAAACCAGAGGTCGACCGAATATAAAAATAAAGTGATTGATAATCTTGTAAAATAAGAAATTATGATAAGAGTTATGATTTTGGAAACTAAGATAAAAATGAATGTTCTCTCGTACAACGTCGTGTTGTTTATCTTGATAAAGAGCAAACAGACATAGAGAAGCTTTGCAATATATATATTGCAATATATATTGCCATATATATAAAAAGGTCATATATATAAAAAGGTCATAAGAACCTGAGTCGGGGACATCAGTCATAGAGAACCTTGAAGTTGATAGAAACAGTGTTTGTTTCTTAATTCATAAATAGATTGTTTCTTGTGTGTCGTAGTCTTGAGACATACGACATTATCTTTCTTCTCGAGATAGATCTGGTTGAGGTTGGAAAAGATCTTGTTGAACTTGGAAAGAATCTCATGGGGAATAATAAGGCTTGATACGTCTGAGATTAATCCGTTCAATGATATGCTCATTGCGAAGGAAAGATACAGTACCATTGGTGTGGACTTGAGTGATGGTAAATGGGCCAATTGCTCTGGAACCAAGCGCATCAGTCTTGTAGTTGAAGATCATGATCTGATCACCAATGTTGTAGTCATGGTGTTTACGACGCTTGTTTTCTCTGAGCGCATTCTGATCAATAACAGATTGGCGTTTGGATCTGAGGAGTTTGATATCAGTGATGATAGGAATTGGAAGGAACATATCACGATGGAAGGAAATAGCTCCAGGTGAAACACCAAATGTTTTATGCACAGTGCATCTGACAGCAAATTGAGCAGAGGCAAAAACATTGTCAATGAGGTCAATAGCTTGTTGCAAATCCTGAGGAGGATTAGCATGAAGTTCAGTGCGCATGGCAGATTTCATAGTATCATGCACACGTTCCAAAACAGCATTGGCTTGAGGATTTTTGACTGTGGTTGGAACAGGCTTGATATCAAGGTTAATAAGGTGAGATTGAAAATCAACATTGAGGTATTCAGAACCTTGATCAAAAATACATCTGCTGGGTTTTGGATAGCGAGAAAGCCATGCATCGTTTAATGCATAGATGGACATTTTACCTGAGGGATTCATCTGTGGAGCACGTTTGATTTCAAGGAGGTTAGTGCACATATCCATAATGGTGAAACCATTAAATTCAACATTACCAATATTTGGGATATTGACATTCCAGGGACCAATGGTGTCAATGGCAATGGTTTCCCAAGGGATGGAGAGTTCTTCACGAGTTGCAAGATGGCCATAAGAAATGTGAGTGTTCTTGTGGCGTTGACAGGAATCACAGGTTTTGCAATATTTGGCAACAGCGTCCTTGAGCCCTGGAGAATAGATGAGCATGGAGATGGTGCTAGTCAAACGTTCAGCGCCTGCATGACCAAGAACATGATGGTACCAGTTGATGGTGTCTTGGACAAGCGCTTGTGGAAGGACAATCTTGGTTTGGTTGTTTTTGGTGTAAACCTTGAGTTCAGTACCAGCAAAATCTTTGGTGGAATAATGCTTGGTGTTTTGAATGGTTGAATCTGCTGCTTGGGCCTTGGCAAGAGCATCAAAACGCAGAGGATATGCAGGAAGATCTGCAGGATAATTGATAAAGAGATCTGCAATGGAGAGATCGGAAGTGTCAACTTTGGAGATTGGCTGAGGGTTTGGATCTTTGACGAGATCAGTTGGGGTTGAAGTTGGGGTTGGAGATTCAGAAGACAAACCAGAAGACAAACCCTGCTCCTCTTCAAGGGGAAGGCGCGAGAGGGCATCAGCCAGGATGTTGTCTTTGCCTTGGATGTATTTGAAAACAGGACTGAAATCTTCAAGGAGCATTCGCCAGGTCATAATCCGGGAGGATTGGAGGTTTTGGCGTGTGAGATTTTCATGATCAGTGTACACAATGATGACTGCACCCCAAAGAATTGGCCGATATTCTTTGAAGACTTCCACAATACAGAGCATTTCCTTGTCAATGGTGGGATATTTGAGTTGGGTGGAAGTGAGCTTGCGAGAGAAGCAAGCAACAATTTTGCCATTTTGAATAATGACAGCACCAAGCTGATAATCGGAGGCATCAGTGTAGACATCATAAGGGAGATTGGGCTCAGGATAGGTGAGAAGAATTTCTTCAGCAATCATGGTTTTGGCAGCTTTGAAGGCAGCAAGGAGTTCTGGAGTTTGTTGAAGTTTACCACGAGCCTTGCCAGATAAGGCAGTGAGAGGAGCCAAAATTTCAGCGCGCTTGCGCCAATGAGCCCGATAGAAATTAATCATGCCAATGAAGGATCGAAGGTCAGTGATAGTTGCAGGGAAAGCAAGCTTCAGGATTGGTTCAATCTTCTTAGGGTTTGGAAGGATGCCAGTGGTGGTGATGATGTGACCAAGCCATGGTGCGCGTTGTTGGAACCAATGGCATTTGGCAGGTTTAACAGAAAAGTTGTTGGCTTGTAGGATGGACAAAACAATTGAGACAGTTTTGCAATGAGAGTTGAAGTCAGGTGAGAAAATTCCAATGTCATCAATATAAACTTCGACATCATTGAGATTGACAAACAGGGATTCCATACAGCCTTGTGCCCAACTTGGAGAGTTGAGGAAGCCCATTGGAAGTCTCAGTAATCTGAATTTGCCAAAAGGAGTGACAAGCACACAGAGCCAAGTGGAAGGCTCATCCAATTTGAAGGTATGGAATTGCATGCTGACATCAATAAGGGTGACATATTTGAACCCACGGCGGCGATGGAAGATATCTTGGATCTTGGGCAAGGGATAGTGGAGTTTCTTGGTGACTTTGTTAAGCTCACGAAAATCAGAAATGATTCTGCAGGATCCATCGGGTTTAGGGACAACAAAAGTTGGCATACCCCATTCAGTTGCATAACATCTTTCAAGAATTCCAAGTTTTACTTGGCGAAGGAGTTCAGTTTTAACAGCATCTTGTTGGTGGATCGGAATACTGTAGGGTTGTTTGATATGATATGGTTTTGCACCCGGTTGGAGTTCAATGTGGAATTCCTTGTGGGGGAAAATTCCAAGTTCTCTATGAGAGAGACCTTCAAACAGAGGATGGTGTTTGGAGAGAATCTGAAGCAATTGGGACTGTTGATCACTGGAAAGATGGGTTTGGTTGGAAACCAGTTCTTGCAAATCAGTTTTCTCATATTTGGTTGCACTATCAACGTAGGATTGAGTGGTTTGCGCGATGTAGGCTTCAGCAATGGAGTAGGGTTCATTGCTGATAATCTTCTGAACCAAGGTTTGATTGGTGAAGTAGGATCGTGGATGAAAGGGCATGTCCTTATCAAACCAAGAGACAAGGGAGGCTTCAAAATCCATTTTGATGGCAAGCTTCTTCATAGTGGCACGTCCGATGATCAAATCATAATACATGTTGTTAACCACAAAGCAAGTCAAGCTTTTAACTCTTCTGGAATAAGAGAGTTCGGGAAACATAATGTCAGTAAGCACAACATATTCAACACATTTGAACTTGCCATTGGGAGTGTCTAATCCAATTGGAGATTCAAGAACATGAATGGGAATGTTTGAGGGGATCTGCTTTTTGGAGATTAATTCAAATGTGGAGCCACTATCAAAGAGGGTCTTGAAATAAAATTTGCCGGAGATATCGTTGATGGATTTGCATGTAGTCAATGTAGTGGGAGCCAAATCAGGGCAAGGTTTTGAAATGAGAGGTTCAAATGGTTCAGGATTTGGATTTGGTGGAGCCGGAGATAAAACAATGGAAGGATCATAAGGATCAGCTGAGGCGTTGAACACTTCAGCAAGAGGTATATCATCAGTAGTGGATGGTTTAATTGGAAAGCGTTGGAGGTCCTGATGATAATAGGCTTCATCAATTTCAGCGTTGACATGAAAGAGGTCAACCCAAATGTCTTCAGGTGGAGAAATAAAGGTGCAAACATGACCATCACCAGGAGGTGGATTGTTGGGAGTTGTCACCGAAGAAGGGCGAGAGTTGTTTGCAGAGCCTGTTGCTGCGTTTGCATCAGCTGAAGACCGATTGTTGTTGTTGTTGTTGGTGGAAGGACCACGACGCTTGCCATTAGGATTGTCAATATTTTTGAAACATTGACCCCAAGTATGGTTGCTACCAGGATGAATAGGACATGGGTCTGTATCCTTGATTTTGTTGTTAGAGTTGGCGGCAGAATTCTGTGAGGAATTGTTGTTGTTGGAACGTCGAGCATTATTGTTGTTATTGTTGTTGTTGCCAGAACGACGGTTGTTGTTGTTCCGATTTTTACCAGTTTGTCTGCTGGAGGACTTGTTGGAATTGTTACTGTTGTTGTTGGTGTTTTTGTTGTTGTTTTTACGATTGGCTTTGGTACAGTAACGTTCCATTCTGGTAATAATCTCAGTAAGGGTATCATCGTGTGGAGAATGGATGTCTTCATATGAGTCTCTCCAATCAGAAGGCATAGAGTCGTAGATAAGATCTTTGAAATCTTCTGGAGGGATGATTGCATCAGCAGCAGCAACTGGAGCGCCAGGCAATAAAGGAAGGATAACATTGTTGTGATATGAAACCATTGAAACAAAGCTGGAGACGCTCATGGAAGTTGTCTTCTTAATCTGAAACAGGAATCGTTTGTGGTTACGGTATACGTCATCGTTGTTGGAGAACTTGAACCGAATGAAGGCGCGAAGGTCTTGTTCAAAGTGAGGAACAGTATGGGTATGTCCAAGGATGTTGGTATTCCACCAGGTCTTATCAGAATAGTCCCTTAGAATATCTGGGAACTTGGAGTACAACCTGGGACCTGTAGTCCAACTGAGAGAAGAACGTGCTTCAGAGAATTCATGGATAGAGTGAAGTGTCTGTAAGAGGGTTGAAGTTGAAGTAATATAGGTGACTTTCACCTTAGTTGTTTCAGTTTCATTCTCATTGGTAATCACACGTTTATACTCAGCCTTTTCAAGTTCATCTAATTCGAAGTCGAACTTAAATGGAAGAGGTGTAACAGAAGACATGGTACTTGCTGGGTATTGCTGGATACTTGGTAGGTATATGGAAGGGACTTGGTGTGTATGTGTAGGTATATATATGTAGGTATATATGGAAGAGGTATTGATGGATACCTAAAACAACTCGCACTTAAGGAAAATAGGTGGCAAGTATCTTCGGAGGACCTTAAGCTTTGTTTGCTTAAGTACAAAAAATAAACTTGAAAATAAATGTTGAAGGTATGTAGGTAAGTATGACCAAAGGTATGAAGGTCCGAAGGTATGAGTGGCCGAAGGTTGGTATGATGTTGGTAACCTTAACCTTGGAAGGTATGGTATGGTACGTGTTGAGGTACCGTAAGGTTAAATGGTATGAGTAGGTTGAAGGTATGGGTACGTGGTGAAGTACTGTAGCCGTACTGATGAAAGGCTTTGAGTGGTATGATGGTAGGATACCACTGAAAAAGTATCTGGATTAAAGATGGGTTAAGGAATATAATCAATTCAAAGAATTGACAATGGTGGTCGTCGTATTAATCGACTGTAATTACAATGTCATATCTCTGGAAACCAGAGGTCGACCGAATATAAAAATAAAGTGATTGATAATCTTGTAAAATAAGAAATTATGATAAGAGTTATGATTTTGGAAACTAAGATAAAAATGAATGTTCTCTCGTACAACGTCGTGTTGTTTATCTTGATAAAGAGCAAACAGACATAGAGAAGCTTTGCAATATATATATTGCAATATATATTGCCATATATATAAAAAGGTCATATATATAAAAAGGTCATAAGAACCTGAGTCGGGGACATCAGTCATAGAGAACCTTGAAGTTGATAGAAACAGTGTTTGTTTCTTAATTCATAAATAGATTGTTTCTTGTGTGTCGTAGTCTTGAGACATACGACAGGCGCGGGTAGGGAATAAAGAGAGAATTTTTGTTTTTCGTAACAAGATTCCAAATTCCAAAATAGGCCTCTTAGGCGCCTGTCTGTCGTCCAAAATAAAAACACGTGCGTTGGGTGCGCCAAAAAGTATGTGGGCATATAATCTAAAATAAATCTTTGCGCATATTAATTTCGGGAATCGCTCATTCTTTTTTTTGCTCTGATAACAACATGTATTTGCAACAATAATAAAGGCATGTCGTCAGTCCGTTTCTCGAAAACGACTCCTCCAATCGGTGCGATAATTGGATGCCTTGTCCATCTTTATATAATAGAGCTGTTCGAAGCGTTCCTGTTCGAATCGACGAAGAGGGGACCGAGATATTAATTTTTGCCGTAGTTTGGACCGGGGAAGTTTTCGGATTGCTTGCTGCTGCTTGTACAAGTTCGGTTCTCGAAATCGACACGCACCATTTTAATTTGTTTTTTTTCAGTGGTGTCACGTCCCCTACCCTGGCTTTGAAGCCTCCCTCCTTCGCATCGTATCACAACAACAATTATTTTATTATCAAACACATGTGTGTATGTCACGCACACCACCACGTGCTGTTCGTTGACTAAGGCACGAGTGCCAATTCGTCAAAAAGCGCATATGCCGGCACCCTCTTCTTCAAGAATTGCCAGGCCGAATCGTTGAACACCAGGTTTTGTTCCGCGGCCTCACCGGCGTCCAGCGGCAGATGGTCCCTCGCAACATCTTTGGCAAACTCTTGCTCCGCCATCGCCAACTTGTTCTGTACACCTTTCCCTACCTGTGCCCGTTTTCTCTGGACGAATTCTTTTGCGGATTTCGTTTGGTAGTGGTGGAGGGCCACCACATCCCGAATGCCCTCGCCACTGTTGAACGGTCCCTTCACGATTTTTCCGGTGGTATCATGCACGTTAGTTCCATGTCGGACAATGGCAATGTTGTGCGGGCTTTTCGTAGTAAGGTCCACCTGACTGCCCCTCTCCAAGAACAATGAATCGACGTCCGCGAGACGGGCAATGGTCTTGACGTGTTGGTTAGTCGGTTTATCCAAGGGCAGGTGGTAGACAAACCGTCTGGTGATCGGTTCAAATACGGGAAGGTTCCATCCGCTCGATTGGAAGGCCAACCAGTTGACGACCAACGCCCCTTGGTGACAGTATTCCTCTAGCATGTCCGACACGTGTTCGTGTTGTTTGAGCACCAGGTACTCGTCGCCGTCAAAAAACGCGGCCCATTCGTAGTTTTGGCTCGCCTTGGCTTTGCTGAAGCAATCGATATAGGCCTTGTTGTGCTGTTCAAAGCCTCCCGGGATATGGATCACATCCACATCCACAAAGTTTCTCTTCAATCTGCCCCACTGCTTCAGTTCGAATCCCTCGCTGCTGTCGTATATGAAAAATTTTTCAAATCCCAGTGCGTGGTGATAGTTCACGAATTCGTCCAGATATAATTCTTCGTTGACGGTAAAGAGACACATGGCAGCTTTTTTTCGTTGTTTCGTGGCGTGTGCCGCCGGGGAGGTTCCTTGTGTTGTTGCTGCTTCGGCCAACCGCCCTGGTCCGTTTGGATCCAAGACTTTGTTGATTCTATTATTGAGTCTCTGCATCAATAGCATCAGTATCATGATCAAACCCAATGTCAACTTATCTCGCGTCATCAATCTGAACGTATTTCGACTTGTCGACGACAAGCTAGTAGTTGTAGTTGTCATCATGGTGTTTTGTGTCGTCGGAGGTTCTTGTTATACGGTAGAGCTGGCACCCGTATTGAGAATGTTTTTCATCAAATTAAAATAAACGTGAGATGTTCAACAATTACTTGTGTCTCTCCCTTTTTACGTGTATGTCTTTCGCATGATTTCTTGTTTTCTCAAATGTCTGTTTCTTTCATACTTGTGCCTCGATTCGATGACTAAGGCTTACGGTATGCTGTCCTTTTTCCAACACTACCGGCACTCAAGAGTCGCTCGCTCGCTGCGCTGCTCTCACTGTTGGCTTTTCTGCTCCCCGCTGGATCTAAGCATTTTTTCCGTTTGCCGCAGTTACTGCTTGTAGTTTCTCCCATGTATTCTTGGCATTGTCTCCTTCGAACCATCCGTTCTTTCGTTTTGAGCGGAAGAAAAAACAAGCTCAACAGAATCTTAATTATTCTGAACGGGAATTCGTAATTACCACGTAATTGTACCGTTGGGATATGGCCTATTGATTGGCAGGGGGTTTTAGTTTTAAGTTTCAGTTAGATTAAATTTACGTGGTACGTAGTACGGTACGTACTCGTACTTCGTGTTTAGCAAGATCTCTCGAGCTGCAATTGCCGAGCACGAGATGATTGGCTCTTCTCTTCGGGCGTGTGGAGTTGGAAACTGATGACATTTTTCTATGATAAGGTTACTCAATTATCTCATGTCTTTTGATAATAGGTGCAATTGAACGTATACTTAGGCACACCCTACCGTATGTAAAAATTTTAATTTTAGATGCTTTGTGATGCCAGCAACACTTAAGGATTGGGCGGGCGTAAGAATAGATACGCTACGTAAGATCCTTACGACACAGCGAGTTCTTCTGTAGCACGTGATTCGATAAGCAAAGATTTTGGACTGACATGACATATTGAATATGGATCGTTCCGATCCATCATCAAAAAAGATATTGTGGGTAGAAAAACATTGAATTTCGCGAAGAGTACGTGTAGCCGTGACCGCAAACCAAAATACTAGTATAGTACTGTGAGGAACGGTAGCGCAATTGAGAGCAGAACGAAGACGACTCGAGACCGTTGCGATGCGATGCGATGCGATGGTTTCGAAGGCGTCTCCGGTCCACTGCACTCCACTCCACTCCACTCCACCGCACCGCACCGCACCGCACCGCACCGCACCGCACCGCACCGCACTCCACCACACTCTCCTCTCATCCCTTTCGAGATTCTTCTACCATTTTCGTTTTCTTGGCTTCTTTCTCCTTCTCGGCCTGCGTCAGGAGCCGTCCCTTTTCCGCCCTTTCCTTCCGCTCGCTGTACCGGTCCGTCAGCGACTCCTTCAGGGGCGCCATGACCGCCGTGAACTTGGCAAACTCCTCCGCCACGTCGACGACGCGCTCGCGAAAGCTCGAGTCCTTCATGCGGCCGCTGTCGGCGTCGAATTCCTGCCAGGCCTTGGCGACGGAGGACTGGTTCGTGCAGCAGGGCATCCGCATCCAACGGGCCAGCAAGCGCAGGGCGTTCACCGCATTGAAGCTCTGGCTCCCTCCGTTGACCTGCGCCACGCAGCTGCGGTATTACGTGCGCGCGATAGATTTTTTTTTTCCGGTTTGGGTCGGGTTGGGTTGGGCGTTCGATGATATCGCAATCGATCGATATCGATATCGATATCGATATCGAATAGCAGTCGTACACCATCGGAACGGGAACGGAAAGGAACAAAACGGAATCGAACAGAGTTAGGCGTGACTTTCCGAATCGTTGTTCCATCACGAACCCACGCGCGTGTGTGTATCGTACCATGTTTTCCCTTGCGTTGGTCGGACCGAACCCGTGTTGAGCGGAATCCAATCGATCTGTTTTCTCGCATCGGGGAAGCAAACAAAACGAAACGAAACGAAACAAAACAAAACAAACAACGCAACAATAACGTGAGCACAACAAAAATTATGCAAACGAAAAAAAAGAGCAAACAATGAATCAATGATCCCCCATCTCTGGGCAATCCAAACGCGGGAAAATTCCATTTGTTCGTTCGTTGGCGTAGCGTACCGTACCTGATTCTTGAAAACACCCGTAATGGTGCCGTGCATTTCTGGAGAACTGTGCGTGTGCGTGTGTGCGAGAAAGAGAGAGAGAGAGATAAAATGTGCATAGCATCATGTTTCCCGGCGACGAAACGATCGATGAGGGGACGGTTTCCGCAGCTAGAGACGAAGCGACCGAGGCAGACTGCCCGAATTCCGTTGCAACAGCAACCGAACTTACACCCACATGTGGCCTGGCAATTCGATTGGCAATTGCCATGGCATGGCATGGCATGGAAAAGAGAGAGAAAAACGTTTGGCATCTCGCTCGTGTCAGTGACGTGACCACCACCATCAAACCAAATGGAGCGAGAAGCGGAAAACCGTCTGCACCAACAAAACTCGATTCCATTCGATTCGATTCGATTCCATTCGATTCCATCCTCCTCCCGCATCCGGTTTGGGAGAGTTTCTCTTCACTCACCGTCGCTCCAATGCGTCAAGGCTCTCAGCTCGACTACTTTGAGCTCTTTCTCCAGTGCCGGATCTCGGACGGGAAGACCTCTCGGATTGTACACTCGCACGTCGCAGCCCAGGAGGTCTGCGTGAAAAAAAAAATTTGGCGGATTTTGCGGATTTTGTTGGAAATCGCATCGCAGTAAGTAGTAATTCGCGGCACCGGGAAAGGACGAGCGAAAGAGATGGTTGAGAAGCGCCGCGCGAAACCGTCGATTTCGATCGTCGGACCAATAAATAATCAAAAGAGCAACGACGCAAAACGATCGTCGCGATCGAAATCGGGAACGATGAAAAAACACGCACACACACAAAAAAATACGTACCCAATAATCTGGCGAACTCGTATGCTGTTTCGCAAAACGCAACGGAACGGAACGACAGAGAGCGACCGCAAGAAGGATTGAAAGGCAAGGAGGGAGGGAGAAAGGGATGAGAAGAATACGAGGATGCAGATAATGATAATGGCATTGCGCCCGTGACGTGACACCCAACCGAACCGCAAGCGGCAACCAAACCGCAACGATTTTTTGGAAAACAAAAAAAAAAAAAAAAACGCAACGCAACGCAACGTAACGCACCGGCCTTTCGGGAGAAACTGGTCGGCCGGAGACTTCCGTACAAGACAAGAATTCTCGGAGGGCGTCCGATCGCCATGGATTCGTAATCAAACCTGGTCATGCTTCCAACGATTTCCTTGACCCAGCAGCGCCCCTCGTCGTCGGTGTTGCCGTTGCCGTTGCCATTCTCGCCCTCGCCATTCTTGCTCTCGCCATTGCTCTCTCCGTTGCTCTCTCCATCGCTCTCGCTCTCCTCCCAAACCTTGCGGTGGGCGTGCCAACCGCCCGTGAAATTCTCGGGGTTGGATTCCGTGGAGTATCCCGGGTGATCCGGGGAAGCGAAACCTTCCGCGTCGGATCCGTCCCACAAACCCGAGGAACGATGGTCGATGGCGGTAAACGTATCGGGTTTGCACATGGCAGCGCTGCGGATCGGACCGCCGGTGATGCTCGATGAGCAGCTTCGAACGGAAACGGAAACCGAAACGATACAGACTGCGCGCACTGCTAGGGCCTTCGTTCCGATGCGGGGTGCACGCAGGAAAGAAGATCTCTCGGAGGTACGAGCACGAGTAATCTTACGAATGCGAGTAAGATTACCGGTAGGGGACAAAACCGACATGCGGGAAGAAGGGAGGCAACTCGGATTTTTCTTCCCCGCCGCCCGGACGAGCCGATTCATCAATGCTACCGGTAATTAGGTTAAGAAACCTGGTAAGTTACCGTACGGTACAGTAATTATTTGTACCGTAACGTATGGATTGACGACACCCAAAAAAAAAAAAAAAAAAAGTTTCGTTTGGCTCACAAACAACAAGCATCCGGCGCGGAATGACAACGAGTGACACACGACGACACCCAAACCCACTTTGTATCACTACGTATCGTACCGTACGTACGAAGTATCATCTCTTATTATTATTTTTTGTACAAGTAAGTTACCGGTACAAGTACGTACGAGTAACCTTACTTCTGATACAGTACTACGTACATTAGAGTAAGTTTACGTACCGTACGGTAAAAATCTTACGATACTAGGCACTAAATTGATTGGACCTTGGGGGGTAAACCTTAAGTTAGTGGAGTTGTACGGTAAACCTTATTCCGCCATCATGGCCTCTACAAGTATTTTTTTTTTTTAAGGATACCGGTAAGGTTTTCCATATTCTTTTTGTTGATTGAATGTAGTACGAAGTACTTCGTAGTACATTATTTTAACAAATAGATTATCTCATGGGCACGATAGATAATTTATCTTCGTTCATGATGATGTTGATACCACCTAGCTACTTAGTGCGTTGTCTTCGGAAAGGTCGTCGAAGGGGAAGACGTCGTCAAGGCAATCGATGCCGTCGGAACTCCTGGTGGCTCGGGCTCACCTCGTTCTAAAGTGACGATCATTGATTCCGGAGAACTTGAAATCACTCACGCGAAATAATGTTGCCGATTTTCTTCAAGGGAAATAGATGTTTCGCAGTCATGGTTTATGAGATTTGATTGCGATCTTGGTTACCTTGCTTGAGCCGATGACATTCGCATCCGTATTTTCTTGATGATAATTGATTGTGTCTAATTCAATACGAACAATCATTATTTTTGCTAGTAACTCGTGCATAGTGCTGTACTAGAATCGTGCACATTTTCTCAAACTTTGAGGATACAGTAAATTGACTTGGCTCACACCCAATTCCATCCGCACAAAGTATCGTACAGTAAACCTTACGGTACCGGTAGTACCTGGTAGAGTACATTCCAAAAGTAATCTTACCTTGTTACTACGGTATGACAGTATGAGAAGTACCGCATTAGGGTGTGACGAATAGCAGCAGTAGTACTAGTAACCTTACTACTTGTAGGATCATGTTGTCCTAGTACTAAATAAGGGCCCAAAATAAGGGCCCAGCATCCTGTCTAGCATCCTATTTAGTATGTTTCCCTTATTTCTGTACAGTTCTATAGGGCTGCTAAGAGTTGGGGTATGTAGATCTGGTACAAATTCTACTGGAGGGGCCAAGATCCTGTTTAACATCCTGTTCACTATCCCACTTACTAGCAAAGTAGTACAGTTCCGTTTGTCAGTTAGCACCCCCTATGGATTTCCCAATATTGATCTGCTAGTAAGAGCTCGGGTATTTACATCTCGTACAAGTTCTACATACAGGGCCCAGCATCCTGCTTAGCATCCTGTTCAGTATCATCCCCCTTCTTAGCACAGTACAGTTTGGTTTATCAGTTAGCACACTGAATATTTTATTATATTGATCTAATAAGAGATAGGATATATAGATCTGGTACAAATTCTACTAGAAGGCCCAGCATCCTGCTTAGCATCCTGTTCAGTATCCCCATTAGCCCAGTACAGTTCGGTTTATCACTTATCCCGCTTAGCCCAGTATGGTTTGGTTTGTGTTAGCATCCTGTAAACTGTTTGGTTTCTGTTAGCATCTTGTAAATCTCCCAATATTGATCTGCTAAGAACTGGGGTATGTACTACAAGGGCCCAGCATCCTGCTTAACATCCTGTTCAGTATCCCCCTTAGCACAGGGCAGTTTGGTTCATCATTTAGCATCCTCCTGTAAATCTCCCCATATTGATCTGCTAAGAACTGGGGTATGTAGATATGGTGGTACAAGTTCTACTAGAAGGGCCCAGCATCCTGGTGCTTAGCATCCTGTTCACTATCACCTGTAGCACAACAGTACGGTTTGGTTCATCAGTTAGCATCCTATAGATCTCCCAATGTTGATCTGATAAGAACTGGGGAATGTTCATCTGGTACAAGTTCTACATACAGGGCCCAGCATCTTGCTTAGCATCCTGTTCACTATCACCTGTAGCACAGTGCGGTTTGGTTCATCAGTTAGCATCCTGTAGATCTCCTAGACAGGATGCTACTAGACAGGATGCTGGGCCCTTCCAGTAGGATCTGTACCAGATCTACATACCCCAACTCTTAGCAGCCCTATATTAGAAGATATACAGGATGCTAAGATACTAAGAACGTAACTGTAGAATCAAGAAGGCGATACTACTAAAACTCATATAATCCACAATGTGGCGGACTGTTGTGTCCTCTTGGATTCCACTGTGCATCATGCCATAACTTTCAATCCATGTTGAAGGGAATGAATGGAGGAGGATTGTGAGTTTCTCCACTCTGGAGAGGGGCGCGCTGCTTCCTTCTAGTTTCTGTGTGTATTTCATGAGGATAAGGATGCGTTCGGCGTGTTCCTTGCATGTAACTGATGGTGTCTTTCGACAGTCGTGGCTTCGGAGGTAGGTGTGCATGATGTCTCTTGCATCCTTGGCATTGCAGTAGAGCTGAGTGAAGTCAATGAATGCTTGCTCGTATCCCCCAATTTTGTCTTGGGAGTATTGGAATTCTTCGGGATCCAAAGGGTCCTTAATCATGTCATTCCATTTGCTCTGGGCATCTGTGGTGAGGCAGCGTCCGAAGTGAGTTAGGTAGATGCTGATTGGTAGCCGGAGATAGTTGGCAGCATTTCTGAAAGACTCTTCTACAAAGAGCAATTCTTCTAGCCCTCCGGTCTCCGTGAAGAGGGGGACCTTCATGCTGTCGGTTCGGTCCTCGTCGACGTTGTACAGAGTAAACAGCTTGGGCTTGGTGCAATCGAAGGAGCTCTTGTAGGTGATGGGGGGGTCTCTGTAGATACCGGACATCTTGTTGGAGATACAACGTGCCTCTGTTGTTGAGGATAAGGGTTGTTTATTCGATTGTTTTGGTTCAGTACTGAGTTCTACTGTTTTCCTACGTTGAAGATAAACAGTAATTACTGTGTTACACTCTAAGGTAGAAAAATTGGAGTAGTAAAAAATTGTGACTAAAGTTTCGACTCTTAAGCGAGCGTTACGATTTTTATGTGAACGTTTGAATATACAAACGCGCGCCGTGCTTATATTTGAATAACGGCACACATGCATTGCTGGAGCGTCCGGCGTACAGTTTGAATATTTGTATTCAAACACCGGTCAGCTCGTATGTGGGATTCGGTTAATTATTTAATCGTGGTTCATGCTACGCCAGCATGTCACAAGACAGGATGCTAGTGTAACATGCTAGCGTACGCTAGTAGGTTACAACTGAATAATTAACCGAATCCCATATGGGAATAGAGTGTTACAGCTAGGCCCTTCCAGTAGGATTTGTACCAGATCTACATACCCCAACTCTTAGCAGTCCTATAACATAAGATATACAGGATGCTAAGATATAGATGGAACTGTACTAGAACTGAAAGGGCAATGATACTAAACAGGATGCTAGACTGGATGCTGAGACCTTATAGAAGGATTAGTACTACTAGATCTACATTCCCCAATTCAGAAAATTGACAAAAATATACTATGCCAATTGATTCAAAAACCGATCAATTAATAAAGCTATTTCTTATTAAAAAAACATATAAATATCTATTTTCATAACAAATAATGGCACATTCTTAACCGTTGAAATCCTACCAGGTCTACGCATTAAGAACAGTAAATCTCTGTTTTTACCAAAACCCGGTTTCTCACACTCTTCCACTTCTTTACAGAAGTTAAAGTTCCGTTGTAAATCCTACAAGAGTTAAGGATTATGAAGTATTTTTTCTTACAACTCCACTAAATCTTATAATTATTTGAGAATGGGAGTTTCCGTCGAACTTCGTAAGTCCCTCCTCCTCCTCGGAATTTCAAACTTGGAACTTCATTCATTCCGATGAGTCCGTAATTGCACCGTAATAAAGAACGGTACCGGTAAGTTACGAACAAGTAAGGTCAACCTTGTGAGAATGAATCCCTAGCAACTAGTGAATAACCTCACTCTTATTGTAATACATGCGTTAATCACGTCAATAGGAGCACAACAGCATTTCGCAAACCTTACGCGTTCCCGAACCGTCGTCTTTCTCACGGCTGGTAAGGTTACCGGTACGACTAAGATTACCGTTATTACCGTAAGTCTTATCTATCTGGTGAATGAATAATGAATACCGGTACATCGACCCTGCAACCGTCTTTCTCATCAAAGCGGAATGAATCAATCCCAATACCGGTACATCGTACATGCCGCTTCCACAACGATGCGATGTAGTAGTATTGCGTTTGGAATGCAGACAAAGGGCGCTGATGCCAGGGGCTATAACTACTACTAGTACTACTACTAGTACTACGACTAGATATGCTTCTTCCGAGAAGATCCATTCGGTGTGTGGTGTCGTTTCGAACGAACCGATTCGAACAACTCGATCGATGGCACGAGCAAAAAATAATAATATTGTGCGAAGCACTGTGCTGCTACGGAATTCCGAAACATCTGTCCTCGACCCCGCAATGCAGACGCACGGGGACTCGACGGCAGCGGCGGCGATGGAATTTCCGGAATACCGTACTCGCGCTGTGCTTTGCCTTGGAAGATTTTAGTCGTGGCGTGGCGTGGCGAACGCCTTACGAACGAATGGGTTCGAAGATGTCTTCTGCGAATTCTTACCTCTGTCGAACTCTTTCCGATTCCATCGGGATTGTGCTCGTGATCGTGATCGTGATCGTGATCGTGATCACGTTCCGGATCGTGTTGGTGCATCGAGACCGGAAGCCATCGATAGCACCCGTTGAACACTGCCACCGTAGTGCACTCTCAACCACCACCGAGTGTTTCTTCAAATTTCGCAAGGATGGTGTTTGTCTCACAATTCGGCTTCGACAATCATACATTGCTCTAAGACCAGCTACTACTACTAGCTAGCTCATCAAATACAACCAAAACTGAACAAAGACAACCACCAACACCACCACTACCACACCACCAAGCAAGCAAGCAAAATGGTTAGTGTTTTCAATTTGGTCAAGGACGCTGCCAAGGACGTCGTGAACACTGTCGGAGACGCCGTGAGCAAGGATGGCATCCTGACCAAACACGTTGAGCAACTAGTACCCGGTGGAGGACTTGTCACCGCCGGTATTCACCTTGCCGCTGGCAACACCCAACACGCTGAGAATGCTGCTCTCCAAGGGGCATTTTCCGCGGCACCCGCCCTTGTTGGAGGTGCGCCGGGAATGGCCTTGGGTGCTGTTGCAGCTCAGGCCATGAACACGGACAGCACGAAAAGCATTTTGATGGACGCCGTGAGCAAGGATGGCATCCTGACCAAACACGTTGAGCAACTAGTGCCCGGTGGAGGACTTGTCACCGCCGGTATTCACCTTGCCGCTGGCAACACCCAACACGCTGAGAATGCTGCTCTCCAAGGGGCATTTTCCGCGGCACCCGCCCTTGTTGGAGGTGCGCCGGGAATGGCCTTGGGTGCTCTCGGAGCCCAGGAACACGTTGGAAATGCTGTTCTCCACGGGGCATTGTCCGCGGCACCCGCCCTTGTTGGAAGTGCGCCGGGAATGGCCTTGGGTGCTCTCGGAGCCCAGGCCTTCACGGAGAACCACTAAAGAGTAGTACTACTAGTAACGACAAGACTTGCCTCCGGATCTCCATCAAATCCCACTGGGCAAGGGACAGTCGTCGCTTCCGAATTTACCGCATGATCGAAGAATGATAATCTCAAGAAATCATTGGTTCGGAAATTCTTACGGCCAGGTGTCCTTGAGTCCACATGAACATTCGTACTATTCGTGGACTTCCTTCGTGGGCCGGACGACAGCTGTAAGCAATCCCGTAGCCAATATCAATTGTAAGAAAGTATAAGACCTAGAACTCCTATTATTTCACGATTATCGCACTTCAACATTCTAGTAGTAGTACGAGTACACCGTTCTCTGCCTGTACACATAATCCACTAGTACCGATGCACACACCTAACTCATAATTATTAATACTACGTAATTTACTTCGTAATCTTACTTCGTACATGTTTCGTTCATCGAATTTCTCGATGATACTTCGTATTAAGTACTAGTATTTGTTTTTCTATGACCCATGTGTTGGAATGTTGCTCTTACCCGATTAGTACGAGTACCGTAGGTAAATGAGCGATTCCCGAAACTAATATGTGTAATATCATATCCTAAATTCAATGTCCACATTGTTTTTGGCGCACCCAACGGACAGGCATTAAAAACGAATGACAGACAGGCGTGCAGAAGGCCTATTTGGGAATTTGGAATCTTGTTTCGAAAAACAAAAAATGCTCTCTTTATTCCCTAACTGCGCGTCTATCGACAATTTTTAGCGCGCGATTATTGTTTTCAAGATTCCTTGAAAATATGAATTGGTGCTTAAAATCTGGAGGAGGCAGATATGTGTCCTCCAGATTCTGAGAAATCGGTTAATAGATTCTTATTTTTCTATGTGGGAGCACATAGATCTGTGTGTGCCACGTCAGAAATAATGTGATATGGCACGTGCATATTAGTTTCGGGAATCGCTCAATTACTGCAGGGGTTCTTATTATGACCCCTGACTTACTGATACCAAGACCGGATTCAATACCAGTTCTCGTACGACCTAATTACTTCGTAGTAACAAACAAAAAAATTGTTCTGCTGTACGTGTACCCATGATCATTGTTTCACGACTTCTCGATGCGATGCGGCAAAACAGATGACACTCGAACAATACCGCAACATGCGGGAGCGTGCCTTTGATCGATACAAATTGTCGGCTCAGGTTCTGAGTGGAGACACCATCAACGAACGGCCCGCCGACCAGGACTCCAAAGAAAAGGAATGAATAGTCATCACGATTGGGGACACCGTCGAACTTTTGTACGAGTAACTTAGGTAAACGTACCGTACGAGTAAGACTACTAGCAGTAAGTCTTACGAAGACTTCTTACTTTAGTAGTACTAGTACTAGTACGTACTACACTACTACTACCACCCACCACCACTTCTTGATGATTCCAATTCGAACACCACCACCAGCAGCCGTCAGACAGAACGTTCTCATAATTCCAACACCCAAACAGTTGCAAACGCACACCAATACAAATCCATTGTCTTTGCTACACATCACCACAAGAAGTACTACTACTACTACTACCACCACCATCATGATGAGGACGAGGATCACCACCACCACCACCGCCGCCGCCGCCAGCAAGACGAAGACCAACAGAACGAAGTCTTCCTCCTTTCGCTCCGTTCTCGCCGTCGCTGCGACGGCATCGGCCCTTGCCCTGTGCTCGTTCTTGTCTCCCGCCGAAGCCCGCATCGGTACGAATTCCACCCCGGAGCGCCGGCGCTTGGTCCCCGCTGACGAGGAGGAGGACACCAGATACGACTTTCGCCAGGAGATCCTAGTCAACACCGGTTTTTTGGAAAACGCCGACGGCGTTTTGACCAGAAATGAGCCTGTGAGAATGGAGATCACCATCGGGGACATTCCCGGCTTCGTGCCCGATGCCGACTCCGCCGACGTATATGCTGACGTACACGCCGAGGGCAGTGGCTCGGCCTAACACGACCTTGTTCGGTAGTATCGCTCAAGATTTGCTGGAGCAAGAATTGGCAGGAGGATGCATAAGAGGAATTAGTTCTAATACTAGTAGTAGTAGTTACCATTTATGTGCTACTACATCAGTCCCTTCAAGGAAGGGTTGCGCTCTTCAAAGCAATTCATCCTTTCATCACCAGCATTCGTAGTAGTAACTGCAAATGCTACTACTAGTACTAGTACTAGTATTTTGAGTTTTTAATCATGACAACGGAAAAAAAATACTCCTCGTAACCTTACTGTGCCACTCTATCAAAATTATGAACTGGTAAGTTACGTAGGTAAGACTTACCGGTAATAGGACGTGGTACGAATAACTTGTATAGTTTCGCATTGGTACGTACCGTACCATTTTTAAAGTACATACCATACATACTCTACTGGAATGATTTTTTTCCGTTTGGGTATGGCATCCCCGCGCGCGACTAACGGTCCAATCAAAATCCTGGAATTGAAAGTTTGAAATTGTCACATTTTTATTTTAACCGACCGAAACTTTCGAAGGACCGATCTACCATTCCCCACACTAATCCATGACGACGACGTTTGAATTCGACGACTGCTGCAAGTAACTTAGTATTAGACTTTGTACGACCCACCCATTCACACCGTTAGTACAGGTGTACTATTAAGGACGACGACTCATCCACCGTCTTTGTTTATTGACTACCCAAATATGGATGTACAAGAACGATCAACCCAATCTAAATGCTTCAAGTTTCCATTCACGGACAACGAGGAAGCAGATCTAAACCTGTCGTCGATGAGTTCTCGCGGATTGATACGCGAAAAGACGCCGCTGCGAACCAAAGGCAAACAAAAGATTGGACATGGTCATTGCACAGATTCACCATCGGATTTGAGTGTTGGTCTTAGCCCAATAGCTAAGAGTCGAGACAGCGATGCTAGTAGCGTAAGCTGTTTAGGATCACTTCTAGGGGACGAAGTCGATACAGCAGCACAAGTACTAGATGCAACGGGCAATAGTAACCACAACACGCAACAACAGACCCCAACTTCACCATTCCAAGCAGAGCAAATATCCCCTGTGTCCGATCGCTCTTCCTCGCCTAGAACCAGTGACTTGCAAAGTGCGATGAAAAAAGTCGGTGAGCGTTCGAGTCATTTTATTGACAAGATAAGAGATGCAGCGCACAAACGAAAGATTGCGGTCACCAGATCGAGGGATTCACTTGTCGCTAAGGAACAGGAGCAGCTTCGGTCGATTGCGGAATCCAAGACTCGCTTGACGTCTTTGAATGAAGAGTTGCAAGCTTTGGGCGAGAAGAACGGAGCATCCGCAAAAGAAAACAACTCCGACAAAAGAATCAATTCGAAAGACAAAAACTCCTATAAAAACAACAGATTCATTGGTGGCTTTGGTGGGGTGGGCGTTCCAAAAGTAGAAAAGAGACCGACTACAACACCATTGTCACCAATGTTGGGCATTCGCAGAAAGGGGGGGAAAACCACAGACAGACTAGGAAAAGAAGTGAACAAGATCATACCCGGGAGTGGGACGCGGGCAATACCAAATACGAAACCCACGAATAGAAACCAATACAGTGATACAAGCGCAAAGAAAGCGAAAGCACCAAGCAAACGGGATATGGCTCCGAGACAAAAGAAGGGAGAACCCGTCGTGCCCGGAACAATTTCTTCGAAACTGAACGGTGGTGTCGACGTTTCGGCCGAAGAAACTTCTCTATTTAAAGCACGGAAGGCACCATCGTCCACAACTACGGAATGGAACGCGGGGCAGGTTGGGATTCCAAAGGTATCAAAACGAGCCGTGACAGTTCCGATTTCTCCCTGCCTCGGGCCAAAACGTCAGTCTCGCTTACCTAGAAAAAATAGTGTCGAAAGAAATGCCGATGATGATGTATCATCGAAAGCAAAAATGAATCATTCGACGAGGACTAATAATGAATTCTCGATATCATCGCACCGCAGAACAATGACGCCGTCATCGGTCAAAGATTCGCCGCTCGTAGGATTGAACCTGATTGATTCAATCAAGAAAAATAAATCCAGAGCAAATCTCGAAAATCATGAATCGACACCCAGTCACCCTTTCCGTCTGCCGTTCCAGCCTCGCAGCACTAATCGAGCCAAAATGAGAGAAAAGTATGATGTTCGACGTCTCGAAAACCGACATCGAAGGCTCCAAGAACAACGAGAGAAACTGCAATCAGAGATCAAAGTAATACGTCGAGAATTGAAGATTCTGAGTAAAGATTTAACTTGAAAAATTATCTATGCCATAATCTCGAACGCTTTGCATCTAATGTGTACAGCACAGTTACTATACTGCAAATAGATTTTATACGAAAAGTATTCCTTTCTTACTGTCAATATTGTTCATACTTTCACAAACCCCGCCCACGAGGAATTATTCCACAATTATTTTAGTAGTCCCTCCCAAAAAGTTGATCCATTGCTGTGCACATTCTGAAACCGCAAATGAATAAAGAATTTGGTCTCTTCCCCCTCAAACAAGAACGGTGGTATCGTCTTCCTTTGCACTCGGATCTTCGGCGTCCTTCTTTTCCTCGCTCTCATTCAGCTTGTTGTCTTCCGTCTCCGTCGCATTCTCCTTGTTCTCGAGTTCCTTGGTCACCACATCGTCCTTCTTCCCGTCTTTCCGTACAAAGTCCGCTTCGCTACCGCCACTGGTTTCCGGCGGAAGATCGCTCTCGCTCTCGCTCTCGTCATTGGTTTTGGGCTTTACAGCACTACCATTATTATTTTTTGATTCCGACGGAACTTCCTCCTTGATTTTTGCCGCCGGGATCGCATTGCTACCTGCATCTGTTTCCGTCTTTGCATCGTCCTTTGTGCTGTCACGCGGTGACTTTTCGGTGACGTCGCCACTACCATTGCCCGTGCTGTCGTCATTCTTTTTGCAGCCTGTTGCATCCTCCCCGGGCGAGTCTTCTTCTTCCTCTTCTTTTATTTCGAGATCGTTCCTCTCCTCGTTCAGCAGCTCCTCGTCGCCGGCATCCTTGAGCCGATCGAGGAGATACTTGGTCGATTCCTCCACCTCAAACAACTCGGTTTTTGGTTTGTTCCCGTTTTCGACAGCGGGCGATGCCGATGGCGGCACCATCGTGCATCTCACCGACCGGAGCAACTTTTCTTCGTCTACCGCGTTGCACAACCGTGTTCGCATCGTGAACCACGTGTGACAGCGACAGGAACAACCCAGACAGTACCCGCAAAAATTGCAAGCAGGTCCGTTTTTACAAGGACAACGGCTTTCCCGATCGAACTTGTTGTCTCCTGAAAAGAACAGAAACAAAGGAGAGAACCTATTGTCAGCACATTTCCGAGAGCTCCCAGCTCCCAGTGCAAACGACAAACGGCAGACGGAACCACGGCTGGATACTCACCCATGTGATTCAAGGTTGCGTGTCGCTTCGGATTCGAAGGGTGCATCTGAACCTTGATCATGAACTTCCCCTGCAAGTAACAACCTCGGCAAATGTTGAAATCTTTCGAGAGAAGCTTTTCGCAACCGTCACAATGGAAGTAAACGTTGGACAATTCCTTCCGACACAGCTTGCATTGAAAGTCCGAATCACCGTACGGGTCCAGGGGGCAGGTTTGAGGATTTTCCTGCGTGTCCGGAATCTTGGCAATCGAGAGACGCTCTCCCTTTAGTGTCGACCTGGACTCTTCGACGTTCAATGCTTTGATGTGTTGACCCACTACGACACTCAAACCCGGACTTATTCCTCTGCAAATGTCTTCTTTCGTCGACTCGTAAATGTGTTTGCGCATGACTTTTTTCTCGAGAGCGTCGAGAAAGGATTTCGTTCGCCCCGTATGGACGCTCCGCGCCGGAACGGTTTTGGCCATCTGAAGCAGAGCGAGCTCCGGAATGGCCAGGGACGTGACGTCGTTCTTTCGATTCAGGGCGGACCCCTCTAGAACCGAGCATACCTCCCGGTTGATCCCCGCTGGCGAAACCCCGCGATACATCCAATCCCATGCGACGCTGACACACATTTTTTCTTCGCCCGCAATGCCTTTCGATTCCACAAGCTTCTGTCGGCGTTTGGCGTGGCAGTCCCATTCCGGTAGTTCGGATGTCGACATCTTTCGGAAGGCATGGAGACGCCCCTTGTTGATGTGAACCAAATCACCCGGCTCGAGAATTAACAAAGAATGGACAATATCTATCAAACAAGACAAAAAAAGTGAGGCATCAGGGCGGCTTGCATCGAAATCGGGAATCCAATCGTGGCGCGAGAACAGAATCTTACCCCATCTTCTTGCAGTCCTCGATCATGTCGTTGCTCGGCCACGGAGGCTTTTGACCCTGTGGTGCGTTTACCAAAATTACAAGAGGCGTCAGCGAAATTTTTGTGAGTACCATACAACGATCGTTTCAAAATCACACCACGCGCCATCCCATTTTCCGTGTACTTCTCATGCTCCTAAATCCCCCCCCCCAAAAAAAAAAAAAAAAAAAACAACAATAGTACTGTAATCATCCATCGCACGCACCAAACCATCGCCGTGGGGCATCGAGTACAGACCGTCGAAATGAGATCCTTCCATTTTCTTGCCGCTCAGGATCCACAGTGCGTGTTTCTTGTGTCTCTCCGTCAGGCGGCGCAGCATGACGACTTCGTTGTACCCGCTGATGCACAAGTGTCCGGAATCCACGGTTCCGTGTCCGTCTTGGTGAAAATGTGTGAACGAGGCCGGGGGTGTTACGTACAGATTTGGACCCATGAACGGCCGTGCATCGGGTGTCACCTGCGAGTGACAGCGGTGATGGATTCGATTGGCAAACCATGATTATTTGCAAGAGGGCGGGTTAGCTAGCTTCCGAGGTTACGCCTAGACAGAACAGAACAGAACAGAACAGGACAGGACAGAACAAAGCAAAAACGCAATATCCGCGATTTTCGTTTCGTTTCGTTTCCTTTTACTTACCGAATTCATCATGCAGTGCGATCCGCCCGGCAACACCGCCGGAAGCTCGAAACTCTCGAGGAAGTTTTCGTTTAGCAGGGGCGTCAGCCGTTTCATGTCGACATCGATCATGTACAGAGCCGTGGTCCACACCCCGAGGGTGTGCGTCTTGCCCTGGTGGTCTTCAAAGACAAACGTGGGCTCTTCTTCTTCTTGTTGTTGTTGTTGTTGTTCGTCGTCTTGTTCTTGTTCGTTTTGGCGCTCGCCGTTGATTTGTTTTCCGTTCTGGTTCTGGTTCTGTTTTTTCTGTTGCTGTTGCCGTCGTTCGTTCAGATGCGACTCTCGTTTCTCGCAGTACCGCACGTAATCCTCGAACCGCATCGAGTAGAGGCGGTCCTTCTCCTCGTTGGAAACGGTTCCGTCCTCGCCGACCTTTCGGTCGAATCGGCGAAACTTGTGGTAGAATTCGCGGCCGACGCAGCTCCTGAGATAGTCCAGGCTCCACAGAGACGGGTCGACCCGTGACATGTTGAGCAAGCCCCGGGATATGACCGTCATGTCGTTTCTCTCGTACATTTCAAAGAGGAATCGGGAGTCCTCGAGCGTCAGGACGGGCTGGACGTCACCGTCACCGTCACCGTCATTGCTGCTGTTGCCCACCGAAAAGTCCGCAATCAGCACCCTCGTCTCGTCGTCAAAGGACCAGCGACAGGACCCCGTGTTCGGAAAGGTCGGCAGGGGTGGCGGAGGGGGTATCGGACGGAGATCGTCCCGGCTGACACCGTTGGACCATTCCGAGGGCAGGGGTGGATTGTGGTAGATGTGGGCGGTCTCTTCCACGTACAGATCGTTCGGATCCGGCTTGTAGGTGTATTCCTCGTACTTTCGTTCGATGGATTGTTGTTGGTGCTGCTGAAACTTGTGGAAATTGGACCCGCGGCTCTCCCGGGTGGGTGGTTCGTCCCCTTGTGCCCGTCGCCCCGTTTCGGAGGAAAGCCGGCTCTTTTTCTTTCGGCTGCCGCCACCGCCATTGCTACTACTAGTACTACTACTGCTGCCGACGTGATTCGGCGTCGATTCGTTGGCGGCATCGTCGGAGTAATCGATCCGCGACGTGGCCAACGAGGCCTTTCGCTTCGGCCGTCCCCGTGAGATGGACATGGCGGCGAGCAAGTCCGCGTCCACACCACCGCGGCCCACCATCTCAAGCGCGCTGGCGCCACTGCTTCCTAGGAGTTCCTTCCGTATCGCCAGGGCTTTCTTGGGTGTCACGGCGCTCTTGTTTCGTAGCTCGCTGATCGCTTTGCCGACCTTGGTCATGACGTCCGCGTCCGGCATGATATTCCACCGGCCGCGGTTGTCGATTTTGAGAAATCGCCCACCAATGTCGTGGTAGATGTGGTCCACGATTTTTCGGGCAATCTCCGTCTTGCTCAATCCCTTGAGTTCTTCCCGGAACTTCATGACGGTTTCTCGGTAGACCTGATTCCCGGGGTGGTTGTTGAACTTGTGCAGGCCCAGGAGAATGTCGTGATCCGTGTAATCGCTCGCGATTTTGGTGGAAGATTTGCTGCCGGATTTTTTCTTTTTGCTGCTGGATTTGCTGCTGGATTTGCTTTCGGGAGGGATCGGGGTCGACGAAACAACGAGCGGAGAAAGTCTGTTTGCTGTGTCGTTGTTGTTGTTGCTGTTGCTGCTGCTGTCGCTGCTGTTCATGCTCTGTCTCGGTTTCTTGACGCGCGGTATCGACGCCATAGAAAGCTCGTAGTCCGGAACGTCTTGGTTCTCCTCGGTTCGTTTCTTGTTCATGGGCAAGGCGGCGTGGCGACGAGATCCAGCCCTCCGTCCCCGCTAGACGTGAGTTGGTGTGGTTCGAATCGGGGGGCGACAACGACGGCGACGACGACGACAGAGTTGGCGACGTGGATTCGTACATGTCGGTTGTGTTTGCGTTTGTGTTTGTGTTTGCGTTTGTGTTTGCGTTTGCCTTCCCTTTCGGAGCGTCGTCCCCTCGTGCCGAAAGTGCGGCGGAAGCTTGCGAAGCCGAGGCGTGGAGCACGGCCGCGGCGTCCTCGATTTGCGCCTCGGCCGCCGCCTTTTGCGCCCGCAGCATCTTTTGCTTCTTGCGATCGCTCCCGTGCGTTGATTTTATGAGCGTGTTGTGGGGCATGGGCGATTCCACGCCAGTCGAATTCGAATTCGAATTCGAATGCGGAGGTTGGTGAAAGTAGTGCGCAGCGGACGTTTCGATGGGATCCGATCCCCGTCCGGAATGATACGGATGGCTGTTCTGGGAGTGGTGAAAGGACGAAGGGAGTTGTTGCCTGGGGGTCTTCGGCAGCTGTCCGGCAAGATTCAAGAGTTGCACCGCGATCGACGGATCGACGGTTTCCACATCCTCCACGAAAGACCTTCGGTCGCTGCTGCTGCTGGCGCTGCTGTGGCTCGTCGTCATTCGAAGTGCTTTCTTGCTTGTCTTTCGTTCGTTCGTTCTTCGCTCGCTTGCTTACTCGCTGTTGGGTGGGTGGGAGGCAGTACCGTAGTGGAGATGGGTGGATTTGGATGGATGGATTGGCCGAAACGGGTTCGGTTCGGTTCCGTTCGATCAATCGTTCGTCTCGATTTCGAACGATGATTCGATTCTTGGTCGTGCGCGATGGCGATCGATCGATCGATTGATTCGCGTGTGGTGCTGCGTAGGCTTCGCTCGTTTTTGGGGTTCGCGCTCTGCGTAATTACGGTACAGCAGCTGTCGAATGAATCGAACTGTGTGCGATCGATCCGTTTGTCACTGGAACAATCGCCGAGCACTCTATCGTATCGTATCGTATCGTATCGTATCGTATCGTCACTAGTAGAACAACGATCGGTTCAATCGATCGATGACAATTGCGTCCAGAATCGAAGTCGCTTCGGAGCGATAGGAATAGGAATGCTTCCGTTTGGCTTCAATCTCTTTGTGATAGTCTTTCCCGAATTGATGTACGGTAATCCTTACAATAAGGTAAGGCTACTCGTACTGTACGCATCGTAACTTTCGATCCGTATTGTATCGTGTGGTTTTGCCTTCGGTTCGTACGATAAGATGAGTACGATACCGTTTTGTACGGTACACTACAGTACGTTCTTACCGAAATCAATCGCTTCCAATCTTTGGCGTAAATTAGCGTACCGGTAATGTTACCCGTAAAATCGGGACACCGCAGTAATTAACGAATGAAAACCGCACAAACAAATCACGTCCATGGAACACACAACGATTAGAGTCACGGGGGGTTCCGTACGATGGGTAAGTTACGGTACACAGTACGATACGGCACAAATGCCGCCGGTACGTAACCGTACTGATTTGTACGTAGTACTCTTGTACTTGTACTTGTATCCGTTCCGTACCGGTAAGAACCAATAAGATTGCTCGTGCAACGCCGCAAATCTTGCAGCCAAAGAAAAAGGAGGATCTTGGTGCAACTGCGAGCTCAGCGCGGAATAATGGCCTGATACGATGGAAAGAAAAAGAAGACAAAAAGGCCCTCTCGGAATTCAAAATCAAAATCAAAGGAAAATCGTTCCTCTCTTTTATTTTAGTGTGGTAATCTTAATTACATGTAAGATCTTACTGTAAATCTTACCGTACTGTATTTTTCGACGAGACTAAGCTAGTCCATACATTCATTGGTTCCTTGCGCCCAAACTCGATCGGCGCGACCATCTCCGATCTGGATGTGAGAACTCGTATGTTTTCTACCTGTAAGTTACCGTAGGTACGAGTAATTACCCACTACAAGATTCCCATCGCTTGTCCCCCGGTTCTTCGTACGTACCCCACTACTAATTTCTACTGAAACCGGGGGACAGATGATAGGAATTCTGTGGTACTGTACACAAAACGCAATGCATTCCCGCCACAATTATTTGGCGGGAGTTTTCACCAGAAACAATGAGTTTGAGAGTCGACCCCCATAACAAAAGCCACATAAAAATTACAGACTGATTCATACATACCGTATGGTACGTATTGTGTTTGGTACCAAAACTCAATTCTATGCTCACAAGGTCTTTACCAAGAGGTTACTCATGCTATCTACTACCCTACTAGTAGAAGCCCAACCAGGTTCCTATTTATTTCATTCTTTGCTTGTCCCTACTAGAAGATAAATCTAATAAAACTACTGATACTAATACTGCTTTTGTAGAAGATAAATCTAATAAAACTACTGATACTACTATTACTGCTTTTGGAATGAGCTACTAGTACTAATCCTACTGCATGGACCCAGCATCCTGTCTAGCATCCTGTCTAGCATCCTGTCTAGTATTCCCATTCTTGTGGATAAAAAGGGGGTGCTAAGAGCTGGGGTATGTAGATCTAGTACTAATCCTACTACTACAATGGCCCAGCATCCTGTCTAGCATCCTGTTTACTATCCACTTTTCTATTCTACAGTTCCGTCTATATCTTATCATACTGTATCTCTAACAAAATATATAGAGCAGGTGCTACTAAGAGCTGGGGTATGTAGATCTAGTACTTATCTCACTACAGGGGCTTAGCATCCTGTCTAGCAACCTGTTTAGTGTCCACTTTTCTATTCTATTGTTCCACCATCTATATCTTAGCATACTGTATCTCTAATAAAATATAGAGGTGCTAAGAGCTGGGGTATGTAGAGCTACTAGTACTAATCCTACTTCAATGGCCCAGCATCCTGTCTAGCAACCTGTTTAGTATCTGCTTCTTTTCTAGTATTCTACAGTTCCATCTATATCTTAGCATACTGTATCTCTAATAAAATATAGAGGTGCTAAGGCTGGGGTATGTAGATCTAGTACTTATCTCACTACAGGGGCTTAGCATCCTGTCTAGCAACCTGTTTAGTATCCGCTTTTCTATTCTATGATAGTTCCGTCTATATTTCGGCATACTGTATCTCTTATAAAATAGAGAGGTGCTAAGAGCTAGGGTATATAGATCTAGTACTAATCCTACTACAATTGGCCCAGCATCCTGTCTAGCATCCTGTTTAGTATCCCCTATTCCATTCTATAGTTCCTCCGTCTATTTCTTAGCACCCTGTATCTCTCATAAAATATAGAGGTGCGAAGGCTGGGGTATGTAGAGGATCTAGTACTAATCCTACTACAATGGCCCAGCATCCTGTTTAGTATCCACTTTTCTATTCTACAGTTCCATCTATATCTTAGCATACTGTATCTCTAAAAATATAGGGATGCTAAGACCTGGGGTACGTAAAATGCACCATAATAACATAGTAGTGCTACATTAAGGTTACTATTATTTTTTGATTCACTCTCACTTTTTTTTCAACTTCTTACATACGACAATAAAGTATTTAACCTACGATAAACAATACATTACTACTTCTACGGTAATCCTTACCGTACTAGTTTCTACTCGTGCGCTGCCTCTAATCCCTATGTGTTCGTACGAGTACCAGTACAGACAAAGCTACAACTCCACTAGCCCCCTTTAAGGCCCAATTGGGTAAGGCAATATGATTACGTAGTACTACGTATTAGCGACGGGGACAAAAAACAAAAGCGAAATCGCGCCCTTTCCCTCGCGCTATCACAACATGTTCCCTTACCGGTACGAGAGATACGATACGATACCTTTCGATACCGTTCGATACCGTACGATACTGTACGATACGTTATTTACACGTATTACCCCCTACAAGTACAAGGTACACAAGGCACTGGTACCGAACGGCACCCGATAGAATGGTGTTTTCGTCTCTCGAAAAAAAGAGCACAACCCACAGTGGTACAAGTATCAGGTACTGTACCAGCACGAGTACCTTACTTGTACCTGTACAAACACAACTTGTACGGTAAGCCTAACTTCACAACGAAGCTCGATCGAAAGCACGAAATCCTTGCAATTATTTTTTTGTTTCCGAAAGAGTATCACGGTTACCGCATTATCTATTCTTTCCAACGAAAGCTTGCGAGCAAGAGCAGGCGAAAAGAGCATTTCAGAGACACAACTCGTTCCACGATCGAGTTGACTGTCAGAGACTCCGATCGGTCCCTCTCGTTTCGGTTTTCGGATTCTTGTTCGGACCGCACGGTGGGGTTTGGTTTGGTTTGATTTGATTTGATTTGAGTTCGTTCGAAACGATATCGTTCGACTCGATTTCGTTTGATTTCGTTTGTTTCGTTTGATTTCATTTCGTTTGATTGGCTTCTCAGGTCTGCAATTCCGCCGATCCAATGGAGGTTCCGGCGCGAGGGTTCGCTTCCGGGACCGCGGACGACAGCGATAGGGGGGACGCCAATCGCAACGATTTTGGCAACGGCGAAACCGTGGCGGGAGGCGGTCCCCTGCAGATTCGGATTCGAGAGGAACTCCCGTTCCTGGTCACTCATTGGCTGGCAAACTACAATCTCGAGCGAGAGGCCGTCGGCAGTGGCAGCAACGACAATGACAATGACGACGACAACAACAGCAACAACAACAAAAATGACGACAATAACGACAATAACGACGACGAAGCAAAGCGACGAGAACGTGCTGCCATGGCCAGGATACGAAGGGCCACCTCGGAGCTTGCTTCCGCTTTTGCCAGCATTGGGGCCTACGGAACGACCTTTCGGGTGAGTATTGATCATTGATATTATTCTTATTAAATACCGGCGTTTGCCTTCGATTGGGTTTCGTTCGAACACTATTGAACCGGATTGAATTGTATCCGAATCGAATCGAATCGAATCGAATCGAATCGAATCAAATTGGCTGCGGCTGCGGTTTCATTCATTCTGATCGGGTCACTCAATCACCAAATTCCTTTTCGTCTTTTCCCCTGGACGTTCTGGGCAATGAATCCTCCCAATACATTGTTTGTATGCTCCCACCAAACAACAACAACAACAACAACAACAACAACAAAAACTTCAAAACAACGATGAAAACAACAACAACAACTTCAACAATAACAACACATCAGTCCTCTTTGGAATCTTCTTCGTCGTTTTTGAATCGGCCGGTGCTACAAAATCGAACGTTTGGCGACATGAATCGACTGCACGCGGGACTTGCACCGTCGCACCTGGAGCACCTGGCGCAATCGGTGGCCTTCAATGCGGCCACTGCGGACTCTGTTGCAACGGAAGAGGCACACACCAATTTTCTTTTGCGGGCCAACAGTCCCGGTGAACCCGCTTCCATCACCGGGCGCCACTCGACATGGCGAAGGTTCTGCAGCCTCGGTGGGACAGGGCAGGAGCTTGCAGGACGCGATCGACGTCGATGGGGGCAACGGCAACGGCAACAGCAACAGCAACTACGGGGACGGCGACGGCGACGGCGTCACAGCGAAGGAATAACAACTCAATGGGAGGCTGGGGAAACCAGGGGGTATCCTCGATCCTTCAGAGACCGACCCTGATTGCTTCCGCTCGCCAACGGAATCAGTCTGCGGCGGTGGGGAGGATCGACTCCGATCCCGTGGACGGTGGTAGCAGCAGTGGCGGCGGAAACGAACGCAAGGAGAACAACAATACCGAGCCAGGAAGCAACGCCGCTCTGGTTCGGGCAGAGCGCGACCGAGACGAAACGCCATACATCGACGTGCGAGCGACGCACTGGGAGGTGGCCCACCAAACCGCGGAAACCGTTCGACGATTTCTGACGCTACGAGAACAACTCCGGTCTATCGAGAGCGAAATCCGTTCGCTGGAGGCCTCTCTGTCCCTGCATCAGAACACCGTCCAAAAGCTGAACGGGTTGATGAGCAAGACGGAAGGGGACGCAACACTGACCGCTGTGGAAAAACTTGAACGCATCGAAAAATGCAAGAGCTCCCAGCAAACCTCCGATCGGGTGATCATCCAGCTGGTACGGAAACTCTCGGAGCTAGGACAGCGCCAGAAAAGCCTTGCATCGGAGGTTGCCCGGCTCCAATCCGAGGCGCGGTCCCTGGAGGAGAGGCGCCGGACGACGCAGCGTGCTTTCCGGGATCCGTTTGCGGCCTGGAAGGGGTCCCTGTCGAAGGGAAGCCGTGTCGGGGGGTGCTTTGCTCTGCAGACCGTGGTGGGCCGGCAACAGGGATGGTCCATGGGGCGGCTCTCGACGCATCCGAACAGGTACAGCCTGACCAAGGGTCCGAATCCCGCTCACTTTTTGGAGTCCCGAAAGAACCTCCTGACGACCCGGTTGTCCCACGCCATTACGATGAATGCACACATGAATTGCCCCGTTTACTGCCTCCGCTTCGACCGAACCGGCCGGTACTTTGTCACGGGTGCCGATGATTTTTTGCTCAAGGTCTTTTACGTCGGAGCTGCTCAGTCGTGCCGGAGACGAAGCGGGAAGAACAACAAACACCGACGCCTGCGCTGCAATTACGGAGCCAACTTCCGGGGAGCGGTGCTGGTGTGCACACTGCGGGGACACGCGGGGGTGATCAACGACATTGACGTATCAATGGACAATTGTCTACTGGCCACGGCATCCGTGGATGGCGATGTGCGCGTGTGGGGACTGAAAAACGGTTGCCCCGTGGCGATACTGAGGGGTCACAAGGGAGGGGCCAACATGGTATCCTGGTCGACCCTCACTCCCTACCGGCTTGTTTCTACCGGTTCCGACGGCTTTGCCAGGGTTTGGGACATACGGGAGGCGTGTCTGAAGCGATACGGAAACGTCGTGAACCATCGCGCGGAATACAATCTCCGGCTTACCCCGGAGGAAATCAAGTTCCAGAACGAACGACGAAAGAAAGGCAAACACGGTGCGAAGGAGCGCGCGACCGTTCCAAATCTTCTCCCACCGCTGCCCTCGCGCAACCAATCGTCGCAACCCGTTGTTCCCACTGTCGCAAGCAACGCCGTAATTTCCGCGGAGCGATCGGCGACGTCGGCGGCAGCTGCTCCGTCCCAGCAAGCCTCTAGTCTCGATGGTGGGTAGTGGTAGTGGCAATGGCAGCAGCAGGAATAACAACAACAACAGCAGCAACAACAATAATGATCATAATAGAAGCAACAACAACGAGTTTAACGACAACGGAATAATAGTTCCACCTCTGCCCGCCGCGGTACCACCACTCGGTCAAGGCGCCGACGGTGGAAACCAGAATGGGGGAGGTCGAGACGAGAACGCCGTGGACGGAGCAGCCCCCGGAGATTTTGTCGCAAACGACCTCATCGATGAGGGAGTCAAGCTGCTGTCCAAGTATCAACACGGCACCATTCAAGAGGAGCACGGGCCCGGCACACGGTCGCGGAGATCGGCGGTTAACGTTATCTGTGTTTCGCGCTGTCCGCTCGGAAACCAATTTGTCACGGGATCCGACGATGGAATCATCCGAGTCTGGGAGGATTTCGACGACAGCTCGGTCGCGATCGTCGACGCTCGGTTGAGTGGCACGAGACTCGAAAACCTTTTGCCAGCCACAAGAGAATCGGTGTTGGGAGG